>JAPSGF010000039.1:4580041-5184539 GCA_035772895.1 Perdix hodgsoniae
CGGGCGGGCTGGGTGGCGGCGGCGCGGCAGGTGAGGGCGGGGGGCGCGAGCCGCGAGGCGCCGGGAGCAGGCGGGGAGCCGGGAGCCGGGAGCGGGGCCGCCGTGCCGGGGAAGGGCGGAGGCGGACTCGGAAAGTTCCTGTCGCCGCGGGAGCGGCGCCGCCGCCGGCACGGCCCTGCCCGGGGGGCTGCGGGCGGCCCCAGCCGGGACGGCGCTGCGTGCGGGGCCGAGGCCGCATCGGCTCCGAGCGGCGGATGGCGCGGCGCCCTGTCGGTGCGCTGAGGAAGGCGTCCTCGCTCCCGGAGCGGCTCCGTGCTTCGCTTGTACCGAGCGGGCAGCGCCTGTGGGCTTCCTTCCTTGGAAGGATCCATCCCGTCCTGTGCGGTAGCGGAATGAGCTCCGTGACAGCCTTCGTGCGAGTGTGCGCCGTGCGGAAGGGCTTTGTGCCTGCAAATGCATCGCGCTTGTGGTCAGTTTAGGTAGCGTTCCGGCGAGGCAGGTATAGCTGAGCTTTGGCTGCACGTTTGCACTGATTTCCCGGAGCAGACCCTCTCACGTCACACGGCTTTCCCGTTTCCCATGATGTTGGTTAGGTATTGCTCGTTTTCGGTTCTACCCCTAAGGCTAGGTGTTTTCTGTCTTTGGAGTCAGCAAACAAAAAAGTAAGTCATTTTGGAGCAAAACTGAAGGCTTGTGAAGCTGCTTTGTTGAGCAAAGCACCTCGCTGTTACAGATGCTGCCCTTATTCTCTTCCTGTTTATGTCCTTCGTGGGTACCCTAGTTAGCTTGCTCCTCAGGGCAGAAGTGGCCCTTTCAGGTGTTTTTGCCAACAGTCCAGCAGCTCCCGGGTGTTTGTAGGTCTCACTTTGTAGATACCGGTGCTGGAAATCCAAAAGGTAACAGTTTATTCTCTCTTTTGTAGCCCCATTAGAAATTTTGAATACTGTTTCCTTCCAGTACGGCAGTTTGCGTAGCCCTGCTTCTTCTTCATACACCTGTTAGAATGCAGTGGCAGTGAGTTGTTGAGCTGTTATGTTGGTGAATAGAAGGAGTGCATCATACGTTGAATGAAGTCCTTTAGCAGTTATCAGCCACAGCTCTAGTGAGAACAGAATCACAGAATAGTTTTGAGTAGGAAGGAGCCTCATGGCCCTCTCAGCCCCATCCCCGAGCCATGGGCAGGGCTGCCCCCCACCAGCTCAGCTGCCCAAGGCCCCATCCAACCCAGCCTTGAACACATCCATGGATGGGGTTACCCACAGCTTCTCTGGGTAGCAGTGCCAGGGCCTCACCGACCTCTGGGTGAACAATTTCTGTCTGACATATAATTACGAAATCTCCCCTCATCTACTTTAAAACCGTTCTCTCTTGTCCTATCACTATCACCCTGTGTAAAAAGTTGGTTTTCCTTCTGTGATAGTTTATATTGCATGTGATAAACTGGCACTCCTATTCAAAAATTTCATTTAATTCTAGTAAAAATGCCTCTGATTTATTTATTTTTGTTAATTATTTTTTGTACTTCAGGGAATGAAAAATATCAAAGCTTACTAATTTTTGAGTCCCATATGGTCCTGTGCTTCTTTAAAAACTGAGTGCAACATCATGTCTATGTATTTGGACCATATACAGATAATTTTTTCCCTTGAAGACATTGCATGGGCAATCTGAGGCTGCTTACTTTCAAGCATCTCGGTCACATTTGGCTAGAATCAAGTTAATAAGCGTGATTCACAGTCCTGGTTGATTAACCTGTTTTGACTCAACTCTGCAAAAATAAGTGAGAACAGAGAGTAGTTAGAAACATCTGACATGACCTCGCACTAGAGGTCATATATGATGGTGTTTAAACAGTTGATCCTATAGCTAAAAATCAATGCACTGCCAAATGTATTAAAGTGCAAATGTGACTCACTTCATTCTGCAATACGGAAGATCTGCTTGGGTCCAGATATGGTTGCATGCAGATGTTTTAGCATTGGACTTGCCAGTGCTCAAAGTGCTGAATCAGGTGGTACAGCGTCTTATAGCAAGTAGTTGGCATCTGTGGTCATGAAAAATCACACAGATCCGGGGTTCAGTCATGAAGTGATTGACTTTAAAAGGTTGTTGCAGAATTCCGTTGTAATCGGACATGTAAGCATTAAATGTTATTTTCCAAATGAACTGATGTTCTATTGCGTGCTATGCAAATTCTCCTGTAGTTAGACTTTGTGCTGCTGCTCCTGTTTTCAAGTTGTTTTGAATAGAAGTATTGGAATGTATCCTGAGTACACTCTACATACAGGTTTTCTGAGCCTTAGCATTCTGTTTTTTGGATGTTTCTGTGCATTTAACAGATTTGCTTCCCTACCTACCAGCAGTTCTGTGTATGCCTACAGAGCAGAGCTGTGGTTTACTCCCCCCCCCCCTTCTTTTTTTATTTAATTCTTCTCTGCTCTGCTAAATTTCAGTGAAGGGACCTACAGAAAAGCAGGGGAGGGACTTTTTATAAGGGCATTTAGTGATAGGACAAGGGGAAATGGCTTTAAGCTGGAAGAGGGTAGATTTGGACTAGATACTAGGAAGAAATGCTTTACTGTGAGAGCGATGAGACGCTGGAACAGGTTGCCCAGAGTGGTTGTGGATGGAAACATTCCTGGAAACATTCAAGACCAGGCTGGATGGGGCACTGAGCAACCTGGACTAGAGGGGGATGTCCCTGCCTGTAGCAGGGGGGCTGGAATTAAGTGATTTTAAGGGTCCCTTCCAACCCAAACCATTCTATGGTTTTAAATTGCTGTTAATTAAAAGATGTGGTAATGTATTGGGTAGCATGAAGTCTGGTTTGTTTTGTGTATCACACAGTATAAAAAGACTTGATTTCAAATTTTAAGTAGAAAATGTCACTGATTTACACTGTATTTGAGCAAATGGAACTGGTGATTCTTCTGCTTGAAGGAAGAGTTGAGTTAATGGCAAAGCAACTTTCTGCATTTCATGTGAAATAACTGTATCTTTTTCCCTACAGGCAGAGTACAACGTTTCAAAATGCTGGAGGTTATCTGGGTGACTTCAGAGATTACATTTAATGTGTTTGTGTCTTCAGAAATTCTGCTCCTGCGTTCCATGAGCTAAAATATTTTATGAAGATGAAGTTGGACACCTTTGCTTATCTCCGAGTTGACCACGTCCTGTGAATTCAGACATCTTCTGAAGAAGGAGGAGATTCATCAGACACGTGGACCTCTGTTGTTGCCTAAGGATACCCATTTCTTTTTTTTTTTTTTCATTCTGAAAGACTATCTGCATGAAGATGGATTTGCATTTAGCATACAGACTGTGGGGTTAGATGAGAGAGGACGCTGTTAATGAATGACCAACATTTATTTCCATCTGCATTTCCAGCTTTTTTTTTTTTTATATATATTTTTAACACAAAAATGAAGGATAAGTATAGAACAACAGGGCTGGTGTATTTCTCTGAGGCCTTTATGTAAGCCCGTGTTGTTTGGACCTGGTGCTAAAGGAAAGCAGTCTGCTTCTGATCAGCTGATTGTGGCTGATCTGTGGAAAGAGAACCTTTAAATTGAAGCAACTTCCAGCTTCTGGCTTGCACATAATGAAAGGGAAGATGAACAAGTTTTACTGGTCAGGGGCATTTTACTGAATGAAGAAAGGGAAAGTTAGATTGTCCTTGTTTTAGTTTCAAACCAAGAACTGACCACATTTTTCTTAGAATTTGACTACTAGGGAGATCTCGACAGTTTAAATCAAGTCAGATGTCAGCAAACGACTCTTCTCCCCCATCCTTACAGAAGTTTTCCCCTCCCACGTGTCATGCTGCTGCACCACAAACCCCAAGTTTGTCTTCGAGTCCCCTGTCGGGACTCTCCAGCCGCCTCTCCAATGGCAGTTTCAGCACACAGAGCCTCACCAACTCCCGGGGCTCTATGCACGGGGTCTCATTCCTTCTGCAGATTGGTCTCACGCGGGAGACTGTCACCATTGAAGCTCAGGACCTGTCCCTCTCTGCTGTTAAAGACCTCGTGTGCTCTATAGTTTACCAGAAGGTATGATATAATAGCACCGCGTTCTGCTGATGGCAATGGTTTTCTAACAAACTGCTAGGAATATCAGTGTGAAATGCACGGCGAGTCTGATACAAAGGTCCCTGGTAAATGTCTGCAGTTGCACACAAAGAGATTTAGCTGACTCCCAGGATAGAAGCTTTCATTTTAAACGGAGTAAACCTTTCTGTTGCATTCTTGCTTGTGAAATCCAATTAAAGAAGCATAGTAGTATACTCCTTTCAAGGATTAGTTTTCACAGTATGGTGAATGTGTTTTTTGCTTTCCGTGACTGTCATCAGAGTTTCACTAATTCTGTCATCAGGTTTTTACTAAACTTTGTCTTTCCTCCTGCTATTATGAGGCATTCTTGGTACAGTAGAACCAGCTGTAATCAGAGGATCAATTGTGGCTACAGAAATGCACTGTGAGCCTGCAGACTTGCATGATGCTAACTTTTTTTGTTGTTGTTTCTAGTCGGTAATTAAAAAAACAAACAACCCCCCAAAAAAACAACAACAAACAAAAAACTCCACTGAACAGCTCACACTGCCCTGGCATCGTTCTTCCTTATACCAAGTACATGCTGTACTCTTTTATGAGAAGTCTAATGCCAATTAAGAGATGGTTGACCAAAAAAAAAAAAAAGAAATCTTACCGTACTTTTGAAACATTGGCCAGGCTATTGCAAAATTCTGTCTGTCTGAGAATGAAATAATGTTGATCTCATTTTGTATCCAAGTTTTATCCTTATTTACATTAGGCAGGTTTGATATTACTAACCAACCCGAGAAACAGTTAACATTGTTTCATGCAGTTAATTATGAAATAATTGCTTTTGTCCCTAAAGGAAGTTGAGGGTAGGTTATTTTGTAGGGAATTGCTTTCTCCATGTCTTTCACTGTAATGGTTGGCATCTTTTGGTGGTTAGTCTTATTAGGTAGTTGTTTTTCCATTAATAATTTGAGAGAAACTGAATGCAAATATTATATGAACTCTTGTTCGCATATACTTGCATATCTTTTTCCCCATCTTACAATCCATTGCATCTTCCAAATGTTTACAAATTAGTTGGCAGGCAAGTTGATTTCATAATAATTTTATGGCTTACCACAATGTGCTTCATCATGTTAGTGCCTTTCTAAACAGACAAGTTATGTGGGTCAACTTTTTTTTTCTTCTTTATTTTTTTTTTCCCCCTGTACTATATGTGCTAGGTGCAATTTTTGCAGCCATTTTAGGGCCTTTTTCTTTCTGTGTAACTCCTTCTTGTGTGTGCATATATCCTGTCTTCTCTCTTGAAGAAAGATGAAAACAAATATATTCACACTTACTTTTCCTTTCTGTTCTCTAGCTCAATTTCTTGTTATGGCTTAAGGAGCTTATTACATGCTGAGCCTAATCTACTGCAAAACTGGTAAAGATTTTGGGATCAGAGTTTGCCTTTTCCCATCTGGCTTTGTTTCAGTGCATGCTATGCAGCTGATGCTACCAGTACTCAATGAGTGCCTGCTTGCAAGCAGCAAACTCACCAGGAAATGTACGGTGGATTCATCTTTCATGAGTCGTTCTGCACACAGTGCACAAGTGGCAATATCCTCCCTCCACCCTCTGTCTGACAGTAATGTGTCCTGCCTGCATTTTATTCATAGATCTGGTGGCTCTTGCAAGCATATTGAATGTGTTAGTGCTAATATAAAAATCCCTGATTTGTGTAAAAAGTTGTAAACAGTGTTCTTCTGCTGTGCATATGGCTGGCTGTTTTTTTCCAGTTGCAGACACGAAGCTATTGGGCATGCCTTTGAACTTCAGCGGTGTTAAAGCTTCCTTTGCTCTGGCATTCTGCAGCTAGCTCATACTGTCTTTTCTCGACCGATTCCTGGTTATCAGCTTTAGGATACTGTAGTTTGTTCTTGTGATAATTCTGCTGTTAGCCTGCAATTTACTGCTGCATTTCTTTAATGAAAAATGAGAGATGTCTTTTATATTTGGAATTGTTCATAGCTTGTCTTCTTATTTGAACGGTATCTTACTCTACTAGGACTAAACAGAAGTTTCCTTAATCATTTAAATCATATCTCAGACTCGTATTTCTCTGCCTATCTTGAACAAAACTTATTTGAGGGAGCAGTTTGGTGAGATCTAAGCACTGTGTTTACCTAATGCATTTTCACAGTGTTTTCTGACTTGCCGGTCTTTCTGAGTTGGTGATGATCAGTTGTGCTTCCTGTTTCAGATGCTGCTGTTCTGTGCAGCCTGTTCAGTGTTTGCAGAAGGATGCTTAAAAGTAGCATCAGCAGAACTGAAACTAAAGAAGCAGCAGACATGTATTTGCAGGAGAGAGTGATGAGCAATGTGAAGATTTGATGTGTCTCACAGCTCTGTTAAATATGGCCTAAACATCAGGAGAGGAGCAAAACTGCTTTTTCAAGTTGAATTTGAGGATTGCTAAGTTAATGATGTTGCATATTGGAATGCTTAAAATAAGTCCTCAGCAAAGCCTGGCTTTAAACACGATAGGGATGCTTCAGAAGATTATTGATCATAGTCTTAATCCATCTTTCCTGTTCATTCCTTATGTGGATTGCTGTATATTGAAGTCCCAGACATACAGTTGTCAGGGAGAGTCTGAAGAAGAACCAAAGCAAGAACAGATGGGAATAGAAAGTGTGTTTAAAAGCAGAGAGCCGTCTGTAGAAGAAGGTGTAGATGGGCAGAATGTGTCCTTGCACCGTGATAAAGTGTTACAGAGACAAGTTCTCATTCTTGCGTTTATTCTTGCTGTTTGTTCCGGATATGAAGAAGCAGAGCATGCTGCTTGCTAGTCTAAAACTAGAAGCTTACATGTGGTGATGCACCGCTGTCTGCAAGCTGAGAATTATGTAAGACAGCATATGGTATTGTAAGTGCTTTATTCCAGCTTACTTATTTCTCCTAGTTAAAGTAAAAGCTGTAAATGAAAAACATTTTATTGTTCTGTTATTACTTTAATAGCTTGAGTATTTGCAAGGCAAGTTTTTCTTAAGTTCTGTGACTTTGAAACTTCTCTTATCTACCCTTTTTGTCCATTAACCTATACTTCACACTTTTCATTTTCAATCATGTGCAGCATCCTCTTCTACATACCTTCCTTCCAGTGGCCTTGCTACATTTGCTCTGAAGTAGGCCACTTGTTATCCTATCTTAGGGTGTTTGCACAAAATTGTCATCGCTCTTTCTAACCGTTGCCTTCTCTTTGACTTAAGTGCTGATATGCTGCCAACCTCTACAATCTGTTTCTAATCTTCCAATCTAGTTTTTCTTTTTTTTCCACTTCATTGCACCCTCTTATAGTCAAGGGGGGGCACCTCTTCTGTCCTACTGATTAATAAACCTCCTTCTGTATTTTCATAACATCTTGCAGCTATACTTCTTAACTCTAAAGTTAAAAATAAAACCAAAGCCAACCCAAATTTACTTTGTCACTCTTTTGCTTATCTTTCTCTGCCTTTATATTTCTAGTTTTCCATTCGTGCTTGCTACCCTTGTTTCTTGTCTTTTATCTTTTTCATACTGAATTTGATCTCGCCTTGTATTTTTTGTGTCTGTATTGGATCTTATCTTTCTGAGTTCACCTCCAAGAGTAATTTTTTCTTCTATGGTCTCTCTGTTTCAGATAGTTCTTAAATCATCTCCACTAATAGTGTTTGCAATTCTGCTATCATCAAACCATCTCTTCCATATGTTGTTTTTTTCACTTTTATCTTTGTAGTGGCCTCAAGATTCTCTCCTTTGCTAATATAGAAGTTTGAAATGCATATTTTGCATCTGTTGCTTTTATCTCAATTCCTGTTACTTCTGTGTTTGGTGTCTTTGAATTGTTGGGATTTGTTAACATTTTTTGTTGTCCTCATTTTTGGTCATCCCAACTTGATCACTCTTTCAACTACTTAAGTTTCTGTCTGTTTCACAGCATCAAATTTGTTTTTGTATTCTTATGACTACCTAGATTTCTATCTTTCATTATGCTTCTTTGTACTTTAATCTTTTCCCCTTCTCAAGTTTTTTTTTTTTGTCATCTTTCTCTACAGTCTTAAGGTGACATTGTTTACATTAAATTTATCAATGCTTTCTTATTATTATTGTTAATTTCCTCATTATTTAATGCTACAATATATCATTTTCCCTTGCCTAAATTCAGGCATTGAATTGTTAATAGCTACTTACAGTGTTTAACATGTACTCATTTATTTGTTCAGTGCTCTAAATTATGTGACGTGTGGGGAACACAGTCACAGCAAGTACAGTTGCATTCAAAAGGAGTCAAATTCTGCATGTTACATCTGTCTTTGAGTCTTTCTACTGCTTTCGTAGTAGGTTTTGTACTTCAATTGCATTTGTAAGTGTCTAGGTCCTGGCGTGCCTTGCTCAAAAATTTAAACTAACTGAGTTGCATGTGATTGTTAGGATGTATGTGCTTTCTTGATTGTTCTGCCTCTCATTTTAATTAGTCTAAGTGAGATTTCATTTTTGATAATTGAGTTATGACTGAAGTCTGTGGATTCTTTGGAAAACAAGCCAGTTTTCTTTGAAGATGAACTACACCTGGGGGAAGGGGACAAAAGCTGAGATGTGTCCAAACGTTTTGCTTTGAAAATCAGAGGAAAAAGAGCCTGACATGTAAAACATACAAAAAATGCTGTAGTCTTTTCTAACCAAGTGACAATTAACTGTATGCTTGTATTATTTGTATACCAAAGAACTTCAGTTTTAATGGAACTGAACTGCAGTGGTTTAGATAGATAGTTCTTCTTTAATGGCTGCTGAAGAGGGTAAAAAATGTTGTAAAAAGACCAAAACATGTGGAATGACTGTGAGATGTCTTCTGAAGGTTTGGACACTGTCGTAATAGTGGGGAACTATCTAACCCGTTTGTGGCAGAGGTGTTGACTTGAAGCTTAAAATGATTTCTAAACTGTTAACAGATGTTTTACTAATAAAATACTGAGAAGTAATAGAATCCCATTGCAAGGATCATATTACAATTGATCAACATTACTCCCAGAGTTATAGAGATCCATTTTTAGTAATCTGGTGTACTAAGAAGGTAGTGATACTGCAACCACTTTTTTTTTTTTTTTTTTTTTGCACCTCCAAATTAATATTGTAATGGTTCACTGTGCTTATTTTTGAGTGGCTCTAAAATTAATCCAAACCATGCTTTGTACTCATGAGCTGTATTTGAATGTTTTTCCCTGTAGGTCTGCCTTCTTGACTTGCCATCTGCTTTCCTTGTAGGAGCTAAATAAGGCAGCAGAGTTAGAGAGCTGGGGCACAAGAAGCAAACAGGCCTTTAATAAAATGGAGGGGGGGTGGGGGTAGGGGGCACAGAGATGAAATATGTGCGGGGCAGTGGAGCATCTGCAGTGTGTTAATAGGTTTCTGTGCTGGAAAACCTAGCCAAGCAGTAGTCCAAGTGTGTCTGTACTGAGGCATCCGGAGAGGGAAGTATCTCATGCACCGTGCTTGAAGCCTAGTTCTCTGTGTGATAATGTGATTTGGCACACAGTTTTAAAGAGTGGGAGTGGATAGCTGCATGAGCATGCAGGAGAATGGATGAGAGTGATTTCAGTGAACGAAGAGAGTTTCCGAGGTAATGGGTGTTTTGCACCATTAGACTTGGGGATTAACTTCCAGTGATTTGAAGCATTTGTTTTGAGTTATGATGGGTCATGAGATACTGGATCTTGAAACAATATCCGCCTACGCTTTTCCCCAGTGTGAATTTTTGGCAACTGGTCCAGAGCTTCGCAAAGTAAGTCCTGGAACTTGAACTAGAAGGATTTTTCAGTTACTGCCAAGATAGAAAGAAACCCAGTTGTGTTTTGCTCCAGCAATACTGGCCGTTGTATGTTGCATTTGTCTGGGGAAAAGGAACGGTGTAATGCGCTATCAATTAAAACTAGACATGTTGTAATACTTACTTTAAGCATTCAAGTGATGCCAATCGTTTTTCCCAGCATAGCCCTAATAATGCAGTAGTGATTACTGTGCTAGTACTGCCCCAGTACAAGGGACCACATATATTCTTCATGTACGTTAATATTCGTGTACCAGAGATGAACTTGGCACAGTCCATTGCATATGTAGACTTCCTGCAAGTGATTTCCTGTAGTTAGATGCTCTTTTGGAACTGCTAGCACTGGGAACAGTCTCCCTTTTGCTTTTAGGAAACATAGTGATATTGGGATTAGCAGTTTGTTTTCTGAGTGACTGCGCAGATGGTTTGGGCTTTTAGGCAGGAAAGTAATAGCTACATAATCCTGTAAAATAAAACAGGCTTTAAAAAAATTCTGCTTTGAGTTTTGTCTTCAAGTTTACATTATGAGCTCTTAACACATCAAAGGAGCTTGATAGTGTTCCTCCTTAACAGCTTCTTGTAATTGAGCATAAGGACAGCTATAAAAGCTGTACTGTGCTGTGCTACAAGAGAGAAAAATTCAGTAGTGTGCAACTTGAGTATAGTTTAAGGTTGTGTAAACATTCTGTTAAGAGATACTACTTGAGGGGGGAAGAAACACCTCAACAAAAAAATCCCCGTGTTAATTGATGAGGTTGTTCTTGGCCAGCAGTCCACACACATCCTGGCTGAGGTGCCAGCAGGGAATGCTGTATTCCTGATGGTGCTGGGGAGCAGAGCAAGGCACTGCAGGCCTGCCAGGAGCCCCAAAGCCAAGCCAAGCATGTTAGGTGTGGGCTATAGTGGGCCACCTGTGGTGCTCGGGGCCGGCTGTGCAGAGGGCAGCCAGCCCGGGGCGCCCGGGCCTGTGTGCGGTCTGATAAGTGTGGTCTGAGCTCAGGCATATGGAGAGGAATGCTCAGGGGCTCTGTGCAGTAGGGTCTGTTCTTTTCTAACAGGGGAATGCAAGGGAAGGGCAGGACTTGTTTATCAGACATGAAAGGTGTGGTTAGGGAGGGCTGAATCCAGCAGCCTGCAGACAGCTGCAGGCCCAGGCAGCAGTGAGGCCGTGTGCTCCCAGTTGGAGCAGGCACAGCGGTGCCACACACACAGCTGCGTTCCCGCACTGGGCACTTGTGGGTGCACAAGCAGTGCTAACAGCCTCATCCTTCTCCCTCTGGCAGTTCAGGATGAAGCTCTGGTAGTGGCATCATATGCATGTAAACACGCTGGGTTCAGGTGCACTGCCCAGCAGTGGCTGCTGGATCCCAGTTTCTCCAGTTGCTGGCACCTGAATACATAAGCTGCTGAGGCTACAGCCCCACTCTAGTTGTTGGTGCTTAGTTTCACTCACTCTGGTCTTTCTACTTGCTGGCAATTTGGATACATAGGTATTCCAACAATTTGGCTGTACAAAATGTATAGAAGTGTGTTCTGAATGAAGTCTGTCACATGCATCTGCAGCAGCTGTATGCAGACAACTTGCAGTACCTGTTAGCACAGAATTCTGCTAGTCTTGTTTGGCCCGGGATTGTAATTCTGCTGTTTATCAGGATGGTGTTTGTAAATAGAGGTATTATCTTTTATGGGGTTCAATACTATGGTTGTGAAAACAGACAAGTCATTTCATCCATGTGTAGGTGCACTCTTTTGTGAGAGATGAGGGCAGTAAAACATGTAAGCGCAATAACATAAGCACTCCCAACAAACAGCTAAAAGGTCAATTTAATTAATGTAGAGCTGTTTGAGAATGTTGTTGCCAACTGTTCTAGCAGTCTTTAGTGGATGATTTTGCTTTTTCTCTTACAGTGCTTTTATTCCATAAAAATAAACTGAGTTTAAGTGTGCAATTTACATGAAACCCAGACCTTAGTTACAGGTGCTACAGTGTTTACAAAATTTGAAGTGAATGTTGATGCTATTTTTGAAGGAATGTAACAGTAAATTATGTTTTTAATGATTACGCTTGCTGTCACAAAGAGGATTTGATTATCCATCTGTAGCTTATACAAGAAATGCTCTTTTGTATGTGGTTGTGATCTCTAGTTACTGCAGTGGAATACCCTACACCCAGTGTGTAGGGATGCTCTGGCAGCTGCATGATAGATTTATGGGCTTGAGGAATGAAAAAAAAAAGATGTATCTTTATCAGCAGGGGTCTTAAATCTGCAAAATATCAAATATCAAATATCACATTTGTGGTTTGTAGGTGAGTTTGTGAACTCAGAGCAAAGAGGCAATAGTTCAGACCATCTCTAAATCATCAGTTGTCCCTCCTGACAGCTGAAGTCAACTACCAGTGTGAATAAGAAGTATCACGTTTATCTGCAGGCTGATAGCTTCTGTCTGTGCTAACTTTCTCTCCCTTTTGTTGGAGTTGTTAGCCAGCAACGTGATGCAGTTGATATGCTATAGTTAGAAGTTGTCTTGAGGAATAAAATTGAATGCAGCATAGATGTGTTAACTTTCTGTTATTGGTGCTAACATTAAATGTGATTCATGGCTGAACAGTATCTATGAGATCAAGGAGTAATACCTCAGAGCATATATTCAAATCCTGTAAATATGACATACTTCCTTAGTAATTGAACATGGAAAGCTTTGTAGCTTTGCAGAAGGGCCAGATTTACAAATATGTGGGGCTGGAGGAACATCTGTTGTGATTTGGTACAAGGGGCCATCAGAGTCCAGGCAATAGGACAGTGAGCAACCCTTTTACCTTCTTGTGAGGAATGTGAAATAGCCCCTCAAGGCCCTTGCATCCCACAGGAGCCTATTGTGAACGTTTGTAAACGTACAGGACGTGCACACCAAAACAGAGAGGGCCACTTTAATATTTTGGATGAAACTGCTGCCGGAAAGAGGAAATTATTTTCTCTCTGAGTGGGAAGGGAGTGTGAAAACAATGGGCAGGACGGATACCTTCATTATGTGTTGGATTTGGTAGAAACAAGTCTTTGGCTACTTAGCTAAGGACAATTGATACACCACAGGTTTCATGCAGCTTAGACCCTGTTACTGACTCTGCAGATTCTAAATTGCCAAACTGTAGTCTGTTTGCTACCTAATCAATTGAAAGTTTGTCGTATGCTATTCTATGCTTTGTCCCACACTTCCTGTCATCTGTCAAGCACTCCTATGTGTTTACTCACACCTTGAGTTTGATTGAGTTCTGCATGAAATAAAAGGGCAAAGAAGCTGATTGGCTTTGCTCACCGGGGTCTACTCCTTCCCCTTTTTTCTGTGAACTGTCTGTTAATTTTTAAACTGTTCATTTTAATAAGTTAATAACATTCACCAATACTTTAGAGAGTGGAGCAAATACAGAATAAGAAAACTATTTTCAGTGAAATGTCATGAAAATGTAGCATGCTATGTACTATATAGAGTCATAGAATGGTTGGGGCTGGAAAAAACTTTTAAGGTCATCTAGTTCCAACCCTTCTGCTGTAGGGAAGGACATCTCCCACTAGACCAGGTTGCTCAAAGCCTCACCCAGCCTGGCTGTGAACACCTTCAGGGTGGGACCATCCATATCTGTTTCCTATATGGAGTATTACTCTCTGTCAGTGGGATGAATTTCATTCATGCATCTGCAAATCTAATCTGTTGTGGAATGCCAGCATGGGGCCTTTCTTGCTTGCCTCTCTAAGGAAATGTGGCAGGTGCGCCAGGGGTGTCTGGGGCAGGCAGCCTGGCTGCTCAGAATGTCTGTGAAGTGAGGCTTGTAGGTGGTGATAAGCCGAGTTAAAGATCTGTGTTGGTTTTCAGGTTGGCCAGACTGATTACGCATGTCAGAGATTAAAAGCCCAAAGAAAAACCCCAAATACTCCATTTCCTCAAAAATAAGTCAAGCAGATCAGGCTTTTTTTTTTTTTTTTCTTCCCCCACTTCCCCTCCCGTCTTTAGGACACTTAAAACACAGAAGTTCTGTAGTTATTATTAAAAAGGAAAAGAAGTTCAGTTTGTGAATAGGATTAGCAAAAATGGTGTGTTAATTTGGAGTTTACTTTTTGTTACAGTTCCCAGAGTGTGGTTTCTTTGGCATGTATGACAAAATTCTCCTCTTCCGGCATGACCTGAACTCAGATAATATTTTGCAACGGATTACATCAGCAGAAGAGATACATGAGGGTGATCTTGTTGAGGTTGTTCTCTCTGGTAGGTATCGTTCTAACAGTGGAACAGTACTTTATTCAATTGCTTAAAAGAAAACAGGCCCTTATGGATTATTAGTATAATGCTTGCCTTGAACTCTTTCGATTAAATAGTCTCACACAGGGTCAGTGTTTTGGGGTGGAGATTTCCAGGAAAATCTGAGTGGTACTGATGCATCAGTACTAAATTTTGTTGTTCCATTGTCGTGTTTTAATGTTCTTTGAGTTTATTAATTGTTGAAAGTAAAATGCAGGTAGTATTCAGGATTTGCTTTTCCAGTGGTGTTGGATTTCTTTTGCTTAGATCCGACAGTTTTTTCAGTTTGTAGCTTTTGCACTGATGGTTTGTATTGCTAAAAGCTTCGTATTAATGCAGTTGCTGAGTCATACCCATAAGAACACAGTCTTAAGTTACTGCAGTGTTTGAAAACAGTTTTTTTGAAATAATGAAGTCTGTAGCAGCAGTGGTACTGACATGTAGTACCCTAACTAACCTGGACTGTACGTGTTTCAGAAATATTCCATTGAAGTCAACTAAAAGTCAGCTGTAGACTACTTGCTAGTTAAATTGCAAATAGAAGCTGGACCGGTATTGAGCAGTTCTTCAAGGCTTTAAGGAGTTAGTGCCAGACTGAGGCTGCATTCGAGAAAGACAGAAGTCTTAGCTGTATTGGGATTTATTACTTGGGTCAATAAAGTGTGATTTTCAGAGTCATAAGGCTGAGTTTCTTGGCTGCAACTCAGGACCCACTGTTCTAGGCAAGTTTAGGATGTTTAGTAATTGATCATCTTGGTTTGAGCTTTTCATTGCTTCTGGTTAATGGCACATTGGGGAAGCTTTTGTGTGTCTCTTCATGACAATCTCTGACAGTTTCCTTATAAATAGAGACAGACCACGAGGATCAGAAGCATTTTGAAGACAAATAAGTCTCTTTCAGTAGGATTTTTTTAAACTGAGACATGGAAATCTGAATATTAAGTGTTATTATACATTGTAATCAAAGAATAATAGCCATTAGGGGAACATAAATTCAGTCTTCCTCATTCCAGAGAAAGAGGACAAAATCGTTTTAAATGTACTAGTGCTTGTTTAAGAAACAGAAGAGGTCTAGTGAAGTTTCCAGTGTTCCATGGAAACTTTATGCATAGTTCTGTTTGGACAGGTTCAATCTAATAACTTTTTACTGAGAAAGTCCTGTAGAAGATAAAAGTCTAACCTGTTCTTGGATTGAAAATTTTCTAAGTTACTAAGCAGGTTGAAAATTAACTTTTAAACAGTTATTTACCTCTAAGCTGATTTTAATAATGCTTGTATTTTTTTTATTCCTTCTTAACTTAATGAGTGAGGTTTCCCTTTAAACATGAAATGGAAAAAAAAAAAACACCAACAAACTCTGAAAATTGCATATTTTATTCCAACTCAGACTGTTGATTAGTTGTGGCTGTCAGCCTACGAAGTCTGATGGATTCTTTCCTTAATAAACAAGCTTACTGAAAATAGAGTATTCCACACAAAATGTGTATTTAAATGTTAGACAGCATAATGCTGATATGTAAACAGCTCATTAGTGTTCTTCGAGTCTGCCATTTTATAACAACAGTGTGTGGAAATAATATATTGTTGATCTTATGACAAGAACCATAACTTTCTGCAATTTTTTAAAAGCTTTGGCTACAGTTGAAGATTTCCAGATTCGTCCTCATGCGCTTTATGTGCATTCCTACAAGGCTCCTACTTTTTGTGACTACTGTGGAGAGATGCTTTGGGGTTTGGTACGACAAGGACTGAAATGTGAAGGTAAGTCTGTGATTTTTTTTGTTGTATTTTTGTTGTATCCACATTTGTATGGAACAGGAAAATGCAGTTGCTTCAAAATGGAAGCACGTAATATTTAGTAGCATTGGAAGTCTGCATCTGGAAACCCGAATTCTGATCTTGACTTTAATGCAAACTGTGTGTGACCTTGGGCAAACAATTGAAGAATTGTACTTGTTTCTCACTTAGAATAAATATCTAGCTGACAAACTTGTTCCTTGCACAAGGAGCACATTCTTTGGAGAGACTCCTGAAGGGAAATCCCATTGCTTATGGCCTTCATCCAGCTGGCTGCAGAACGTTCTGCAGCCTGCTGACAGGTACCAACCCTGCTCCTTGGCTTCTGTTCTCCAGAGCAAAAGAGTGATGAAAGCCTCCTGGTGGGAGGAGAAGAAAGAAGGGAGATCAGCTGCTTCAGAGTCTTATACCTTGTTTCTAGAGCTGCACTTACTGGAAATCAATAAATAAAGCCAGCAGTGCAAAACAAAGCTGCTTCTGTGAATCACGTCAAGAACACTAAAATAAGAGAGTTTAACAGAACAGCGTGTTTCTTTACCATTCGTTTGGATCCCATTTTTCAATTGCTTTATCAAAATACAGATACTATTTTTGTTACTTTATTTATTTATTTATTTATGTATTTATTTATTGTCTGAAAAATCATTTATTTCAGGTTGTGGATTAAACTACCATAAGCGGTGTGCCTTCAAGATTCCAAATAACTGTAGTGGAGTGAGAAAAAGGCGTCTGTCTAACGTGTCTTTACCAGGAGCAGGGCTTTCAGTTCCAAGACCAGCACAAGCTGAATACACATCCTCTGCTTCTGAAGAGGTATGTAATGTGAAAGGAGAAACAATTCCTGGTTTTATAACTTTTTAGAGAAGTAGCTAGTGTTGTATGTGTTTAAAAAATGAGTATGAGAGAGCTAGACTTAACCACTGTGATTGGTTTTAGTTCATTTTTAAACCTGTTGAGTCCTAGACTGAGACATTTACAGATAACTATTATTATTGTGAGAAATGGGAGAAAATGATAAGTTATGTGTTACTTCGTTCTTATTCTGTCACTAGTGGTTAATGTGAGCTATGAGAACCTTGAGTTTGGGAATGATAAAATACCTTGCTGCCTTTGTAATACACATCTATACTGATACAGTAATTACAGAATAAAATAATTGTTTGGCTAAATCAGAACAAATTGTAAGCTTTTATCTGGGGAGAGGTGAGAATGTTCCTGGTACGCTGTTAAGCTTTCTGCAGAGAAAATCTTGAGAAACCAACCTTACCAAGGAAGGGTGCAGGGGATTAAGAGCATACAGTAAGACCATCACCCATAATAGTTACTTGTTATGATGGGTATTCCCATTGCTGAGAGTTCATTGGATTTACTCATGAGATAAGGCAGACTGTTACTTGATGCACTTGTTTCATTCCCACTTTCACTAAAAGGTAAAAGGAGTCTTTCACACTTAACTAAATTACGTCATGGTGATCAGGTGAAGTCCTTGGTGACTGGAGAAAAGGCAGTATAGCACCCATTTTTAAGAAGAATAAAAAGGATGACCCAGGGAACTACAGTCATATTAGCCTCACCTCAGTGCTGGGGAAGGTCACAGAGCAGATCCTCCTGGAAGCTGTGCTAAGGTATATGAAGAGTGGAAGGTGATAGGGATGCTTGGTTTCTAAGGGTGGGCCCTGTCTGACCAACTTTGTTGCTTTTTGTAATGATGTAACTGCATCAGTGGACAAGGGGAGAGCCACTAATGCCATCTATCTGAACTTCAGTAAGGCCTTTGACACAGTCACACATAAAATCCTTCTCTCCGAATTGGAAAGGTATGGATTTGATGAGGAGACTGATCAGTGGATGAGATACTCATTGTGAGATTGCACCCAGAGAATGGTGATCAATGGCTGAATGTTTTGATGGAGATCAGTGACAAGTGATGTCACTCAGCGGCCAGTACTGGGACTGGTGCTCTTTAACATCATTAGCGATATTGGCAGTAGGATTGAGTGCAGCCTTAGCAAGTTTTTGTATGACACCAAGCTGAGTGGTGCAGTCAGCACACTGGAGTGAGAGGATGCCATTCATAGAGACCTAGGAAGTATGAACAGTGAGTCCAGGTGAATCTCGTGATCCAAATGCAAGGTCCTGCACCGGGCTCTTAGCAACCCCTGATATTAGTGCAAGATGAAGGATGTAAGGATTGAGCACAGCCCTGCCAAAGAGGACTTGAGGGTACTAGTGGGTGGTAAGTTGGATGTGAGCCAGCGGTGTGCACTTGTAGCCCCAAAAGCTGTATCTGCATCGAAAGAAGCATGACCAGCAGGTCGAGGGAGGTGATCCTGCCCCTCTGGTCTGTGCTGGTGAGACCTCTTCTGGAATACTGTGTCCAGATGTGGAGTCCTCAGTACAGGAGAGATGTAGACCTGTTGGAGTGCATCCAGAAGAGGGACACAGAAATGATCCAAGGGATGGAACATCTCCCTTGCGAGGACAGACTGAGAGATCTGAGGCTGTTGACCTTGTAGAAGAGGAGGCTTTGGGGAGTCTTAATAGTGGCTTTTTAGTATCTACATGGGGTCTGTATATGCTAATCTGTATATGCTATTTGTGAACCTTACCGGTTGCTCTAAAAAGCAAAAAAAAAACAACACCAAAACCCGTCATCAATGAATTTTAACCTTGTTTTGGATTTTAGTTCCTGTGGAAATAAATATTCATACAAACTTTCCTGTGCTTGACAAGGCCTTGTGGCCAAATTTTGCTTTCTCATCTGGTCGCTATCTACTCCACCTTTTTTTTTGTTTGTTCATTTGTTTTTAAATGAGGTGGAATTCTTTTGGTGCAAGTCCTATATGTATACCTTCTTTATTCTAGCGCTGCTGTCCAGAACCTAGTAAAAGGATTCCCTCCTGGAGTGGCCGTCCGATCTGGATGGAAAAGATGGTGCTTTGCAGAGTGAAGGTTCCTCACACCTTTGCTGTTCATTCTTATACTCGTCCCACCATATGCCAGTATTGCAAACGGCTGCTCAAGGGCCTTTTTCGCCAAGGAATGCAGTGTAAAGGTATGCACTTATTTTTCTGCCACAGATATGAATCAGAGCAGTTATAATACTTGAAAGAAATACATTTTTTGGAAAGGATTGTGGCTCCCCTTTTTTCAGTGCAGTAAACTATGCATTATATATTTTTATGAAAACTGAGATCTAATCACATGTGGAATGGAAACACCATAATTCAACGATAATTCTAAGCTATTAATAAAAACAGGAAATCCTTCCCTTTGTTAAATGTCTGTCTTCTACAGTCATCACTAAAGACTTCAGTATCTTTTGTTGCATTATTTTAATACAGGATAGTGATTATTATCTTTTGGAAAAAATTACAAGGATGGTACCTTTCCTGAACTAGATTAGGTCCGTCAGGTGGTTTTTATTGAGCATGTGTTCATGTGCATGACTTCAGCTCTCAGATTCCTCCATGCCTATCCCAGGACATAACTATGGCACTGTGCTTTTCTTCTGCCTCTTCATGACTGGATCGTACAGATCTGTTAGCTTTGTTGCAGGAAAGAAAACTGTAGTGGAGAATCCTAAAAGTTAATATGGTAAGGATTTTTCATTTCTCTCACACAAGTTTATCAAATGTGAGTACCAAAGACCAACACATTGGAAAAGGTCACTTAGAGCAAAAAGTGTAGGCTTATATCTTCGATAACTCTCAGTTGACTGAAAATACAAGTGATGGGGAGTAGTTCCATTTTCCATTTTATTAATTTTCAGTTTTTGTAGCCTGCTCAAAGTCTGCATCGCTAACTGTTTGACTTTTCAGTCACCATATCTCCTGGATACTTGCAATAAATAAATATTGAAGCCTACAGAAGATGTTTTGCAGTTTTAAATTACTGACCATTTCCAGTGGTTGTGATTGCATATCCAGCTGAACAAATGGGGTTGCCACTTCATTCTCAGGAAACTTCCTAGAAAATAGTGTTTAGGTATATAGAAAATGACCTTAGAAAAAAATATTATGTTTGTACACAGAAGAAAAATAGGTATATCATTTTCATTTAAGCAGTGTAGTGCTATATATATATCACAGCAATTGATGTCAAACTATCAACACATTTTCATTCTGCTTTCTCCTGTGTTTTTTTTACTGTTTTTCACTGACTTTTTTTACTCACATTCCCAAAGCTTGAGGTCTTTCAGCAGTCTTATATTCCTCAGTATCTCAGAGCCTTGGATTTCTGGATTCCTCCAGGCTTGAATTTGAACTCTGAGCTGATCTTTGGGGCTAATGCTATAACTATATTAATAAAGTGAAGTCAACTGGAACAAAATGGCCTGTACTCACATACAAATCTTCTTAGCCTCCTAGCCCTCAGTGACTGTATGCAAAGTACCTCTTGGGAATAGTATCATGCAATGCTCTAATTTCTGAACTAGACCTGGGAACTGTTTGAGATTGTGTTTTTTTGGACCTTGTGAGTGAGTCAATCCTAATAAGTTAGTCTTTTTAGTAGTTCCCTGGTAGGATCTGAACCATTTTGTTTGTTCCAGCACCCTTCAGGCTAGTGAAATAATCATATTCCATAACACAAACTGAAAACACTGCTGTAGAAAGGACAGTTAGTTGGTTTTCTTGAATGCTTCCTCTTAGGCACTTGGAAACTAAACAGGATTGTAGCTGGCCTCAGGGTTTGGCTACTCAGCTACTTAAAATGAGAAGACAATAATTTCTTTGTGTTTAAAAGGAAAGTACAACAAACTTCTGATTAGCAAGTCAGATCTAGATCCTGTATTTTGTAATTTGGTTACTGTGATTTAATACAGATGCCACATCCCAGGGAGTCCTCAAGACCAGTTTGGATGGGACTTTGAGCAAACTGATCTAGTGAGAGATGTCCCTGCTTGTGGCTGGTGAGGGTGGTAGAACTGTATGATCTTTAAAGTTCCTTCTAGCCTAAACTGTTCCATGATTCTCTGATAGCAGAAAAGGACTAAATTAGCAGTTTCAAAACAGCAGTGAGGACAGTAGAGAGTTTAAAATTCATGATGCGGATATGTGGTTGGAAATTATGGTGATGCTACTGACAAAGGAAATTCCTGTAATACTATTAATGTGTGCTGGACTGTTGGATATCAAATACTGCTTACTCAAATACAGAAATGGCACGCATCCAAGTTAGTGTTCTATCTCCACATTTGACTTGATGTATCTTACTCTGTCAGCTTGCTGTCCAAGGAAATAAGGGCAGGCAGCCTGGCCAAATCTATGATCTGAATGATAGGGGAGCTGAACTTTAAGATTTTACTGCAAAGCATTCTTGCTGTATGGTTTAGAATTGTGATCCTAGTGCTATGATGGCTACAAATCTTAGGCAGCAGGTGGGGAAAAATGATAGATTACACATTTGAAACAAGTAGCAATGGAAAAAAGGGTGTGGAGCAGACTAGAGGATGGAAAAAATTGCATCATAACAGAAAAAATAACTAGAAAGAAAGCTAGAGATTAGAAAACTTTTGTCCGGGAAGGGAGTGCTGACATAGTACACTGGTCTGGCAAATCATCATAAGACATTAGGACAAGATTGTCCATGTCCTTCTGGAGGTGATCTCATCAGTACTCTTCTCGTATGTGAAAATGTACGCATCTGAACTGAAGCTTGTGATGGAAGTTGTGATAGAATGCACCTACTTGAGTAGGAGTAAAATTCTGGTATTGCAGGCTTATTTATCTTTTGTTTTAGATTGCAGATTCAATTGTCACAAACGCTGTGCATCTAAAGTACCTAAAGACTGTCTTGGAGAGGTGGTTTTCAATGGAGGTAAGATGAGAAGCATGCTTTCAAGTACTGGCAAGTCTTTGGAGGCTTAAAAATGTCCTTCAGCTTTAGATGTCCTCAACTTTGACTATTTTATGTGTTTTTATTTTACCTTTCAAGTTCCTTCACTTGAGATTGCTGAGAATTAAGATTTTACTGTGAAATTTACTTTGGTGACTTCAGTTTTACTTCATCAGCGTTGGCAAGTGAAGTGTGGTACAAGAGAGGCATGAGCATTCTGGATAGAGTCCACCTAAGGACTGTGAAGTTGATAAGGGTATTGGAGCATCTCTATGAAGAAAGGCTGGGATTGCTTGAGCAGGGACACCTGGAACAGGCTGCCTAAGACTATGTCCAGATGGCTTTTGAGTATCTCTAGGGTTGGAGACTGTACAACCTCTCTGGGGCAGCCTGTGCCAGTGCTCAGACACCCTCACAATTAAAAAGTGTTCCCTGATATTCAGGTAGAGCCTCAGGTGCTCTGTGTCTAGTCATGTCACTGGTTACCACCAAAAGAGCCTGGCTCTGACGTCTTTGTACCCTTCCTGCATTGTTTCCTATCCGTTGATGAGCTCCTCCTGAGCCTTCTCTTTCCAGGTTGAACAATCCTAGTTTTCTCAGACTTTCCTCATAAGAGAGAATCTCCAGTCTCTTTGTCATTTCAGTTGTGCTTTGCTGAAAAGAAGATGTTTCTACTCTACTCAGCCCTGTTGAGGCCACACCTGAAGTGGGCTCCCCAGCGAAAGAGAGATATGGACGTACTGGAGAGAGCCTAGCAAGCCAGAAAATAGCTTTCATCCTTTATGTTTATATTTTAATTTATATTTTAGAAGGAATAATATTGATGGGCTGATCACTTGTGGAGCAGAGTTGCTTAGTGAAATGCAAGTTCAGGCCTTTGAGAATTTCACTATGAATCTTTCAGTATGAGTGTTGTTTTGGTTGTGTTTACTTTAGTATTAAACAAAAACAAATTGATAACGTTGATTAGCACACTGAATGATTTAGGAAAATCTTGGAGATTTTTTATATTCTGATTGCACTATGATGTTTATTTGCATAAATAAATGTTTATTTGCATAAATGTGAACTGGAGAACAATTTTCTGCCCATTTTTTTAAAATTATGTGCCATATATATGCTCTATAATATGCTCTAAAATAATATCTGCATCCTGTGTTGCTCCCAGAACCTTCTAGCCCAGGCCAGGATTTGGACCTGCCAATGGAAGTTGATAGCAGTGAAATGAATAGTGATGGTAGTCGGGGTATGGATGATACTGAGGAGTCCTCAACTCCAGAAGACAAAATCTTTTTTATGGATCCATCTGACCTTGATACAGACAAAGATGAAGAAGCTGTCAAAACCATCAGGTAGGTCATAATTTGAGCTTTTGTGCTCTGGATGTGTCTTCCTAAGTATTCTAAAGGAAAATTTCAAGTAAAGTGTTTCTGAATAGCCCAGCTTTAAGCTGTGTATTTTTTTCTTTTTTTTACACGAACCTGAAACATAAGTAAATTAAAATAATATGTTCTCTTCTAATTGGGAAAGTGCTGTGCTATGAATGTTACTAAATAAATAAAATGAAATTATTGAACCATGGTTAAAAGCATGGCTAAAGGCAAAGATGTGAGAAAAATCTTTGTGACTTCAGCCTAATTTAATTACTGGTGTACAAGTGTTCATCTAAAAATAATTACTCTAGAGACACTTTACTACTTATATTTTAGTTTATTCTAGGCAGCCAATTGCTTTAACTAGGATGTGATTCTCTGAAGTCTTTCATCAGATAACTGTTCCAAAGAATCACAGAATGGTTAGAGCTGGAAGGGATGTTTGAACATCATCTAGTCCCTGCCCCTTGCTGTCAGTTGAGACATCTTTCACTATATCAGGTTGCTCAAAGCCCTGTCCAACCTGACTTTGAACACTTCTAATGATAGTTCCTTTAATCAAGTTTAGCCTTTTAAATTTTTGTATTATCATAGAATCAGAGCAGGCCCGGTTGGAAGGGACTCCAGAGGATCCAAAGTTTATGGGGAAAGGTAGCCTAGATGTGATTGTCTTCGATTGCATCTTGAAAGCCTCCACCATGTCCTTGGAGAAATTCATTTTCTGAATAGCATCATCCTGATTTTTTTAGTGTCATTCTTAAAAATAAAAGAGCAATTGTAATAGTTCGAAACAAGGTAATTTTAGCCCAGTGTCTCATGACAAATATGTGAGGAAGAGTATGAGAACAGGAAGAACGTATAGTTCAGGAAGGGCAACTTTCAATGATTTATAACCAAGGACTTCCTAAGTTGGAAGTAGCGTCTTTTTGTGTTCTACTTCTAGGTAGAATTTTTCCATTTATTAATAGCGTCTGAAGCAATTCCTTTCTGGCATGTGCAATGTCTTGTGTCAGCCACTTCTACAACATGACTGCAATGTGTTAAAGCATCTTTATGTTTTGATTTGAAATTCTCCTCATGATTTCATGTGATTACAAATTTTTCTGCTAGCACCATGTGTAGGATCTTTTGTACTAAGCAGGTAACATGGTGGCTCACTCCATACTGAGCAGGACTGAAACCTGCATGTTAAACTACTGATTATCAAAATGTTAGATTATCAAATCCTTGTCTGCAAGAAAGTTAATACAAATGACATTGATTTAAATTTTCAGGTATCATTTGAATTAACACACTTCTGTTTTCATAAATTGAAAGTGTGCTCTATTAGTGTAATATTATGAAATAAGTAACTTGACTTAGGCAATAGAAAATAGTGAAAATGCCAATATTAATTACTTTTATTCTAGATTAAGATTCAAGTAGTAAATTGTTTCAAAAGGATCATTTGTGTAGATGTCTCATTTCAGTGTTTCCTTTGCCTTCTGTAATGTAATACAAGTACTGCAGTACTTGCTTTAAAAGAGCTAGTGGGAGCTCAAATTTCTTATCATCTATCAATGAAATAAGTTCTAAGAGAAAATTAAGTGCTTGTTCTTGAAAATTCTTGAAAATTGGGCTAGATGTATAGTACCATTATCATTGTAGTACTCTTTATTTTAGCTTAAATATTAACTGTTTTCTCTTTTTCAGTCCCTCAACAAGCAATAATATTCCTCTCATGAGGGTTGTGCAGTCCATCAAGCATACAAAGAGGAAGAGCAGTACAATGGTAAAGGAAGGATGGATGGTCCACTATACTAGTAGAGACAATCTGGTCAGTGACTTTGGTTTCTTTCTACAGTAACTTAAATTCTCTCTCTAAACCATTGTATTTTATTTCTGTAATCTGGATAATCTGATTTACAGTAGCATTTGAAATAACCTAGCAATAGTGTTCGTTAAGAGGAGGTATGATGCAGTGGAGAAATCTTTGAGATGACGATCTATCAGCACTTTTCAATTTAGAAAAAGAGACGTCTCTAATCAATCTCAAATGAATAGCATATTCAAGACTGAAAATATTAATTCTGTTATAAAATGACGAGTATCGAAACAGTCAATGCTATTCCAATTATAGAGATATTCAGTAAATTTGGTGTGTAGATATGGAAGCCCATTATTCCTCTAGCAATTTGTTCTATCTCATAGTAAACATTATTGAACTTGATTATTGAATATTCCCCCATTCCAAAACCACTATTTCTCTTCATGTTAGTGCAATAAAGATATGTGGCTTGGTTGTATTAGCTTGGGTTTGTAAGCGTTTTCCACAAAGCCAATGCTGCTTGTTTGCAGTGCTACTGGTGATGATCTCTTAATTAATTGAACCTTTGAAGACAAGTTCCTTGTGAGGTTTTGTTTTGTTTCTGTCTTGGAAAGAAGATAAGAATAAACAAAAGTATCTAATGCAAGAAAGTGAATTGACTTTTCCTGATACATGAAAGAAAAGAATGAAGTTGAGAAGTTCCCACAGCTCATGCAGCCCAGTTCATCACACTGAGACTGTGAAAGGCAGCATAAATATTCCTGCATTCTTTGTCCCTGCGAAAAGCTTTGTCAGAAGAGGGAATTTGGGAGTTGAGTTTATTTCAGTTGTGAAATCATAGATAGCTCAGGGTACTCCATTTTCACTTTCTGTGTTGGTCAGGTAAACAATTGCATGTGGTCTTTAAAGTACAGTTTTGTATTAACTAGTTGTATTTATCACAAATCCAAGTAAATACCTAACATTTCAGGTGTGATTTCAGTCTAGGCTCCTTAATAGGCATAATTATCATCTACTTGCTATGAAGAAATTAGAGCCAGATAATAGTTAGAAGATGAGTAGTTCTAAGCAGTGCTCAGGGCAGACCTGATGTTTGTCTGCTCTTGTCTTTCAGCACACTTTCCATGGATTTTTATTTTTATTTTTTCAAATTGTCTCGGACAACACCTTAGCTTAGAGAGATTTTTTTTTTTTTTCATCTATCAGTCGAGCTGCTACCTAGATGATAGCTACCAAAAAGATGGAGCAAATAAAGTTTTCTGTTCCAAAGCAAGATACCTTCAGCCAAGCAAAATTTCAGAGAGCTTCCTAGTGGAAGGAAGCTTCTGTACTATGTGTTACAGAATCAGCTCTATCCCCTGTCCACTCTCTCTCAGCAGAGTCAAACTCTTTCTTGTTCCTGTTACAACTTGGACTTCCCATTAGTTCCAAAGAAGTTCATTCTAACAGCATATCTGCATACTTTTTGTTGAGCTTGGATAACAAGGTATTTCACCTATTATAGGAGAAATTGTTATCATCTGTATTCTTGTTTTTCTCTTTCTGAGCCCTTCCTTTCTCAGTATAGATTATAAGCGTATTTAGAGTTCCTGAGTGCCTACCAACTTGTTCCTTAAACACCCTACGCCTTCCTTGAGTTATGATTTTTAAAAAAGCATATATGTTAAAAAGATGAGTTCACTCTTATACTTTCACCCAATTTCCATTTGGCGCTGGCTTGAACTTTCATTTAGTTAAACCATAGAATCACAGAATCACTAGGTTGGAAACGACCTCTAAGATCATCTAGTCCGACTGTCCTCTCATTACCACTGCTACCACAAACTAAACCATATCTCTCAGCTCCTCTTCCAGGTGCCTCTTGAACACTGCCAGGGACAGTGACTCCACCACCTCCCTGGGCAGGCCATTCCTGTGCCTGACCACTCTGAGAGAAAAAGTTTTTTCTCATGTCCAACCTAAACCTCCTCTGATACATCTTGCAGCCATCCAGCCATTTCCCCGGGTCCTGTTTGTTGCCTGGGAGAAGAGGCCAAACCCCTCATCATCACAACCTCCCTTCAGGACGTTGTAGAATGCAGTGAGGTCTCCCCTGAGCCTCCTCTTCTCTGGACAATCTGTTCATGTCCTGGCTTTCTTCGCCTAACTCCTACAGATGGTCTTAGCTTCCCTATGACTGAAATCATTTAAGTTCTGTATTAGGTATAATAAGGGTGTTATTTTTCTAAGCATTGTCATTCTTGTCCAGAGCTAAAGGCCTTTGATTTTTCTTGGGTAAAAAAAAAAAAGAGTTTCTGATTATATGACTATACTTGGTGCAAGTAAGTCAGTTAGATCCATATAGCCATATGACTTTTCAAGTCCAAATATCTTTCAGATGATTCTCTATTTTTAGGAATGTTCCTTTGCTTAAGGTTATTAGGCAGTTGTGTACCCGAATGTATATGCATATAATTCTTGGATGGAAAACATATTTCTCATTGATGGACACTTCTCAAAAGTGGCTACATAATCTGTCTTGATTTTTATCTTAATTTTTCATCTTTTCCCTAAGATAGATTATCCACTTCACTCTCATAATCTGCCTATCTTTTTTTTTGCCACTGTGCACTTCAGCAACCTAGAATTGCAGGCTTATAGGGGTTGGAAGGGACTTCTAGAGATCATCGTATCCAATCTCCAGAATTTTCTGTTTACAAAAGAATGGAGGACTTGTTAGACTTGCTCAGTTCTTAAACCCATGTCACGTTGGTGTGAGGACATGGAAGGATAAATTGTGGTTCCCACAGTTGTTGCTAAGTGAAAATAATTCAGATTTTGTGAGCACGTGCACATAGAATGAAGTTATGTTGGTAGTTGTTTCCTATAGGAGATGATAACTGCTATCACCTCCGTTGCTTAAGGTAAGTGATATTTTTTTCTGGTCTGTGCAAATACTTCTATGAGACTATTCTTGAATTTAAAAAAAAAAAAAAAAAAGGCAAGCAAATAAACTGTATTCCCAAAATGGTTTTTTTGTGTATCCAGTCTAAGGTGGAACTGTAAGTTAACATCATTTGATTATCTTAGTTATTTAAACAATTTCTCATTTAAATAATTGGATACCATAAGTACTCTTAATAATTTATGTTTTTGTACTGTGGATTTTGTAGAGGAAAAGACATTACTGGAGACTGGACAGCAAATGCCTCACACTATTTCAAAATGAATCTGGGACAAAATATTACAAGGTAATTCATGATGAGTAATAATTGTGTTGCATTTGATTTACTTAAGAGGTTTAATGTGCTTGAAATAACTGCTTCCAAGTAGTATAATAAATATTAAGTTAATTCCCCATCTTTTAAAGTGAAAAAGTAAGTAGTGACTGAAAGTTGCATGCTTATTTATTTCCCAACTGTACAACTGAAAGTTGCGAGCAAGTTTTAGTGGGAAATTTACTGTGCAGCCTGCTATTATATGAAAGACGCTTGGCTATAAGTGTGTTACTCTGCAAATATAGTAGTGTGTTCAGTGGTAGAATATTCAGAAAATGTCTACAATTGTATAAACAAGATTTTTCCCTTTCTTGTCTTTCACCTTTAGGTGGGGGTCCAAATCTTGCAGTTTCTTCCTTTATAACATCTCTAAGATCAAGCCTTTTCTCTGTACACCCAGCTAAACTTGCCCAGATCCTTTTCATCCCTATCTTGACCAATGCAGTTTCTTCTTCTCAGACCTCCCTGATACTTGTGTATTGCCCCGTGCATTCAAAACACAGCTGGTAAAATATGTTCCTTGCTTGTTATTCCATCCTGTCACTGCTTTTAGTCCTTTGACTCGTCCCTTTGGCCCTCCTTTTTTTACTGCTTAAATCTTGGATTATTTATCTTTGCTATTAGAAACATTCACAGTTGTTATCTCTACATTTATTTGCTCTTCATCCTAATCAGCTACAGCCTCTTAACCTCATAATGCCTGCTTGTTCACTACTTTTGCAAGTGATGTGCACCTGTAAGCCCTTCCATATATGTGGAATGTCCTCCGCCAACTAGCTTGAACTTGCAGCTTTTCCTTCCTTCAGATCTGTTCCCTAATACTGCTTTGTAACATGTTCTTAAACTGTTGAGGTAGAGAAATTGAAAGAAATTGTTCATATTTACATGAAAAATAATCTTTTCCAAAATTAATTCAGAAATGTGAAGTAATACTTTTTGGCCAGCTTGTACAACTACATCCTCTTCCTAATGTGTCACTCTTTTTCCCTATTGTTTTCTTCTCTGGCTAAGTTGTATAATCTATGCAGTGGGAAACAGTCATTCTGTAGTTGTGCATCACCTGTATGCTGGGTGATGGGCTGTCTCATGCTGAGCATGAACGCAGTTTGTGTAGAGATTAGTGGCTATATGGAGGGAACTGTGGTGGGGCTCTCTAGGCATCTGTAGAGGAATTTGAAGAGCTGTGGGTGGGTAACAGTTTGTCTACATTTTGACAGTAGCTATGAAGCTTGATGTTTTGGTATTCTGATATATTTGCTTTGATTTCTCTGCAAACGTTTTAAGTTCTGAACAGTAGTATGTTGAAGTATTATATGTATTTTCATTTTTTAATCTTTAATATTTTTCTTCAGGAGATTCCACTTTCAGAAATTCTGCAGGTGACTCAGCCTCGAGATTTTTCAAACATGGTGCAGGGCAGCAATCCATACTGTTTTGAGATCATCACTGATACGATGGTGTACTTTGTTGGCGAAAACAATGGCAGCAGTCACCACAGTCCTGTTCTTGCTGCCACCGGAGTTGGACTTGATGTAGCTCAGGGCTGGGAGAAAGCCATTCGTCAGGCCTTGATGCCAGTCACTCCTCAAGCTAGCGTTTGCACTGCTGCAGGACAAGGAAAAGATCACAGTAAGCAGGCAGACAAGGCACTGTTACTCATGTTCTGAAGCTATAAATGGTAGAGATTCCATTTCAGAAAAATGGAATCTATCTTCTGCTGAATTGGGTTTGTAATCTTCCACAAGTTTCTAAGAGGTGGCACTCAAGTTTTATGGAGGATGTATGAGCAAATCTCTTAATCTGTTGTAGCAGCAAGTAGTAGTAAAAAATCAGTTTGCCCACATTAATTCATACTGCAAAACTTTTATCATATGAGCAGTAAGAATTCACACGTAGTTGCTGGATGTAAAAGGGGACCATAGTTGAGATATTTCTAATAAGCTTTTATAAACATCTCTTTCCATCAGGTTATTTATATATGTACGAAAAATTGGATGCTTTTTGACATTATCATCCATATTTAAAAAAATAAAAGAGATCTGTAGCTAAGGAGAAAGAAGGAAGCTGGTGATGAAATGTAAATCTTGCTAGTGATGGAAAGAATATTTGCTGAGCACTGAATACGAATACAAAATACATTTTCTTCCTGTTGTGCTCTTTCTCTTCAGATATCTCCTTGTCCTTTGCAACAATGGTCAATGCACATTCTGTACTGACATTTATGTTTTAATTCTTCAGTTTCCTTTCATCTTCCAGATACTCTTTAATCTTCTCTCAGGTTTTTTTTTTGTTTGTTTCTGTAGGAGATCCTGTGATTAGTTTCTCTGCTTCCAGGATCTTGTTATACTGCATCAGCAACAGTTAAGAGCATGTAAATGCTAATCTTAGGTGAAGGCACTTTCTGAAAATGTAACTGCGGTCTGAAACGGTGAACTGTGAAATGTGTGCACTCACATTTCTAATTAAATGTAGTCAAGAAACATAGCTGTAAGAAGGTAGCTTGTAACAGGCCTTTTACCTATGTAAAATACCACTTCTGATATGCAAATATGAGTTCCAAACACCTGTATACTGAAGCACTCTCTGTTCTTTAAAACTGAAGGCCTACTGTCCATGAGAGACATTTGAATGCAGTTACTTTTTCCAAAACCAATTTTTTACCCCCAATTTTTTTTTTTTTTTTAATTTAAATGAAAAATTATCAGTAGTAGGTAATAGAGTTATGGGCTAGATAGAGAAGACATGTTTTAGCATGGTTAGGATTGTAGGAGATAAGAAATGACCATGGATTTATAGCGGCATTTCCACATTCTTAGTGCAGTTGTTCTCTTAACTCTAAGAAGCCCACAAACTGTATGTCCTTACCTCTTCTTCCGGCTCACTGAGCCATCAGATGTGTCCCAAGAACCATTAGGAAAATTGTATTTACATTAAAAAAAAAAAAAAGAAGTAATAATTCTATGTCCTCAGATGTGTTCTCTTAAATGAGTAGACCAGAGCGGGCATTGCTAATGCTTGAAATACTTAGAGCAGCAGGGAATGTGTAGTGTCGGAATGTCCACAAGGCACCAACTCGTCAGTTTATGCTGTGTTTTTGCCAGCAAGTCATTAGCAATGGGGATACTCCTCCACTCTGACTCACAGGAAAGAATCCTTTTGGATGCTTTGCCTGGTGTTTGGGATGAGATGTTTCTTTGTATGATGTTTCTTTCTGAGGTGAAATGGGAAAGGGAAGATTAAAAATATAGTAAAAGTAGCCAATTACATAAGCTATTATCTGGTGTAAATTAGATGTTAAATTCTGACAGTACTCTTCGTAAATGTCAGCATTTCACCCTTGTTCATGTGGGTGTCAGAGGCATCAGAAAACTGATTTGGTGTAACTTAATCCCTACCTAAAGAGAGGAAGCAGATATTTTGTGTTCTGTGGCTATCTGTGGAGAGGAGTTCAGTGTGTTCCCTTAAACGGTCTTCACTTTTTTTTTCTAGTTAAACTGTAGTGAGGTTGAAACAAATCGTCCTTGGTAACTTTTTGTAGGCATTCTTTTTGTTTTCTTTTGTGTTACTCCTATACAATGCAGACCTGATTAACTTCAAGCAGAAGGCAGTAATCAGTAGATGTGTGCATAGCTGTAATTCCAATCAGTATTTCAGGTGTAGATTCAGAGTCCTTTGAGACCTAACATTATTTCCTATCTTAAGTCTATACATTCTTTCTTCGAGATAAGGCACTGGTGACAAAAGTTGGATATGTGTTCACAGAATTGCAGGGGTTGAAAGAGGACCTCAGGAGATCATTGAGTCAAACCCCATTGCTAAAGCAGGTTCCCTACACTAGGTTGCACAGGTGGGCATCCAGATGGGTCTTAAAGATCTCCTTAAAAGGAGACTCCAGAACCTGTCTGGGCAACCTGTTCCAGTGCTCTGTCACCCTTACTGTAAAGTTCTTCTGCATGTTAGTATAGGACTTCCAATGTTCAAGTTTTAGACCATTACTCTTTGTTCTATTGCTGCGTACCACCAGGAAGAGTCTGGACTCATGCATTTACTTCCCACCTCCCTTTAGATATTCATAAACATTAATGTGGCCCCCTCTCAGTCTTCTTTTCCCCAGGCTGAACAGTCACAGGTTACTGCCTGTACTCATGTGGGAGATGCTCCAGGCCCTTAGTCATCTTTGCGGCCCTCTGCTGGACTCCTTTTAGGAGATTCCTGTCTTTTTTAAACTGGGGAGCCCAGAACTGGACACAGCATTCTAAATGTGGCCTCATGAGGGCAGAATAAATGGGGAGGATAACTTCCCTTGACCTGCTGGCCATGTTCTTTTTAATGGAGCCCAGGATGCCATTGGCCTTCTTGGCCATGAGGGCACACAGCTGGCTCATGGCCAACCTGTTGTCCACCAGAACCCCTGGGTCGCTCTCTGCAGAGCTCCTCTCCAGCACATCAGCCCCTAACCTATACTGAAGTGTGTGGTTATTCCTCCCGAGGTGCATGACTGTAAACTTGCTCTTGTGAAGGTTCCTCCTTGCCCAACACTCCAGGCTGTCCAGGTCTTGCTGAATGGCAGCACAGCCTTCCAGTGTGTCAGCTACTACTCCCAGCTTTGTATTATCAGTAAGCTTGCTAAAGCACAAAGCTCTTCTGAGGGTGATAAAGGTTCTTTGCAAAATCTGTAGTCTGTAGTATGTCCTGCATTCACCTTATAAGTGATTTTTTTTTTTAAATTAACATAAGAAATAGTAGGTGTCTATTTATCAGAGATGCCTGACCTCCATCTTGAAGTCAAAGGAAAAAGTTGCTTTCTGCTTCCACATGCCTTTTCTTGCCTGCTTATCTTAATGTTATTTCTATAATGAAAACCTCATGTCATCATCTGTTGCAGGCTGAAAAGAAATTGAGCACCCTTTTTTAGTGCTTTTACTTGAAAATGATGCTTCCTAGATGTGCTGTTATGTTCTAAAGATTGGTAATGCTTCTACAATATATCTGTGAAACACTTTGAAAACCTTTGTTTATATTACGGATTTTTTCTTACTATCAGGTCTTCTTACCTTTTTTTTGCTTGATTTTTTTTCCTTTTCTTGTACATTACAGATTTTGTGCAGCTTCAAGATATACAAAATCAGTCACACACATTTGACTGTAGGGAATGCACCTAATCCTCTTACCTGTGTTCTTCCCAATTACTACCAGAAATTTTTAGTAGTTTAATGAACTCTGATACAGTTGCCATTCTACTATTGCTTTTGGTATTTGGACATACTTTTCTATCATTTTTATTATCAGTGATATGACAAAAATGGACAAATAATCTTGGCAAAACTCCCTGGGTTGTTCATCTAATCAGTCTGTGAAACTTGAGTTCTAGATTATGATGCTTTTGCAAAACAGCCATAAAAATCATTCATTGGGATAAAAGTCAGTAATTTTTTGCTGTCAAAAGCTTAACTTTTCTATTTTCTTATTCTGTTGTATCTTCTTCTTTATTGCAGAAGATTTATCTCTAAGCATCTCTGTTTCAAATTGCCAAGTCCAGGAGAATGTGGTGAGTCACATGCATTGTAATAAAAAACGGTGTTTATTAATCTGAGTATTTTATGACAGAGAAGGCAGCACTCTGATATTTCAGCTAGACAAGACCATATTATGTACCTAACAGGAGGTAGTCTACTTACTTGACATAAGTGTTAGTTTGTGTTAATGTATACCTCTGTATATAGTGTGGCTAAGTGGAACCACTTCAGGAAAAGTTTCTTCTTCCCTTCACTTGAGGGCAGTGATATTATTCTTTACATATTTTAACATAACATTTAAATACAGCTTAGCCAGTACTAATTAATATGCTCATGAATATTTTGAGTATGCCTGATGCTTATGATTTCTGCTCTTCATGCATTAGGATATCAGCTCTGTGTACCAGATATTTGCTGATGAAGTTCTGGGTTCCGGTCAGTTTGGTATTGTTTATGGAGGTAAGTAGAATCCATTATGCTTTTAACTAAGATGGAGTGTAACTAAACTTGTTATAATTGGCCTTTTCGTATTTGCTTAGCTAGTATTAGTATTAGTATCAATAATACCTTGGTGAAGTTGATCTTGTTAAAAGTTTTGTTTGTATGACTGTGGTATAGGCTCTTTGCACTTTGATTGTAGTATTTCTTACAATCAGCTTTTTTTTCCTTTTTTTTTTTTTTTTTTTGCATATTGAGTTTTGCATTCCTTCAGAATCACTTCAGAATATGCATTGCATTTTGACTGCAATAAAATACGAAGCAGTCACTAGTCTCAGTTTGGCCTTTGTGATTTTTAGATAAATACAAATTCTATCCCCGTTTTTTTTTAATTGTTTTTTTAATTTATTTCTTATAAATCCCATACAATATATCTCCAATGTTGAAAAAGGCACAGACCATAGATCTGGAGGGAAGAAAAAGGGTAACTAATGATTTAAAGTGGGAACCTTTCTGCTTCTGTCATATTGTCTGTAGTCTGGAAATTCTGTGGTTACCATTCTTCTGTCTGCCAGTGATACTTGAGAGGCTCCTTTGTCTCCACACCAAGATTTCTTAAAGCATATTGTGCACTGAATTATGTTTCCTTTCTTATGAACAGAATGTACATAAGTACAGACAGTAGTTATGTATTTTGATTTTACTTCTAAATATACTCCCCTAAACTGCATTTTAGATAAACCTCAGGTGCATATTTTTCATGCTACAATGGAGTGACTTACATACTAAATGCTTATAGAAGGCTTTGATCATATTCGGTCTTCTCACTTAATGATGTCTTAAAATACGTAAGGCATGCGTATGCAATTTCTTAAGATAAAATCACGAGCTGAACGTTCATGGGAATCATGTAATTTCCTTTTGTTGGCTGTGCACACTGCCTAACTGGTATTTTTCAGTGATCTTCCCCCCAACTTTACAGACTTACTGAAATAATAAAATCTATCCATTAAAGAAATATAGAGATATAATTAAGTTGCTTCTTCTATTGTCTTCTTTTCCCCCCTTCTGGACAAATGTTAGACATTTGCAAATTGTAAGTCAAAAAGTTTATGGGCTATTGATATCCCACTGGTGTTTCTTTCTGTGAGAATAGTTTCCCCCTGTGTTTTTTATTTTGGTTCGTTTTGAAGGGTCTGAAAAATTGGGACATGTGTGGGGAAAAAACAATTCTTGACAGTTTTATACTGATGCTAAACTTGCCCTGAACCTGGGGTGGTTTTACACAGAGAAGGAATTTCAGGCTACCTTTCTGTTCATCTTTCTTTGTGTACTTTTAGCTTCTGTAGCTGTGTGTTGTTAGTTTGATGCTTTTGTTTTATGTTCTGTTGCAACCTTGTTTGTCTCTCAGTTTTCTGATGGTATTTCTTTTACACTTCAATATAATTTGATTTTTATTGGAGCTAGAGACATTTTCCCTAACTATTTTAGGGTTTTATTTAAACAATAGCCAGGAGCTGTGATTCCTAACATCTTGCCTGAAAAGACAAAACTTCACTGATCTCTTGAGGCTTGTGGCTTTATGCTTTTGCCTTTGTATAGTTTGTTTTCCTTAGGACTAATGTAATTTTAAAAAATATTTATTTTCCAATTGTTAGTTCTACTTGGCAGCCTTGTTTAACTCTTTTGGACCTTGAGTAATTCCACTGTCTTACCTCTTCCAGTAGACGTAAGCCTGATTTTGAGCCTTTATTCATGAGGATCTTTAAGGCAAGCACACTGGTTGCTCCATGCAGCCTTCAAAAGCACTTCCGCTGCCTTAACTTAAGCCCTGGCCAGCACTTCTGACTGCAGAGCAGCAGGTGAGGCTGTCAGGGTTAGTCGTGAGCTGTAGCTGGGCTCTCCGTAGCCCTGTCTTTAGCTGTGATGGTAGGTAGAATCCTTTGTGCTGCTTTGTGCTGTAGCTGTGTGTGTGTAGCTTCTTCTAATACAGCTTCCAGACCTTACATGGAGCAGATAATTACTTTCTTTTTCTTTGGCTTGGACTCACTTTATTTGTGTTAGTTTAATATTAAGTATTCGAAATTATCCAAGTCTTTCAGTGTGTGTCCTCCCATTAACCTCTCTGATTTTAGTGTGAGAGAAAATAGTTTTAGAAGTTACAGGAAATTTGGGTGAGCTACCCACGTAGCTCTTGAAATGTCCTGTGTGGGCGGGATGCTTCTCACTTAGCTAGTGCAGGCTACAGCAAGGTTTAATACTGGCATCATCAGCCCTTTTTTTTTTTCTTTTTTTTTTTCCCCCTAAACTAGAAACTTCTAGGGCTTTTTTATGGTAACCAGTTACCTCATGGGTGTTAGCCTTTTATGGCACATAGTTTCTCCAGTTCTGCAGACTATTAGATATAACTTCCTGAGCAAATGGAGCCCATAAAAGTATCTGCTGAAACCACTGGAGAAGACGTTTATCTTCCTTCACATTTGTCTTGAATGTTGTTTTGTTTGTTAGTTTCTCTCTTGTTTTGTTTTTTGTATGTTTTTATACAAGAGGAGAGGCAAGATTCTGAAGTAGGTAACACTTGCTAACATAGAAGTTCTTTGCACAAGGCAAAACTCTACCTAATACTTCTAACATAGAATCATTTGAGTTGGAAGGGGCCCTTATATGCCATCTAGTCCAACTTCCCTGCAATGAACAGGGATACCTACAGCTACATCTGGTTGCCCAGAGCCTGCTCCAGTCTGATCCTGATTATCTCCAAGGATGTGCTGGACATGCTCCAACAGGTCCACATCTCTCCTGTACTGAGGATTCCACATCTGGAGGGCAGAGCAGAGGGGCAGGATCACCTCCCTTGACCTGCTGGCCATGCTTCTTCTAATGCAGCCCGGGATACAGTTGGCTTTCTGGGCAGTGAAGGTACATTGCTGGCTCATGTCCAGCTTCCCTTCCATCAGCAGTAGATCCTCAAGTCCTTTTCAGCAGGGCTAATGCCAACATGCTTATCTAAGAGCAGTGTAGCGAATGGTTTAAACTTATCTGCAACCCTCCTATTGAGGTTCGTCACTTCTGGTTGCTCATATACCAACTGCAGTTTTAAATACAAATAGAGCGATATTGTATATTTGTATAGAATATAACTGTTTCTCCAAAAAGATATTTCTGCTATAGTTTTCTATAGCTATGAATTGCTTGTGCCTCTTGATGTTTGATGTTGACTTTCTGTTCAGGGAAACATAGGAAGACCGGAAGAGATGTAGCTATCAAAGTTATTGACAAGATGAGATTTCCAACTAAGCAGGAAAGTCAGCTTCGTAATGAAGTTGCCATTCTCCAGGTACAAAATGATTTTTGTATCATGTCTGAGTTTTCCTCAAATAAGCCACCGATAACATTGTGTCATGTCTGTAAATGCTCTGAATTGATTTCTAAATCTGTGCATGTGATTTTTGAGTCTTTTTGTAGGAAGGAATCTTGTAAGTAGGGAATTGCCAAGCGTTTGATAGTGTTGATAACATGAGGGTAGTATCTGCTGCAATAGGAGATGCACCAAGGACCTGTACTTTGGTCCCATGTCTTCCTCAGCCAGATGGAAATTGTAGTATTTTAGGTTGTCTTTCATTATGGCTCCCCTGTCTGAATGGTGATTTTGCATGTTCTGTACTCAAGCTACTGAGTGTATCAACTGTAAAATAATGATGGATAATTTGTGCTAAAAAAAAGCCTTAATAGTGATAGTTTGTGTATTTCATGGATTATCATGTATGTTTCAAACTAATTTCTTGCCTCTGACGTGTTTGCTTTTCATTTCTAACTCTCTGCTTAACTACTCTTTGATCTGTGCTACAGTATTTCTATGTAATTCAGAATATTTCATGCTGTTTTATTTTAGTGATGTACTTCTACTAATTTATTTTAGAATTTGCATCACCCTGGGATTGTGAATCTGGAATGTATGTTTGAAACCCCAGAACGGGTCTTTGTTGTGATGGAAAAGCTGCATGGTGATATGCTAGAGATGATTCTTTCCAGTGAGAAAAGTCGACTTCCAGAACGAATAACTAAGTTCATGGTCACTCAGGTTAGCATTCAGTCTTTCTCCTTGGGAGGAAAGGATAGAGTTGTCTTTCATAGCTACGTGAGAATGGAGTCTGGAGAAGGGTTTCCTCTGTGTGAGACAGCACGAGTTGTGTATCGAATGGCAGTTGAAAAGACATGTAAATAATTTGGAATATTTTTCTGATCCTCTTTCACAAGACTTAACATCATGAATATCCAAAGATGTATATCAAAATTCTAAATGTTCAAAATGGTGTTGTTTCTTTTCTTAAAAAAAAAAAAATTAAAAAAAAATCATCACAAAACCATTGGTTCCAGCCTATTGACTGGAAAAGTAATGCTTGTATATTATATATGAATTCTTCAAGGCTACATTGAGACAAATTTTATACTGCTTTCTCTGTGGATTTTGATGCTTTTGATTTGTTTAAATAGTTATGAAAATCTTCTTTTGTATCTATAGATACTTGTTGCTTTGAGGAATTTACACTTCAAGAATATTGTGCACTGTGATTTAAAACCAGAAAATGTACTACTAGCATCAGCAGAGCCATTCCCTCAAGTAAGTAGAAATACTCATTTCCTCACTTTGTGGTTTTTGGGTTTTTTATCGTCTCTGTTTTGGTGCGTACGATATTTAAACGATAGCAGGAATAGAACTAAGTACCACCCTGGTTTTGCTCAGTAGTTCACTTGGGAGATCAGCGAGAGATTTCTCAGTTTAAAATACATTTCTTTTGCAGGTGAAGCTGTGTGATTTTGGCTTTGCACGAATCATTGGTGAAAAATCTTTCAGGCGCTCTGTGGTGGGGACACCTGCTTATCTTGCCCCTGAAGTGCTCAGGAGTAAAGGTTACAACCGCTCCCTAGACATGTGGTCTGTTGGAGTTATTGTCTATGTGAGCCTTAGTGGTACATTCCCATTTAATGAAGATGAGGATATAAATGATCAGATTCAAAATGCAGCATTTATGTACCCACCAAATCCTTGGAAGGAAATCTCTAGTGAAGGTAAAAAAAATGAACTTTCTTTATTTGAACATCTTTATGCATAGATAGTGCATCCAAGTGCTTAAACCACAAGGTTCATTGAGAGAGCAATGCAAAAATCTTGAGTAGTTTGGGTTTTGTAGGCTATGCCAAAATGGCTAAATGTGAGCTGCCATAGACATGGGAAAGGTGAAATGTTAAATACAGTGTCTTGGATTGTTTTCAGAAAAGAAGGAGCCAGAAGATTTAGTGGGGGAAAAACTGATGTAATGACTTGACTGCATTCATAGGGAGTGGGATAAATAACCTCAAATTCCTCAGAAATCCCAATGAAAAGTTAGATCTTGCCTGACTATTTGCTGAACACTGATGTCATAAAACACACTTTATCTAAACTATGATATAATTACAGAAATGGTTCAAAGCTGAATATGGAATTTTGTTTTGTACATTAATAAGCAGAGCAAAACCTGGATCTGTATTATTCAGATCTGAACAATCTGGAAATTTATGAGGTTGGTTTTCAGAACTTTCTAATGCCAACTTTGTTAATCATATAAACATGACTATATGATCACACAAGCATATATTAACACACAGCTAGGTGTGAAAGAACATAATAAATTACACAAATAGTGGAACTACCTTCGTCATGTTGCAACACAAGATGATGCTCAAGCTTTATTTAAACACTTCTGAGAATTACTGAAATTTTAACAGGTAATACAATAAAACTTATTGTTTCTGTCAAAGGAAAAAAAACAGCATTAAAAACAAACCTCCCCATGCCTATTTTGTAGCCTAATTTAATATAAGCAAAACTACATATAAAATTTAAGGGCTTGATTCATTTTAGAAAAGTTCAGTGGTGAATGCACAATTCACTTTCGCTGTAGCACGTGAAAGATGTGATTAATATTTAAACAATGTATTTTTTTCTGTTTCTCATTGTTAGCCATTGATTTAATAAACAATTTGCTTCAAGTCAAGATGAGGAAACGTTTCAGTGTTGACAAATCCCTTAGTCACCCGTGGTTACAGGTAAAATGATGTGTCTTCATCGCTGTGCTTATAATGGACAAATAACAATTGTTTGTATGAAATCCTTCACAAGCTTAGTAAAACTGCTAGTAATATTTGTGAAGAAACACTCATGGAGTATTTCTGGTTTTGGCTTAATATTTTACGTGCTTCATTACTCTGCCCATTTCTTAATGGCTTTCATTCCACAGGAAAAATTGTTCATTCCTCTCCCTTTCCTTCTAATTCACTGCCTGATGCTAACACGGAGTTCCACTTTTCTGTCGCTTCTGAACAGAGGCAGTGATGAATGCGTGGAGTCTCAATGAGAACAGCACAGACACACGTTCAGTGCTAAAGATGACTCACAAACTAGGGGGTGCTGTAGTTTGTAGCCATTTTAGAAGAGAACTGTTTGAAATAGAATGTAATAAGTAACCTAAAAGACATTGTACAACTTAGAAGACATTAAGAGGAAAATCCAATTAAATAAACAGTACAAAGAGTACTGGAACCAGTATCACTTTATGTATGTATACATAAAAATAGTAGTACAATTACTTTTATAATAAAACTCTCTTATCTGACTTCTAGAAGTTTTCATGATTTCTAATGCTACAGCCTTGGGAACTAGCCTACTTAATTTGGAGCTCTTCTTTCCTTGTTGTACTCTGCCCTGTTGGTTTTATCTTGTTGTTATTTATATTAAAAGAGAGAAGTTGCCGAATTTATCTTTGGAAATATAAGGCTGCTGTTTCTTGAACTGCTTCATTAACTCTTCTACTCCTTAGGATTATCAGACTTGGCTTGACCTCAGAGAGTTTGAAACACGCATTGGAGAGCGTTACATTACCCATGAGAGTGATGATGCACGCTGGAAGGAGCATGCGTATGAACACAACCTTGAATACCCCCAGCATTTTATTATGGCTCCGAATCCAGATGACATGGAAGAGGACCCTTGATTTAGTCATAGTGCTAAACTGCAGCAAGGGCCGACGCTCCAGTCAGAAACTGAAGATAAGTTTTGGATCAATTGTCGCTCTTTCTGAACGCTTTACGTGTAGTTCAGCGTACAGAGCCTCAGAGGATCCTGTGTTGATGTGGGAATAGACTGTCGTCCGACAAGCTTTCTTCCAGCTCTGACCTAAACTATGAATGGTTATTGGACAGTGGGATAAGCCCATTGGGTAACGCTGCACCCAGTTGTATGGCTACAAAGCCATTACTGAAGTCTGATGTGTACAGATGGAATGCTTTGCGTTTTTCAAGGTTTTCTTTTTTTTTTTTTTGTAGCCTACACAGTATGAATTTTGTAATAGTTTTCTAATCCCTATTTATCCCTATTTACTAGGCCATAGAGGACTGTTTTTTGTTACGTAGATACATCTCCTGTCTCTTAGACTGTGCATTGTGAAAAGAGATTGTAAAAGGAAATCAGTGCAGAATACCTTAGCTAATAGAAAAAAATGGCAGTTCAAGGTTGAATATGGCTTCATAGGTGAAGGAGTAATTTGCTGCTCTTAAGACAGTTGGGTGTGTCTGTGTTTGCCCTAACTGAACTTTTTCCAGATACCAAAAAAGAAAGAAAATGTGCAACTTCTTACATTCCTCTTGAAATGCTGGCTGACAATCTGAAAAGACGACAATCAGAGCTGTGCTCATCCTACATTTTGTCTAGTAAAACAGAGCAATAAGCCACAGTATTGTGTTGCTATGCAAGGCTAATGCGTGTCATTGATACACACCAAAGGTATTTTGCCTTAAAACTACATCAGTAGTGCAGAGAGCACACAAGACTTGATGTAGCTTATTCTTTCTCTCTGGAAAAAGTTTATAGCAGAAAGATGTGGAAAAATAGGGAAAAAACATGCAGCTTTCTTCTGTTTGGAATAATGACATTTTTAAATTTTCTAGTATTTTTCTAATTTTTTAAGGTTCCCTCAATTAACATCAGGAATAGTTTGTAGCTTGCTAGCTTGTATCTTAATTCTGTTCCATACTTAGGTATGACAAAATCACCTGTTGCCTCCACCAGGGCAGCTAGACTGGAAGAGAAAGGGCTTTGCCTTCCTTGCAGCCTTTACCTGCAGCCTCCCTGTTGTGCTCAGAACTGTTTTGAGCTGAATGGAGAGTCCAAAACCACCCCCTAAATCAGTTTTTTTTGCAAATGCCCCAGTTGATGGATTCCCAACTATTTACTGGACTTTGGCACAAAAGAGGAAGCAGTAATAATTTTTGGAAATTATTCCCTAGGAGCATAATTAAAATTGACTATATTTCAGGGAAGTTTGAGACCTTGAGCACTAAACGCAGATGGAAGAGGGTGTTTTTTCTCCTCACCTATTAAAAAAAAGTGGGAAGAAAAGATTTCCTTTTGTGTGAATCAGCTGCATTGTGCTGCTGGAAGGTGCTGGGTGGCTCTACACATCTCTGATATGCCAAGCTACTTAAGTGCAACTGAAAATACTATAGACTTGAACTGCAAAGGTGTATGGGGGGGGGGGGTGCTTTGAAGTAGCTCCTTTCTCTCCCACAATTTTTGTGTATGTAGAGAGGTAGTTCTTTTTTTTTTTTTTTTTTCCTCCTAGTGTTGTTCAGGTAAGGAGACAGGTGAGCAGATGTCTCCTAAGCTGTTAGATAATCACAGAATTTTACCAAGGTGTTTTGGTGCTGGGAGCTACTTGCAGTGACAGTAAACTGGTAATAAGGTCAGCGGCAGCTGCAGAAGTGTATATGTGGGCAGGCTTGAGTCCCGAACGTCCCTTTATTTTTCCAGTTGCCCTTGGTATAAATGCTGTTGTTTTACAAGTATCTAAGTGAATTAAAGCTGAAGTCTGGCTTCCCTGTGAAAATACCTTACTTTGCAGAAAAATCTTGATTGAATCTGCACAGCAGTTTGCTGCAGCTACCAGCTGGCAGAGTACTTCTGCCCTTCCTACCATCATGCATCCTTCCTCCTAGCACATTATTCTCAGGTTTGTACAGGAATGAGCCTGATGGGAGTCTGTGCCACTCCTCCACTGGGGGAGGTCATTCTTTCACTTTTATGCTGTTAAAGCAGTGTAAAGGAATCTAAAAGGGGCAGAATTTGACCCTTACCCATGCCCTCCTGCTTAGGTGAGGTTTTGGGACAGATTCTTCTCCAAAAAGCACTATTTTTTTAATCTTTGGAAACAGAACAATCACCTATGAAGTTGGTAGTCCAGTATTGGCTCAGGCTTGGCAAGGAAAGCAGTCTTTCCTTTTTTCCCCCCCTCTAACTTCCACCACCCAACTGACCAGGTTTCAGTGAAGCCATTGCTATCTTCCATTCCAGCTGTAATAATATAAATACAGTCTGGTTTTAAGCTTTGGATTTTAAACTTGAGTTGTCACTGTCTATTTGTTTTTTTTGTTTCTTTGTTTTTTAAAGGGAGAAAAGAAGCCAGCTTGGTTGCTTGAAAAGCACAACACAAGAGAGGAAAGGGTTACAGTAAGAAATAAGGCCTGACTGATGTCTCTCCCCAAGAAGTCTGCTTTGTGCTGCAAAAATAAAATAAAATTATATTAGCTATTTATTCTTAGCTTGTATTAAAAAGAATGCTGTTAGCCTTTGGAGTGGTTTGCCTGATGATACATGCACATATGCAGACATATGGGGCCAGACAATAGAAGCCACAAGCTGGTAGCTGAGGAACCAAAAAAATCAGACATGCATTGTAAGTAAACTTTTTTCATTGAGTAGCTGAATTTCTTTATTCCCTTTTTTCTACCCTTACTGCAAACTTTGACAGCAGTAGGTTATAGTGTTTAATATCCTTACCCCTAGTGAATTAAGTTGCATTCAATACTGCTATGATGATGCTAGAAAAAAAGCTCATGTAAAATTTTATAGCCTCAAATGGACACTGTCAAGTACTTTTATATTTTTATACATCCAATTGTTTGTAAATATCCTCTGATAAGCTTGAAAATAAAATTTATTTCCCTATCAGACTTGTTCCTTGTATTTCCATGAACTCTTTCTCCTGTAAACTTTTCTTAGAAGTTTCTTCATAGTTGTTGGTGAACCAGTCTGGCCTGAGATATACTCTGTTGTGGGAATTCTGTTAGCAGTTGCTTTCTGACAAATAACTTCTTTGCATGCTTCCTATTACCATTCTTATAAAAACATCTTCAAAGATGCCAAGGCATGTTGTTTTGAGTAAGTACCTCAGCTGAGTATGGCTGACATCTATCAGATCATGTTTGTCACTGACAAGTTTTAACTTGATTCCTTTATTACTCTCAGCTCTGTAGTAAGACCCCTGAGACACTGTTCATTCTCAGCTCAGCGTGCACTGATTTCTGTGTATGCAGTTCCTGATATCTACACATGCAGTTTAAGTAGGTCAGTCAGTAAGAGCACTGTGTTGCACGAGATGTGCTCTGAAAGCACTCTCTTTCAAAATATGCCTAGGCTCAGGAATGTGGGTTGGTATGAGAAAGGTTGGTAAGAGGAAAACTGCCTGGAAAAAGTATGACATTTCATGTTCCTTCAGTTTAAAGATAAATCAAAATGCTTAGTTGTTCTTACTGCTTACTGTTGCAAAACATTGAGTACATGAAAATATAAAATGCACAGGACTTGAATGCTTTAACCTTAATTTTTTTTTTTTTTTATTTAATAGGTTGCTGCTGAAAGTTACCATTGTTACACATCTTGGTACAGCAATTGAAATTATTTGTGACTGAACTTACTTCAGTGAGAGTTCACCAAATCCAGCAACAGGTGGTAGGGGAGACTTGGATTGTGGATTATCTTTCTTGGTAGGACGTACAACTCTGTGATGAGGCAGTAAGGCAAAAAAATGAAAACAGTCTCCCATTTTCTCAGGGTTCATCAACATATCAAAGCTGTGGAGCAGTTGCTCATGAGTTGCTGAGTCGCGTGAATTCTGCAAGAGCACCTAAAAAGAAAAAGAAGGTAGGCTGTAGCCTTTCCTGCTTCCCTGTACATTCCCTCATACCTGTAATCTGCCCTTGCATCCTTCCATCTATCCTAGTGTAACAGTCCCATAATGTTCAGTAGAACAGGTGAGCACTGGTAGAACTCGCACAGTAAGTACATACCAAAGTTTTGCACTAAATACTCCTAGGAGTATAATGAGTTCACTTTGAGGGCTCCAACGTAATATATATCTAAGGGAGGCAACTCTATGCTACCTCAGACGAACAAGTCATTTTTCACAACTTTTAATAAGAATCTGATTGTAAAGCAGCTCTCTTGCTGCTTGAGAGTGCTGCCAGTGGATGAGGAGTGTGCTATATACTGCAAACACTACTGTACCTGCAATCGGAGGTCAATGCCCATGTTTTTTAAAAACTCCCGTTGTTTTATGGGGCCCAAAGTTGCTGCTCTTCCCTCTGCCATCTTTCGAAGATAGCTGAAATCAACATCTGCTGTCAGGTCCGCTGTACCTGGGGCTTTCAGTACATCGTGAAGTTTGTGATTCCGGAAACCCTGAAAAATTAAATTGCAAGATTACACTCAGTTGTGTTCTTGGCTATCAAAGATGTAAGTGTAGCAGGAGCTCAAGTTATGCTTCCTACCAGACAGAAACCCTGAAAGGTACTGATTAAATGAGAACTCAATTACACCATTTTATAGCTGTGGCAATAGCACAGTTTTCTGTTATAATGTCCAACTAATTTTTTTTTTTTTGCACCAGGACTTAATGATCCAAGGGAGAAAGAACAGATAACAGTATTTTAGTGTAGTACTTCTAGACTTACCCGGAATGTGTCAGTTTTGGTTCCATCGTGACCATAATCAGCAATCAGTGCAGCCCCACCATCCTTTTCTATACGACAGGCCAGCCTCTGGATGAGGACACCAGCCTCAGGACATACTTCCACATGATCTCGTGTTTCTTCAGGCTAGTGCAGAGTTCAAAAACCAAAATACCTGTATTAGCAAAAAAGTACAGGGCAAGAGTATTTCCACACATGTCTTGTTGGGACTCATCACTGGGCACAGAGATACAGGGGCACAGTCCAGACTACCTATAGCTTGAGCTAGTTTTTGCTAATGGTCTCTTTCAATTAGAGTTTCCCGAGTTCTCCATTGCTTTCATCTTCTGTACAGCCTACTCACTGGAATGAGGTTTTGTAACAAATGAGAATACCTGCATAGAGTGGAACTGCATTACTGTAGTAATAAAACTTAGAAACAACGCTACAGCCATGCATACACTTCAGAAAAACCTTTGTGTAAAATCTTGCAGTTGGTTCTAATCTCAGTTGCTTTAAGAATCCATTGAATTTTAGAGAGAGAAAGTCTTAGACACCTGCCGGTAAAGGTCAGTATGGCACGTCTACCCAGTGAGTTTGTACACAGGAGCCTGAGAGCCTGGCTTAGGTAGAGCCAGTGTTGAGAGGGTGATGTGACAAACACAGCACAGAACTGTTTGTTGCTTGCTGCATCCATAAAATGTCTAAGACCGGATTCTACTAAACTTGACATACATGTTTATTGTTGTGCTATACTTTCAAAGCACACAAGGTTTAATGCTGGTGGAAGCTCTGTAAAGTAAGAACTGTAAGCTGTGCTTAGTCACTGATGGATGGAGAGGCATCATCTACCTCTCAAAATAACTGAGAGGCAGTATGTGACTTTAAAGAGACAGTAATGACCTATACAAACTCTGACAGGTGTAATCTTACCTGAATAAAGTTTTCTGTTGCAGGGGTCCTGGATGGTGACAGGACAAAGCGCAGCTGGTCAGGGACTTCTGGATCTAGATCAACCAACACTTCACGCCAGCCTTTCTCTGTTCTCTGTTTAATTAACCCAGAGTACTCATTTTACACTCTAATTAAGAACATAACGTGCTATTAATTTACTTGTTATAAGTTACTTGTTGCTAATTAATTACGGTAACTGCCTTTGAAAAGCGTGTGATAGAAACTGGTCAGTAGATTTAATAAGTACAGGTTGAATTAAAAGGAATAAATGGTACCATTGAGAATAATTCTTTTGACAATTCACTGTTTAACTTACTAAGATAAAATTATTCTAGCAATAATTTTTCATAAATATTCTGAAATTGAAGTTGAAAGTTTCTTCTGAATCGCATCTAGACTTCATTTTGCTGTTCACATTGCTGCTAGTGGTACACAAAATAATGCTGAACTAGAAAACTTATTCATGTTGTGTAGGAAATGAGGAAGAAAAAATGACTTGTCTAAGCAAAAAGAAGTCTTTAGATTTCTAAAGTTTTTTCTCCATGCAAGAACAATTGCTAACTTTACAGCTGTCAGATGAATTAAAGCCTTATTTGTCCAAGCTTAGTTAGAAACATTTCAACACCAGAGCCAATGCATGTGTCTGGTTTGTTACCATCACTCTATTCTTCTCCAAAGATAAAAGATCATTAAGTATGTGGTCACATTTACCGTATTCTTCTTGCTATACCTGAAACTTATGTATTGGCAGGGCATCCAGAAACTCATGCGCTAAGTAAAAACTGTAACCTGGAGGAAGATTAAAAAAAAAATAAAAATCAAACATTAAATTATATAAAATCATTAATGCTTTTGTAGCAGTTTCTAATGAAAAATTAAAAATTATTATTTTTTTTAAACTTCTAAAGCATTATGCTAGCTAATGGCACTGCAAAATAATTATTCCCAGCTTGGATACATTAAAGGCAGCATTTCTACAGCTAGCTATAGTTTCCAGTGCATGGTTTTGTTTTGTTTTGTTTTTTTTAGATCTGTATCTCATGAAAGGCCTATTGTAGTTCCTGGGCCGTTATTTAGGCAAAAACAGTAAATGGTTTCTAAGGTGAAGAAAAATTCAGAATATATGAAATTGGGTACCTATCCCAAACTGAAGTTATGATTCTCATTAATAAGCTTAGTGCCTGCCTTGGATTCATGCAAGAATTAGGAGCTAGTATGTATAACTGCTTTTTTTTTTTTTTTTTTTACCCACGAGGAAGGTTAGCAGAGCTGTCCTTGGTTATTGCTGTAACAGGATGTTCAAGCCCCCCTTACCTTGCGGTACATCCTGAATGTCTCTGTACCAGTAAATGGGAATTCCAGTCTTGCTAATGCCTTTCATGTATGCAGATTTGTTCTCAGGGTTTGACTGCACCTTTCCTCCTGTCAGCATCTCTGCTTGGATCGCACTGAGTTTAGGACTTACTTCTACCAGATGAATAGAGACATCACATTTACTAAGTAAAGAGGCAAGCTGGTTGAACACCTGTAAAGGCAGAGAAGTTCTATATGGTACAGTCATATTCTGTATACCTTCAAGAGTGAAGAATAAACATGATGTGATTTAGGGTTAAGAATAAGACTGAGTTAGCTTTCATTCACTAAAACACTCTCAGTTAAGAAGACTGCATTTTGCTTCTCCAGAAGGAAAACAGAATAATATAACAGAATATAATGAAAGCTGCTACAGTTCTAACAAAGTTGGAGGACTATAACATACATTTATAATAATAAGGACATGCAATGTTAATCACTTTAACGCTCCTACTCTTTTAAATGAACTTCTCTAATATCTGTAGAGCACTAGTGCTGAAAGAAAAACAGCTCCGTTTTCCCAAACAGCATAAGCAAAACATGTTCGGTATTACGTATTTCCCCGTGCAGATTTTTATCATTAATACATAACTCTGGAACTTCTGAGATACTAAATCCCATTATCAGTGTGTTTTTTAATTACTAGTATGTTAGTTACTTGATAGCCATGCTCCAGTATAAGAACAAGGAGGATTAACTCGAGCAACAAACCCAGCAATCCCCTGAAAACCCAGGGGAACCCAGCACAGATTCATTCCTGCACTCTTGTCCTCTGCTGTTGCAGGCACTGAGGCCTCACACTTATGTGAGCCTGGATAATATATTTTCATAAATAAGCTGTGATGGAATATTCCTGCCCTCCCTGTCAAGCAGTGTTTGTGTGGTTACATGTGTGCCTTAGCTGTCCTGCTGTTCATACAGAAGCCTGGACCCTTCTCTAAACAGCACAGACGTGCGTGTGTTTTAGTTAGAGTCAATGCTGCAAATCCGACTGCAGTGATACGGCTCCTAAAGAACATTAAACTCCAACAACAGAACCTTACTTCTTGAGATCACAGTGCAGCCACTGCATAAGGCCAGAAATAGGGAGCATTACGGTTAGCTTTCACCTACCCGCAATATATCATCTGTGAGGGTGCCCGTCCCAGGGCCCAGTTCCACCAGCTGGAACGCGTTCTGTTTACCCATGGCCATCCACTCACTGATGTACCATATTCCTATTAACTGATAGGAACAACACAAAGAGAGACGCCTTAACTCCAGAACCTGTGGAAAGTGACACCCGCCTTCTGCCTGGTAATGGCTAAGAGTGGCAAAATCGTTCTCTCAGAACTTGCAGGTGGCGTCCCAAGCTACAAAGCCAGAAAGGGCTTCCCAGTGTCCTGCAAGAACGAGCCACTCTCCCCGACCAAGTCGTCTTTCATAGAATCAGAGAGTCGTTAAGGCTGAAAAGACTGTGAAAATCATCCGGTCCAGCCACCAGCGCACCCCACCATCCCCACATCCCGCAGCGCCGCATCCACCGTTCCTGAACGCCTTCCACGGACGGTGGCTGCACCGCCTCCCCGGGCAGCCCGTGCCACTGCCTCACCGCTCTTCTCCATCGGCTTTTCCTAATACCCAACCCGAACCTCCCCTGGCACAGCTTAGGGCCTCCACCTCCCGTCCTGTCGCTGTTACCCAGAGGAAGAGGCTGCGCCTCACCTCTCCGAACATCTGGCTGATCTCCGGCGAGGTGACGAAGTCCTCTCCGACGCCGCCCCGCCGCGTGTAGTAGCCCTGCGGGGGGAGGACATGAGCACCGAAGGGCGGCAGGCGGCGCTCGGCTCGGCCCCCGCCCGGCCCCGCCGCACCTGCCCGGGGTTGGTGAGCGCCTCCCGCATGTACTCCGCCACCGTCAGCGGCCCGGTGGCGCGCAGTTTCAGCAGCAGATGCCGCAGCACTCCGCCGGCCTCGCCGCTCCCCGCGGCCTCCTCCTCGCCTCCTGCGCCCCAACGGAGCCGCGCCGCCAACGGAGCCAGGAGAGAGGAGAGGAGCCGGCGGCGGCCGGCGAGGCGCGGGGCGGCGGCCAGCAGCGGCATGACGGAGCGCAGCGCCGCCGGCCGCCCCTCCGCGCCGGAAGCGGGAGCTGCGCCTGCGTCGGCGAGCCGCCTTCCTGCGGGCTGCCATGGCGGCGTTCGAGATCTGGGGCGGGAGGCGGCGGGCGGAGGAGGCGGCCGGCCGCGAACTGGACGAAGGAGATGACGACGATGGCGGTGGGGACGGCGATGGGTTCACGCTGGACGAGGTGCTCCGCCTCGGCGGCACCAAGGTGAGGGGAGGCGGGAGGGAGCGGGAGCGCGTGGGGCCCGCGTGTAAGCCGCGTGTAACCGCCTCGCTGCCGCCCGCAGCAAGACTTCCTCATGCTGTGCGCCGTGGACGAGGCGGAGGAGATGGTGGACGGCGGCAAGAAAGGTGCCATCGACGATCTGAAGGAGGGGGAGCTGGAGGCCTTCATCGGCTCCTTGGGGCTTGGCAAGTATGCAAAGAGCTGCCTGGAAGAGGAGGAGGAGGAGGAGGAGGAGGAAGAAGAAAAGGGCAGCAGGGAGAAAGAGAAGACCCTAAGGAAGGAGAAAAGCAAGAAGGAGAAAAGCAAGGAGAAAAGCAAGAAGGAGAAAAGCAAGGAGGAAACAACTCCTTCATTAGAGGGGAAAAAGGAAAAGAAAGCCAAGGAGCAAGTGAGCGGTAGGAAAGACAGCAAGAAGAGGCTTGCACACCCGCAGCAATCGGTACAGAAGGAGAGGCTGGAAGAAGACTTCACATTTCATGCTAGGGAGGTGATACTGGTCAAACCTGGCGGCAAGTGGTACAACCTGGAGTACACCAGTGAGACTGCTGCTGAGCCGCAGGATCCGGCCCTCCTGTCCCAGTACAAGGCCTTGGCCCAAAAGCTGTACCAGCACGAGACAGAGCTGTACAAGAACAAGACGGAGTATCAGAAGGGGGCCTCGTCGGCGTGGATGAAAACCGTTGTGTCGTCGGGCACCCTCGCTGACAGGATGGCAGCCATGACCCTCCTCATTCAGGACAGCGCTGTCCACAGTCTCCACTTTGTTGAGAACTTGGTGAACCTCATAAAGAAGAAGGGCAGCAGGCAACAGAGCCTCATGGCTCTGGATACTTTCAGAGAGCTTCTCCTTTCAGATCTCTTACCGGATACTCGCAAGCTGTGGTCTTTCTCACAGCGTCCATTTAACAACATAGAGAAGATGTCGAGTGGCAACAGAGATTCAAGGGACAGACGGCTGATACTATGGTACTTTGAGCACCAGCTGAAGCTGCAGGTGGCAGAGTTTGTGCAGACCTTGGAAATTCTGAGCCACGATTCTCTGACAGCAACAAAAACCCGAGCGCTGGCAGCTGCCCACGAGCTTCTCTGCAACAAACCTGAGCAGGAGAAGTTTCTGCTTGTTCAGCTGGTAAATAAACTGGGAGACCCTCAGAACAAAATAGCCACCAAAGCCTCTTATCTTCTAGAGACTTTACTTCACAAGCACCCAAATATGAAAGGAGTGGTGTGCAGTGAGGTGGAGAGACTTTTGTACCGCGCAAACATCAGTGCGAAGACTCAGTATTATGCCATGTGCTTTTTAAATCAGATAGTCCTCAGTCATGAAGAAACTCCATTGGCCAACAAGCTGATATCTTTGTATTTCTGTTTTTTTCGGAACTGCATTAAGAAAAAAGATGTTGAATCCAAAATGCTCAGCGCTCTTCTTAGCGGGGTAAACAGAGCTTACCCTTATGCTGAGATTGGTGATGAGAAAGTGAAAGAACAGATGAACACCTTATTTAAAGTTCTGCACCTTGTGAACTTCAGCACCAGTGTCCAGGCCCTGATGTTACTGTTCCAGGTTATGGACTCCCAGCAGACTGTATCTGATAGGTACTACGCAGCACTGTATAAGTAAGTGACAGGTTTGCATCTTTGGTAAAAGCTTAACTGCCATTAAGATTTTGCAAACTTTGTGTCCCACTGGATAAACACTTCTGATGTTTACTATGAGTGTATGGGAGCTGCTGAATCACAGCCTGAACCTTTGATTAGTTATCTGAGGCAAGCAGTATGTCAGCCCTGGGAGCACAGGTGAAAGCAGTTCACCTGTGCTGCAGGAAGGGGTGGAGCCAGGCTCCACCTCTCCAGCCCCATTTAAGTGCTGACTGCCAGGGAGGAAGGATCTTGGCTGAGAGATCCACTCCTTTGGAGACCTTTACTGCGAGCCCTCTGCACGGGTAAGCGTTCCACCTATTTTCTCTTTGTCTTTGTTACCCTTGTGCCTAACTCTTTATTGGGTTATTTTTGATTATACATCTATTTGACTGTACTTTTCAATTATATTATTTTCTCCTTGATTGTACATATGAGATAGAAAATAACATATGTTTTTTTTTTTTTAATAAAAACTTAAAATGGGGATAAAGGGTAGTGGGCAGAGAACGCGAGAACGTGACTTTGCACTGTTTTCTGGCAGCATGTTTTAATTCCAGATACATTTTAACACTATTTGATAATTACTTATTCTGAAATCACTTTTACAGACAGTGTGTTTTAGTGATGTAATAGCCTAAAATCCCGTTGTCTGTTTTTCGTAAGGGAGGAAAACTCTATGTCAGCATGATCCCTAGATGACTTAATTTGTTGAGTTGGGAAAATTCATGTTCTAAAAGAATCTTCTTCTTGATCCTAGCTGATTATGTAGACACTTGGTAGCATCCTTACAGGCTCCTGTTTAGTTGATGCTAATTTTATAAAGGGAACTTGGGTTCCTCAAGACCATGCAATGGATTTAGAGGCCTTCCTGTACCAGATAGTGTCAGAAAAAAAGTGAGTAGAAAGTGGACTTGCCAACACAGATATCTGGCCTGACTGTGAAGCCTGGCAGTTGCCAACCATTTTCTTTCTACTTTTTTGACCATCTGAATAGATCAGATTAGTTTCTCACTTCGTATGTCCTCAATTCTTAAACTTCTATGATGAACTCAGTTTTTAAATATATATATATATTTACATTTATTTTATTTACTGATAAAGTTTTTTGGTTTTCTTTTTTTTTTTAACGTTGTTTGTTGTGGACTTGCAGATATTACACAGCTGTTGACATTTTCAACATCGTTCATAATGTTTTGTTCTACTGAAGAACAAGCTGTAACTACTTCTGGATACCTGTCTGAAAAATGTGGATAGTAGTTTTTGATAGCAATTATTCTCCAGTATGCGTTATGATGATTAATTCTCCTTTGTTTTCTACAGGAAGCTTCTAGATCCTGGTTTAGCAGCCTGCTCAAAGCCATCCATGTTTCTTAATCTTGTCTATAAATCTCTGAAGGCAGACGTGGTGTTACGGCGAGTGAAGGCCTTCGTGAAGAGGTTGCTTCAGGTCACTACTGGACAGACACCACCCTTCATTTGTGGAACCCTATACCTTCTGTCTGAGCTTCTGAAAGTAAAACCAGGCCTCAGGGTCCAGTTACAGGATCATGTGGTATGACTTCTTTATTCCATAGGGCTAAGAGAGATGTTCACCTTTCCCTTACCTATTTCTCTTTGTGAATAATTCTTCATATCTGGAAGGGACTGTCTTTTAAAGTGGAATTCTTAGGAGATTTTGTTAGTATCTGATTGTTCTGTGGCAAAAAGTACTTCAACAATTATAACTGCATTAAAAATCTGCAGAGATGTTGTCTACATTCTAGCAGATCCTACAGCCTTTATTCATGGAGGAAGTTATTTTGCTAAAAGCTGTATAAGTAAGCAGATAAATGCTTCAGTCCAAAAAGTTTTGTGAGAACATGGTGGCCTTTTTTTTGCATCTCTGAAGTATAACCAGGCAGTATTGAAATAATATATTATTTTATTTCATCAAATGAAGAGGGACTCTTGCACTGACAATTGTATAACTGTATGACTGCAACGTTCAATTCTAGTCTTCTATCGTGGCCAAAAATATGTGTTGTCTAGACACTGTATTTTTGTGTGCCGATTCTTCAGAAGTATGTAGATTTTTCTAACAAATTGTAATAAAACTGAAAAAGAAAAGCTGTTCACAAACATTTTCTTTATTATTTAGGAGTCTGATGAAGAAGAGTGCTTTAAGGATCAAGAAGAGGCTGAAGAGAATGAGGAAACATTTGTGGATGCAGACAAAGTAGAAAGGGAAGAGAGGGGCTCAACAGAAAATTCTGCTAAAACTAATCATCTGAGTTCAGCAGCCTCATGGGTGCATCATGAGAATATGGGAGGTAAATTAGCAAGAAAACATAATTCATTCACATCCTAACATTCAGTAACAGTGACATATTGATCAAGACTGGTAAAATTAATTAGAACATAATTTTAGTTTCTCAAATTGAAGTTTGATTCAAAGAAATCGGAATCATTTTTTTCCCTCTTTCTGTTAGCTCAGCAGTAGTGAAGAGACTGTATTCATCTTTTAGCTGTTTAACAGCTTAATGTGTTTGTGCCTAAGTAATACACAAACTGGATTTTTTTTCTTCCAACTTGAAAGACATTCAGAGTAACGTAGCCATTATTGGGGTGTGTGTAGGTGCATATTCAGTTGAACCTTGCTAGAACAACCTGTCTAGCTCTGAGCCTGCTTCTAGCTTTGCTCTTTCCTGATGACCTTTTCACAGAGTCATAGAATCATCAGTCTGGAAAAGACGTTCAGGGTCATCAAGTTCAAGCCATCCATCGATCCACCAAGTCCCATCACTAAACCATATACTGTAGTGCCACATCCACATGTCTCTTAAATACCTCCAGGGATGGGGGCTGTACCACATCTGGGCAGCCCATTTCAGCACATGACTGCCTCTCTGAAGAAATTATTTCTGATGTCCAGTTCAAACCTCTGACACAATGCAAGGCCATTTCCTCATGTGCCATCACTTTTCACCTGAGAAAAGAAACCAACATCCTCCTACCTGCAAACTCCTTTCAGGCAGTGGTGAGGTCTCCCTTCAACCTCTTGTTCTCCAGACTCAACAGCCCCAATTCCCTCAGCCACTCCTTGTAACACTTATTTTCTAGTCTCTTCATCAACTGCGTTGCTCTTCTCTGCAAACTCTTGAGCAACTCAGTATCTTGATAGTGAGGGTCCCAAAACTGATCATAGTGTTCAAGGTGTTGTCTCACCTGTGCTGTGTACAAGGGGACAATATTTCCCTTCTGGAACAGAGAAGGGGTTTTCAAGGGCTTTCCTGGAAGCAAGTAGGAACTCACCTGTACCACCTGGTCATACTGTGGGCTTCTGGATTTAATCTTTGTCCACTACTGGATGAATCTGTGTCATGTCTAGCAAAGAATGATGAACAGCATTGCTGTCATGGTGAAATGAAGATAATACCCTCTGAGTTTGCTTGAGGAAATGTAATAGTCTTCTTCTATCTGTACTGTTCCCCAGGGAGAAAGAATGGGGTTTCCTATGATCCTTTGCACCGAAGTCCTTTATACTGTGGTGCTGAAAGTACAAGCCTTTGGGAACTGAAAAAGGTAAAGCATTCTCCTGTTACTGCATACTGTGTTTCTTAGTGTGGTCCTTGTATCAGGAAAAGAAAATTAACTTTGTTATTTTGGGAGTAGTTACCTCAGTCACACGACAGAAAGGTTAAAGGACACATTGCTCAGCTCTAAGCTTGTATGTGCTGTATTTGGTGCTGTTATTCCAGAGTAGGAATAGTAATTTTGTAGTGGAAATTTGATCTATGATCCTTTTTAGACTTTTGAATCTTTACTTTTATTAATGAAGCCTTCTGGTGTTTAGTTAGATAAAATTATAGTTGTGGATACTTTTGGTTAACGCTAACAAAAGATTAGAACTTGACATTCCTTAGTTGTTCAAGAGCAGAGCCCCAGTACATGCTTGTGTGTTGTTTGGTGAGTGCAGAGTGGTCTTCAAATACAGCGTTGTCAGAAGTCTGTGACAACATGAAAAACAATGGCATTTATTTCTGAAGTAGAAATAAAGAAATGTTTTGTGTTTTTCAGCTTTCTGAACATTTTCATCCATCTGTGGCTCTCTTTGCAAAAACAATTCTAGAAGTAAGTGCTTTTACCTATCTAACTTTGAACTGTGATTTTAGTTAGCTATCTTTTGTCATTAAGAAATAGTATAAAACTATTGCAGTCTGCTCTGCAGGTTGCTAGAAGTTCTGCAACACTGTGAGTAACGTGCACTCTAATACAAAGCTTCTCACTGAGTGAGTGCTCTGTCTAAATGAGACTGCTCACAGAAGGAAATAATTTGGTTGAAAAGTGCATATTATGTGATCTGTAGAGTTGTTTTAGATTTTAGTCTGTCTGCTTAAAGTGTTCTGTTTTTTTATGTGAGATGCTCTGTTTTTTGAAACAAAACTTTTACTTATTTAGTTTTTTAGTTATTTAGTAAAATACTGTGATGATATCATGCACAAGTGCCTACTTAGAATTTTTATTTTCTTTTATATATAAGGTATTCAAGTTGCACTGACTATTAACTTAGTAGTTGCAAATTATGAATCACTGTCAATAAAAATGTTTCTTTTAGCACAGTACATTGCAAGGCAGTTCATCACTGAAATGAAGTAAGGGAGGTGCTTTTTCAAGAAAACAGTGAAATTCCAAGAATAAAAGCATGTAAAGGAGCATGTCAGGCTTAAATGATGAGATATACCCAAATCTTTATTGTTGTTTGATGGACCATTTGAGCATCTAACTATATGTTGCTGTCTTTTGAAAATGAAGATCACAAATATTTTCTTATTTCAGGGAAATCACATTCAGTATTCCGGTGACCCTTTGCAAGATTTCACATTAATGAGATTCTTGGATCGCTTTGTGTATAGAAATCCCAAACTCCACAAAGGCAAAGGTGAACTTCTTTGCATTTGATCTTGATTGTTGATGGTGAAACACTATCAGATTGTTAACGACTTATGCTTGTCAGATATTTGGAGTGCATGTGGTGCACCAGAGGAGTAACATCAGTCTGCAGGGCTGTGTGAAAAATATCTGTAACTTAGAACCAGCTGCTAGCTACATAGTGCTGCCTCCTAACCAGAGTTTCAATAACTGCCAATGTAGCAGGAATAAATGTAGGGGAGTGTAAAGACTGAGCACAGAATAATTGAGGTTGGAATGCATCTGTGGAGATCATTTAGTCCAAATCCCCTGCATAAGCAGGCTGCCCAGGACCATATCCAGGTGGCTTTTGAAGATGACATCTACAGAGGGAGACTGCACAGCCTCTATGGGCAGCCTATGCCAGTGCTTAGCCAATCTCACAGTAAAAAGTGCTTCCTGATGTTCGGATGAGTACAAACCCCATTTCCTCACCCCAAACCCTCCTGAAAATAACCTGACTTTGTCTTCTTTGTACAATCCCTTCAGATATTTGTGCACATTTATGAGATTCTCCCTTAAGTCTATTCTAGTCTGAATAGTCCCATCTCTCATGGCCATTCTTCACAGGAGAGATGCTCTCATCCTTTCATCTTTAAGGCCGTTTCCTGGGCTCCCTGTAGTATGCACATCTCTTGTACTGGAGGCCCAGAACTGGGCACAGCCCTCCAGGCGTAACTTCACCAGGATTGAACAGAGGGAAAGGATCTCTTGCCTTGGCATGCTGATAACACTCTTCCTAATGCAGTCCAGGTTAACATTGTTTGTCTTTGTGGCAAGGGCACATTGCTGGTTCCTGGTCAACTTGTCTCAGGGCCTTTTCTGCCAAGTTGCTTTCCAGCTGGGTGACCCCCTACATATATATTAGTTCCTGGGATCATATCTCCCCAGTTGCAGGACTTCCTGCAGTTCTCTTTGCTGAACTGCATGTTTTTACAGCCTGTCAGGGTCCCTCTGGATGGCAGCCATTCCTCTCAGCTTTGTATAAGTTCTACTAAAGTAATTTGTTTCTGATTTATGTTCTACAGAAAACACCAGCAGTGTGGTAATGCAGCGGAAGAAGAAGCAGTTTATGACGGATATACGAAATCTGGCAGGTAGGCTGGCCACTTTTCTTTTAACATTATGATTAAGAAGCTGTTTTTGTTGAAGTTAAAAAAAGAAGTCTTGGCTGATGGTTGTGAATATCCGTCCTCTGTGCTGTGCTGTTTCTGTTGTCTCAATCACTGTCTATTTGAGTAGCAAAACAGTTTATCTTCTGCTGTACTACTGCTTAGCTTTAGTCAACAAATCTTTTTAATACCTTTTCTCCCTGTATTTTCCCTCTAGTTGTCAATTATTTTCTCATAGCAATTCCTTTTCCTTAGGTGGTGCATCATCAACCTTATACTTTCTCCTTGCCATTAGGAAATGTATAACAGCACAGGACAGAGTGCCTGAAAACTACATACCTTTTTGTCTACTGTGCTATTTTTGCTATTGCCTGCATGTATTTTCTATATTTTCTCATGCTAAATTACCATTTTTTTTTCCTGCATCTCATACAAGGTGATACACTCACTGGGTAGAGAGTAAATTTTGCAGGCTTGTGTAAAAAGTTTAGAGCATTGTTACAGATTGGCTTGTAGCTGGCAGTGTGATACCGTGGGGTCAAAAATGCTGCTAAAAAATGTAGACAGCCTTCGAGTTTCTTCTGGCTAATGTTAATTCTAGTTAGTAGAGCAATTTGTTAGGGTATTAACTTCAGAGATAGGTACGTTTACAAAATAATAAGTTTCCTGCTCACAGGCCATTTTTGTGTGTGGCATCCTAGTTTTTTTTTGCTTCATGAAATTTCTAAAAATATACCTAGAATTATATAAAAATCTTTAAAATATAAGCTGGTCTAGTACTAGTTAATGCAGTAGTAGTATTCAGTTAATGAATTTGTTTCTGAACTAGCATGTGATCACATTAATTCTGCTTAATATAATTGAAAAGTGACTTACAATCTCAGAAAATGGATTTATATAACAATGTAAATCGTACTAAGCTCTTTCCTTAGATTATGTGGATTACTTCAAACAATGCCACAGCTGTGGCTTTTAGGATTTATGTTTAGCATCTCTTCTGTTCTTATTTTGGTAGGTAACTACCTGCCTACAGAAAAAAGCTGGGTTTTGTCTGCTCCCAGTCTTTACAGTGATTATGGTCAAGGCTTGATGTTAAGAACCAGTAGTTAAAAGCAGGATAAAGCTTCAGACTTGTTCCTTGAGGATAGAAATACCATAATCTGTGATGAAGCCTCTAACATTCCCACAGATGTACTTCCTGTAACTTTAGAGCTAATGTGTTAAGCAGGAGCTTTACTAATACAGATTAACTGTTGTGCTCTTAATGATGTGTGTTTTTCTGGCTATGAAAGCTTAAAGAATTCTTATCTAGAATGCATTTGAGGATGTAATTTGTTATTGCATTCTTTAGTTTATTTTTATTTGAAGGAATGAACTGAACACTTACCACAAGTTGAGGAAGTTAAGTATTTTACAAGTAAAATGTTCAAAATAGTATTTATATATTATAGTTAGGCACTGCTGAGGCATGAAGAACTGAGGTTGCAAATCCTCTGATACCTTCTACTATTCATTTTAACGGTTATTTTGTGTGCTGATCTCTTTTCAGAAACGAACCTTTGTCACTTAGGAAATATTACTATGTATGTCCACTGAGATAAGCAATAGCACTTTCTTCTGAGGAGAGGGAGGGAAGTGGAAGACACGAGAGGGAAAGCTGCTTCACAGGGCCAATCATTGATACCTTAGTTGATCTGTTGCTGCAGATGTCATACTTTTCTCTGTTTCCTCAGAAATGGTGGTAGAGTAGGGCTGGATCCATTCTTCAGCATGCTTGATTGGCTTCTGGTACATGGCTCTCATTTCAGCTGCATTGCTTCTTATTGCCAGGGGTGCTGGGGAGTAGCAGTTCTACTGTTCCAGTGGGTGAGAGCTAGCTTACATTATTTCCTATTTTATTTTTAAAATAAGAATAACCCTGGGGTATGTGACTGCAAAACCTCACTTGTTGGTGTGTAAACTAGAACCTGGTTGAGTTTTTCCAAGGGGCTGATCACAGCTAGCTATCAGTATATACAAAGAACTGTTGATTTGAAGTTTTGTGATGAACTGACTATGCAACAGAAGGCACTGAGTATTGGCGTACTTCTGTCTGTAATGTTGTTTAACCATTTGTGACATCACTGAGAAGAATAACAGTCATTTCAACTTGAAGTAAAATCAGTTCCTTTTGGCTTTTGCAGTCAATAGTAAGGAATTCCTTGCCAGAGACGAAAGCAAAATCCCAGTGGATGAACTATTTTTTCACAGGTAATGAAATATTTATGAACATTCATTTTAAGAGTTTTTTAATGCAATGCCTTCAAAAGAAATTACATCTAATAAGTATTTGCTGGTGTTTCGTGTGCTTGCAAATTTTAATTAATTTGAATGACTTGTGATGACAGTGTCCTTAGAACATAATTTCAGAATTTATCAAAAGGAAAGAATATCATGAATGAAAGCAGTCAGTGCTTGGAATCAAATAATAATGTTGTTATGATAAATATACCCTAAGCACTGGGTGATAATGAATGGCTCATGGGTTATGATTCTTAAGTATCAGAGGTAGATTTAATATAATTTAGTTGGTAGATTGCAGTTTTTTTTTTTTTAGTCTGGGGAAGAGGAAGCTGAGGGGAGACATTATTGCTGTCTTCAGATATCTGAAAGGTCTGAAAGGTGACTGCAGTGTGGGTGAAGTTGGTCTTTTCTCACTGGTGACAGGTGACAGGACGAGGGGAAATGGCCTCAAGTTGCACCAGGGTAACTTTAGGTTGGACATCAGGGAAAACTATACAGAAAGGGTTGTTAAGCACTGGAATAGGCTCCCCAGGGAGGTGTTGAGTCATCATCCCCGGATGTGTTAAAAAACCTTTTGGATGTGGTGCTCAGGGACATGACTTAGTGGAGGGTTGTTAGAGGTAGGGTAGTATGGTTAGGTTGTGGTTGAACTTAATGATCTTTAAGGTCTTTTCCAACCTGAGCCATTCTATGATTCTAAGTTTAACTTGTCACTTTCCAGATCTGCACATCTTCCTTTTGCCCTTTTACAAATTGACTGTGTTCAAAATGATTTCTATCACTCTGTGAAATTGTATCGTTTTAATATTACAGTAGTGACTTACAGCTTGAAAAAGAAAGAAAAATACAAATATCTGTTCTGGGATGCATTTGAAATAGTTATTCTTTTCCACTGGAAAAATACACAGTTGAATCAATCTGCTGGGTTATTTTTTAGTTAGTTTGGTTTTTTTTAATCTTATAAAGAATTACCTGTAGCTTTGTGTCTGAGAGTAATACGCTGTTTCAGATTTTATACAAAGTTTGATAAAACAAGAGAGAAACACAGGCGCCAGGAGGATGAAGAAAGTGTGGAAGATGTGGATGATGATGAGTTTGAAAGAGCATTGGGTAAAGTTGCATTTTTCTTTGTAGTAACTATCCTGATATTTCCTGCTTTTACAAATCATTAATTTATCCTTTTTGTCTAAAATAATCTGGTACATGAATGTGAAAGCGGAAGAAAACTGACTTTTCAATTCCTGTTCTATGCTACTGTAGTTAACAGTACAGCTTGTTTAGCTCAGGTAGGAAATTTTGGGTGTTTGAGTGTAAACAAACTGGCACAGATCCATTGATGCTTCTTTGTTCATTTTCAAATGTAGCCTGAGAATGAAATAACCTTTTCTTGTAGCCCATTTTTTTTTTTTTTTTTTTTTTTACTGCCCGGTCTTTTTAAACCTTCCTTAGAGATTCTGTCATAATTCCTAACATCTCTCATGAGATGAGTTGTTCAGTTAGGGCCTTGGCAAAGTTCTAACCGGGAAATTAGCCAACAGATTAGCTGTCGGGACATTCATTTGAAGTATCCTAATTAAGTTTTGTCTGACTTGGATATCATCTGATGCTGATCAGAAATTACATTCTGGAAAAAGAAAACTGTCATTATTATTTAAAGAGAGATCTATCTATCTATTTTCATTTTGTTTTATTTATTTTTCTTCAGAAAAAAAGTCCAGTTATTTTAAACTAACTGTTTTGTGGATTATTTTTCTGTGTGAGTATGAACCATTTAACATCGGGCCCCGCTGCTATTGATGCAGATCATTTAAGTTGTTCGGGAAAACAATACGTAATATTTTGCTATAACTTCATGATTTTTGTTTGACACTTTGCAGTAAAAAGTATTTTTTTCCCCAGATACATTTGAAGCCGATGACAGTGCCGTTGATGTTGGCCAGGATGACCTTGATTTTGCTGGGTAAGATTTTAAGTCAGTTCTTTCATCTTTCAGCTTATCATTTTTGAAGCAAAAAAAGAAAAGGAAAAAGGCAGTGGCATTTGAATGCTGGGTAGTGCTGCTTTTTTGCATCCCTCAGAATGGAGCTTTGTGATTCAGAGGTGCTTACAGTACCTTTGCTTGAAGCATGAGACCTGTATTATTTTATCTGTACAATGTAACCCGGTAAACAAGATGTAATCCTACTTGTTTTGCATTGTCTCTGGTTTCTGTTTGGGAATTACCATGTACAGAAGGAAACAAAATGAGGCGAAGTTGTGCTGCTGCTGTCAGGCTGTAACTGGACCTAACTCAGGGAATAAACTGGGGGGTCCAGAATTACAGAGCTCAGTTTTCAGGAAGTCAGTAGTTCACTGGTGATTGATTAACCTCTTTTTTAGTTAAAGTATCTTCAGTATACCCTTAAAATCAGCATAGAAAATTCTTTTTAAGAATTGAAATAAAAATTGAAGTTTAAACTCTTACTGAAACGTTTCTGTGATCCACATGGGTGGGAGTAAAAAATAAGAGGAGACATAAAACAACTACTAAGTATCTAGTATCTAAAGAGCTGCATTTCCTTTCTGTGGAAAAAAAAAAGAAGAGGTTCCTCCCTCATACAGAGATCCAACATATTATGTGCTTTTTATGGAAAAAACTTTCTGAAAGGGAGCAAAGACGTGTGGAATAACTCAGTTTATTTTAGAATAGGATTATCTCCAAAACTTCTTAAAATTGCTTAGTTTTTAACAGAGTTCCATACCTGCGTGTGTAATACATTTATTATATTTATTATTACTGTATTTACAGAATTTGCTGTGATGTTTTACTTTTCTACCATATTGTTTACAGGTAGATGGATGTTATCTGGCAAACTGTATTCTACCTTATGATGTGCTAAACCTGTTATGTATTTTTTTTTAGTAATATAAAAAAGAAAAGCAGTGGTAATAAGAAAAGCAAAAGTGAGGAATCCGGTGCTGACTGGGAGGATTCTGATGATGAAGATGAGTTCAGTGACCTGGATGATGAGGAAGTCTCCTTAGGAAGCATGGAGGAAGATGACTTTGAAGAGAATATGGATGAGGAAGGAGGTGTATTTATGGATGTGTCTGATGATGATAACAGCCCAGGTAAAGTAACATTTAATGTAACAACAACAACAAACAAAAGAAAAATCTTTTAAAAATAGATTATTTAATTTGCATTTACATATTTAAACTAATATTTGGTAATCTAGGTGGAAGGTTTGGATTTTAGGTGAAGAAATGTTTCTCTTGCCTGCACAGTCTATGAGATGAAAATGGGAGTTATACATGAAGTTTAACAGTTTGCATACAGGACGTGTTTTCTTGCTGCTCAGAGCATTGGCAGAACAAAAGTAGCTTTATAATGGCTACAGTACACAGGCATATTAAAAGATTTTAAAGAGGAAAAAAAATCTGCTCCTAACTTTATTTCTTTAGGTTACTTAATGTTAATTTTTAGATGAGCTAACTTTTTTTTTGTTACTGGCTTGCAAATAACAGCTTACTCTTCTCATGCAACTGTGCACCCCTATTGTTATTACCTCTAATGGTAACAGTAACTGACTGCTGCACCTTTATGGTTTTATTGTCTTTTCAAGTGAAAAGCATGGGTTACTCAGAATGCACTTTCTGTAGCTGACAAAGCACAAATTAATGTAGTATTTCAACTAATAACTTAAGGTCACAGGACTGTGATTGAAGATAGAGTTGGTAAATTACCCATACGGCTGTTAATACACAAGTCTGTAATAAAACTGTTATTTCATCATACTTAAGCAGAAAATCAAAGTTTACATAATGTCCTAGCCTTCATACATTATATATCTTAGTTTCTTACCTCATTAATAATTGGTTCTTTGGAAAAAAAGCATAAAGGCACATCACTGAACAGTCTTTATAGCTTTAAGAAATCAAGGTTCAGATGTGTCCACTGTGTTTTAAACTTATTTTTGAAGTAAAGACTCAGATCATTGAGATAGATTTATGTCTAAATAGATATTTTTATAGTGTGCTTTAAATACATGCAGAAGGTGTGGGAACGAGGAACTCATTTGTTATTTTTTTCTGTCAGACCTTAACAATGACAATCAGTCGAAGTCTGTCAGTAAAAAAACCAAGAGAAAGAAAGAAATGAATTTTATGGGATCACATGAAGGTAAGAAGTGTTATTTCAATTTGAGAAGGTCTAATACAAACAGGCAGTCTGGAAAAATTGTAACAAGAAGAGTCCAGTACCGTAGATCTGTGGATCATGATTCAGATTTGAATAAACCATAGAAGAAAAGGAATTGGTTTTAGCCTTGTCCTCTAAACAGTGTGGCCTAATTCAGAATGGTGTTCTGCTCTTGAAGGACTGGGGATCAAAGGAGGTGTATTTGAAGGATGGAGGTGTACTGGCAGAGTAGCTTGTGGGTCTGTATTTGCTACTAATACACATTGTGTAGATTTATGCTATTTAGTTCCTGTTGGAAAACTTTCTTCCCCCCTCTTTTTAGGGGAGGTGGTGAATAAAGTTTTCTAACCAGAGTTATTTTTAGGTGGTCTTATTAAATTTAAAAACCAACCAAACAACAAAAAGCAACCAAACAAAAAAACTGTTTTAAACACCTCTATTTTAGTGTTATTGTGAATTTGAATGTCTGTCTTATAAGAATCGTACTTCTTGTTTGAAGGATCCAGCCAAGGAAAGAAGAGAAAACTCAAAGATGCCAAAATACTGGCAGCTGCTGAAGAGGTAAGTTAGATAGTGCTCAGGAAAATAAAGTTCAAGCATTTTACATGCTTCTTTGTAGTAAAATAAGAAAATTTCTTTTTTTTTTTTTTAAAGATTGGCTATCTGCTGGATGAAAATGCTGGGTCCAAGTTTGACAATATTGGAATGAATGCCATGGCTAACAGAGATAATGCAAGTAAGTATGTGCTATGGAGAGCAGGTAGTTGTAGTGCTCTTCTGCTTCTTTCTCTTTAGATTCTGTCTTTAAAATTTTGTGATATACTTTAAGCGTGGTACACATAAGGTTAGCGAGAACACAGGAGGGAAAGCAGCTCAGTGTAATTGAGAGATGATTTAGTATTTTTCAGTTAAAAGATGCACAGTGCTGATATTAACTGTGACAACTGAACTTAATAAGGCTTCAGAAAAAAAGGGGTCTTTTTTGTTCTCTTTTGTTCTTTTGTTTATTTGTAAATAAAAACTGACAGTGTGCCATCTGTCAGGCTTTCATACAAATTTTGCTCTGATCTAGAGTATCATGGATCCCTGTGAAGGGAAGATAGCATGGCTATCTTTATCTACCTACTCAAAGTATTTCCTTGTGATACTGATGAAGCAGAAGTAATTTCTCAGAAATAATACTGATGAATTGTGTATTTCTTTGAATCGTCAGTCTTTTGTAGAGCCTTTACAAGTCTTTCTGATGTCCTGAAAAAAATAGTAATGTGCTGCAAACTTGTACAGGAGAGCATGTAGCATTAAAAAAAACAAAATCAATGTCAAGAGCAGTCTTAAACCCCAAGATTCTGAGATAGTAGGGTGTGTATTGTGGAGAAAAAAGTTCTCTGGTGTGAAAAAAAATCAGCAGTTTGCATTTTATTAATCTTTATAAATAAATCAGTCAAGTTTTAACTTCTACATGATTTATCTGTATTCCACATGATCAGAAGTATCAGCTCCTGACTTCTTATCTTCCATCTTTCCTCTTTCCAGATATCAAACAGATCAAGTGGGAAGTAGAGCGTGACAGGTGGCTTCACAATAGGGATGTGAAAAGCATCATCAAAAGGAAAAAACAGTTCAGGCACACAGGGCTGAAAAAGAAGTACAGAGGCAAGAAATCAAAAAGATGAGCTGGGCATCATAACGCAGGCATTTTTACAGTAACTACTGCAAAATAGTTACTCTCTTTATCAGCCTATCTTACTTTAATTCTTGCTGCTTAACCATGCCATTTGGTCATTCTCCCTTATGCCGTGAATTCCAGACCACTCGTTGGATTTGTAATAAACTGAAAAACAGGAAAATCTGTTAGCTGTAACTTAGTGATTTTATGGCTGGTTTGTTTGGACATAGAGCCCTGCAGTTCTGAGATCTCCATCCAGCACTCCAGACACACCTACATGTAACAACAAACACTTCTGCAGTCTCTCCTGGTGTAGTTTTAAGCAATAATACAATCTGTTTTATATGTAAGATTCTAGAGAAGCTTCAGCCATCTTTCCAAAGCCAGCAAACACAAACCTACCTTCCAGAATTGATGGAAACCTCTTCTGCATTGTGTATCTGAAGTCTGATAAGAAAGATAAGTCAGTTACTTATGATATTTTCAGAGAAATAATTAAATGCACTATTTTTCTTATTACTTTTACCTAAGTTTGTCCTAGCTCTTTGTTATAGGTGTTGTTGAGTACTGTGATCCACATTTTTTTAAATTGTATCAGAAACATATTGAGGCTCCTCCTGTGTGCAGCTCTATCAGATGAGTGTTTTCTGAGCTTCCTCACAGTAGTGGTAACTGCGTACAGGCTGCCTACTCGAACAAAGCTGAATGAAGCACAGCAGACTGACTTTCAAAGGACTTATTAGGAAACTGATTCCTGACCTGGCCTCGGTGTTCACTGAATCCTTTAGGCAGCTTGACTGAACCAGCAGAGAATCGTGAAATGCCATTTAATGCCGTTTATACAATGCTGTTGTAATGATTTGCAGCATTCTGTCAAACTTCTAAGCGCTACTGTTTGTGCAAAGTGATGAAAGCCTTACTCTGAGTGCAGCAAGCCATTGCCTGAGCTCACCACACCATGCAGAACTACAACTAAGAACTTCTACAAGGGCATGTCAGAACAAGGATACAGTACAGAAAGGGGTAGGTGGTGTTCCATTGGAATTCGGTCTAAAATCACTCTCCTGCTGAAAGGGGGAGCTGGTGCCTCACAGCGCCAGCAGCAGGTGCCTCTGGGATCCTGCTGACCCTAGGGTGGCAGGGCTGGCTGCCATCTCCTGCAGGGGTGCAGGCCTGTCACACCGCTGCTGAGTCCTGCAGGGCCCTGAGCGCAAAACGAGGCGGCTGCGGCACAGATGGAGCTTCTTTGTATAACTAAGCTGGTGCCTGGCTTACTTGTGTGTTCCCTAAGCAGTGAATCAGAAGCATGAGAGGCTTCAGGGAGAGACATTACATCATTGGAAGCTGACCCTGGCTGCCCCCTGCACTTGCCAGCTGGGTCCGCTCTCATCTGGAAAACGTCAAATCACAACGCCTGTGAGACCGAGCGGTGAAGCTGAGAATCCCTCCAGGGGCTGCAGAGCAGATGCCTGAAACAGGACTCATCGAATCCTGCCTCATCTGACGGCTGCTTCCCCTTAACTACGAAAAAGGACAAGACCCCGTTCCAGCCGCTGCCGCCAAAAACCCAAACGCGTGCAGCACAAATGCGGCGGTGGTGCAGCGCGATCCCCGGCTCCCGTGGCACCCCGCCCGGCCGCCCCGCCGCACCTCGGCTGCGGTCCATGGCGCGGTAAAGCAAAAGCGCGCCGCCCAGCCCGGCCACCTCCAGGCCCACCACTCCCGCCACCAGCCGCCTCCTCATGGCCGCCGCAGCCCCTGGGCCGCGCTTCCGGTAGCGCCCGTACCGGCTGCGCACGCGCAGTCAGCCCGCCCCGCCTGCGGCTGGACGTGCGGTAGACGCATCGTGGCTACGCGGTGTGCCAGCCGTGTGTGTGGGCGTCCTCAGGCAGAAGGGACCCACAAGGCTCCAGGGATGGAGTCCAATCCCTGGCTTAACACAGCACCGCACCAAATCTAAACCCATACACTCCTTGTACTCTGGCAGCTCTGGGCCGTGCCCTCCGCCCTCCGATGCAGCACCTGTCCCCTGTCCCCACTGTCTTCCCCTGACGCAGCTCCACGCCGTTCCCTCGGGCCCTGTCGCTTCACACACAGCAGAGCTCAGCGCTGCCCCTTCGCTCCCTGTGAGGAGCTGCCGCCGCCATGACACCTGCCCTCAGCTCCACTGCTCTGGGCTGAGCACACCCAGGGACCTCAGCCGCGCCTTAGACATCTGCAGACCGTTCACCGTCTGTGCGGCATTCCATTGGGACACACTGCTAGGTTTATGTCCTCCTTGCAGTGTGGCACCTAAAACAGCACTCGGTGTTGGAGGTGAGGCCTCAGAGTGCGGAGCAGGACAAGACCTCCCCTTTCCTTGCCTCGTGGCAGTGCTGGGCTGGTGCACTGCAGGGTGCAGTTGGCCCTTTGGGGCTTGACAGAGCACACTGCTGACTCGTACTGAGCTTGTCACCAACCAGAACCCCCCTCATCCCTTTCTGTGGGACTGCTCTCCAAACCCTTGTCCCCAAACTTGTCCATAGATCCAAGGTTGTCCCATCCGAGGTGTAGAACTCTGCACTTGTTCATGTCAAAGTTCCTGTGGTTGGTGATTGCCCATTCCTCTAATTGTCAAGACCTCTTTGCAAGGCCTCTCTGTCCCATTTTGGTGTCATCTTCAAACTTCCTTAGTATACCTTCAAGTCCTATATCCAACTCATTGAAGAGAACTGCTCCTAAAAAGAAGCCCTGAGGAACCTCCACAGTGACTGCCTATCAGCCCAATGTATCCTGATTATTATAATCCTTTGAGCCAGCCTGTCAGCCAGTTGTTCACCCATCGCGTTACACTTTAATCTAGGTGTGTGCTCACCATTTTGTCCAGTAGGGTGCTGTGAGAAACAGCATTTTGCTGAAAAAGTATTTTGCTTGAAAAAGGATTATACCAAATGGCTTCCATTGGTCAACTATATGGGCAATACTACAAAAGGAAATTAATTTTCTTCAGTACAGCTCTGTGCTGCTCAGCCCAATGGAGGAGCTTCTCTGCCCCTCCTGAACCAACCCTGGGCCCCTCTGCATGTCCTAACAGGAAAAACCATGGCTAGATATATAAGGCTGCCAGTCATTAAAAAGGAATCTTTGTCTGGTCTTGAGTGCGTTGGAAAAGCCTGCACTATGCCATAACTCAGTGTTTATTTGTCCTTTTTAACATATGTTTAAAGTCAGTGAGTAGCTCCTACAGTGGTATTTTGAAACCAAAATTGTAGCACTGCTTCCTTTTCTGTATTTTCTTTCTGTTCTGTGGTTTTGATTTCATTGGTTTTTGTTACTTGTTATCTGTTTCTCTTAACTCATGGTACAACACTGAGTTTATTGCCAAAATCTCTCTCTTTTTAAATTTTTAAAATTTTTATTAGAGACTTTTTTTCTGAGGCTTTTTTCCTATTAATGTTATGTAAGATTAATGTCTTGTTGCTTTTTCTTACAGAGCAATTCTTTCCCAACTCAGTATTCTCTGGTGGCTGAGTTTGCTAGTATTACTTGCTCTACTTGCTCTCGCTGGGATTTGTTCCTAAAGTAATTTCTTCTCTGCAGATTATGGATGGGCAACATCAACCCTGTTTTCATTTTCAGAAAGGTGAGAAGGGAGGAGAGAAAGAAATTTATCAAATTCTTAGGTTTGTTTGTTTTGTTTTGTTTTTACATGGGGAGAGGGGGAGAAGCGGAAATGGAACCAACAATTTTTGGTCCACCCCTTAAAAATGTATATTTAAAGGCAATTAATGGCATTAGATCAGCAGTTTCATGTCCCAGCAAAAGTTGGTAACCATGGCTGAGGAGAATAAAGCCTTTGTAGATGAAATAAATAAAGCACTGGCGAAGTCTGAAGGGTTTACCCTGAAGGACCTGCTGTTCTCCTACTGGGGGACTCCTTATCCAGTCACAGTGTGCAGTGCAGAGACATTCCAAGCCCTGGAGAACCTGGAAGCCAGAAGAGATGATATGGTGCTGGTATCTTACCCTAAATGCGGTGAATACATTATAAATTACTTGCTGTTGTTAATGGTACAGTAACTAATTAACTGACACAATAAGAAGGAAAATAACAAATTAATTATGGTTTTATGTTGTGTGAGGATAATGGGCATTTCTGTTACAAGCAGAAGCAGCAGTTTTTTCCCCTGCTTTATCTTAATTATGTGATCTGTTCCACTGGTTTTTAGGATGATTTATGTTTCTGAAAGGATAAAATATTTTAGCAATCAAACAATTTTTGGCTGAAGAAGTGAGAATAAAGACTATAGTTTTTATTTATCAGTGGAGCAAGATACCTCTGCCAGTGTGATAAACTGCATTCTGAAAAGAATATTAGTAATATAACGTAGTGTAATGTGCAGAAGCAATGAAGTTAAACAGTAGGAGTAGAATGTGGCAGTGTGCAGCATCTTTACTTGCAAGATAATAATGATTTTCTTGGCATTGTATTTAGTATCATTATTATATTTTGTAATTGCATTGTGTAATATATATATTGTATATATATATACATATATATAGTATATATATATATACATATATATATATTATATTATATATATTATAATATATTATTATATATTATTAAAAATATTATAGCATACTGGAATTAAAAATCTTGTAATCAGAGATCAGCAGAAAGGAAGTAAGGTGCAATAGAAGTGTTGAGGGTAAAAAAAACTATTCTACAACCAACCAACCTACCAGCTAGCTGATTTTGATCAGTGTTATGTCTCGTGTGACATGTTTGCTTACAAGAAAGGGCCAGGTTTTGATAATGAAGGAAATGCTTTCTAAGCATATGTTTCTTCTTTGAGACCCAAGCAGCAGAAGCTAAGGACTGCTGAGAAGGTGTGGGTCCAGGGGAGGAATTCAGTGCACTAGCACAGTTAATATGCTCACACTGAGCTCTAATAAGAAAGCTCTTAGCCAAGATCACATGCAGCAAAGTGAAGAGCATAGTCAGTTCCTATGGTTTTGTTTTGGTCAGTTCTGATCTGAAAATAAACTGTAGTGCATTTAGACACTGAAGAAGTAAGCCTGTAGTGTTCACAGTAAAGGTATGCTAGCTATGAGGCAGAACATTGAGCCAAGAGGAGGAGAGAGCACACAAAAGTACGAAAGGAAGGAGGTGACACAACAAGTGAAATACACATCTTTGCTTTTGACTTTGATTTTGTTGGCTTTGTGTCCAGGGTTTGGCTGGACCTTATAAAAATAGGCTATGGGCAGAGCTCGGCACTGGCTTTGATTTCTCATAGAGTTTGGCAAATGTGGAGTTGTAATAGTGCCTGCGTCTGAGGTCTGATGGCTGGCTTCCTCTGCCAGCTTCACAGTTATCTTCCATGCCAGGGTCAAAATCTATGGTCATATGTAATTTTTAGATGATTATGAATATGTTTGATGGCCATTCAAAACTTTAATATTGTCCTCATTCCTTTACTTACTGAGGATTATGAAGGATAAGTTACAATAAAGTCTTGCTATATGTAGCATTTCCCCCAGCTCTCGTGTGTGCAGTGGGGAGGAAAACTCTGATGCAGAGAGACACTTTTGTGAGGTGGGGCTGAGGATGGTTGAGAAGCCAAGAGGGAATTTAGAAGCCAGGCATTTTAGATTTATTAGTTGTAGATTTTTGTTAAAATAAAATTAGCTTCTGTGCACATTCAGCTTATTCTGGGCAGCTGAAGACTTGGTGTAGTGACTCTTAATGACTTCAGCTCTGTTTTTTTGTGTAAACTGGAGATTGGGATAAATCACATGCCTAATTAAATGTCTTTTATTCATACAACACCAAATACCTTAAGATTTTTATATATGTAGATGTATTACAAAACACTGTATGATCTGTACAAATTGCGTACACGTTATTGTAGAAGTATGACACAATCCTGAGCCACTTCGTGTAACAGAGGGTGGAAAACCTGCTTTCTGGGAATAACTTTCTGCTGAAAGCGTGAGGTTAAAGCTGTTTGCATCTTGTGTTCCCTGCTAGTGCCTCTGTCAGCTGTGTTCATGGGGGACTGATTGGCACGCAAGAGGCTGAGGCAGCTCTGCAGCCACAGCTCTGCAACTTCAGTGGGAAACTGAACATCTCCACAAGGCCCTTGGAGGATGCTGTGGTCTGTGGTGAACACACCATTCCCTCAGTCTGTCCCACCAGCTGTCATTGGGGCATCCATAGAGTTATGGGAGACCTGAGGGCAACACAAAACAGCTGCAGGAAGGCATGGAGCATGCAATGAAAGTGTGCTGCTCCAGCAGGCCTGGCACCCAGCCCATCGTACATGGCAGGGCTTCACTGCAAGGTCGTTTCCAGTGGGAACGATGCAGGTGTCTGGTGTCTGGTGGGTTGCAGCTCCTCTAGCCCTTCTTCTGGCAGTCACTTTGTGGAGAAAGCAACAGGCACGGCTTGGGACAAGCACTGCTGGTAATGCTGAACAGATGGCTCTGTTTCATCCTCGACTCAGTGCAGGGAGAGGGGCAGAAAATGCTGACAAATGAATGAAACTCCTTGCTCGTTCCTTCCTACTTCTATCTGGACACTTCCCAAGTGTTTCTCTGTAAACGACAGGAAAGCTGCCTTTATTGTCTGTCACTGATTGTTTTATGACTATATTAAAAAATATACTAAATGTATTGTTGTGTCATTTCTACTCCTGATGCTTTCCACATATCATTTGTAAGTGAGTCAAGAAGGTCACAGTTAAGAAGCTGTTGAGGATGTTAACAGAACACATTAATTTATTTATAGTCATTTGAGAGCTTTAATTTTATTTGAATCTGTAATTTGATGACTATTATTGTCTATTATGCTGAATTAAGTCATGTAATGAGAAGGCTCTGAGATCTTACATAAACCTCTCATATGTTTTGTTTTGTTCTCTCGGTTTCTTGATCCAGGTGTGAATTGGCTTATCCAGATTTTAAATGATCTGATATTTACAACTATTCAGAGTAAACCTGTAAGCACAGAGCTACCATTTATTGAATGTGGAGATCCAGATAAGTATCAGGTTAGTGAAAAGAACCTGCTTCAAGTCTGTAGTTTTCTCTCCGGCACCCCCGCACGCAAGTTATTAAAATGAAGTCATGTAGCAAGTAAAGATATTTCTCCTGAGAGGGTAAAAAAGGATAATCTTGGATGAGTAATGCCTTTTTATTAGGAGCTGCTTCACGCAGGCAACTAATGCTGGCAGATTGTTGTTGCACCCATGTAATAAACCTGTTCTCACTTATTGTTCTGTTTATTTCTAAAGAGGATGAAGCAGATTCCATCTCCAAGGATTTTGGCAACACATCTGAATTATGATTTCCTCCCCAAGTCTATTTTCAAGAACAAAGCCAAGGTGGGCTTTTTTTTAAATTTATTATTATTTTTTTTAATCCTTCACTTCCTAAGAACAAGCCTAATTTCACTGGCAGCACTAACATGCATGAATACTGTTCGGGGCTACATCCTTTTTTTGTACCCTAGCAAGTGTCATTGAGGGAAAGGAATTTGGAGGAACTGGAACAGGTTGCCCAAGGAGGCTGTGGATGCCCCATCCCTGGAGGCATTCAAGGCCAGGCTGGATGTGGCTCTGGGCAGCCTGGTCTGGTGGTTGGTGACCCTGCACATAGCAGGGGGGTTGAAACTAGATGATTTTTGTGGTCCTTTTCAACTCAGGCCATTCTATGATTCTATGACCTCTGGACTGCCTTAGTACAAAAGCACTAGTGGTACATAAACAAAGAACAGATCTGGAGGCTGTCACAGTGCTCAAAAAATGGTTGAGGTGTCACGCTTTTCTCTTCTATGCCACTCTTGTCTACATATAGCCATGGTAAGAATGTGACAGCAGTACCTCTTGAGACTGTGACTGTTTCCATGCAGAGTCACATTTTTAAATTTTCAATATTTCTGGTTCCAAGTCACTGAACAGTGAAAGGTACATAGCAGTTAGGTACATAGCAGTTAGGAAATATACCACGGATGAAGGGAGGAACTAGTTAAGGAATGGGGGTTTTAGCCATGTGCCATGAGAATTTTTTCCTGTTTTATGTATAGCTTGTTCACAGAAGTGTTTACTCTCTCTAACAATTGCAGTTTCTTAGGATTTCAAATACATTTCTGGTCTATAGGCAAATCTTAGGAGTGGTAAAAGGCCTTTATTATGACACATTATAAATTTATTCTCTATGCCTTACTTAATAATGAAAATATTTTGTGGTCCCTGGTAAGTTATTGATTGCAGAATGTTTGGTTTTACTGTCATTTTGGTTGCCAGGGGAAATAAGTGATCTAAAGTTGTTGATCTCTTTCTCCCACTCCAGATACTAGTGTTGTTTTGAAACCCTAAAGATACAGCTGTTTCATTTTTCCATTTCCACAAGAATGTGCCAAGTGTCCCCAGTTACAGCTCCTGGGATGAGTTCTTCTCAGAGTTCATGAATGGGAAAGGTATGGTTATAGTTACTGAATGTAGCTGAAGAAACAACAGAAGAAAATATTTGAAAACAACTAAATGGGACTAGTGGGAAAACAGCTGTGTCATAATTAGTTCACTGGTGGCCATACCTCATGATAAAGGAGATAGCTGAATGCAAAAATGGGGAGAAAGCCCAAAAGATACTTTGCTTCTGGATATTTTGCTCTTCCAAGCAAGGGGAGTTTCCTGGCAGCTTGATAATGGCACTGGGATAAAATCCTGTCAGTTAGTAATGGAGGCAGTGCTACAAAGCTAAAATAGTGATAATGGAATGACTGTCTGTTGTGTTCCTGTACACATGGCCAAAAACCCTGTAAGGAACTTAGATTGTAGATTTAGAATGATGTCTAGCTTTAGCTTTTATGAGATATCTTTAATGACAATACAGAAATGGAGGGGAAGCACATGGAAAGTACATGTTTCTGTATGGAAGCCGCCTACCTACAAAAGTCCAACAAAGTCTCTATTGTTCTGATATGCAATATGGTACCGCCTAAAGGACAGACTTCTGTTTTTCTTCATGAACATAACTGGTGAGCCACAGAAAGCAATCCTTCAGTCAGAGAGAAATAAGTACACAGTAGTAAAAAAGGGTCACAGTGATGCTTTTTTCTCTTCACAGTTGGCTGGGGATTTTATTTTGACCATGCAGTCACCTGGAACAAACACACTGACAATGAGAACACTATGATTTTAATATATGAAGACCTGAAAGAGGTAAAGCAGCCACTATGTACTTACAGTCAAGACACATCTGAGCCCATTTCCTGAAAACAGCTGAAATTAGAAGCAAATAGCACAGGTTTCTGAAAGCAAAATCAAGTACCCATTTAGGAACAAGTTGAGTCTGGCTATATGAAAACTGAGCTCCAGTGTAACATACAAAATGTACTGTGAAGGAAGATGTTGTTAGTAGGTAATGGCTGTATGTGTCCTGAATATGTAGGTCCTTGTTTAGAAGAAGCATATAATATGACCCCTTCTCACTGCATTGTTTTCAGAATCTGGCTTCTGGTGTGAAGCAAATAGCAGAATTTGGATTCTCCCCAACAGCAGAGCAGATCCAGTCCATTGCAGCCAGGGCTACTTTCCAGGCAGTGAAGAACAAGGCTCAGGAGACTCATGGTGCTGTTGGCACAGTTCTTTTCCGCAAAGGTAAATTTGTTTACAGCAAACAAGCAGCATATTTTGCAAGGTTTGTGAATGGTAGTGCTGCATCTTGGACAAATGGATTTGGATGAGGAAGTGATTAATTTTTATGTATAATTTTCAGGGTTGGAACTCAAGAAACACTGCTGGTGCTTCAAAATGCTATCAACTGATTTAATCATAAGTGTTTAATCATAATTATATCATTCACTAAAGCCCTGCATAATGTGGTTAGCAGAAGTGCCTTCCAGGTAGCACACCCTTCGGTCATGGTTTGCAGCAAGCACCAATTAAAGCGAAGAGTTTTATTTTGGCTTCTGTGACAACTGGAGGGGGTAGCCTGGCACTTGATCTGCAAAGTATCTCCAAAGACTTTTCTTCTTGAATTTCCTAAATAACTTTTGTGGTTGCCTAGGAACCTCACTCAGTTTGTTGAATCCAGGTCTCTACAGGTTGAGCCACGCCTTTTAGCTGTGGATTACACTAGAGCTGTAGACCCAGAATATCTCCAGCAGCGAACTCTCCAAAATCTTGATCAAAAGTAGACTGCAGCCTAGAGTAGTGTCTGGTTGTGGCACACTACTCTCTTGCAGTTAAAAGCCACATCTTTGAACTTTTTGAGTTCTTTTCATAGCTGCTGATCATCTTTTGCAGACTTCTGCAACTATGTAAGGCACAAGGCAGACCAGTAGCTTCCCATGTCCCACTTCTGTTCACATTCTCTTAAGGACACTGAAAGTAAAACAGCAGAGTGTATTCTTTGATCAGATGTTTTTTTTTTTCAAGTGGATTATCCTGAAATATGACAAGAGGCATTTTATTTGTTTCAAACCATACTCCCTTGTCCTTACAGTCAGGGCTATTGTTTTACTTTTCTTTACATTCCAGGAGTTGTTGGGGACTGGAAAAATCTTTTCACTGAAGCTCAGAATCAGGAAATGGATGCCAAATTCAAAGTATGCTTGGAAGGAACCAAGCTGGGAGAAAAGCTAAAATACGATGTGTACTGCAAGGCCTGAGCTTCTGTTGTGGAGAAGTCTAACATCTAGGCTGCTTTTTGTTTACCTTCATGTAATTAAAGAGAAATTAGAACAATACCTGATCTGAAATTTTTAAAAGTCTGTGTCATTTGCGAACATGTTTGTGCTGTCTTGCACAAGCAATCCTCGTTTTTACAGTTATAGTGTCATTGACTTGACTGATCTCTCTTGTTTTTTAAAACTGATTTTTAGCCATGATTCTATGTGAAATTTATATGCAGTAGATGAACCTGCTGAAATCACTGGAAATGTGTTCAGTAATTTTTAAGCCAATCATTAGGTGTCTTCTTGATTTTCAGATTTGGAAATGTGTAGTATTTCGATTTAAAATTAAATTTCAGAAGGTTCTTTTGTTGTTGTTGTTATCACTTTCTCTGTAAGGTAGAAAGTTTCCACCTCTTTTGGCATGAATAGTTTCCATTGCTTTGGAATGAAAAATAATGAATGTTAGTGGAAGTTCTAATTCTGAGCAATTGAAGGAATAGTCCGGGGCAGAAGTTGCTCATGGAGGTTGGAGTGAGGACTGAAGAGCAAAGTAGAACACACAAAACCAAACCAAATCAGAATGAATTGCGTTAATACCAAACAAGTGAAGTTGATGAAGCTTTTCAAACTAATCACAAGATCCATATAAGTGGAAAATACAGCTTTGTTCCTTATGTATTTGCTTCAGCTGCAATAGGCCCTACTAGAACAGTAGGTTAGTGTAATTGCTAAGAAATATATAAAAGGAAATTCAAAAGACTCTGATAGAAGATGATGTTGAAAAAGGAATACCAATCTCTAGTAAAGCAGGTTGCATGAATTGCTTGACCAATAATAACCAGTCTATCTGCTTGAACTGCCATTTTTTTTTCCATTTAGGATTTTACTGAAGTATTCCAGGACAGTTAAGGAGAAAATTCTGTATCAGGATGCTAAATAGACTATTTTTATATTATTACACCTTTAGATCAGCAAGGTTATTTAAGCTGAGGTTGCTTAGCCATATGAAATAATATTTTATAGATGACATTCTTACATTAATAATCTGCAGACACTTCTCAGCACATTCGCACATACTCAGTGATTACCAGCTAAGAATGAGCATTAAAGTATGTTGAATATAAGACTGTTGAGCGTGAGGGGCAGCTGATTTGTTTGCAGCTTTCTGCGTGTTTTAGTTTCTGTTGTGTTAAAAATGAAAGCACATATGAAATCTAAATGTCATATCACCAGAGAAAGAGAGAATTTTTACCTTCCTCAAACACATTCAGAATGGAAAAGCACTGTGAAATGTTTTTAGATGGTAGCATTGAAGGTCAAACCCAATAGCCCACAGTGTTTATGGCTTTTGACAGCAGCTAAACAAAAAAAAATCAAACATAACAGAAAAATTAAACTCCTCAATATGGAAAATCACCAGTTATATATTCTATTCTTTCAGCCATATGCATAGACAACAGTTTTGGTTCTACATTTTCCATTTATTGTATTATATATATGCGTTCCCATTTATACTTGTTATTATGGAACTTGTAGTAAAACTTTAAGTGGTATTTTTAACACATTAAAGAATATGTTGGATCATTTGCCTTTCAAAGAAGAAAATTTTCACTCCCTGACTACAGGCTTTGACTTTATTATTATTTTTATTTTATTTTGTGACTTGTTTCGCACTTAAATTTTCTAACAGTTGTACGTATTTATAGTATCTATATTATGGTAACTGGTAAATGCTGCTCTATTAGTACTTTTGTCATCTCCATTTCCCTTATGAGCTGCTCAATAACAAACATAAAGCAGGAAAGTATATTAAAATGATCTTGAAAAAGAGAAGTTGGAGGTCTTCTTGGAAAAGAGAAGCATAAATGTATTTTTCTAATGCTCCCTTGTGTGTGTTCAGGATGTCAATAACCCAATGGAAAAGAATTCTGGTACTGAGTTGTAATAGAGGTAAAATGGGATCAAAGCAGACAGAACTGAGCTCAATTTTCTCATTTACAAAATGCACACATTTTATAATGCAGCATTATGCAGTACATTAATTGGAAAGATAATTAATGTTGAATTACAATAGAAGTGCTCTAAAAGTACAAGGCGCATATGACATCCACAGGAACATCAAATAATTCTTTTCTGAGGGTATGCTGGTTATTAGAATGGATGCCAAATGGATTTATAATGAAGGGGATGTGAAACACAATCATACCAATCTCATAATAGCAAATGCCTGGACTTGTGTTCTAATGATGTCTCTTTAGGAAAAGCCCTAACACTGATCTCTATTTCGGCTGAAAGATCACCTTTGGTGGGGAATAACACCTTCTGTTCTACTCTTAACATTTTGCAAAGCTTGGCAACATCCACAAAAGGTGCTGAAACGAGACTGGTCAGTGGTTGTTCTGAATGTTAATATTGTCAGGATTGATGCAAAGGAGAGAAATAGAAAACAACATAATGAATGACAGCATACTCTATCTGTGCTATGTCTGAGCACCTTGCAGAAGTGCTCTGGTAAAATGTTATTTATATTCAGATACTTATGGAAATTGATACAATTACGATGAATTGTAGTCACACTTTGTATTTGTAGATTGGATAATATGAAGCAATTACCTGTATAATAGTGTATAGATGATTAGGGCTCCATCAGAAGAGGGGTGGCCAGCAGGGACAGAGAGGTGATTGTTCCCCTCTACTCTGCTCTTGTGAGGCCCCATCTGGAGTACTGCGTCCAGGTCTGGAGCCCCCAGTACAAAAAAGACAGGGAGCTGTTGGAGAGGGTCCAGAGGAGAGCCACGAAGATGATCAGGGGACTGGAGCATCTCCCCTATGAGGACAGGCTGAAAGAGCTGGGCTTGTTCAGCCTGGAGAAAAGAAGGCTGCGGGGTGACCTCATTGCAGCCTTTCAGTACCTAAAGGGAGCCTACAAACAGGAGGGGAATCAACTCTTTGAAAGGGTGAGTGACAGCAGGACAAGGGGAAATGGTTTTAAGCTGAGGGAAGGGAGATTTAGGTTGGACGTCAGGGGGAAATTCTTTACGGAGAGAGTGGTGAGGTACTGGAACAGGCTGCCCAGGGAGGTTGTGGATGCCCCGTCCCTGGAGGTGTTCAAGGCCAGATTGGATGGGGCCCTGGGCAGCCTGGTCTAGTATTAGGTGGAATGGTTGGTGGCCCTGCGTGTGGCAGGGGGGTTGGAGATTCATGATCCTTGAGGTCCCTTCCAACCCTGGCAATTCTGTGATTCTGTGATTAGTATTGACACAGTCTAGGTTGTGCCTTATTACTTAAGTCAGCCAGAGCCAACTAGAATTGAGGTTCTTGATATGGTACTGGGACTGGAGACTAGCTGGTGAGAGAGCAAGACTTGGTTTGGGAGTTCTGGGTAAGAATGATGGCAGAAGGTATCACTGCTGACCGTGTCACATGGGGAGAGAGTGCTGTCTCACAGCCACCTATGAAAGCATCAAGGTGTGCCCCTGGCACTCTAGTATTTTTCATGTGGCTCTTCTCCTTGCCACAATCAGTGGAAACCAGATCTTTGTCCAAGTTGAAAGGCAGAGTGAGCAATGAAGTCACCATCTCAACTCTCTGCCCTCCCTCCTTTCTTTACAGAGCTGTAAAGATGTTAGAATAAAAATATGGTAGGGAGATCAGGACAAGAGCCTGCCGTGATGTGTGTTTGATCTCATGCCAGGTGCTTGGCACTGTCTGGCTTTGCAGCCAAATTAGGGTCAGCTGGTGCTGGGAGTGGGCTGAGTATCAACTTGTCCCTTCTCCCAGCTGCCTGAAAATGTAACCAGTAGAAATGTGTAGGTGTTGTGCTTAGTCTTACAAATACTCAGTTTACGTCAGAATGGAAAGTTTTCTGTAAGATCATTTGGCTTCTGCAAAATCTTTAGAAGCTTGAGGAAAATAGAAAAATATTCTTTGACTTGGCTCAGAATGTGAAGCAGGCAGGAAATGAAAGAAGACTGAAACTGGTGTCTTGGGAGGTTTGTGTACTTGTGAATAATGTAAGCTTATTGGCATTTGCATGTTGAGTCTCCAGTGAGTTCCCTGCTGTTTTGCATTTACAAGCCAATGAAGCTGTTTTCATTACTACAACACTCATTAGCATTCCCCCAGCAGGTAAATAAGTCATAGATTCATTATTGTGTATTTCCTCTGTATCCATAAGCAAAATATTTATATTCAGAGGAAAAAATAAAATACAAGATAATCCACATTATCCATGTGCCCCAAAACAGTAAAAACAAAAGCAACAACAACAAAACCCTACTGAAAACAACTAGCCCCCCAAAAGGAGCACTTATGAAGAAAAAGGAAAGATGTATCTATTCACAAGGCACAGAGAGCGACTGGAATAGTTGCTGCTCATTTCCAGACTACTTTTTCTTTTGTTCTTTATACAAGTACTTATGCTGTATACGCTTTTTTTTTTTCCTCCTCCCAACACAATCCACTATCTTTTTTCTGTTGGCATAGAATTATTTTTGTTTTTTGATTGTTAGTTGTTTGGAGTTGTTTTGTTTTATTCCGGCAAACTACAGGGTTTGTCTTCACTTGAGACTTGCAGGCTTCCGAACACCTACCTTTCCAGTGGCTTTGGCACCAGATGCATTGTCACTGTGAAAGATTTATCTCAGTGTTGCTGAGCTGGGGTATTGCTTGGTAGAGCCTGCCTCTGCCGAGGTGCCATTTTAACAGCCGTCCAGACCTCTACATGAAAGAGGATGGGAAGTTATCTGGAGTAGGAAAAAGGGCAGTGACAGGGATTGGGCTTTCCTGTGCTTAACTGCCCTGAGGTGGAGTTGACGCCTAGGTGTCCAGCAGTGCCACCTCAGACCTGAGTCCTGTGGTCGTCACCACCCCCAGATGAAGGTTGGAATTCACTTCCCCTCAGGAAAGTGGAAAAGCAGGGTGAAGGAACAGAGGACTGCAACTGCAGCCCAGGTGTGCATGCAGGGCAGCTGGAGCTGAGGCTGGGGGTGTGCACCTGTTGGCTGGGGAAGGGAAGGATTGTGCTCTCCTGGGCTGTCTGATGGATACTGCATAGTTTGCTCTTAAAGGTAAGATAAACTGTACTTCCCTATTATTTGAAAAATATTGTTCAGCTCTCAGACTGTACTGGGGCAAATATGTGGGGGAATCAGTTCCTTGTGACTTAGTCCTGTCAGGCAGGACTCTGGTGTCTGTGGTCATTGTGTGGTGGTGGAACTGGGCCTCCTACCTGCTGTACACATGTGACGGGTGTATTCCTGCACAGCTAGAGGCATGCAGAGCAAAAAGCATTTTGAATGCCATCTTTAACATGTGTGTGTTACAGAACCTCTGCAGAGAAACAAATGTGTTTGAGTGCTATGGTTTGTTCAGTCTTCCATACAGCAGAGAATAATGCTCAGGGTGGAGGTGTAAACAAGGCAATAAACAATCTTCTGCAGTTATCATCTGTGAATTTCTCTGTGGCATATAATTGTTTTGCGAGCATTTTATGCCTCTCTGTCCCCTGTGCCCTGTCTACTGTCATTCTAAATAAGATCTGAAGCACAGGAGACAGAGTGCGTATTCTGTTTCTGAATGATTTCAAAGTGCAATGCAAGATGGGCCCTCTAGGGCTCTCTCTTGTTGCATTTTTCACTGACAGTGTTTTGAATAGTTTACAAAATAGGGCCGTACAAGTGCTTTGTCCATAAATGAATTGTGTGCTGAAAGCCCAAGGGCACAGAAAGAGAAGAAAAATGCATTAATACAAAAAGACAACTATGTAATGTAGTAGACTAGGTATCATTATTAACTGCTGTAAATACAAAGCTATTTGCCAGCATGACAGACTCTCCAGAATAGCAATAATGGAAGCAACTCCAATTTGTTTCAGAAGAAATCCTGTTCAAGGTTCAGAATTAAGTCAAAGCTATTGAGGGTAAAAGTAAGAAAAGAGAAGGTACTAACTTGGGTACAGTGATGCGGTTGCTGCTGTTTTGTAGTACAAAAGTGAAGATAATGCTGATGTACCAAAGAAGAATGTATATGAAAAGAATCAATATGGCAAATTGCATTAATTGAGTAGGAAACAGTTCAGCTTGAATAAAAAAAAGAGAAATCAAAGCAAATGTGGCATCTGATTACAAAAGAATGAACATAAATACGAAATGAATTGAAACAAAAAAAAACCCCAAAGTTAGGCTATGATCCCTTTGGGCCAATTGAGTTCCTCTCGCCTACCTGCCCACGGACTAAATTTGCATTAAATTTGCATTCATTTACATAAATGAACATGAAATTCTGTTTTATGATACAGAGGCTTCCAGCACATCTCTCTCAGTGTTGAGGAGGACAAGGACACAAGCAGTAATGAATTCTGCCTTCCATAATTGGCTGCATCCTGCTCTTTGCCTCTGTAACCCACATGTGGCAGCACAGTTCTTTGCTGTTGCATCCTCTGCACATTGTATGGCCAGCCCACTGTCTCCTGAGACAGTGTTGGGGATTGCTTCCTGGGCATAGAAACTATTGAGACACTAGAGAAGTTTTGAAATGAGCCTAAAGAGAGGAAAGGAACTTAAAAAGAAACATATCCACTTTTTCTCCCCTCTTCAAATAAGGTAATAACCTTTGACACCTGCTGGTTACAGCCCTGTAGAAGTGACACTTTCTTTTTTTTGCATCTCTGGAGCCTAAAGTGAGAGGTGGATGCCAAAACCCCAGAAGTGCTTTCAGGCTCTGTGTTCCAGCTTCCTATCTGTGCCTGTCTCTAGGAAGGTGGTTTTGCAGATACGCTGTGTTTTGCAGACTTTTCCAAAAGTTAGCTGAAACTGTCTGCTCTCCCTCTGCCTCTCCCATTCAGTGTACTGGATAATATTAATGTTCTTGGGTATTTACTTCTCATTCTCTGCATACGAAGATCGAGCTTGCCTTGCTGGGTTGTTTGGTTCGTAGGTTGATTGCTCTGAACTTCCAGTTGCTCACCTTGAGGTATCTATCAGAGAACATGCACGCTTTGTTTAGACTTTTGGTTTGGGTAAATAGCCCTGTATAATCTTGCAAAGGCAAGCAGCTCTCATGTATTTACTCTGAAGTGCCATAGTTATGGCCCTTTGCAAAGGAGGTGTCCTGACTTGTTCTGGGGCAGGTAAAGTACATTGGCTTGCACTGAAAACCTGGTGCCTTTTTCTGTGAGCCCTGGGGGGATCACACCGGCTCTGTCTTCCCATTGCCACTTTTCCATGTTATCACAGGCCTTTCATGCTGCATTCATCTATTGCCGGTGATGAGTGGTGTCCCCTAAGAGTCCAACCTGGGATCGGTGCTCTTTAACATCTTTATCAGTGACTTAGTGAGATGGTGTGTGTCCTCAGCAAGTTTGCTGATGACACCAAGCTGAGCATTGCACTGGATACAACAGAAAGAAGGGATGCCATCCAAAGAGGCCTAGACAGGCTTGAAAAGTGGGCCCACGTGAACCTAATGAGATTCAACCTTGCACTTGAGTGAGGAAAATCCTAGATATGTGTATAGACTGGGAGAAGAATTAAATGAGAGCAGCCCTGTGGTGGAAATGTGGCACAATAAATAAGATGCAGTGACAGGTTGGATGTGGCTCTGGGCAGCCTGGTCTAGTGGTTGGTGACCCTGCCCATGGCAGGGGGGTTGAAATTAGATGATCTTTGAGGTCTTTTTCAACCCAGGCCATTCTATGATTCATTCTATGATTCTGTGACAGTGCTGAAGGGAGCTGCCCTTGCTGCATGTAGTGGAACCCTGATTCCTGGCTTGCCCAGAGCCCGAGTGTAGATCCTCTGGGTGACGCCAGAGCTGATCAGTGTGATCTGGTGGAAAGCTAGGGAAACTCAGGTGAGGAGCCTCAAGCCAAAACATGGCATCCTGAGGGTGAACATTGGGTATGCATGTGTTGCAGTGAGCCTACTGCTGGGGACACTGGGAAAGTAAAGTGGCAAATGGGTCTGATTTTGAGAGAGTCTGGAAGATGGTGGCTGTTATTTGTGTATTTCAATATTGATACATGCAGTCACTAATCTTTTTAATGGGAAATCTGAGTCTAATTTGTTTGCATTCTGGGATGATTATATAAAAATTGCTTTCTTTTAGATTTTTTTTTTTTTTTTGGAATCAAATGAAATATTACACTGCTGAGTTTTGCAGACTTTTGCTAACTTTATAAGAACATAATGGTTAGTTGGCATTTAATTATGCATGTAACTAATCCAAAGCAATACTGGGTTTTATAAAGATAATTGGTAAGTTGTCATGTAGGTGGTTGCTCTAAGCAGCTTCCTAGCATTTAGAGGACAAAAGAAATTGCACATAAATAATAGGTTATTAGAAATAAATTGGTACACATTTATTCATAGCATCAGAAATGGCCAATTCAGCTCACAGTGGAATTCTTCAGAAAACTACAGCTACTTTATTTGCATAAAATAACATCTGAAATTTACAATTGGCTTTTTTTCCCATCTGTAATGTCTTACGTAATTACTGCAGCAGTCTGCTTTTGAAGAAATCCATTACAATTTGAATTGTGTTCATTCTGATGCTGTGAGTACTTGGCCATATATTCAGTAAAATGAATTTGTTGTTTTGACCCCTTAAATCTGAGTAAGCCATCCTAAGGGGATAGACTCTTGACATCTTTGTAGCCATCTTCTTTCTATAAAACTTTCATCCTATAAAACCCTTTGCAGGAGAATGGCGTACAATTTATCCTCTAATTAGGAGCTATTTGGGAATAGGGAGAAATTTTAGACCTGTATTTTCCTTTAGAGAGTGTAGCTGAACAGTGTGGATTGTTACAATAGAAACAATAACAAAACCCACTTCCCCCCAACCTTCTTTGGACTGTAAATGTTAAATTAAATATAGGAGGAGTTTAGCAGTTTTATTGTTCTGCTGTGTGTTAAAACACGCTCCCGGCCCTTTTTATCAAGGGGAGCAGGCAAGAATTCATGTTGGGCTCCTTTTTTTTGTGTGTCATGGAACAGTCAGATCGTTGAGGGGCTGGCACCACGTTAGTCATTAGGCATTACTTTCATTCTATCCATCCGATTATGAAGTTCAGTCAGAATTAATATCTGAGAAGATCTATCAGATCTTTGGTGGTGGAGCACTGGAACAGGCTGCCCAGAGAGGCTGTGGAGTCTCCTTTTCCAGAGATATTCAATACCTACTTGGACGCCTTCCTGAGTGACCCACTCTAAGGAACTGCTTTACCAAGAAGTCAGACTCTATGATCTCCAATGATCCCTTCCAATTCCAATGATTCTGTGATTCTGTGCAGATGCCCTTGAGGAAAACATAACATGATCATGCCCTGTAAGCACTAAGGCATGTGTGAAGCTGTTTGTGTGACAGAGTACAGAGTGAAAAGAAAGAGTCCAATATATTTTAACACTGTTACAGGGCAGAGATGCTGAATTAAAGGAGAAATCTTGAGGGGCAACAAACTGTTTAGTTGTGCATGATTTTGTCACTTTGAGAGCAGTAGTCCTGGGAATGAAACCTGTCAGCATTTATGTATCATCAGTGGTTACAAGGTACTGGACTGGATGGGATGTACTGGATTTCTCAGTTGTTCTTTATATTGCTTTCCCTGAAATATGGATTCAGATTCTCAGGGATTCAGGTGGTGCCCTGATGCCAGATGTTTTTTTATTCCCACCTCTGCTGTCCAACCCACAAACCAGAAATGAAGCAGTCTTTACCTTTCTGCTTACTTAACTGGAGTGATTATATCAGTTTTCCCCTCTTGTCTTTCTGGGACACCCCACAGGAGATTATATCCCAAATTTTAATTCCTTCATTGGAGGTCAAACCCATGTCTCCCAAGAGAGAATGAAAGTACCAAGTTGTAGGTGCCTGTGATATAAGGGAACTTAGCAACTCACCAATTGAAGCTCTTGTACTTAGCTAAAACAATTAAAATTAATTGGGTAAGACAGAGGGAACATAACATTGTCTGTGCCAATTTACATGCTTTTGGGAGATGTGAGGTGAGGAGCTGAAGCATTAGGAAAGGAGTGGAAAATCACTGTGTCTCTTGTATTATGCATAGTACATTAATCACTGATCTCTACGTTCTGCTGTGCTGTGCGTGGTATGCAGAGCAGTCCGATGGGTGCAGGCAGCCTAGTGCATGCCTATCAGGCAGGCATGTGAGCTCAGAGGTCCTCAGGGAGGCTGAGGAATGTCCTCTGTCTAATCTTTCCAGATTTAGACATGGGAGAATGGAAATACATGGGCAAGTGGGCATGAAAACAATATGAATCCTTAGTTAAATGAAAATTTATACTCACAGAGTAAAGCTTATCTGGACAAGCTCATCTAACTCTAGCTGGATGTGACAGCAGTACCCTGTCTCTGTCACCTTGATGTCCCTCAGGACCAGCAACAGGACTGAAAAATACATGGCAAAGAAGAGAGGCTGGATCAGCTTGAGGAAACAAAAATTTTGACAGAAGAGTGGTAGGAAAATGTAGCTGAGGGTTGCTAAAAAAATTCTGTACAATGCACTGTTCTGCTTGCATTTTTTTGTCTGTCCTGTAGCTTTCAGCCTCCAGTGTGACTTGCCTGTACCATATCTGAAGAATCATCTGAAGAATCCCATTCTCTCATGCGTGTGACAGCACAGCATAGCATTACTGCTGCTTTGTCCCCTGGCTCCTTGTCAGCTTCAGTGCACATAAAGCAGCATGGAGAATACAGGAAAATAGGTGGTCTGTTTGCTAGCGCTTTGCCAATGGGGCCTAGAAAGAGAAAGTGTGGACGATCTCTATTTCACAGTGTAACTTTTGCATATACTGTCCTTACAATGTGTTTCTGGACAGAAGAACTCCAGGACATGCCAGCATCTCTCAGCACACAACATTCCTGGCAACACCAATATCCCAGTTCCCAGTTTCTAAACCATCTTCTTCTTTCTGTTGTTTACACAAAAGTACATTCAGAAACAATTTGTGCAGGATTATTACTTGTGTAAACTTCTCATGATCAGTCCTGCTAATCCCCAGATAAAAGCTGGAACTGCTGTGGAGCTGCTTGTTGACCAGCTAAATAACAATTTATCTCCAGCATTGAGTTCACTGATTTTTGGGCTTTACCACTAATGAAGTTTGACAACGTTTTAGTTGTAGGGGGATTTTAGGATTTATACTTGTGTTGCAAGATTAATGCTAAGAACTAGCTAATTATATTACACAGCTTTCTGTTGCAAATTTGTTTGAAATTCTGCTTGCATAGAAGGTAATGCTCTGAACCTAGTTTGTTCCCAGTGTTCATTTGGAATCAAAAGTAACTGATTTTAACTTTTTCCTGATAAACTGCTTCCATTGATTTCTCTAGTACCTAAAGCCCTTCTTTAAGAAAAAAGCACTTAAACACTTGTTTGAATCAATCCTATTCAGAAAAACATGTGAGAACAGGCTTAGTTTAAGGTCCCCTGTAGACCGCATGGATTTCTTACTTCATTATGAAGTGCTTACGTCTATTAATCACAGTCTTTATTATCCTTCATCTACCATTCCCCTTGGTCTCTGGTTGATAAAAATGCTCTGTTCAGATAAGTTTTTGTTTCAAAGATGGGTTAACTCCAAAGTCCTCCAATAGATTGTTGTCTAGACTGCTCTCCTTGAAGATAAGCATGCCTCCTCCTCTTCTTACCTTCTGTGCTTTGGGTTCCCTTGTCTCAAGGGCCGCAGCTGTTCTGGTGGGTCCTGGATGGAAGTAGTCACAGCTGCTCATCATCTGATGATGCCTTCCAAAGCACTATGCGGGCCAAAGGCTTACTGCCAAAGAATGCCTCTTGTTTCTGACGACACCCTGTAAAACTACCATATGTTCTGCACACAAGGCACTGTTGAACTGCAGTCATACCATTAGTTTTCAAAAATGTATTCTGTCTGTGATGTAATGTTACCTGAATTGTGATGTACCAAATCCCTATTTAGGAAAGAAGTCCAAATGCTGGATCCCCTAAGATGTGGGCATATTTATACCTGGGAATTGGGCAGTCCTCTTCTAGAGATTGTGACCAGCTGAAAAATGTAGTTCCACAATTTTAACCATGCTCACTAACAAAGAATGTTTGGAATTAGGTTCAGGCTTAGGCACCAGTTCCTCAAGAGCCTCTTTGCCAGGGTGTGGTATTACTAGCCTGATCACTTCTCTTATCTGAGAAACATGGAGACATTTAGTAAAATATCAATAGAAGCATTTTTCTTGTGGAGCATCACAGACCATTAAGGAGAGTAGATGGAGAGTGAGGGAAAAAATGTTTCACTGGCTGAGGTACTTCCACAGCAGCAGAGTGCTTGGTACAGTGGGTATCAGCTTTCTTCTTTAGGTGAAACCACAGTGTAACTGGAAAGGAGCAAAGAAGATCATTAATTCTTTCCTCCTTCTGTTAGTGGTTTATTATAAAAGCTTGCCCTTCAGCTCGCTGTACAGAATGCCAACATCCACCTTCTGAGAGGTTTTCCATACTTACATATGTGCCACAGTGGGAAGCAGTAACTTCTGCCATGTTCTCCCATCTCTACATCAGGTACTCATAGAGTAAGTTTGACCTGTACTGATTCTTTTTTATTTTTATTATTACTGTTTTTACTGAACGCCCTACATAACAAAGACGTAATATATGGTTGACATTTAGGATCAAATTCTCATCTCACTGCAGATCTAATGGAAGTCTTTTCCATCTCTTGAGCTCTAACACCATGTGAGACAATGTTGATGGAGACAGAAACTTCTACTTCTGTTGCTTATCTTCAGAAGATATTTTTTTCACTATTTCAGGAATATAGGAATTGCCCCTTCAGGATTACTCCTGTGATACTTCAGGGTTTGAGGAATTTGTAAAACCTACAGGAGTGAGTTCTATTGAAAGTTTCAGTCTAACCCTTAATAGTGTAATGACCTAAAGATTGGCTTTGTAGCACCAAAACAGTTCAGATATTGTTACATTTGTTTCTATCAGTTTATATAGTTTGAATCATCTTTCATTAGGACAGATACAAATGGGTTTCACTTCAGATTGCTTATCTAAGTGCTCTGTAACTCTGTAAAAGTATGAGCTGTGCCTGTGACACAGGGGATCAGCGGTCATCCAGGGCTCAAATGTAGCTTTGATACAGCCATTGTGTGTACTGCCAAAGGTCAGGGACTACAACATCTGTACAGAATGGTATGTGTTATTTTGAACAAGATAAAGATGGCAAGAACGGTTCATTTACTGGTGAAGTGTAAAAGCCTTGGTGCAATTTTGAAACTGAGTGCAATTGAACTCCAATATTCATTGAAACTTCTAAATACCTCAGTATTTTGGGAAGTGACTGCCCCTCTCATTCATATTGGCTTGTGGAAGCTCTTTACAGCTCTGCCACGTGTCTTAGTTTCAGTTGGGTTGGAATTGTTTTCTTCAGAGTGGTATGATGCTGTGTTTTGATTCTAGGACAAGAACAATGTTGATAAGAGACATTTACTTCAATATTTGTTTAAATTAGTGGCAAAATATGAAGTAGATTCTGAAAACTGTCTTTTAACAGTATTTTTTTCTTGCATATGTCAAAATCTAAAATATAAGGGTCTGAGTTTTATTTAACTCAAGTCTTTATTCCTTTGGTTAATACAAGTCATGTGCTTTGTCCTTAGCTAACATATGATTCTGAGTCACCTTCCTTTGCTGTTTCTTTGCTTTGATCTTTTGGGATGCCTGCAAGCTGTTCTGGCTTCTTTGTCCATAGAGAAGGTTTATGGAGAAACTGAATAGAGACAGGTACTAGGGAAAGTTATGTACTAACTGCTGATATTTGGAACCAGTATTAGAAGGTTATTTCCCTTTTGGAGGTGTATATTGTAATTATTTCCATGTATAACTTTCATCAGATCTCAAAGAAGGCAGAGGCATTGCATCCCTTTTAAACCTTTTTAAACAGTAACCTTAATATGGGCCATTACTCTTCTGAATTCCCTGGCAGATGTTTAGGCTGACAGTTGCCTCAAAAGGCATTTTTTCTAATTACTGACGTGCCGGCATTTGTTCCATGATTTAGTAAATCAGTGGATGCTTAACAGACCAATGTGGGCATGTTTCACCTCACCCATTAGCGTGGGTAACCACAGTTGCCATTTGCTCAGTTTTTATGGGTGTGTTTTTTCTTAGGTAATCTGACTAATAGCAAAGGATAGCCTTTAGGATGCTGCAAGTGGCCCTTTATCTGCTCAGGGGAGCTGCCAGGATCACCTTTTATTCCTTATAAAGTGTGAGTTGCATTGGTGTTAGCTGGAGATGCTGGGTGAATTGCAAAAGGCTTCTAACCCAGACCTCTGTCTCTTGCACTGAAGATGAGCCACGAGAAGTGGATTTGTGCAACATATATTGTAATCCTGATTTTGTTATGTGCCTCAAACCAATTGTTTCTTCTTTTGTATTTTAATTTTCTTGGAGCTGCAAGCAGGCTGTTTCTTGTTCAGAGGCACAATATGTCCAGCTTTATTCAAGCTCTCATCCTCTGGGCAAAACCTCTATATGGGCTTCTGGAAGCTCATCTAACTCACTGGGTAAGCTAATCTGTGGCTCCTGAGATGCTTCTGTCAAGCCAGGGCAGCTCTGTCTTGTCAAACATTGTATGCCTGCAGGGTTTCAAGTTTGATCCAAAACCGTCTGGGTCTCTTTTCACTAATTCCACTGAGCTTTGGATCAGGAATTTAATGCTTTGTGGGATGTTTTCGGTGTGGAAAGAGTGCATGTCAGTGCACTTTTAAGCTTCTGACAGATTCCTGTTTACAGGTTTTGCATTCTAATGATTTATAAATTTGTAAAATGGAAGCACAGTTATTTAGGTTTCCTGGGGATGCAGTCCTAGACACACCTGGTCTGATTAGAGGTTTAATTTCTCTCCCAAATTCAAGTAAAAAATCCTTTTAACTCTTTGGGGAGATAGAATGAAAATGGTTGTAAAGTATTGAGCAGGGCCAACTACAGAAATAAAAGAGTATTGTTGGATGGCTGTAAAGTCTGCAAAGCACTGCTACAGATACAGAATAAGATGGTTCAGAGGTTCTTTATCAATCTGTCTCCATAGAAAACTTGTTAGATCATGAGAAGCAATTTTGAGGCATGCAGTTTTGCAGACTTAGCTGTAGATAAATAAGTTTTGCATGCAAATTGTTTTGTTTTCCTCTTTGCTGCAGGGTTTCTCCAGTTAATCTCTGAGTGATTCTACTGCAACGCTCAACTGTGGTTACTGTGTTAGTGGCCCTACAAGTCTGGGGACTTCCCTTACAGCTCAATGCTCTTTGTGCAGAAAGGTAGTAGAGACAAGGCCTGGTGCAAGTCAGAATTTGTGCTTGAGGTTGGGCATCTAGGATTCAAAGAGCTGAATTTACCCAATTATTCAGCACAAAATCAAAAATATGGACTTTATGTGAAAAATCAGCTACCAGAACTGAAAAGGAAGTCAGTCATGAGTAAAGTACAGTTGAAAACAAGTTTCACTCTGTGTTTTTGCAAACAGTAAGCCATAAGAAACAATTTAGTTAATCTTTGTTGTATGTTTTGGATTAGGCCCTGAGCCAGTAGCACTTGTTATTTTTCTGAGTCTTTCTCTTAGAATACCAAAATGCATCAGAAAGTTGAACTCAAAATGGCAACAATAAAATTGTATTCGGAGAAGCAGAAAAACAAAAGGAAAGGAATATGAAGTTCAGTTAGTTCTAAATTAATTTATTTTTCCAGGTCAATGAAATACTTTCATTGTCTTTTAGTCATTGTTTGATAAAAATTATTCTCGAGAAGTTTTTATATTTATGATAGGGGGAGGGTGTAACCTAAGTACGTACAGCTGTTGCTGTTGGCTTTGTGGGCACCGTGAGTTTTCTCAGGGGTAATTATAGATCTCTTCAGTACTCTTTTGTTGAAAAGGCAGATAGGTGATCATTTTCTTTCCACACATCTGACTTTTTTTCTATATCTATTTATTTCTGAAGAATATTTGTGCTCCCACTGAAGTGCCCAAATTATGGAAAACAAGGATAACAAACTAGAAGCTTGCATGGTGACGTGTGGAAATCAAACTCTATAACCACAGGGTAGTTATAAAGCAGGTATGTTTAATCAGCACTGCTCACATGCAGGGGAGATATTCCCACCCAACCTGCATACTGGAGGACAAGAAAGGCACATACGTAAAGAGCAAGCTGCTTACATATGCATTAGATGTCCAAGGAAAGGCTGTGTTATTACAATGAGACCCCAAAGTTGACATCCCCCCCTCAGCTCTTTTACACACATGTGTCTGTCAGTGGTCTTTCCAGTGAAGGTCATCGTGTTATTTTCTTGGGCTTGGGTAAGGATGGAGGACACTTGGCTGGCTCTGGTTGGTCATCTCATCAGCCACAAATTCATTCACCAATCCACTGCTTCTTTGTTGATTTGTGGTTTTACAGTCCGAGCCTGCTACCTTGCATTCCAGAGATAGGATAGCTAACCGTGTTATTTGAAAAAAAAGGAGGCCCACTGTCTGCACTAATTGTCTGAGTCTGTAGAAAAACATCTGTTACTGGCAGCGAGAACCTGGCTTAGCAAGGGCAAATCTGCAGCTGCCGATTCAACACCTCATGAAGCACATAACTTTTAACCTAATTTACTTTCCTTAATTCAATTGAATGGAGCTGTACGTGCACATAACTGACCCTATGTATGAGAATTGTTGAGTCACAGCCTGAACCAGTGATTGATCACCTGAGGAAAGAATTGAGTCAGCTGTGCGAGCACAGGTGAAGGAGATTCACCTGTGTGACTGGAAGACCTAGACCCCATTTATGGGCTGACCCCTATGGGGGAGGGATCTTTTTCTGGAAATTCTTCTTCTGTGGAGTCTTGTGAAGCTAGATCTGTGGCTACAGGTCAGCGTTCCTTCCCTGTTTGTTTCTTTTCTCATTTTCACCATGATAGTCTTTCCAGCTGTAACACCAGCTGTAACACCCTATAAAAGAATTTTCTGCTGAGTGCTTACAAAAAGTTCATTAATTATTCTTGACATTTTGGTGTGATGAGCTTCCTCAAACAAATTTAAAATTAGGCCTCATTGCCTGGAAGACATGGGAGAGTGCTAAATGGTGACAGTAATTTCCTTGTCAAATAGTCTAGAATAGCAAGACATCAGATAAACAACTTCTCATTATTGCATCTGTGTTATTTTATTACTATACTCACTTACTGCCTTTCATTTTGAGCCTTTTCAGTGTGATTAATTAGATTCTGACTCTACTTTTGATGATTTGCCCTAATTCTGACTTCCTATATATTTTAAAGCACGTCTAATGGTCAGAAGTAAAAACCCTACTACCTAACTTTCCCTCACCTGAGTTTTTGAATGACATTACAGCTTCAGCAGTGGAGCATGGTAGCTTCTGCTCACTCTGGTCTTCCCTGAGTTCTGTTCAATGTGTAAGTTAAAATAATATTTCCTAGCCATCATGCGTCTGCCATTTTTCTAATTCTTCAAAATTAACAAAATTAATAAATTTTTTTGTTAATAAAACAAAACTATTGTATGCCTGCAACCTAGTATTTGGCAAAGAGAGAGTATATAGGTCAGTGACTCCTTTTGTTTTTTCCCTGTAAATCTAGTCATGCTTGCTGTTTTCTCATGTACAGCAGAATTGTAGATTGGCAGTATGTTTTTGGAGAGGCCTATGTGGATTCTCTCAACCTCCTACCATCTAAGACAAACTCAGGCAGGCTGCAGGAAAAATATTGTCATTCTATGGCTCTCGTGGTATCCTGTGACTCAGGTACATAGCCAGCACCACACAAATGCAGCCACTCAGACTTCCCAGTGCTGACATTGCTGGATGATTCAGAGCTCTTTGCATTGAGTGGATTCTGGTGTGCTTTAAACTTAAAGAGTTTTTTTTTTTAGCCAGGAAAAAAAGACTTTTTCCTGCCTCTTTTTTTCTCTTCTTGGTGATTTTCCCTCCCCCCCCCCCCCCCCACTGTTGCCCTTCACTGTCTCACTGCAGTGTCTTTGGTAGCTGTATGATTGGAAAATTACAGCCATTTAAAAGTGCTCTTTAACCAAAGTTAACAATAGTGAATGTTTATCTGCTGAGTCTTCAAATCTGAATATGTTTGCTTGAAAATATTCTGTTTTTTGGCAGTTACACTTGTGTATACTACACTGTGTGTGTATATATATGTGTGTATATATGTGTGTGTGTGTGTATATATATATATATATATAATGATATAGAAATTGTGTCTCTCCAATGCTGTCTGTTACAAATTGGTTTGACTTTTGCCATGCAGTTGGAACTACAGGTGTGAGGTTTGCTGGTGAATCAGAATGGGACTAGGAGATTTAAGCAGGACCAGGTGTGTGCCCTCATGCTTTACATCTAAAGATGATCACTAGATGGCAACGTTACATAGCTGAAGGGACCTGTACACTCCTGTTCCGAATGCAGTTATCTGCTGATAAAATGATTCCTTTCACTCATGTTATTCAGCCAGGACAGAAGATTTCCATGAGCCTGCTGTAGCTTACGCAGCCTATCTTAGGGATTAGATGACTATGTAGAGACCTCCTATTAATCATTCTCAGGTGGCTTAAGGACAGGCCATTCTCCACCATCATAATCCAGTGATAAGCTCAGCTGTACTTACTGTTCCCTGAGTAATGACTTGCATTTTGGATAAACATCTTTTTAGAATGCTATTTTAAAAAATAAAATAGGCTGTTCATGCTTTGTTTCCTAATTACAATGTACTTCTAAAGTTGTAATGATGTCTGACAACTCTAAGCGCAGTTTTAGATAGAGGGCTTACCCAGTGATGCAGTTTTGCCCACTCTGTGGTTGTAAAACAGAATATGATTTCTCATGTAATCCTTCTAAGGATGACATGAGCAAAGTGCTTTCTAGGTTCTACAAGTAAACAAATTGAAGATGAATAGCGTGTAAGACTGATTCTTAAAATCTGATGTGATAATGCAACAAATTGCATGTGCCAGAAAGAGTGAACGTTATCTCCAGCAGAAGCCTTGTGGTGAAAATAGTGCAATGTGAATTTCTTGGGAAGTGTGTGTTGGAGGGATTAGAGGCCAAGTATGCACCAAGATCTCTTTGTCATGGATTGATGGGAGCTTTTGGTCAGAGATGCTGGTGAGCATCACAAGTTGTACCAAGCAGAAACGTAGTGGGACTGGAAGTCTGTCCCTGAGGCTTCTTGATGTATTAGGTATTTTCAGTTCCTGCACTTATGCTTTCCAGAGATGAGAGCACAGAATCTCTTTGAAATGTTTAAATACAGTATTAGAGAAACAGATTACAGACATTTCTAGTGAAGTCATGGGGAAATATTTCTTAACTATAACAGAACAAAATGAGTTCATTTGTGGGTTAAGTATAGTATGGAGATTGAAGGCTTACCAGTAGCAAACGAACATTGTTAAATAGTGATTTTGGTAAATTTCATGAGGGCAACGATCCCAAAGACACCAAGTTCACAAAGTTCTTTGTTCCGGATTTATCATATTACACAGACATTTTTTCTGCAAAGTAGAAATTAACAGACTGGAGGACCACATATATGAATAAGGTTGTTAGTAGTTATGGGATCCTGGTATCAAAAGTGCAAAATGTTTCTCATAAGCTATTTCAGCTATGGACAGAGAAAGATTAGTGCTCTGTGGATGCTCCTCTCTGGTACTTGTACATATTCTGATCATCCCATCTTCAATGAAGACAGACTCAGATTAGAACAGGTTGGTACAGCCCCAGAAGGTTCAGGAAGAGACTACAAATTTTGTTGCTTAACCAGAAAAATGAAGGCTGAGAAACTGAGTGTTTAGAGGAAATGGTGGCAGGGGTTAGAAGGGGAGAGAGAAGCTAAAGAATCACATTAGTAAAAGAGCAAGTGGATGTAAGCCAGGTGTACATTCTGGCTACAAAGTGATTTTTACTGTTGGGGCTGGGAAGTCTAAATGAACTTCTGATTGGCTCATTGCAAGTAAGATTTGGCTGATGTTTTTCTTGAGTGGATTATGGGGCCTGTTTGAGAAAACTGATCTTGTCAGCTCCTTTTTAGTTGCTTGTGTTTGAGGAATGAATATTTGATGCTCTGCTGAATAATCATGCAATAACAGATTATACTCTGACTCTGTATGAGTCTGTTTTGGAAAGGGTTGTATGCCAGATAGCTCAAAGCGCTGCTGTGCTTGTGACACCTGTTGTTTGCAGGACTGCTGGGGGGATATTTTTTAACAGCAGTATTGACTAAGTCTTGATATGGGGATTTCAAAAGCGGAACTCCACCTATCTCCTGATGGTCCTACTGGCACGGACTTAATCTTTCCTCTTATCTCTGCAAAGCTGAAGACCTCCTGTCAGCAATGGAAGCTGCCTGTTTTAAAAATGAAGATTAAAAGGGCAAGATTTAAATCTCCATTCATTTTCACTGCCCTCCGGTGGTCTGGGGCAGAAAGAAACTAGTCTGAGACTTGCCAGTTGAAATGGAGAACACCAAGAGTTCTCTATTTCTTACCTAGATCTTAAGGTCTGCGTGGCAGCTCTCTTTGTGTTGTCTGGCTTGTACACCTGAAAAGGCAAGGTTTGATGTTCACTTCACAGCCTAACACAAGATGATAACATCAAATCTTTGCTGCTGTTTTACTTTCTGGTGCTCTGATCCCAAACTCCACAGTAAGGAAGAACTCCTCACCTCGTGTGAGGAGGGAGATGAGAAAGGAAGGGAGGCATTTTACGTTCCCGTATTTTTAGCGTATCTCATCTATGTAGTGGAAATTCCAGGCACGTAGACACAAGATTTCAGGTTTTTGTCCGTTCAAGGGAATCCATGAGGTTTTGCACAGACGTCCACCGGGAGGAGCTCCAAGCCCGCAGAAGGCCCAGCCGCGCGGTGCTGTCACTGCGGCACCGCTCAGGACCGCCTCGGCTTGAAGTGTAATTAGTTCTGAGGAAGAGTGTTATCAGCCCGCTCTTTGGGGAGCGGTAGCATGTAAACACTTATTAAAATATTTTTTGGGGGTCATAATTCTGTCACAAGTCGAACTTGACAGATGCAGATAGAAGAAGAGGTTATCTTTCCACGGGGACTGTTTGTGTTTCCTTCAGAAGATTTACATCAAATGATGCATTTTCCTTCAGTCTGTGAGATCGTGGGAGGATAGGGGACACTTTTGTACATTAAGGAAGTGCATTGCCTTTTACACTGGATAGGATGTAGACAGCACGTTGTCTTACAACCAAGATTTTCCTTTTGATAGCTTCAGGAAGAAAAGTAGTAGGCATTAATTGACACAGACATCAGGTCTTTTTTTTTTTTTTTTTTTTTTTTCCCCTCTTCTCTCTTTGAAAACTGCTGCTCAGCAGCTTTTAAGTTAATGTATCAGAAAGGACAAAGGAAGTGTGTTTTCAGCTCTGTGATGTTCCAAATGTTTTTTGTGAAACAGGACGGATTGCTTCATGCCTGTCCCTTCCAGTAGGGAAAGGGCATTGCTTTCTGTCATTGCTTTCTATTCCAAAGCTGAGCTCTTTCTATGGAAAGGTCTCCCATGTACTGACTCACATGAGAGGGATGTGGGATATGTGTTAGGAGAATATCCTGGGATGCATTAGCCACCTTTGAGTTTTGTAATTGGGGAATGACTCCACTGGCACTGCTGACACAAGCCTACCCAGAGCAAAGGCAGATTGGTGATTGCTTTGGGGCTATCTGGCACTGACTGGTGGGTGCAGCCTGATAAAGGGGATTCTGCTGAACACTGTTCTGCTGGATTTTGCAGAACAATGTGCTCCCTTGGACAGGATGGCTTGGGAAGATGGCAGGGTGATGGCCATATAACTTCCTGCTTTCCCCTCTCCTGTTTCATCTGTTCTACAATCTTAGTGGTGTAATTCCCCCAGATATCAACAGGATTGGGATCAAAATCTTCAAGCCTTTTAAAGCCTTTTATTTTTTCCTTTTCTGATTGAATCACATTTAGAGCGCAAGTGGGAATTGAAGCGCAACCTTCTAAAATCACCTACCACTCCTGTTGCCAGGTGAATGCACAAATACACTTCAGAAGAAGGGAACCAACGTGTTCTTAAAGCCTTACTTTTATCTTTCTGTTGCACATTGCTGAACCAAATGTCCTGAGGTAGTTGACTTCACTTAGAAGCCTAATTCTCATCTCACTAAACTTTTATTCTGGGGCGGTGCTGGTAGCCAGTATTTGATCTTGCTCATGTAAGTTTTACAACAACGTGTCTGCACTGGCAACAGCAATGCTTCTGCTGATTTGGAGGGATTGGCTGAGCTGGCTTCAGGAGATCCCAGTGTTCACAGGACCTGCTGATATCAGTGTTGCTGTTCCTGGACACAGACAGATGCCTCTGGGGAAAGGATATGAGCCTGTTCATCACTGCTAAGTGAATACACACAGAGTATAGCATTTTCATTTATATCTACTTAAAACTGTGCTCTGTTTCTCAGTGCTCATTAACAGTGATAACATCATCTGATTGTACCAGCATGATCTGGTCTTCTGTGATTGATTAAATGCAGAGGTAAATTTGAGCCATTAAATTAGTTGAAGTGCTTTCTTACAAGTAGGCCATGGAAAGTAGAAATAATTGCTATCATATAGAACACCACAGGGATCTTTGCCCTTTACCTCTGTTGAGGCTTAAATATGTTGTGGCATTTTGTTTTCTCCGTGGCTCTGTAATGAAGAAGAATTAGTTTGTGGTTATGGAAAGGAGCACCGTGTGCGTACGTGTCAAGAGATTTGCGCTGCGCCTTGTCTGCTTCTATCAGACTCCCTGCTTGTGTTGAGATAAGCATCTTTGCCTCTGCTCTCCATCTGTAAAGTGAGGCAAACGTGACTTTGCGGTTGCCTGGGGACACCAAGAAGTTCAGTACAATGTTAAAAGCCGATAATGACCACCAGCAAGGAGCCTCTGGAGAGGGATAATACCAAACAGTTAGTTCAGCTCAGTAGAAAAAAAACCTTAAGTCCCTCTATATTCTTAAAAATGACTAGGAGCTTGTGCTGCAGGGATCGTGGAGGGTTTTGAGTATTGAAGAAATGCAAGGCCAAATTTGGAGGCGGTTCCCCTTTGCACATCCAGAAATGAAGAGTTTTTGGCTGCCCAGGGCTAGAGATAGAGCATAGGCACTTCTATAGGGCATTGACTCAAAAATCAGTCTTTGATTCCTCTCAAGAGCTTACAGAGATGTCTGGCTTGGGATTTTCTTGAGAGAGAAGCCTGTGTGTTTCCACTGAACTTATGAGCAGGATTTTTACTTTCCTTTTTCTTCTTAGAGTATACTTACTCATTTACAAACTTAGTTCTCTTTGAATTCCCCTGCTGGAACAAGTCTCCAAGCCCTGGCCTCTTACAATCTTTCCAGCTGTAGTGTAAGCATTACTAATTGCTTTTTGGATTCTCATATTGATGTGCCATATAAAACCAGAGATCCTCACTGTGCAGAGGCTGATGGACAGGCTCACATCTGTAATTGGTGCACTTTAAACTAGCCACTAAAACTAAATGTTGTATAAGTGGCTTGAGGATGCCTTTTTGTGACTAGTGGAAAAAGAATAATTTGGAGTCTATGAGAAAGCTCTTTTATGGACAGATAAAGAACTTCAGTTGTACTTGTCATTAATGTCTCTTTATTTTTTTTATTTTTATTTTTTTTGAGATGTGTGGAGAGCTGTTAGTTTGTCAAGGTGAGGTGTCCCCCTTCCCCTGCCAAGTTGCCTGCCATCAACCAGGCAAGTATAGTATTTGGGCTGCATTTCAATACCTGGAATCCTGTGGTGGAAATAAGGTTAACTTCCCTCTTCCCCCTCACCTATGTCTTACTCCAGTAATATTGTTATTTCCTTCAAACCTGACTCTGCTTTTCATAGATATCTGAAATGTCTGTTTGCTGAGCTATGCAAAGAACATAAGAGTGGATCCTCTGGTTCTGAAGCCTATTCCAAATTGAAGTGCTTGTGTTCTTTGCAAGCCCAATTCATTTCAGTTCCTTCCGGAAAATCTCAGTGGGATAAGACAGCATCATGCAGTGTTCAGTCAGATTTCCTTAGTGATGTCTCTTTCATCTTACCCAGATGAATAACAAGGCCGGGTTTGTAGCTTAATCTTGGAAGGCAATAAAAATGAGCTCAAGCCATCTTACTTCTGCTGTGTAAATTGTTAGCCTTCCTGTTTGTTCCGGAATCAGATTTTTTCTCTTTTCTGGCCATTGGTGGTGCTGATGCACGGGAGAAATGCTGTAACTTGCATTTTGTAAGCGATGTTGATAGTGTGGAGCAGTGACTAAAACAAAGATGGCTATTCAAGTATGTAATAAATTAGGCAATGCTGACATGGATGTGATAAGATAAAAATAGGTAGCACAAAGTTGTGCTTACTAGGGCAGTTTCTCCACAAGCATAATCAAGTAGCTGATTTTCCTGCCAGTTCATTCTTCTTTCCCTCCCTCCCTTCCTCCTCTGTACTTTTGTCTTCTCTCCAGCTGATTTTTTTGTGTGTGCTTCCTTTTACCCCAGCAGCCTTGAATCCTGAAGACCGATCTTTTGGGAAGAGGTTATTATTTAAAATGAACTATGTAAATAGGACTTGATTTATTGTTCTTTGAATGCAGAGCCAGTGGAGCCATTCTAACTAATACCTGCTAAGTACTCAGTGCTGAAAGTCTCATCTGAAGTCTTTGAGTTCTCCTGAGCTACTTATGCAGACTTTTCTCTGGAAAGGTGCTGACATGAAGCATGCTACTGGAGCAGGAGATTGTGGATACTGAAGTACACTTAGAAGATGTTTATTTGAAACCTGTTATTATTTTGAAGATGCATTTGAAGCAAATACTGCTTTTCAGCTAGGGCAGGGAGGTGGAGTGCAGGGGTGTATGGGAACTGTTGAGTCACGGCCTGAACCACTGATTGAGCACGTGGGGAAAGGACCCGATCAGCCCTGGGAGCACAGGTGAAGGCAATTCAGCTGGGTGACTGGAAGGGGTGGAGCCTGGCTGCACCTCTCTTAGACCTCATTTAAGGGCTGATTGGCACCGGGGCAGGATCTCTGGTTGGAGATTCCTCTCTTGTGGAGTCTTTCCTGTGAGCCTAGATCTTCAAAGATGGGTGAGCATTTTTCCTTTGTACCATTATTCCATCCACGTTGGTCCCTTTGCTGTTATGCTCCTCTATCACCTTTCCACCGTGTAAGTCTTTTCAATTGTAACAAAAAGTGAGGCTTGTGCTGACCTTCAGCTGAGTCCCCACTGCCACCCAGCAGCTGCCACATGCTCAGGATGGAGCAAGGGTATAAAATGCTTCTTACTTTTGGAAAGGGCTGGATGGGGAAAGCTCTGCATGTCTCTGTGTGCTTCTTGAGCCTTTATGAGCTTCTTGTGCTTCTTTGTTCTCCCTGGCTGGCACAACTGAGAGTGTAATGCCAGATTTGTGAGGAATACACTGTAACCCTTGAGGCTGTGAGGAAACAGGAGGAATAGCGTGACTTCTGTTTTCTTACAGGTTTCTGGCTTCATAAGACTCTTAGCATTTATTGTTTGGTGTGAATGTTTGGGTTGTAGTACAGTGGAGATCACCCATCTGTGACTGTAGCTTTGCTGCCTAATTGTGACACTCCCCTCTCACCTCCTGTTTTCTTTAAAAATAAGAAAGGTTACAGTTAGGAGCCTGAGAATTTTTTTTTTCTTTTAAGAGAAAAGTCAGGTCTCCCTCTAAGGAAACACCTGGAAAAATAACTGTTGTGCCAAATTAGCTCCTTTGAAACAGCGAGGTGAGGAATGTTGCTAAGTTAAAGGCTCAAAGAGGATTTCTTCAGCTCAGTGAAATACCTGCATGGCTAGCAGCAACTTCCTCCCCTTTCAGGTAGCTCTGAGGGCAACATCAGCATTTTGTTTAGTATTGATCTCTTCTCCCCACTCACCAGATTTATTCTGGATTGATCTAAAGTCCTAAATACCAGCAGTAAAATGAAGCCTAGAAAGGTTTGAATGGAGTAATAGTGGAAGAAAGGTTCAACGTTTGGCTGGTCCAAATGTAGCCTTGGTGTTGCTGCTTGGAAGATTCATACCCAAATAGAGTGCAATCTAGTGTGCATCTCTGCATATCTTTGTGTGCTTGTTTGAATGTGGTCTTTTCTAAATAAGAAATACCTGTCCACTAAATCTGTTTGCTCTAGCTCAGCTGTCGATTTCCTTGGGAAAGTTTGAGACTGGGAAATGATCTAGACTTTGGATCTTGTGCTGCTGAGCTCCTGGAAAGATCTTACCACATCTGTTTGGTATTCATGGCTCTTACTCGGGGACCATAAGCAGGAGATGAACAAAAAGGAGGCATCTTTTGCAGTTACGTTGTGTCAACCTCTCAGCACACTGAGAACACACGTCTTGAATAATTACAGTTGATGTTTTAATGGAACACAAACCACTCTCCCAAGCTTTTGTATTCTGTACTGGGAGATGAAGGAGAGCCTGGAACAAGAGGCTAGAACATTATCTACAGAGCTACCAACACTTAATTTACTTTTTGTCTGATTTAAGATTTATACAAATAAACAAAATGGAACCTTCTTGACAAGAAATATGGTTTGTATTAAACAGGTCATTAAGCAAGGCAGCTGCCTAGTGCTGAAGCCTGATTAATGCTTTTGTATAAAGATTTGCCACGCTCTGCTCTTCCAGTGCTATTATAGTTTTGCATATTTTAAAAGGCAAGATGCTGTGCTGAGTGTGTCTGTTCTGCTTCATCTTTTACCCATTAAGTATAACCTAGTGTGCTCAGTAAGAAAATGCAGAGTTCAATAAGAATACCATCTTCCGTTGCCCTTATAATATTTTAGGAGGAATTAGAGACGTTAAATGCTTGACTTTGATGGGGCCCATAAGCTTCTATGCTGCACCGTAATGGGAAATATATATTCATTCATTTGGTGGAACTTTATCTAGGACCCTCAGTTTTGCATCCAGCATTCCAGTGTGATACAGGGCAGCTTGAAGAGGTTTGACTGCAAAACAGTGTGTGCAGCTCGTGCATCATCTCTTTCATAGAAGGAAATTTACTAATCTGAAACTGCCAGGTTGGGGAGAAGGTTCTATATTTGTTTTATAACATTTCTTATTATTTCTTTTTATTTTTATTATTGGAGGGAGAGGAAAGCCCTGTAGGGTTTAGATGTGACACATGTCAGCTTTTTTCTAATTAAGAGTTTTACAGGATCATTGCTTTTTGCACTCAAACCCATGGCAGAAGTAAGCCTAAGGAAAAAGAATAGTATATTTTGTAACTATCCTATAGTGTCTCACAGTCACCCAAGGAGAAAGTAGTGTAGGCAATCTCTCTTGACCATGGAAGATGGATGGGTCCATGGCAAGTCTTCTGTTACTGGATTTCAAATTCAGTACCAGTTTTTACCTCTGGGTTTGAGCTATTTACAATAGGTTTAATTTGAAGTACCAAATGATAGTTGTAGGGAAATAGGACATTTTGCTAGAAGTATTTTTGAAAGAAGTATATCAGGAAATTTAATGAAATACTTGCTCTCCTCATCACTTTAAGCAGGTGGAGCAAACAATCCTATTGTGTATTTCAACACTGGACGTTTAGCACGGTGTCAATGGCAGAGGAGACTGGGAAGCTGTGTTCTGTGGTTCTTCCTTAACAAAAGATAAGAGGATAGCTTCAAGTCTTAATACCCTGATTATATTTCTTCAAATTAAAGTAGTTAATCTATTTTAATCTATTTTACCTTCATCTTAGCCCTATTAATTCAAGAAGACTGAATGTGTCCTCAGAAGGTGAGGAAAAATATTTGGTAGAAGGGAACTTATTTTGCATTTCCAGATTTTATTATTTGTGATGGTCATTGGATCACTTTCTGTTTATCTTGATTTGTTGCATTAGAAAATACCTACAGCATCTGAAAGTGCTTCTAAGGCTGAATCCCTCTGATTTCTGACAGTTACTGCAGGAGTGGTAAGGCTGCCAGAAATGGGCTTTTTGTTCTTATAAAGTGAAGTTGCACAAGAAGAAGGCACAACATAAGTAGATCAGCTGTGCAACTTGAGAAGAAGCTGCTAATCTAATCAGGATGAAAATGAGATGTTGCTTCACTGTGCTAGGGATACAATCTGGCCTCTTGATTCTGCCTGTGTGATGTTTCACATCCATCCACAAAGAGTGAAGGAATCTTCCTCAAGACGAGTCTAAATGTTCATCCTATAAAAAGCTGTTTCTACTGGTGCTTTATGATCCAGGCAAAGATTCAAGCAGCTTTTAATGTGATGGGAAGGACAGTGGTTTCCAATTCCTCTGTGTTTAGTGGCTGTGGTCTGTTTCGTGATAGACTGTGTCAGATAAGACTTCAATATGCAGTGCATGTAAGTAGCGATGTTGACACTTCAAATCCTACAAGTACTTGACTTTGGTAATACAACATATCTAGAAAGGAGTGATCGACAAGGAGATAAGGGGAAAGTGATGGTCTGTATAAAGGAGGGATCAGTTCAGAAGCCTGTGGCAACTGTAAAGGTGAAAGTTAGAGGAAGAAGCAAAGTCAACTACTTTGTGATGTTCTCTCTTCCCTGTGTTTGTCTCCCACATCTAAAGTATACAGCTTGAATGTGTTAATTCCTGCTATGAGCACTAGGTTAGTTTGCTGGAGTACAAGTCTTGTGTGAATGACCAAGCAGCACATTCTGTCTCTGCAGGGCATATTTTTAGTGCAGTGTTTTGGGGAAAGAAGGTGCAATTAGGACTAACCCATTAACTATAATAGCTCTTGATATATCATGCTGACTGTAGACCCCTGTGGGGGTCAGAGCATTGCCAATTAGCCTACATCTGTCCAGCAACAACGTTCTCTTTGATCTCTTAAGTCTAATCTAATTTTATTTGTAAGTAAAACTGGAAAGTGTGGTCTGAAAGAGATAAACAAAAATGTTACAAAGTAGCCCTGATGTGGCCCTGAATTTGGTATTGTAATTGCTGGAGGATGTGTTTTTGTTGATGCTGTATTTTCTGCAATAAAGTGACTTAAAACTTGCCAGCAAAGGTGGCATAACTAGAGCTGCTGGGTGCTAACAATTCTCTCAAGTAATAAATGAGATGTCTTCTGAAAGAGAACGTGTGCTATGACTTGGGGACAGGCATTTTATATGGTAATATCACAGTATTTTATTCATGGCTGAGCTAGTAAGGATGTTGATGGAATAAAACAAAAGGTATGTCCTTTGCATTGAGCCAGAAGAACTGCTGTGGAGTCAGATGGAGACAGCAGGCAAACTCAGCATGCCTTAGTTGTGGTCACTTGGCAGACAAGGCATTTTTGACTGCAAGTTAACTCTTCTTTTAGAGGAAGTTTTGCATTATCAGAATCATAGAGTATCTAAATAATATTATTTAAAGATTACCTTGCAGAGCGAGTTTTCCTTTGCTTCAATTTGTCCCTGAGCAGAAGGCAATCTGAAGTTAATGTAGCATGTCTGGTAGGGAAGCTTCCTTCTGTGGATACATGGAGAGTGAACTGTTTAGCTGGGCTCCAAAAGCAGTAAAAGGAAGTAAATGCTCCAGAACTTGTCATCATCAGGGACTGCCATAAAAGTAAATTGACTTTTCCTGTAGCTCTCGTGCATGAGGCTGGTGAGGAAAAACTATTACTTGCTGAGTGCAACACCAACAAATGGGTTGAAATGATTATTGTTTTTCTTGCTATTATTTCTTGTATTTACAGAAGAATGGAATGGCTACATGGTCACATCGCGTTACAACATTACTGAATTGATTTCTGTTGATGAAAATGGCACCACATGGTGCGCTGGGGTCTCCTGCACCATGCCCAAAGGCATGGTTGTGAGCACTCTAAAAGCATTTGTTTGACAAATATCAGTAATCATTCAAAATCAATATATCAGAGTATACAAAAGTTGAAGAGTTTTTCTAACTAGTTACAGACAAGCACAGAATGGGACCCTTGGTTTTTTTTTCCTGGTTGCAGAAGCTTGGGGCACAGGCCAAACATGCGTTTGTTCTTTTTTGTGGGTTTAACAGTATTTCTTGTCATTATGCTATGTTTGCTTTGTCTCTTTTCTCACGTTTAGAGCATTGTTAATCAAGGTCTTCATTGAATTGTAACAATTACTTTAATAATATAATCTGTTTCCATTTTATAGAATGGTAGTATTTTGCGCGTAAATCAAAAAGGGGGAATTGGGGGAATACATGAAAAAACGTTCAGAGGAGCAGCTGTGGAGCAAGATAAACAGCAGGAGAACCAAGGACTCCTCTAGAAGAAAAAGGAACAGATTACAGCTCTGATTGGATAAGCGCCCACATACACGGTTAAGGAGTATTTGTAGAATACTCTGACATGTAAAGGTGAATGGGAAAGCTTAAAAAAACAAACACACTAGCCTGTGACCCTGGGAGCCAGGTGTAATGTTCTGCTTTCTATTGCAGCAGGAATCAATGCTGGGGAGACCATTTACCACAGCATGCCCTGGACGCTTTGGTGTGACAGCTGCAGGGAACTGAATGGAGGGGTAGTTGTGACTTTATACTGTTTTTCTGTAAACCATTGGACATGGTGTATGTTTGCATTTGTGATTTCTGGGCACTGATCCCAGAAAAGAACAGAGTGAGATGTGTCCATCTAATTTCTTTATTCACGAAGGAATACAAGTACAGAGCTTGTGTTTATTAGAAATGAAGTAGTAGCATGTACTTTTAAACTACATTCTATGAGATAAGAATGAGCCACAGTGACATGTGCAGGATGTTCAGCCTGGAGTTGGATCTGCAGGGAGTAGTGCAGGCTGGGATCATCCAGCAGCTGAGAGGAAATGCCGCTGTGCCGTGGCACCTGTCAGTAGCTGAGCTGGAAACCTGGCAGGGCTTGATGTTCTCATTCACCAGCACTAGAGGTAGAGGTAAATTTCCTATTCTTTGTGACATGAGACAGATAATTTTTTTGTTCAATTTCTAGAATACAGGACAATGGCATCCTGAAAGAGACCATCAAGATGATATTAGAGTGCCTTGTACTGTAAAATGCAGTTACCAGGTGTTATGTAGGATAGTCAGTGATGCTGCAACTTGTTGAGGTCAGATTGCTGCTGCCTCCATGTAAGCTATTCCCTTTAATGTAGCTTGAGTCTGTGGCCAACCTGTGTTGTTGTTTGCTCTATTTCTTGCCTGCCTCTCTTGCCCAGCAGCAATGTGGCTCAGTGAGACTGATCAGATGCTCAGCGGTGGTGCTGGCTGCCTGGGCTGCCAGTTCAGAATGGGACTGTTTTTTGTTAATTACACGATATAACTCCCAAACTAGGAATCATATATTGTAGTTTTGGTCAGCTTTTCAGTGGCTTTATTCAGTGAATGAGAATGTGTGTGTGCTATACAGGTGCCTGTGAAGTCAAATAGAGGAGGAAGGCTTTGAAAAAAAACCTGACTGATAAAAGCTCAGGAACAATACCAACTGATAACAAAATTAAATATTTCTGAAGAGAAATAGCTTTGGAAATATATCTGAGAAATATTTTGGAAAGTGCTTTAAAGTATTTATTATGTTTCCCAAGACAGACTGAGAAGAAATAAAATTATTTTTGATGAAACAAATTGATCTCTCGTCGCTAGATGTTTTCTTCCTCCAGAAACTGATGAATTTAACATTGCGTTAGCTTTTGCAAATGTCACATGAAATAAACGAGGAGAACAACTTAGGAGAAAAGCTGTAATCAATCACAGGGTACCGCAGTTCTCTCTTCTCTGTTGCTCATCTTCCCGGAAAGCAATTTGAGGAGTGGAAGACTTTAAGTATACAGAAAAGAAAAACAAATACCCCCTTCTCTTTGAGAAGTTCTGTTCAGTTGGTCAACAACAGTCATCTTCCTGCAGAAGAGAATTTAGAAACTATGGAGTAGTTTAATTTTTTCTAGAAACATCTTTCAGCTTGTTTGAATAAGCAGGAATAGGAGTGGTGTTTAAATGGCCCTTTCTGTGAACTGTTAGTTAACTTCTAAAGCAGAAGAAAAGTAATGGGGGAAGAAGCAAAATAAGAGCGTGTTATGAAAAGAAGCCAACATTTAAGATGACAATTTGAGGTCAGAGTATATGATCAAAATAACCTTAAACCCACTTCTGTTATACTACAAAACTGTGCTCTCATGTCTTCCAGGAATGGTTCCATTGACTGTCCCACACATGCTGTGTGACCTCCATCAAGGTGATCTGCTCTGTAACCTTCTCTAGCACCAAAGTCAGGCTGACAGGCCTGGATCGCCCTTATGAACCTTTTTGTAGGTGGGAGTCATGCTGGAAAGTCTCCAATCCCCTGGGACCTCTGTGGTTGACCAGGAGCACTGACAGAGGGTGGGAAATGAGTTGGCCTCATTTATGAAATTGGAATCACCTCTGCCAGCTCTCTCAGCATCCTTGGGTGGATCCCATCTGACCCCATGGATTTGTGTGATGGTTCAAGTGGAATAGTAGTCTATGTTTTCACCTGAACTGTGGGGAGTTCATTCTGTTTCTCATCCCGGACTACCAGGTCAGGGGGTAGAGTACCCTGAGGATAAGGATAACTGCTCTGACTTTTGAAGATAAGTGTAAAGAAGGCATTGAGAACTTCAGCATTTTCATGATCCTCAGTGGTCATGTTCCCCACCACATCCAGTAAAGAATGGAGATTCTTCTTAGCCCTTCTCTTACTGTTTGTAAAGAAATTTTTTTGTTCTCTTTTACTATGGTGGTCAGATGGAGTTGAAAGTGGGCTTCTGCTTTTCTTATTTTCTCCCTGTGTATCTTAGTAAATTGTTAGTATTCTCCCCATGTTGCTCATTCTTCCACAGCAGGCAGACTTTTTCTCCCTTTTTCCCATCTCTTTTTTTCTTTATCTTTTCATCGACTGCAGTATCTTGAGCCCTCAGAAGTCTGCTCTTTGATAGAGAGATGGGAAGGGTGCTGCTGCTAGGATAGCTGCCATCTGCATCTGTATGCAGTCTGCATTGTTGACTTGACCATCAGTGTGGTTCATTAGGTGATCTTTTCTCTGTGTTTCTGCATCAAACACTAGAGCTGCTGTAATATATCTTTGACTGCTCTAAACATACCAGAGTACTGGGTCAATAAAGAAGTCAGAAAACATCTGTAAGCAAGGAAAATTCCAGTGAATGTTATTTTCTTAGCTCCGGCTGCTGACAGTGTTGTCGGGGGCTTGCTCTGTGTTCTGCTGTCACTTGCAATATGCTCAGATATGTAAGGATCTTCATGTTCTGTAATGATCCAAGACCTTCTGTATCACTCTCCACTGATCTGAAAAATAAGCAATTTCAGAGAAGTTGTCATCAAAGCTAGGAAAAGCTTCTGAACAGTGGAGTTTTTTTTTTTTATTATAAATTCCTACATAACCCCTCTGTCTGAAACACTGGGAGAGCTCAGAGTTCTGTAGACAGCTTCAAACAATATCACACCACAACGTTGAGTTCTTCTGTTGTGACCTTTCTTTTTCAGAAAGTTTTTCTTTTATTTTCTGGTTCAGATCACAACATGGGCACATGAAAGTACCAAGGGTAATGGCTAGCAAGGCTTCTAAATTTTAGATTCATAGAAAGAGTTAGAGTGCAGGACTTCTGCTGAAACTGTCAGATGAGATGAAGCGCAGATGTGGATAAATCCTTTTCACTAGAATCTGTGTAACAATCTTTGTTTGGGTGACAGATCTTAAACTACCCTTACTGAGTTTGGTGACAAAGATGACCAGAGAGCACATACTAGAGATCATGCGTCTTAACGTTTTTCCACGCATGTTCTTTTATAAATTGTAGGAAACGGCATCAGGAGCTTAGAACTTTTTGTATGCTTGATGTCAAAATATCACTTCAGCTGTAGGTTTTGTATCAGCACCTATCTGAGAAACTGTCCTGGGTCAGCATGGCCCAGGAAAACAGGTGTTGCCTATAAGACATCTACAAGGTATGAAGGCAGGCAAGTTCTGACTGTAAATTTAAAACATGAAGGGCATTCTGCAGGCATCAGGATAAATGGCTTCTGTTTACGTGCAAGCATGCTTGTGTGCACTTGGTTTTGATTTGGAAGCATTAAATACATTTTAGAACTCAAAAGATTGGGCTGATAGAGCAGATGCCGAGAAAGAATTATGTCTGGGAGAAGTCAGTCACAGAGACCATTAATAAGCTGTATCATAAACTGTTTTTTGACCTTATATGAGGACTGGCATTGCTTCCTTCTAATTTGTGTTTTTGTTTATAGTAAATTGTGTTACTACAGCTGAGACTTTTTTTAACACTTTAGAAGTTTTGTATTCTTGTTCAGAATGATTTGTATAAATTTATCTGTATAAATATTCTTCCTGACTGATATCTAGATGAAATGCATGTGCTTCCACTAATATACTGGGGTTAATGTCTATTTCTTATAGAAGGTTTTTCTTCCTTGTTATCTGATTAACTCTTCTGTGTGTTCCAGTATTTATCTACCTTTTCAAGGAATCACAGGCATGAACACTACTTTTTCTTAGGATGCTTATTTTCACAATTGCTTTCATTCATATCTGTGCTTTCCATTTTGATGAAATCCTATGATATCCAAATGTCTCAGCATCTCCAAATCTGTAGCCCATATTCCCCTCTAAGTAATGGCTTACTGCTCCAAAAAAGGTCTCTTAGGTATTACTTCTCCTGCTGTTATCCTACTCCAATTTCTTTCTCTGCACTTTTTTTTTCTACCTGGAATCATAGAATGGCCTGGGTTGAAAAGGACCATAAGGATCATGTGGTTTTAGCCCCCCTGCTATGTGCAGGGTCACCAACCACAGGCCAGGCTGCCCAGAGCCACATCCAGCCTGGCCTTGAATGCCTCCAGGGATGGGGCATCCACAGCCTCCTTGGGCAACCTGTTCCAGTGAGTCATCACCCTCTATGTGGAAAAACTTCCTTTTAGGGAAAAAAAAAAAGTGTCACTTTCTTGTTCTTAATGTCATCGCAATCAGTTTACCTGTTGGCCATACTTTGATTGTGTGAGGTAGATAGTTTTACTACTCAGAAATATGTAACACATATATGTGCAGCATAACCTGCATGGAACTTCTTCCTCTGAGCTGTCCATCTTCTCTGAGCATCTGCCATGCATTCTTTCCACTGAAGGCTTGTTAGCTCTGGTACCTGAAGTTCCTTTCCAGTTTCCCCAATTTCTTTCTATCCTTTAAGAGAGTTACCAATATCCCTTATTTCCCTTTTCACATCTTCATTCTGAATTCCTGTGTGTCTTGATGCTCATCTTCTTATCTCTTGCTGTTCAGTTCAGCTTCTAGAGATTTGTTATCTTTCAAATTCCTACCTAATGCTGTGTGTGTTGTTTTATTATTGAGGATACTCTTTCCATAGTCATGGTTTTACCTGCAAAGACTCTGACAGTTACGTGTGCCCACTTTTATGTTTTATGCATTTACTCCTGACAAATTGACTCCATCTTTCTGCTCTTTAGCATGCTGACTCTGTTGTTATCAAGTAACCTCAGCAGTACAATGACAAGAACTATCTCATATTTGGAGCTTCAGTAACTGGGAACTGCCTTTCTGTATTTCTGGGTCATTTGTTTGTGCCTCATCTCTATTACCTTTTCCTTCTTGTATTTTTTTTCTTCCTCTCTTAGCCTATGATCTTCCCTTTCTAACCAGGTTTTAATCTTACAAAATCGTTTGAGGCTAAAGCTGTTATATCGTACTTGCATCTCTTCAAATACATTACCATATAACATCTATAACATCTTTATCTTGCAATACAGCAAAGTACAGCATAAGCACATGCACTCTTTCCAAATATTCTGTGTGTGCAGTCGCATCCAGAGGGAAATACTATGACTATCAAACAGCCCACAACTACCCTAAATAAAATAACAGTATGCATGAGTGCAGTGTGTAATGCTGAACGCCAGAGAGGGAATTCTAGTGGAAAGTATGTATCTACAGAGAGCGGAGCTGCTAAATTCCTCGGAAGTGCTGAGATACACAATAGAGACCCAGCCTGTGCCTGTTACTCTTAGTACAGATGGTATTCCCTGTTATGAGTACTGGGGGATAAAACCTTTGAACTCCTAAGATGAGAAAAATAGATCTGATGAAAAGTTTTACATAAGTATATAAGATACTCCTTGAGTTAAATTAGATGCAAAACATAAAGCTACACTATAATGGTGCTTCTTCATGTGCTAATCAGTCCCATGTCTGTTTCTTGACGATTCTGATGAAAGCTGAAGAGGAGGGGAGTTAGAGTTATTTAGAAGAGCGCAATCATTAAAGGAGGAAACTGTATATCACTGAAATTTTAGGCGCTGACCCTTTGAAGTGTTACTCATTATTATAATTACATAGTGTGTGAGTTACTTCAATCATGCTGAGGTTACGTGCTTAATTGTTAGTACTGCAAGTATGAAAACCTTTGCATGTCCAGCACTGATCGAAATATGGTGTGAGGATCTAGTTTTAGGGCAGAACACAGAATGAGCAAAGGGCAGTCAGTCATCCTAAAGTACAATGTATGTGTAAATTCTATACTTCTGTCCTTGTTGTAATACCTGTAGATGAGATTCTCGTTAACCAGTATTGAAAGTCTTTCTACAAACACAGTGCTCCTGGCTTCTGCCCTGATAAGTTTTACAACTTTTTTTAAATTTAAATTTAAGATAAAACGAGCATGATAGACAAATTGGATGTTGGAGCATGGTCAATTAAGTAAGTTTAAAACAGAACAGTGCAGACCAAAAGCAAAGATATGCTGCTGGCTCTGTAATGCTTAGCAGGAACTTAACCTCTGACAAGACAAACTGCTGAGAGTGGGACAAAGACTTTATCAGACCAATACAGACCAATGTTGAAGTCATAGTACAGGCTCCAGTGTTCAGATGCTAATTAAACCATGTTGGCTCTCTCTAAGTGTAAAAAACAAACAAACAAACAAAAAAAAACAAAGGGGAAAAAAAAAACCCAAAATGGGGGAACACAGTAATTTTTGGCTTTTTAAAATGATTGGACTTCATAGCACAAATCCTCCCTGTTTCTCTGTTTTTCTGGGCATTTCTGTTTGGCAGATGGGAAGACTTCTCTTTCAGAAAGGTCCAGTGTGTGCTTTACAACAGTTTAAAACAGTTGCTAGTGTACTCTTGCTTATTTAAAATAAAGTGAACATTTCTTCTTAAAAACAAGCTATTGACAGTTTAGGGAAATTTTATATAATTATATTCATGTATTTGGAAAACAAAATTCTTGAAAATCTGTGGAAGCATAATGAACAGCTGAGATAGGTAGCAGCACAATTTTTTTTGCAAAAAATATACCCAAAGGGATCTAAACTGTAAGCATTTGATAAACAAGAAATGAAGTGAGACACAATAAATAGAAACAGCACCTGGAGAACTGCATACCTAAAGAATCACAAAAAAAAAACCAACATAGCAAAGCAAGCTAGATGATGAATTTTAACAGCAATGTCTGGATCATTGGATTTTTTTAACCACCTATTTGATTCTTGTGTTTTCATATTGCAAATTATATCTGAGTTGACAATGCTCAGATTTTGTAGGATTATACTTCTCCAGGTGTACATTTAGAATGCCGCTGTTAAGGATCTTATTTAAACCGATAATGATCTAAAATCCTTAGCTGCTGAAATGATCATTTCTTATTGAAGCAAACAGAAATTGTAAGTTTTCATCACCTGTTTGTGCATAAATCTTAAGATTGTTTGGTTTTCTTTGGTCTTAACGTGGAAAAATCCCCCAAGAAATTAAATGTATGAGAATGGGTGGCTGGGACAGACTGTTAAGAAAGAAACACAAAAAGCAAAACACAAAACTGGCACGTGGAAGAGCTTGAATGCAAAGGAGATATGAAAAGTTGTGGAGAAAAAATTTGAAACTATTCCAAATACAATAAAAACAGGAAACTAAAAAGTGGAAAAGTTGAGGGAATGGTGAGACTTGAAGTTCAGGAAGAGTTTAAGAAGCAAAGAGGTTATAGGAACAGAAAAGCATATAGGAACAGAGGCTATACTTCAGCTCAGATACCTGTCTTTAGGACTTACTGAGTCAGAAAAGCAAACAGCTTGTGCTACACTAGAATAGAGAGAGAAATGGAATTTCAATGCTAAATATTCTTTCATGTTAAAATCAGTGGAGTTTGTTCAACGTGGAAGCAAAAATAATTGGCATTATCTTTTGCAGAAATAACCTAAGCTGGATGTCTTGAAAGGTTTTGTGTGCTTGCTACTGCCATGAGTTGCTTCAGGTGATACCTGTTTGGATCTGAGACATTTCAATTCAAGATCATGAATGCTTCCCAGTGCTTTTTTTATGGGCTGTAGCTACTAGCTGCTTCTTACAGGACAATTGATTGTCTTCTCAAAGGCACATCTTCACCTGCTTAGCAGTCCGTAGGCTTTCTCTCTCCAGTGCTCTTCTGTCCTGATTGCTCAAATGACGCACATTTTGATTTATGCTTTAGGTACATCCTGGGAGTGCAGGTGTTTAAGAATGGCTAGAGAAAAAGTCACCAGGAGTCAACAGTCTTAAGTAGCATATAATGGAGTGCTGCGCTGGAAAGGCCTGTTCTCTACAGTGTTGATTTTTGTACTTCAGGCACGGGAATGAACAAACAGACTGTTTTTCACTTGCAGACCTGGATTTGCAAGCCCTGAAATTGAAACTGCAAGCTGAAGGTTCCTCCTGAAGAAATTTGTGGTGGATAGGTTTATACTACTTCTCTTTATAAACGGCCTAATGGAGATGTTTTCATGCTGTGTTTTCATCTAAAGGCTGCTCTAATATTAGCAAGGCGGGAACAGATCTTGTCCATGAAAATGACACTTGCATATGGTGTAGTGCAGGCTTTGGCTTATGTAAGAAGAAAACACTTTCTTTGAAATAAAGAAGATTGAGCTTATAATTAATTATTTTATTTGCATTAAAAAAAATACTTCTGGATGAAATGTTTTTCAAAACAGAACTCAAATACTTTTCATTCTGAGATTGATTTCTCCTTCACCCTCTCTGACGGCCTGAAAGAATGTGTTTAGGCTTTGGGCTGCTGGAAACAAAAGCAACTTTGTTTTTTTTGATAATAAGTTGAACTTCTGCATAGATCAGTTTGGAAGTTTGTTTCTACCCTCATTCTTGTGGAAGTTTCTGTGCTGTAAACCACCCAAGAATTTTCTGGCCACCTCTGATCTGAGTGACTGTCATTGGTATTGGAGTATGTAGTATCTTGTCCTGGACTCTTCTTGTAGGAGGGAGAAATGCAGGTAATGATGGTGTTCTGCTGCTTTCACAGAATCCTAAAAGTCTTTATTCACGCTCTGATCAGTTGTAAGCTTTTGTAGATTCAGTTGATTGTGTCTAACCAAAAGAAACATATTGGTGGAAAATCATGTACTGCTGCATTCTTTTATTAAAGTGGCACATTACTGAATCATAAGCAGCGTTTTGCCAATTCCAGACTTGTTTTTGGTCTTGGTTTTTAACTTGAAGTTTTCCTTTTTTTCATGTGTCTGAACTTATCCCATGGGTTCTTACGTTTGCTTGCGGCGATGCCTAACTTGTTCAGTTCTCTGCTTTATTCCTGTTGCAGAATGATGGAAAGCACACACCCTCTGGCTAGAAAACAGTGTCTTGTGTATTTAATTAAACAGGGAACGTGTTGAGACTGTAGTAACTTGCCATCTATGCTGCTCTGTTAACATCTGAGGATTTTCCATTTTGCAAAGGTACAACTGTCCTCATAGCTGACTTTTGGTATAAACATGTGATACATGAGGCATGCAGAGTAGATTATGATAGAAAAAAATGGCAAAATGTCTGCTTAGTGGGATGAGGACTTAATCATTTATAATCATTTAGAATGTCCAGGATGACAGCAGGGTGCTTTTTCCATATATCCCCAAATAGCTTTGCTTAGTACTGACTTTTTTTCTTTTCAGTTTTCAACCTGCCATTACTTTATTAGGATGCCTCTCTTAAAAGAGTGGAATTCCTCAAGGTTTTCAAGTGGTTTGGGGAGTTGAAAATTGAGTCCTTCTCAGTGTTTTTACTGAATTAAACGCTGGATGCATAAAATGGACACTGAGCACCTGCAATCCCGTTTGAGAATGCTAGATTTCAGGATTTTGGGAGGCTTACATTCAGCAAATTAAGTCCATTATCAACAGTAGCATGTGAAATGTTGTCTTTTGTTAAAAGCAGACAAGAAAACCTGCAAAATTATTTACAGGCATAATAGCTAAGTCTTGTAATTGCTGCAAATTTATTCATCAGAACTACCCTTGACATGCATGAAAGTGTCAGTGGATAAATTAGTTGGAGAACACAGGGAAAACATCTGGGAAAGAACTGCTGGATTCAGATCCATTTGTGGTGCCATGGGATTACGAGAGTGTTAAGGGAATACTTACTGAATCTTTCATGATTGTAATTGAGGGCTGGGGAGACCCCCTCCCCTGCGTGCCATTAAACATTCAATACTGTCGTACTCTGTATCAGGAACATAAAAGCTGTGAGGAAAACACTTCATTTAGTGGAATCACTTCTCATAGTTATTTTCTATTTTCTATTCACAGGAATAATTATATCACATAGCCGATAATGTTTCCACAGGCTGTTCTGAAATAATATGCTTATGATTGAGTGATATTTTCTACAGGCACCTGGGTAAGGTAGAGATTCAGTGAAGCAAACAAAGAAAAGGGAGAAGTTACCGAACATGGAACTGAGTGGGTCTCTCTTGAGTGCTTCAAAAACTTCCAGGGCAAGTCTGCTCCTGTTTGCTTCTTGACAGTAAAATAAATAAAAAATTGGCAACAGAAATGCAAGAATAAATGCAAAGGTCTTCAATTGATTTACGGGGAAGCCATTGTTTACCTAGGAAGTTCAATGCAGTGAAAATAGTGGAAGTGAACTGTGTGGGCTGTAGTCTTTGTACTTACATTCTTGAGCTGCTTTTATCTGAAATTGTCATTTTTGATAAATAGTGCCCATTGTATATTGGGAACAATCATGGTAGTTGGGGAAATTGAAGACAGTGAGCTTCGAAGAAGGAAAAAATATTGAAAAGAAACTTTAATTACGTTGGATTCAGTTTTAGAGATGGAAAATAGCGCCATTATCCATCAGGTAGTTGACCATCCATCATTCCTTTTCATCCACTCTCACCACCAGAACATTTGAAATGCATGGTCAAAGTGCCAGAGAGACACAGTTACAAATATCCCTTGGAACATTTAGGAAATGAAAAGAGTGGGTTATATATCTTTAACTCACTTCTAAGATCCACTAAAACAAATGGCTTCTTATTAGATCCAGTTGGTATTGTACTACTAGTTTTAAGTTGCCGAAACTTTGTGTCTCAAAGTACAACTAGTACAACTTCCACTTCAGGTAGACAAATCCTATGTAAAAAAAAATTTAGACCTTTATAGGTTTTAGATGTGATTAATTGTACCTGGATCTGAAAACTTGCCCAACACTTCTCAGTGATTAAGTGTTAATAACAAGTTTTTAAGTAGCTGTGGTTTAACTTTAGGTTGGTTGTTGTTATGACAGTTTCCAAGTTAAGAATACATTCCTAGTCTTTAATTTTTTTTTATTATATTTTTTTTGGCCTAAAACCATGGGCATGTCTTGCCTGACCAATCTAGTCAACTTCTGTGATGGTGTAATTGTGTCAGTGGACAAGGCAAGAGTCACTGATACCATCTATCTGGACTTCAGTAAGGCCTTTGACAGCATCCCCCATAACATTCTTCTTTCCAGATTGGGAAGGCATGGATTTGATGGGTGGACCATTCAATGCATGAGGAACTGGTTGTATGATCATATCCAGAGAATAGTGGTCAATGTTGGAACCCAGCTTTCCTCACTTTTCATAAACATTAGGGCATATTTCATGCACTGATAAACAAAAAAATCATCTGCAGATATCTGAGTATTATAAACAGAGAATACTTACTATCCCGGGAATATTCAGATTTGAATCATTAATTGGCCCTTAGAGGATGTGGAAAGAAGAAAACACCTTCTCCTAGGAAATGCAGAATAATCTGGATGTGTGTCTAAAATGTTTAATCAAAGTATTTGAAAAGAGAAAGTTTATTTAAAAAAGAAAATCACTGAGCAGTCAGCTTGAATGTGGCTCTGGTGAATTATTAAAAACATTGCTCTAAACTACAACACTTTTAATAGCCATGTTGTTGCTAGTATGGATGTGCTGATAATTGCTGTTCCATAAATCTGTCAGACAGGAACAGAAATGAAAAACAAGGGAGAGAGATTGAGTGGCATGAACAACCCACTTAGATCTCACCTGGTTAATAACCTTGAAAAAGTTGTTGGAAACAAAATTGAGATTCAATTATATTTAATGAGTAAGAAATGATTACGGACATTCATTGTTCTTTTGGTCTAGAGAGTAGAGAGATTTGTGGACCGTGAAAATAAATAATTCTGTGATTAGCATGGATGTTATCCGCAATAAAATCTGAGCACTACAAATCTATTATCGCATCTTTTCTTTGTCGCTTGAGAGTTGAGTGCACTACCTCAATGTATGGTTGTCAATCTTTGGACTGTGACAAAGCATTGGTGTTTTAGCTTTGAGTAAATCCTACTGTAAATGTTCATGTTTCTGTGGGTGATGAAAGAGAACTTCTTTTTTATTTCATTGTAATAAGTAAACAGACAATTTGGTGCTCAGAAATCCTTGGAGGTCACATAAAAGTGAGGTCAGATGCAGGTGATTCATAAGTGTTCAGCTTTGTTCGATTTTATTGAATAATACTGAAGAATGATTTCTTTTTTTTTAACCATTCTTGAATGGAAGCTTTTGCGAGCATGTAGCATCAGGTATCAGTTTGATAGTTTCCTTTGCCTTAGCCATGCTGATCTGGCATTTGTAGTCAAGCGGGAGATCACTGTATGACTGATATGACTTTCTTGATCTTTGAGCCTGTTATGCTACTACTGTACGGCTCATATATCTGGAGATCCTTTGAACTTGAAGCAAGTACTCTGGACATTACTTCATTACAAACACCTTGCATATAAAATACAAATTCTGACATCCATGGTTGCGCTCTTCTGGTAAAGGTACTGGCAAATAAAGAGCACAGGAAATTTATTCTTTAAATTAGACTACATTTCATATTCCAATATATGCATATTTCACCTAGCGTTCATGAAATCTTTTTCTTTAATACTGTTATTTAGTTTGAATGTTTAGCAGAGCAGTCGTGCAAGTACTGCTGCTTGTTAAGACCCTCATTTTTTAAAATAAAACATGGAGAGATGAAACAACCCGTGTAGGTCATTTGAAGTCTCAAAATGGAAATGGAATTTGAACTTTGATCTTAACAGGTCACGCTTTGATCTGTCCTGCTTTTGCAGTCTCAGATAAACATACTTATGTAAAATTTGATATGGTAAATTTATACTACTGTCTGCTCATTTTCCAAGTTACAGTATTATAGAATATTCTGAGTTGGAAGGGATCCACAAAGGTCATTGAGTCCAACACCAAGCTCCATACATACAGCGCTATCCAAAATTCAAACACTATTTCTGAGAGCGTTGTCCAAATGCTTCCTGAACTCGGGCAGGATTGGGAATGTGACCACTGCCCTGGGGAGACTGGGCTCCATGGACTGGGAACCATGTCCACCGCCCTCTGGTGCAGATCCTATTCCTAACACCCAGTCTGTCTCTCCTCTGATATGGATCCATGCCATTCCCTTGGACCCCGTCACTGCCCCTCTGCTGCCTGTGAAGAGCTGCAGCTGCCATGAGGCCTCCCCTCATCTCCTCTGCTCTGGGCTGAGCAAACCCAGGGGCTTCAGCCACTCCTCAAACATCTCTTCCAGACCCTTAGCCATTTTCGTAGCTGTCCTTTGAATGCTCTCTAATAGGTTTATGTCTTTCTTATGTTGCACCCAACCTGCACCCAGTTCTGGAGGTGAAGTTGCACAGTGCAGAGCAGAGTGGGACAACCCCTTTCCTCACCCGGTGGCAGTGTTGAGCCTGGGGCAACCCAGGGTACAGTTGGCTCTTTAGGCTGCCGGGGCACACTGCTGACTCAAATTCAGCTTGCCAGCAGTCAGAACCCCCACATCCCTTTCTGTTGGTATGCTCTCTGGCCTCTTCCTTCCCTCCCCCTGACCCCCAGTCTGTCCCTGTATCCAGGATTGACCCATCCCAGGTGCACACTCTTGTTACTAGTGATTGTTTTGTCTGCTAAGGTCTCTCTGCAAAGCCTCTCTACCCTCAAGAGAGTCAACAGCCCCTCTTTATTTATTATTATCTGCAAATTTACTTAATGTGAATTCAAGTCCTGTGTCTAGATCATTTGTAAAAATGTTAAAGAGAACTTGCTCTAAAATGCAGCTTTGCAGAACCCCAAGAGAGAATGGCTACCAGCCTGGTGCAACTCCATTTATTGTAGCCCTTTACGTCTGACCTGTCAGCTAGTAGTTTACCCATTATATTTTGTATTTGTCTACCTTTATGCTGGACATTCACCTTGGAAATGTGAGAGGGTCCTTTAGATCAAGCTTAGTCTCACAATCAAAATTAAAATAGACAGGAGGAAGAGGCTGCTTTCCTTTATATTGTTATTTTTCACAAAGTAACTTGCTACTTCATTTTCTTATGAGAGTTGATGCATATTTACAGCTTTTTAAGCTGGTGTTTCAGTTAAATGACCTCTATGCTTTGCCATTGTATTTTTCAAAGTGGTCATGAATGAAGACAAGGCATTTTTTTGAAGTGTTTTGCAGAAAAATAAGAAGGGCAAGAAAACAAATGGGTTCCTGACAGCGGTGCCTCTATTTCAAGTACAGATTTCTTATAATCCATCTAGGCCTCTTGTGTCTAGGAATTATTTGTTCCAGAAGTTGTAGCTTAAGGACTTGATGCTGGAAGTGAAAAGGCTGAAGATAAACTTTTACTGAAAATGGAAATGTGACTGAAGTCTTGGTGAATCTTCATTTTTTCATTTTCTCCTGATGGTACTGGAAGAGTGGAATAGATTGCCTTTATGCAGTTTTTTTTCCCCCTAAAATCTAGAAGATATTTTTCCCTACTTAAAAGGGGATAAAAAATACTATGCATCATTGAGTACAGGGTCTAAATTGTGTAAATATGGAGAAAGAACCTCTGCTGGACTGCCAGGACCCCAATATACTAGGTCAGAATCAGTTTCTGGGGAGACCCACCGAAGTGACAGCAATAGCACTAGATTAGACGTTCACATTGGTACAATCTTGAAGTTTATGTGTTCTTATTGGCAATGGTGTATAGGAAAATATTTGAATTAATGTCTTTAAAAACCATTCAGTGATACAGTGCTGCAGAGGAAATCCGCAGATTGTCTACAATGGTGCTGTGGGAGTCTCTAATAACAAAAGCTGTGATAAACTCAAGATGAAAAACATGTTAACCAGTGTTTAGTCTCCTCTTGTGCATTGAACTAGTCATTTAATTATAAAAGACAGTCAGGTTGGTGAAAGTCCACGCTGGACTTCTGGACTTTATCCCAATCATCTTGTTGTTCCTGTGCTCAGGAATAGCTTTCATAAGGACTTGTTCCATGATATTCCTAGGAATCGAGGTGAGGCTGATCACCCTATAGTTCCTCACCTCAGATCTTTCTTTTTGCACTTTTGTAGTTTATAATTTCTTTCTTTCTTTCTTTCTTTCTTTTTTTTTTTTTTGGTCTCTTATACATTAGGTGTGACTTTCCTCACATAAATAAATAAATAATGGGAAATAAATATATACCAATAGTTATCAATTGATATGAAAGATGTTTTGTTTTGGATGGGAGTATAAGTTAGAGCACTGAGATGTGGTTTTGAGATCTTGGATTAATTCTTGATTTGAACTTCATTTGACTCCTTATTTGAATAATGTTACTGGACAAGATGCAGAAAGCATCGTCATATAATCAGTCCAAAGAAGAGAAATCGACAGAGAACACTTGAGAACTGTCTTTTCATTTTTTCATTCCTTGTGAGTAAGATGCACTTATTCTTTGATTTAGTTTGCAAATCATTAACCTCTGGCCTCAAACGGTTAATTTTATTCTCTGCCAAAATGTTGATATCCCCATTTTAATTACTTTTATTTTGGTCTGTGTGCCTTACTTTTTATGAATTTTTCAGTATATAGTTCTCTTGTCTACTGTGAACCATTGACTTTATGGTGATACCTGCTATCACTACATCAGAGATTTAGACCAATAATGATGAAATAGTAGCCTTGCAGGGCCTGCCAGAGGTAAGTCTAATTTCATCATTAAAATTGCTGACTGTCACTGGGAACTTACAGACAAGCATTTTTCAATATAGCATTTAAAGAGGTTGTCTCTAAATAGGAGCTTCCCATTTTATAGCTTACAATGGTACAGTGCCTTGTGATCTTTACCTACTGTTTAGAGATATAGTAAGTAAAATATATAAGAAGCAAAAGAAAAAAAATCTTCTAATCCCTTCTTGTTTTAGCAGCAAATGTACTTTCCCTGAGAACCTACAAGACTTTCTTTCTTAGAGCAAACCTCTGATAATTTTCAGTCATTTTATGGTTAAATTTGGCTTAGTTGTGGTTTAGTACATATTAACAGATTTCTCATGTAACATTCACACCTAAAATGTTTCTGTTGGATCAGATTAGACTCATTAGAAGGTAATTAGTTTTGTTGCTCTTCTCTTTAAACAATGGCACAATATTTTTTTTTCTCCTTTCTTCATGCTTCTGCCTTCCTTAGTTCCATGTGAACTTTCATCATGTTCTAATTTTGATGCTTCATCGCAGAGTATCCTGAGGCAAATATCAACAATGTGTAGGTACTATAGATAATTTAATGGACCTCATAGGTAAAAACCCCACGATTTCTTAAATTAAGTGATAGAGAAGGACTTTCAAAGTAATTACAGAAAGTGAAGTTAGTATTCCTGGATTTCTTGGGAACGGGGAACAGAAGTGATCAAAGTGAGAGTCTGAGAGCCCCGTGAGGGATTTGGCAGTGGTCTGAGAAATGGCTAAGGGTAAGAGAGAAGTTAAACGGAAAGCAGCTCTGAGTTAGGTCAAGTAGGATGGAAAAAAAAGTCAAGAGATAAAAGGAGAGGAGGCAGTATCCTAATGTTCCCAGTGAAACCAGGCTGTCTCTGGTCCATTCCCTGTCTGGCTGAGAGAAGCAGGAGTTGCAGTGCAGATTTTTCTGTTGTAACTACAGAAACTCCTGGTAACAATTACTTCTTTCCAGCTCTACAAAAAGTTTCGGCCTCACTAGAAGTATGTGATTACTGACTGAGCCTGTTGGATAGAGGACCTATGTTTCTTCTTGTTAATATCATCATACAAAGAACTGTGAGATGCTACAAAGCATATTTTGTTTTCTATACTAAATCGTCCTTTTTGTTGGGCCACTGGGCAAAAATGATCAAAAACTGAGATGATAAATGTGATAAATGATAAACTCTTCTGTGACGACAGGACTTTACTAGCTTGTTTCTCACAGTGAGCTGAGGTAGCCCATCAAACTATGATACTTGCAGGAATGTTGGCTAAGCAAAATGAAGCCCAGCAAACCTGGCAGGCTAAAAGTCTGGTAGATTGCCAGGCTGTAGGAACAGGAAAGCGAGAAGTCTGCATGCTGACTATCAGGCTACTTGCCTTGCCTGCCTGAAAACATTATCAGTTACATTAATATGTCTGTGCAGAGCTTTTTGGTTCTGTAAAATGATGTTTTCTAGAGGCAAAACACTGTCAGAAAGATTTCTGACAGTTCTACACCTTTCAAGGGATAGATCAGTCAGAGAGAGATCACACAGCTGTGTTTTTTTTTTTGTTTTGTTTTTGTTTGTTTGGTTTTTTTTTTTTGGATGGACTCTGGTACTTGTTTTGCGACTGAGATATAGGATGATGTATCATGTTGCTATTTGCAATTAGCAGTTAAATCTGGCTAGCATGGCTGTTAGCTTTAATCAACTTTTCAATTGATTCAGTAAGAAATGCACAAAATATGATCATCTTGTTCCAAACATCAATTTTCATTCGTCCACAGAAATAGACAAACTATGAAAAATGCTTGCTAATCGTCATTAATTGTAAATGCATCCAGAAATATCCTAAACAAGCAAGTGTTTGGTACAAACAAATCAGAAATTTACAATGCTTCTTGAGCAGACAAATCACCAAAGAGAAATTCTTTACCCAGTCTAATGAGTAGGAAAGATTAAAAAAGAAAATAAATAAATAAATAAATAAATAAATTGGGACATTCTAGAGAGACTCCACCACCTTGCCTTGGTATTTGGGACCATCTCCAAAATCTGGAAAACCCAGGATACTGTAAAGAGCCCAGGAGAACCCATGCTCAGCACACCTGGATCTGCTATGGTAATGTTATTCGCTTCTCTTTTCTGGACTGCATCGTTTCTCCTGCTGAGGAGAAAGGCATGATGCCACGCCACCCAGCTTTTCTTCCCACAACACAGGGGAATTATCTAATTGGTTAGCTGCATACATCTGAGATAAAAGTGCTTCAGCATGCAAATCTGCTTAGTTTACACAATGTCAATTGGTTTTAAACCATGAATGCTGGATAAGGTAATCCTCACGTGGCTAGCTGAAAAAGGAAATGGGTGATAATCTTATGGTATAATAACAGATCATTCAGCATGCTAGCTATTGGCACGCAACCTTACACCAACATGAGCACTTCCATAGATTGCAATGAGTGGGAGAGAGCTTGAACAAAAACATTGTTAGAATCCCTTCATGATACATGACAGAGTGCTACTTCCAGTCTGTACTCCAAATAAATGTTTCTTTACACGTTTTACTATGTACTGCATTTAATAGCTGTGTATCCCCAGTTCTCTCTCTTCTTGTATGGAATAGTCCAGTGAGTATATAATCACCAGTAATACCTGACAGATGTCTGAACTTTGCTAGTGCGATAAAAACAGAAGCATGCATAATGGACTTCTGGACTGCCCCCTCTCAAATTGCAGCTATGAGATGCTCTATAAAAGGACCAGCTGCCAGTCTGCCAGAGAAGGAAACTTTAACTTGGAGCACATCAGAAAAATGCTACCATGATTCCCTTGCTAGCTTGTAACTGGATCCCAGATGTGCTTCAAGAAAACCCAGATTTGAATTGTAGCCAGGAGAGTAGGTTAATGGAAGGAAAACCAAGGTGTATGTAGCCAGGGACAGAAAAGTCTGTTTTCTATGCCTTGTAGTCCTGTATACCCCAGCATTAAAATAAAAAAAATATATATAAAAATAAAAAAATAAAAAAAAAGAAAAGAAAGAAAAAGATGACTCATTTGAGTGGCTGGTAACATGCAGATCTTTCAATCAGGAAGCACACGTTCAACAACATATAAATGCTCTCTAACCATTAAAAAAGGTAATATATATATATATGCATGTAGTTAAAGTAAGTTTTTAGATCTGCTTTCTAGGCAAGCAAAGAAAATGTCATTTTTTCTCTTTGTGATTCATCATAAAGACAGTTTCTGCAAACACTGACTCTGTTCAGTAGAAAGAAAGGCTTAAATCAAAATTTAAGTCCTAAAACCTGAAAGCGTGAAAGACTTTTATTTCAAAATTCAATCTGATCTATCTTTATAGTTTGGATTTATAGCTAATTGAAGCAATAGTTAATTAAATCCTTGGCAAGCAGTGCAGGAGAAACAGATGATGTTAAAGCCACTATGATAAATTTTAAGAAAAGATGTCTGAAATCCAGTGGTAAGCAACCTTAACCTTCAGAGAGTTAGTGCAGATACTACTGTAAAGGCAGACATTTTAGAATGGATGCAGCTGAAAGGTATAAAGCTGGGGAAATCTACCCCTATTCTAAGAAACGCCTTAGAAACACAACAGTGTTTAGTACATTGCTAGGAGGTACTTGACACTGATGTCAAAATGCGAATGAGCTTGAGGGGTTGTGGGGGGCAATTAATCTGAAAAGGTTGAAATTTTGTGTGACTCTCCATGGTGGAGTGCTTCTGTAGGAAGAGAATAGGAAGAAACATTTCAGTACAGGTAGAGATTTGTTGTCCTTGAATCCTTTGAGCATCTGCATGACTCTTTGTCCTGGACAATGCAGATGTTTGGCTATTGCTGTTGGCATGCTTATTCTTAAGTGAAAATGTGTCCTTTGATTTGTGGTGCAGTAAATAGCTTATCATTGTGTGATTCAGAATTTTTAACTCATTGTGGATGATTCAGCGCCATCAAAGCTGAATGGACATTTCGAATCAGTGAGTACTGATTTGACAAAACAAACTGAACTTGGCATTATTACTAGCAAAGACATTATAGTGTTAGTCACCTTCTACTTTCTGATGTTTTAGTGTCACTTTAAATGACAGATAATGAGGAATGGGAGGAAATAACACACTGCTGCCAATGTAGTTCATTGAGTTATCTGATCCCAATATTAACAACTGTGCTCAGACCAGTAATATCAGTATTTTTCCAAGCTCCATGGTGGTAAGGCAGCTGAGGTATTGCCAGTTCTTTTTTCATAGTGACAACTGCAGCTAAATGCAGCTTCTTGAGTCCTCCTGTGGAACACTGACTTGTCAAAGATAACTGATGTAGCAGAAACTGCCCCCTGTATTCTGTACAATTGTTTTGTTCTTTTCAGCTGTAATATATTTTAGGAAACTAAATCTATAATTTTTTTTTGGATTTGCATCTCACAACTATAAGCTCTTTTAAGTTTAAAGCCTCATAGGAGCTTTCTCATAAGTTGATTTGTTGGAGTGTAATTTAATATATTACCTAATGATTTTCTTTTCCTGGCAAATTCGTCAGTTGCTGCGTACCTAGTTGCCTGTTTTCACAAGCTTGCAAGAGTTTATTTGTCTTTGATACATCTCTAGTGATCTCAAATGCACTTGAAAATTGCTATGGGGAGGAGACTAGGCAAAAACCCAGGTTATGTCTCTCTATCTTCTCTATTTTTTCTTTTACAGAGAATATTGCAAATGCTTATCTAAACCTGACTAATTAGAATTTCCTAGTGTGGTTAAGAGTATAGCCAGTGTAAAATATAAAGGACAGTCTTCAGAACGTATATTTGTGTGAGCAGTAAAAGGCAGTAGGGGATGACCATGACAGCAAGACTGAAAGTTTCCAACTATCTACAGAGAGGACAGCATGCCAAGAATGTAAGTGACACATTCCTACTGCACAGCTATATTTGCTCCAGTTCTTGAAAGATGGTGCCTATTGCTATGCTAAAGCAACAATGAAGTAGTAACTTTATTACCCTTCTGTCTCAGAAGGAACCACTCATAAGGAAGTCCCATGTTTAGGAACACACTGATTAAGAAGAAAATTAAATTTTAAATCTAAACTTTTAACTGTATTTTCCAGTATTTAACTGCATGGCAGAAGATTAATCAGGATTTGGTAGCATTTGCTCTCCATTTCTTGCTGTGTTTCTTGTTTGGAGATTGTTATGTATCACCTGTTGCCAGATGATAACCTGGGCTTCATGTATTAGTCAGGGAGAAACACTCTGATCTGCCTTACATAGTTTGGAGGCGTACAATTTTTTTTCTCGTTGCTTTTCAGGCAGTTTTGAAAAGCAACATGAACTTTGATTCTACCCTTTAAAGAAATCAAAGTTTGTATATTCTCACAGGTGAGATACATGGAGATTTTTAGCACCATGAGATAACTTCTAGTCATTTTGTGGTTTTTACTGCATCTGTTTTATCTTATATTCACTTGCACTTCTTTTTCAGAATAGGTTATCTATAATGCAGTAACATTTAGCTTTTTAATTCTCTTTCATGTGTGGCCATTTGGGAAGTGTCTCCTGTGTTATACTTTTGGAAGTATGTTCTGTTGTGATTTTGTAGGTAGTCTTCCATGCAGCAATCACTACGCTTTCTTCCAAAGTTTAATTAAAGTATTTGATCTTCTACATATGATGTTTTACTTCCTCAGAAAAGTTTCAGACTCTGCGAGGATGAACTGTGATCCATTATTGGATTCTAAGTCTTTTGGGCTTCTGGACTCTGTGGGAAACTGGACAGGAAAGTAATTATGGTAGCAGGAGTGACTTGTGACATAAATGCCATTTATTGAAGCAGTCTCTCAGGATGATGGCACAGCAGAAGTCAATGGTGCATGAACAAATAGGTCTTTGATATCGGTAGCAAACCTTGCTCAAGATGAATTAAGTAAAGGCACATACTGCCACAGTAATGCATAAGTCACTGCTCCCTTGCCAAATTATTTGCCCTATACAGATTCTATAAGTGCTCTTTTGTTCAGACAGTTCACTGACATAACTCACAATTCAGACATAAAAATGATCACAGTGTATTTGTAAATTCTCTAGAGTAATCACTGACTAACTTGTATCATAATTTTGTGGAGGAGAAAGATTATACAGTAGCAGAAACAGTAAGCAGGGCTTGACAGCAGGTCTTGTGGTCAAGATGCCATGTCATTTTTGTTGAACAGTACATCATAAGTAAAAAAATACTTAATATTTCTGTCATAGGTGTCAATGAATAAGTTTCTCATTTGTTCAATTTTGTATCTCTGGATATACAGTAAAGAAAAAGCACAAGCAATAAACACTGAGTAGTTACACCTCCAGTTCAAGGTCTAAAATGCATATTGTACATAGAGAAATATAATCTTGTGCACTACTGCACAAGTTGATTTGTGCTAGTATTGGTCTGAATCCATATTTGGTGTCTCACTACAGCACTAAATCCTAAATTTTTATCCCTAAATTAGGCTTACTATTATAGCTATGCAGAGCCTGTGTTTTCATTCTGTTCTGTACTTTCGCTCAGTTTCAAATGGTCTAGGCACAAATGTGATGGTCCTCTCAGCAGAGTCCCATAGGTTTTTGCAAGTATGAGTCCAAGGTCATAACTGGATGCAGTGACAAAGTTACAGTTGTGTGTAGCTTAATAATAATAATATTTGAATCTTCTGAATTTTTACTGCTGTTGGAGACCTTTGATAGCAAAACAAAATGAGTTTGCCAGCACAAAGTTGTGATTGGTAAAGTTTAGTTTCTACCTCTCTGCCAATATTCTGTGTACACTGCTCTGCAAGGCAAGGCTAGGGCTGTACAACAGGTTTGAGAAACCTGTCCCAATTGGATTTGGACTTTTCACTGATTGTTGAGAAATATGCCTGACATTCTTTGAAGCGGGTTGGGCATTGAAGAAAGTCTGTGCCATATATTCATTTGAAATGGACAAATCCAGCAAGTGTACTAAAATGCTTTGCAGTTGCACACTGTTATGTAGCAATGCACAAAATCAATGGTAAATGACATCTCTGTGTATTCTGCAAATCTCTTTTTTTTTTTTTCCATAGAAATACATGAAATACAGTTGCTAGGCTTTGGTTTGCTCCCTTAAATATGTGCAAAGATGCACCATTTTTGGCTTTTTGCTTTTATCAGCAAGACCATTTTGAAACTTCAGTTTAACAGAAATGTTACTCTGGATTGTTTTCAAGGAGTTAAGATGCATACAGTAGGTTGGGATACAACTGGTGGGTTTTATCTTTTCTATTGTATGAATAAGACACTAGATTGGATTTTGTTTCTCTGAACAGACCCTTTACACAGCATTATTTTGTCAGCACTGTCATAGTCACCGACATTACAGTCTGTTACAGTAGTGTGCAATACTGCTGGAGCTTTGCAGACAGATCTTTACATGCCTGCATTGCATGTTCCTCACTGTATTATGCATAGCATACCTTTATACAGAATACTAAATTCAGCAATTGTGCTGTGCCAAAACCCATGTTCATGTACAGCAAACCAAGCATAGAAAGTGGCTCCCCAGATCACTCACTGCTTGTAATGAATTACCTTTAAAGCAGGGTGAATGAGTTCAGGAAATGCAGAGACTGCAGAGCCAGAATCTGACCTTAATAAATCATCTCTGTCTCCTGATTTAGCAAGAAATACCACCGTTGCTAATACAATGTACATCGGAATATTTGTGTACAAGGTTAAGAGTTGTGCCTGAAACAGTGGGTGTACTTGCCTGTTTGTTAGAGGAAGCAATGTACCATGCTCCAGCAGTGTTCTGTTTGTTTGTTTGTTTGTTTTCTGTAGTGTTTATGCCAGAACTACTTTGCAGGGCACCCAGAGTCATCTGCAATGTGTGCTGCAGATCAGAGCAGTTAACTGGTTTTCCCTGTAAGTCTTGCAGTTTGCAGAACTCACGCTTTGTTGTTTGAAGTGTTGGCATTTTCCATAGGCGGTGCTTTGCACTGTGGTATTTATCTGGATGCCTAGCTTGGGCAATGCTTCATGTTATATAACTTATCCCTTTCCCTTCTGCTGTTGCTGCTGCTGATTTTAGTCTGAGTGACTAAGCAATAACTTTGTGACTTTAACATAAATTTTGAAGCATTTCATTTTACATTCTTCCAAGTTTATATATGACAGTGATATTGGCAAGGTAGAAGCATTTTGTTTTTCAAATTTCCTGAGTTTTATCTTAGACTGATGAAATTTATAGTGCCTGGTTGTAGAATTTACCTTGCAAATAAAATGTCCTTAAAATGTAAATGTAAGTACATGTACGTACAGGAAGAGGAAATGTATACAACACATACTGAGCTTTGTCTAAGTAGAGCATGGTTCCTCTCCTCAGAGAGGTGATTGTAACTAAATCTAAGTATATAGCTTTGCAAAGATTCTATCTCAAGCAGGAGATATAAATAGCAGACTCTATAAATTTGCAAGGGTGACTCAGACTTTGCCTGGGCAAAGCAAACCAGGTACCTGAACTGTACACAATGAGATGGTCTCTGCATCTCTTGGTTTTTGGTTCCCTTCTCAAATTTGCTTCTTAGTGCTTTGCTAGGGCAAGATATTCCAGAATAACTGTAATTACCTGGAGTACTTTACTGAGATTCCTCCTTCCTACTTCATGGCAAAGAGGCTGAAAGTTTTGGAGATAAGCTACACTGACAACAATGGAGTCTCTGAAATAAAATTGAGTGGGAGAAAAGTCCCAGTGTAAAAGAGTATGTTCATATTAAAATAGTGACGACTTCTTGATTAATAGGATTTCAGTTTGGAAAAAGATTGCTGCTTCCTAAGTTAGTTTATTAGAGCAATCAGCAGCTTGCAGTTAAAATACTTCACCATTGTGCTAGAAGATCCATTTCAGCTCCGTGAGCAACTTTTCAATTGCATGAAAATGATGGATACCTTCATTCTAAAGAGCATGTACAAGGAAAGAAGCTAGTATGGTTGAATTGCTTGAACATTACTTCTTATCATCAGCGCTAATTTACTAAGATTGGAAGACAAAAAATTCCACAGCTCATTCTGAAGAAAAAATAACTTGCTAGGCTGCGGAACTGTATCAATCACAAATGTTTATTCTCTATTCCTTACTCAGTAGAAAACACAATATGAAAGTTTGAATATGTTGCTTTTTGAATTAAATTCTTTGGAGAACTTCCCACTTAACTTCAATGCACCTTCCTCTCCCCCTGCCAGAAAAACAACTTTTAAATTTTGTATTGCTGACTTGCATTTTCTGGTAGCAGAGCTTTTTTATTATATTTTTTGTGTGTGTGCTTTGGAGCAGCAATACAAAAGAAGTAAAAAAAAGCCATGCTTATAGCTATGCGTGCACCACAGACCTATCTACTTCTTTCATCTGTGGAATTCCAGTATCATTGGAAATGTGAGAAACATTCACAAAGTGAGTTTTCTGGTAAGCGGTGTAATACTGCCCAATTTCTGAGACAATAAGTATACCTGACAGGATTCCAATAACAACAATCAGAAAATTACCAATTAAAGTACTGCAGTTTCCAAGTGCATTTGTAAATTTCTCAGTTTCAACACGTGGTAGTGGGACTGGAAACACTGCAATTGCAGAATTTAAAGCTAAGATATCTTATGTTTGAAGAACAACAAATAGAAGTGCGCAGAAAAAAAAAAAAACTGAGTTTGTAATGTATGTGTCAGCTTATGGCAAAATGATCATTATTTAAAAAAAAAAAATTAGGGGTAGGATGCTAAACTGTTTTGAACTTAATTTGCAAAACTGGCAAAGTTCAAACCAACACAATGACTTCAGGTGTTAACATGCCACTAAAACAGGAAAGTGTGCAGGTAGGGCAGTTAATGTGTTTTCATTTTAAAGTGCAAATTATTATCAACGCCAAATCCATTTCACACTTGGGCCTCCTGGCAATATGGTATGCAAGGATAGATGTTCGTTGCATCATAACCTAGGAATTATCTTTCCTATCTCCTCCTCCCCCCCCCCAGAAGCACTTTGCCTAAGGAGTAATCACATGAAAATCAGTAGGATTTTTCACTCAGCACGAGCACTGTGGGCAGAGATGCACTCTAAATTAAATTTACATCCTCATTCTTCTGCCCATTTCCTCCCCTGGTGTCGTTCCACTGATACACTAACAGCATCAAACCTGCATGTCTCATACAAATTCTAGTTCTGATATTACTAGAAGGATGAAAATACTATCTTTAAAACCCACAGAATCTTTTCCCCATCCCTTGCAAAGCAACAATTAAATAAATTTGCAAAAAAGGAAAAACCTATTGCTACATAGTAAAAAAAAAAAAAAAAAAAAAAAAAAAAAGGGGGAATTGAGATGTAGGTCTGGAATACTGGAATATATCTACTGCAAAACCAGTTACTTCATGTTTCATTTTTGCTAGTAGGATAACATGGCAACCATCCTGCACAGCAGTAATGACGAATCTTATGAAGTTTTCATTCAGTTCTAAGCTGATTTTGGCTGTGATTACATGGTTGTTGTTGTCTTGGGCATGGAAATGATTTAGAAAGGAAAGGATCATGCTAGCTACCTAGTAATCCCTCGCTTGTGCTAGGCAGTAACTGAAGTGCTAGCAGGACTGTGTGTTATGAATTTGTTGTGTATATTTCTTGCATTTCTAATTATGAAATTACTGAACAATGTGTGAGAAAATTCACCTTCCTGGTATTTGAGTAGTAGCACAGAGAACTCTATATTGTCCAGGCTTAATAGATAAACACTGCCTATTTGGATTTGTCCTCAACTGCATTTATCTGATGGGAATTGTTTGCAGCACTGAGTTCTTGTATCTATCCTGCATTAGTGTGCTTGAAGTATTGTGAAGAAACTATCTGAATCTCATAGGACACAGCTACTGGACTAGATTTTTACAATACAAATTTGTGGAAATCTGTAGAGATGAGCATTGCTGGATTAGGTGGAAACCACTGACACTTTTGATGTGGCTGAAATCTGGTCCTTTGATGTTTAGACCCAACAGTGCCAAACTCTCTGTAAGATCTGACAAACTGTATTTCTGGTGTAGAGAAGTCATCTTTGCTCCTGAGCTGGTACTTCTGGGGTTTCTCACCAAGAGCCAAACAAAACATTAATTGACACTTAATATTGCCAACATCAAAATAAACACCTTTGGAAAGCAAAGTCTGTCAGTAACTTCTTGTCTTTGCAAACTTAGCTACATTTTTGTTGCTGGATGGAATATATATTTTGAGTCTTACATTATACTTATTTCTAGAAACCACAGTCAGTATTTTGTTTCACATTGCATTGGGGGTTTTATTCAGTTGATTAAAGCTTTTTCTCATTTATATTTGTATCACTTCTGCAGTAACAGCTTTATCATGGTTATATTATTGTTATTACAATTCAACCTTATATTAAAAAAGAATCTCACAACTCTATGCTCCTTTCTACCTAATATATCCAATGATCATAGCTTTATATTTTCTATCCCTGTTACTCAAAGCCAGTACCTATTTTCCAGTTAAAACTGACTGGAATAACCCTTCTGAGTCAAAAGTGAGTAACCCAATGCATTCTCCTGCCCATAATTATTTTCTTAATGCCAAGAGGCAAAACTCCTAATTAAGTGGGGCACTTAGCATTTATATTTTTTCTGCCTGCAATGTACAGAGCATTAATAAATCAGCACTTTTTACCATGAAGAATCTGGCCTGGTGAGGTATTGAGGTTACAGCCTGCTCAGAGGAATGGGATGGACAGGTTGCTTTCCAGTTAATCATGACAGAACAACCAATTGTTATTGGCTTCTGTGTTAGGCTCTAGGCATCCTCAGTGCATATTTTCATATACAAGCCTTTTCAAGTAAAAAACCTCCAGTCCTACATCAGTGCAATGCTTTAAAATAAATGTTCTAAGTAGGAACAACTCACTGAGTCCTGGAAAGCTAGTGATGAAGAACTTGAGTCCCCCTTCTTCATCTTGTCTGTTAAGAATGCTCTCTAAATAGTTAGATACTTAACCAGGCAGGCTTGAATATCTCACCTTTGGAGGTGAGACATTCCTCCTTGCTCTGAACTCTATAAGGCTTTTTCCACAGGTTTCACTGAAAAGAGTTCTGATTCACAAAGTTGTCAAACCAACAAGAAAAAGGATTAGCATTCGCATGCTAATTGCATAGAATATTTTACTAAAAAGCAGTGAAAAGTAAATGAATGGGTCTTACAAAAAGAATAGTTGAGTAACTGCTAAATGTAACTAATCTGTAAAAGAGGCTGAAAAAGTGAAAATAATTACTGAATAACAGTTTATTTCAGAAATGTTAAATGTGATGTTCATTCGGAGCTTCCTAGTAAAGTAAGTCATGTGATTGGTGAGGTCTCCTGATTTTGCTTGTGTGTTTGAAAATAAAGGCAATAAAGGCACTCTCTACTGAGACCAAAAATGTAATAGCCAAATCAGGATCAGGCTCCTCACAGGTAGAAGACTCCTCTATCAACCACTAACATTCAGTAGCATTACTTCCTCAGAATGAATGAATGTAGAATTTGTCCAGGAGTCATCTTAGTCTATAGCTCATTATATGCTTACAGGTACTGCATTTCGTTTGTATGCTCTCCACACCAAATCATTTTTTGCAGCATGACATTTGCAGGCATGTAAAGAATCATTGGACCTCGGCTGACTGAAAGACAATAGGAATTCTAATCTGCTCCCAAATTCCAAACACAGAGGGACAATGTCGGGCAAATATAGATAGTGATGAAATTTGCTTGGAATATTATGGGATCAGAGAAAATTTGTGGAGCTCCAGTGAATTTCACAACTAGAAAACTGAAAGAACACAATATTTTAATTTGTATAAAATGTTGGAAGATGGAATTAATCTTGGTTTACATCGCTTGAGTGCGTAGTCTGAAAGATTTATATAGTTAATATGATACTATTGCAGAATTGATGAAATATTGATCATCTAAAGAGTACAATTTAGAATAATCTGTCAGACTATTCTCTTGTTAAACCTTTTCTGATGTGTTTTCTAAATATTACATTGTAAGTACCTACTGTTAAAAGAAAATACTCTGATGAGAGAGTAAACAATGTAAGTTCAGAAGTAGGTGACAGATAAGAATAGTTCATACCTATTGTTTTATTGCCAAACCTGGCTGTTCTTGAACAAGTGATGATAGGACAAGGGGGAATGATTTTAAACTGATAGAGGAGGTTTAGGTTAGCTATTAGGATGTTTTTCACACAGAGGGTGGTGACGCACTGGAACAGGTTGCCCAAGGAGGTTGTGGATGCCCCATCCCTGGAGGCATTCAAGGCCAGGCTGGATGTGGCTCTGGGCAGCCTGGTCTGGTGGTTGGTGACCCTGCACGTAGCAGGGAAGTTGAAACTAGATGATTATTGTGGTCCTTTTCAACTCAGGCCATTCTATGAAGTCAGTATTTGATGCTAGAAAACCTGGAGGGTAGAACTGTCCCAGAGAGGTGAGAAACAAGTCCACTTTCTAAAGAATGGCCTTGAGCCAAATTTATGATATTCTGTCAATGAGCAATTCTCTCACAGGTCTGCTGTCTCCACAGCTCCTTTGTAATCCCTGTGTTGGCCTTCTGTGATAATGAACCCCAGAGTATATCTCATTGCAGACTTGTTCTAACTTAGCGTATTTTTGCAGTAGTGAATCTATTACATGAAAAATGGAAGCAATCTGCAGAGAACTTACTGAGAGAGGTGCACCGGAAAGATTATGTTACCTCCTCTGGCAGTGGCTTATCTTTTCAGTTACTGAGGGTAGCGCAGGGTATTCGGAGACACCAGATTTAAGACAGTCAAAGTCTGTGAATTTGTAGTAGTCCCCAGTTGTGTTTTATTTCTGCATTCTCACAAGCAGCTTCCTCTAGTAATTATCCATCTTCCACTCTCTTCTTTCTTACTTTATTTTGTCCTGCCCTCAAGCAGAACTAAATCAATACACAGAGCTGAAGTTTATTAATTCACTACAGCATAATTCTCTATTTGTGATATCCTACCAGAGCATGGCAGAAGGCCGTACACTATTGAGACCTTATTATACTTCAAAATCATCTTTAGAAATCCCTCTGTCTTATAAAATAGTTAAAACTGAACTGTGGTGGAAGGTGGAAACAATCCTAATACCTATTCAACAGTCTCTAAATAAAAAATTGTGGAATTTTTTTTTAAGTCAATTTACTTTTTTACTAGCTTGAATATTCAATCAATTTTACCAGGCATTTGTAATGAAATCTCTCCAAACACTTTTGTATGCATTCCTATGAGAAGTTTAGAATTTTATTTTGCACTGAAAACATGGAAAAACTTTTGAGGTGAAATTTTAACTACCTGACAGTATCACACACATGCTGGTACTGCTGGAGTAATTATAGAATTACAGAATGGTTTGGATTGGAAGGAATCCCAAAGATCATCTAGTTCCAACACCCCTGCAATGGCAGGGCTGCCATCCACCAATTCAGACTGCACAGGGCCCCATCCAACCCAGCCTTGCACACCTCCAGGGATAGGGCACCCACAGCTTATCTGGGCAGCCTGTGACAGTGCCTCACTGCCCTCTCAGTGAAGAGTTTCTTCTTAACATCTAATTTGTATTTCATTTTTTTTTTAATTTTAAAACCATTCCCCTTATCCTATTGCTATCATATGGTGTAAAAAAGTCTTTCTTCCTGCTTATAAGGGCCCCTCATGTACTGGAAGACCATAATGAGATCTCCCCAGAGCCTTCTCTTTTCCAAGGTAAACAAACTCAGTTCTCTAAACGTTTCTTTGCAAGAGAGGTGCTCCAGCCCTGTGATCATCTTTGTGACTCATCTTTGCACTCACACCAACAGCTCTACATCTTTTTTTTTGTGCTGGGAACCTCAGACCTGGATGTGGCTATAGATGAGGCCTCACAAGAATAGAGTAGAGGGGGACAATCTCCACCCTTGCCCTGCTGGCCATCCATCTTTTGATACAGCCTATAATTCAGTTGGTCACCTAGGCTGCCAGCGTACACCATTGGCTTGCACTGACTTTTCATTCACCTGGATCCCCAAGTCCTTCTCCACAGGGTTGCTCTCAAGAAGTTCTTCTCACTCTGTGCGCATATCTGGGATTACCCTAAACAAATTGCATCACCTTGCTCTTGACTTTGTTGAATCACATTGGGTTCACATGGGCTTATTTTTCAAGCCTCTTTAGGTCCCTCTGGATGGTTTCCCTTCATTCTTTTGTATAATGCACCACTCAGCTTGGTGCCATCGAAAAACTCACTGAGGGTACGCTCAATCCCACTGTCTGTGTCGTCTAAACATGGAGCTGATGATCACAGCCCTACATCTAACCAATTGCTTATCCACCAAATAGTTCACCATTCAAATCCATTTCTCCCCAGTTTAGAGATGAAGGTGTGGTGTGGGAACATTAAATGAAAAATAATAGTGATAACTCTCATTAATCATAGAATGCTATAATTTTATTGTTGTAATAGGAACCAGAAGCACGTTAATAGTCTATTAGTATCACAGATCACTTTTTTACTTATTGATACGTGACCTTTTCAAGTTTTATGACAAGAAATACAAGGCATTTATTTTGATCCAGGACTTGTAACAAATCCATACATTTTTACAAACTGAGTCTGAGCATTGGAGAGGGAAATGCCTGCTTTTGCAGTTGGAAAATGATTGTAATGGTTTATACAGAATAAAGTGTAGGCTTTCCTATTGTGCTGTTAAATTCTGGTCTAAAAAACCCCACAAGCCCGTTTTGGCATTAGTACAACCATAAGGGCCTGGTGTAGGTAAAACATTATGCACTGCTCTATTGCTTCTCATTCAGCAGAGTTGTTATGAGGCACTTCTATTTTGTGTCACAGTACTTCTCCCACAGCAGTGCAGTGTTTTTTCATTTAATGTAGTTAGTGTAGCTTGTACATTCCAAGAAATAATTCTTTAAAATTCAGCGCAGCTTGATATTGTACAGTGAAAATGCTTTCCAGATAGTCTTAAGCACCATTTGATATCAGGATTGGTATAGGCATGCCTTTGAATAACATACTTTTAACTACACCTGCAGAGATTTTATGTGTTGATGCTGCCTATTGTGATAGAACTAAAAAACCCCTCGACATTCAACAAACAAAGACTTACAGTGAATTATTTTATTCTTTTTGTATCCAAAGAGAAACAGGATTTTATGTTGAATTAAAATATATCTGAAGGGCAAGAATATGAAATAGTGCTTTACTGAAGCATTGCTTCCAAGGTCACAGCTTGTTTTTAATGAAACATCTGCAAAAAAGAAATATTTCATCTTTCTTCTTTTCTCTTCTGTAAAGACAAGAAGAAAGTCTTAATTTCCTAAATTCTACATTTCAAAATATACATAATGCAAGAGAATAAAAAAAATATATATATTTTAATAATTTAAAATGAATACTGACTGATGTATAAGTTAAGTGTTTGGAAGAAAAATGCATTGTTTCACTGGAGTAATAAATTATACTAAAATGAGGTTATTTTTCTTCTTTTATATTTATAGAATAGAAAAAAAAGCACCTAGCTATCCTCCGTTCCAGGCTTTTTTAGTGTCAGTGTAAAAAGATATGTGTGACATTACTCTTATAATCATAAAAAGAGAGGCTATTAAAATGAAATTAGAAATGCTGATGAATAGTATTTGGATAAAATGAGAAACTCTTCTAATGGATTTTTGTAAAATTTTAATGAGTTAAACATTTTATAAATAGATAGTTCTGTTAGAAAAGTCGAAAGTTGAAATAAGATAGAATTACATTCATGTACTTGATTTCAAATATGGTATGATGGAATGCATACCTTTTGTATTTGGTTTATTAAAAGAAGTACCATTATCAATTGAAAATGTGATTTCATATGTTATTAAAAGGGTAAAAGGGAAATTACTTAAAGTTTGATTTTAAACATGTGGGTAAGAAGATATGGTGATGCAGTGGAGTTTCAAAATAATTTAAGAAAAGCAAAGCGATGAATAAATGACTTGAGCAAGAAAGGAATATGCTTTACTGGAAAATTAAAACTGAACTTTAAAAATAGATTGACTATTATAAAATGTAATGCAGTTTAATGTACAAAAAAGATTAATTTTCTTCAGTATTGGCCAGCGATGTATGGATTAATTCTTTTACATTAACAAAACTTTACTGAAGTCTGGATATATTTGCAAATACAATACTTCAAGAATATTAGGAACTAAAGAACAAATAGATCACTTAGAGAACTCAGTTTGGAAGGCTACACATCCACAGTCTTCCTGGAATAGCAAGTTGTTCTATCACTATAGCCTACCAGAAGTGTTCAGCTATTAATGGAGAGGTGGTCTCACTACTCATAATCTCCAGCAAAAAAAGCATTTACACAGTATCTCCTTATTGCCACAGCTGAAGGTCCTGAATAAGAAATATCTTGAAGCTGAGAATACTTGAATTTCTAAAGAAGTGTACAGATACTGCCTGAACAACAATGCAAGTTTGGACAAGACATGAAACAGATGTATGCTCCGTCCTTATTGGTAAATCAGTACATGTCAGGGAAGAAGGAAAGTAAATTGGTTAAGTTCTACCTTCAGTTTCAGAATACTTCCATGAACTTGGGAAAAATACCAATGGTCTATTTATCCTATGATATATCAATGATCATTTACAAACTAATGTAGAAAAAGGAAGCTTTCTAACGAATGGGAAGTATATTCTTGATATCTGTAAGTTTACACTGATCGTCTGAACAGGCAGAAGTTCGTTCTAATGGAATTCTGTAGTGCTTGGCATACAAAGAACTGAGCAATCATTGTGATTTCATTGGGAAGCAGAGGTATGCAGTGTCTGAGGAAGTCAAAACATTTGTAAGAAGTATCTGGAATAAGGAATAAAAACCTAGCAATAGTACTGTCTTTATAGTTGGACCAGCTATACGTGTCACTGACTGTGGTTTTTTTCATCATAAAGCCTTAATATCCTTAGTTAGATTATATTTCCATTAACATGATGATGTGTTGTGTTTTTTGAAGGCTAAGTATATCTCCATATAAATACATCCATATAAATGTATAAATATGTGACAGGTACCTCAGCTTGAGATTTGTACTTGATAAATGCAGAGCTAGAAAGTAATACTAACTTTTGTTCATACTGTAATGAAAGCTAAGCATATCACTAATTTTTCTGTCATGGATTAAGCCATTGTTATTACCGTAAGATAGAATCTGTTGTAATAAAATTTAGCATGCCCTATATGTGAGCAGAAGCTAAGGTGAAATGCAATTGAAGATGTATATTGCATCTGATACCAGCTGTGCATGCAAAGGAACCTGTTCACAAAAAAGGCTTAGTAAGAATTTTATAGGTGTGTTAGACTGTATCCTATGCACATGACTGAAGAGACAGGCTTTGCCATTTTTGTCTGCTCAAATACTTATTCTTTAGAATTGGAGCACAACAACAGCTAGGCACTCAGTATTTTATCTGATAGGTTTCAATGAATACTCTATCCATTCCATAATTCCAAAAATTGGTTTTTCATTACCCCCCATGTACAATTTATTCTGGTTTTCAGTTTGTCTTTTGTTTTGAGATAAAATTCTACCAAATGAAAGTATCCTACACAGATTGTAATCAGTTCCATTTGGATAAGAGACAGGAGCTCCCAGTATTATTTTTCTCTCTTGTATGATGTTTTTAAATCCTGTAAGTTTCAGAGTATAAACTGTCCTCTTAGAATCATGTTGCTCAAAGAAACCCTTCACTATGAGGACATGATGCTAGTATATGCACTAGGTGTTCTCTTCTGCAGTTACTGAACATGCATTGGAAAAAGAATCCTTGTGACTGGGAACAGGTTCGTGTTAAAAGCCATGTTTTGTTTCCAGCTAGATATTAATTTCCCATGTGGCCCCTACTTGTTTCCATGTCACTATGAGTTTCCCGATAGGCAAAATAGGATTATGCTTAATTTTTCTTTCTCTCTCTCTCTCTCTCTCTTTCCTTTATTTCATTCTTACTTAAATGTAAGTGCTTTTGCCTCTTTCAGTATGATGGTTCAGTGTGCAGGATATTGAGCTGTTAGGAAGAGCAGCATGATAGTCTTTGCCTGAGACCATCAGAATGGTATTCTTAAGTACATATTTGCTGTGTTGTGTTCAGATTTTATAACATTGTTCAAGAGTCACACATCTTAAAATACTCAACTGTACATGACTTTATGCCATTGCTATTGGTGTTGACAATATCTTTTTATGGCATAAATTTTTTTGTCATTTTTACTGATATGTAGATGTCATAGGGCCTTCCACAGTGTTCTAGCATTTGTCTTGCTGAGCAAAACAATTATAGCATAGTATAGCAGTTAAAAACTTCAAATAGCTTAGCAAGTTCATTGGAGAAATAATTTCTCAGTGAAAGGGCAGATGGAAAGAAAGACTGGAAAAAAGTACAAACATAATTAAAGAAAAAGTGCAAGGAGAGAAGCTGAAACATGTCAAAAAGAGATGAATTCCTCTTTAGTTACAGCTAACTTTTATTCTCTATCCGTCTATCCTCCCTTATTTCCCCACCTCCTCAGTTTATTCCTCATTTCTCTTCTATGCTGTGACCTTTAATTTTTTCCATTTTCCCTTATCAATTGAGATTCTCAGTGCAGAATCTTTCTAGCATTTAAGGAAAAAACATAATGCTATTTTAAAACTGATGTTGCTAAATTGCACTTTCCTCCCTATACCTCTTCTGCTGCTTCTGCGTCTGCCTTTCTTTATCAAAGCCAATTCCATCTGGAAAGTGTTCAGAATGGAAGAATAACAGGGAGGTACTTCTGCAAATTGCTTTAAGTTAGTAGGAAACTAGGTGAAGAAAGACATTAGAAACAGTGTCAGGAGGAAAGTTTGAGAAGGGCAAAACCTGACACATCAGCCTACAGAACAGCAGATCATACCCTCATGACTTTTACATTACTCCAAACAGCTAGGTGCACCAGGGAAGGGCTTTTCACAAGTAGTTAATATCGAATGCTATTGGAGACAAGCAGAAATATCTATCCCAGGGTAAAATTTCCTCTGTCCCATGAAAGGGTGCTATAAAAAGACATACTCCATTGTCTCATCTGCTGGTTGCTGGCTGTTTAAAATCAAGAAATGCTTTCAAGCTGTTCCTGAATGCTGATCCGGACATGCATCCAGATCAGCAGGGTCCTAATCCTGCCCTTCCCATGCCAGAAAAACAAGAAGTTTTACCCGAATTGATCCCAAGTTTGTGACTGTAACCAAAGTGCACACTGATAAGATAAAGATGATCTAATGATCTGTCTCAGGGGTGCAGAACATTAAATTGGCTATCTGATAAAAGTGGTCATTGTAGTGAAGTAGGTATGTACAGAAGAGTAAGTGTTGATTGAGTAATATGATACATAAATACTGTCACCTGACAGCTTTATTCGTATCAGTGCGAGAGGTTTTTTTTTTTTTCTGTACCAGTAAGACCAATGAAACCAGAAGGTTTACTCTGGCCATAAGGTGCTATTTGAAGGTAGTGATCTAGGGCCAGATTTTCTGAATGATGTGGCTTTCATTCAACTGCTGTTTTTACACATCAAAATCTATTAATTCCTCTGGCTTACCAAAATAAGTGAGATGAAATCCATCTTTCCTACTTCCCCATATACATTAAAAACTATTTCCTTTAATATCATAGACAATTTAAGACACTGTAGGTTTTAATTAGATTCTATTCCACTGCTTTTTAAGGCATTAATATGCCTGGAATTAGAAGTCAGCAAGAAGAGTATCATTTTGTAGGGAACAGAAAAATCTATTTGTGCCCTGAGTGTTTTCATCAATATAAATCAGAAATATGAACAGTGAAATAATACTATCAGACTACTTCTCCGTGTAAAAAAACAATATAATTACTACTCTGTGTGAATTTTTATATACTTTCGTGTATTAGACACTGCAATGTAAGTACTGCTTTGGTAAATCCCTTGCTGTAATAGGATTTTGAAGATAGAGAACTTCTTCTCAAAGAGGATTTATGGCTGTGTCTCCAGAGTTAGTAGATAGATTTTGAATGCTCACCTTAAGAAACAATTTGATTTCCTCTAAACCAATACACTAAATTATCAAAAAACCCATGGTAACATTGATTTTGAACTTATTTCAAAGAAGCACTTAGCTGTGTTCTGGCTATTGAATTTCTGAGTGTAACACAGCAGTGAGAGGGTATCTTATAAGCACATGGTATTATCTCAACTTGTGACAGCAATTGAAACAACATATAGTGACAAGGCCATAATATAGATAAATAGAGATAAGTGGAAATGAATATCAGGAACTAGAGTAAATCATGCAGTGGTGTCCCTTCCGTGAAGTGTTTTTCAGCTGACAGTATGAAAACAGTCCTCTCAAGCTCAGGTTTACTGCATTCTTCTATACAGACTTCTGATGGTTTCCTGCTTTTTCCTGCCCTTCCTACTTACACAGAAGTCCTTCTATGATTTAAAAATATATTTATGTATGTATGTATTTATTTATTTAAGTGAGAAGGGACAACCATGGCAATAGCCAGGAGTCCACTAAGAGAAAATAAGAAGTGGTTCCAGAATTCTCCTCTCTCTGGCGACCTGTCATAGAACCCGAGGGAATGGCAAGGAGCTGCTACAGAATGGGTTGAGCTTGGGTATCAGGAAAAGGTTCTTCACCAGAGAGTGGTCAGGCACTGCAACTGTCTCCCCAGGGATGTGGTCGTGGTGCCAAGCTTGCTAGAGTTCAAGAAACATCTGGACAGTGCTGTTAGACATACAGTTTGTTTTTTGGGTGGTCCTGTGCAGAGACAGAGGTTGGACGTGATGATCCTAATGGATCCCTTCCAATGTGGGATATTCTATGATTCTATGTAAGGCTAAGCCTTGTGGTTTTCAGGGCTGAACACATCTCATCTTCCAATCTGAAATTGTGCACAGATGGACTGTAAGGACATTTTAAGTTGGTATAAGATTTGAGAATGTCTTCCAGTTCAGCCAAGCCAGGTACTGCTCCAACATGCTGCACTTCTAGAAATGACCAAAATGTGTATGTGTGTGTATTACATACTGCAGCCAAATCTCACACACTTTTGCACAGATGGCTTGGCCCACTATGCTCGTCCTGACACTATTTAGGGAATGGTGTGCATGTGTGCTGTTCACATGTTCTAAACTTTGCAGTAAATTCATTGCCTCTGTTCATGTCCCCTTTTGCTTCCCCCTACACTTTGTATTTATGTCATGAATGAAGAACATGTTCCTGTATCTGAAATTTTGCGGGAATGTGGGATTTGCTGTGCACAAAGGAAGCAGTACATGCATGTATACTTCTGACAGGGAATTATGGACAGAAGGACACAAGCACAGACATGGTCTTCTCCTTCTGCTGAGGTGCCTTGTAAATCTGAGACCTTCTTGCTCGCCACATTGTCTGAAACTCAACCCTTTATCTTCCAAATTTTCCAGTAAGTTCAGTCTTCTTGGTTTTGCTTTTAGCAATTCAGGTTGCTAAGTGATGGCAACACAGTTACCTATTGCCCAGCTACTTAGAGGCAATAGATGGCTGTGGCTAGCTGACTCCCTAGCAAGTGAGCTTGAAGAAATTAATATTCTTTGTTTCATATATTTAGGAGTAGCAATAGGATCCTGCAATCAAAGTTTTCTTTAATTACTAGTCATGGGAACAGTTTGATAAAGACCAGAAATATGTTGGATATTCATGGGTAACATTTTTTTGTTCCTCAGAAATGAGCTCTGATTTCTGAATACAGAGCGACGAGGCAAAGCGATAAATGGAATAGATAACTTTGTTTGCTGCTAATAATTTATCAGCTCTAATCAGGGTGAAACATATCCATTAAAATGTATGCGGAAATGTGATGATAGTATTCGGAGTGCCTCGCTATTGTTAATTCACTCAGCACTCAGTGTAATAGCACTAATCATAATTAACTCCTCTAGTATTAATATGGTTGTCATACAATATGTACAGTATTTGCATGAGAATTCCACTCTAGATTCTCATTAATTAAAACACCATAGAAATGTCAGTACTTTAATTTGCCTTATGTTAAGTACTATAAGGCTTCCAATTTTTTCCTCTTAGAATTTATCAAAATACAGCTGCTACATTAATTTTAGCCAGAAATAATAGTTTGTAACCACCTATTTATCAACTTATTACTTTAATTTAAAGCTCTTTCATTTTTCAGGGGATTTGCATTTGCTAATGGACGGAGAAGGAACATTAGCTTAATATAGTAATGTCTGAGGTTCTATTAGGCCAAATGTCATCAATTTTCTGAATAGGTTTCGCTACCATTCTTCAGGAAATTCCTACTTTCAGTGCTTCCTCCACCAGGGACGGTGGCTCTCTGAGGGGCCAACAGTGGCAGATGCTTCCCAGGATCCCCCAGGGTCCCACCACCCCAGCCAAAGGTAGGCTACCAGGGAACCACTGGAACACGGCAGCTAAGCACTAACATGGCTGAGGAAGGTGTGGAGGTTTCAGTTAAAAATAGTGCTGTGTGCCTGAGATCTCCCAGCAGTGCTGTCAGAGCCACCAGGAACAAGCGGCAGCCCTGGCTGAACTGTCCTCATGTTGGCCCTGATCTCTGGCAGCCCACCCTGCAGGAAGAAATATGGTCTGAGGCCTTTACCCAGGTGTTTTTGAAAGTAAAGTAAAAAGGCAACTGGCTGTTGTATCAGTGGCTTTAGTGTTCTATGCAACTACACTTCTGCAGAAAGTTATGAGCTCTCTGAAGGTCTTTTCATTGCCCCTGGCTTCTCCCAAGCCTCCATGTTGCTATATAGCTTTGATGAAGTTGGCTTTCAGTTGGCTTATGGAAATGTATCATCAGAGCAACATCACTGAGAAATTCTGAATTTCCTTAGTCCTCGGTAGTAGCAAAAACTGATGGCTACAAGATGAAAATGATGCTATTCACAAGTTAAGTATGCTTTAGATATGGTCACAACATGGAGAAGGAATGGTTGTGTGCTTTTTGTGTTCACGTCAGTGTCCATCAGACCTTCTGATCAGCTATGAACAGTCTATGGGACTGACATTATGTACTTCTCAGAAAGTCTTCTGGGTATAGGAAGAAGCTCTGATTCAGATCTTTTCCACAGGAGTTTTGCTGTTAGATTGAATAAAGCATGATGTTACTTACTGCCTTTGGCAATGGCAACATGAGCAAAGGACACATGGGATGAAGTGGTCTAAGAGTAGTAGCACATTGGTATTGAAAGAATAAATCTATGTTGTGCATTGCCTCACATGTTAGAAACATTGAGCCTTGGCCATCTGGAGGCTTGCCCTCTTAGAGGGGTTGCGTTTAGTTTCCTCGTACTTGTATTTGTAGCTCTTTGATAGCTGAAGTAGACAGAGGTTTCCTGGAAGGTGACTGAGAGATGCAAAGTGTCCTTGTGTCATAATGTCATCTTTGGTGACATTAGGATTCATAATGTGATTCCTTCTCTGGAGTAATTTAGTTTATTCTGCTCATTGCACAGAGACCTTAACTATAGGAAGTACCAAGTTAGATGCTGTGAATGTGGTGATAAAACAATGGTCTTGATGGTATACATAGGGAAGGTTATGCAAGCACGATCCTAGTATGACACATCTGAAAATTAGTTTGTGGACTGCTAAAGGAGTTGAAGTGCTAAGAGTCAATGTTAGTTCCTGCAATTTAAGTCTGTGACAAGGATATCTTATTATTCAAGACTTAAAAAGACATTAAAAATTTAAAAGACAAAAAGTCATTAGTTGAATCTTAATTCCTCAGCCCAAATGCAAGAGTTAAAAAATCTGAGGGTGTAGCAAAAATGCTAAGTCAGGGCTTGAACCAGTGCTTGAGCACCTGGTGGGAAGGCAGGGCCAACCTGAGGGAGCTTAGGTGCATGCAATGCATCTGAATGACCAGAAGGGGTGGAGCCAGGATCAACCCCTTCCCAGACCTCATTTGGGGGTTGGCAGTGGAGGCAAGGGTATCTTGTTGGAGATCCATGTGTACTTGAGGTCATCTGAAGATAAGCACTTTCCTTTGTTTCTGTGGTTGTTGCATTTAAGCATATCCTCGTTTGCTGTAGCCTAGGACCTTGCTACTCTGCTGCCTTTGCTGCATTTCCCGTTGTGTTACACGAGGATTTTCTTACTTGTTTTTAATTCTTGTTACATTTTAGTTCTTCAGAATATGTTCTGCCACTCAGATATGAAAGCTGGATGACTTGGTTTCCAAGTTATCTGAAGAATCCTGAGGCTGAAAGTAAAGCATTGAACTGCCTGTAGTCACACAGCAGGCTGCTTCAGGGCAAGAATATAGTATAATGTTCAGAGTGAGATGTTTAAACCTGATGTGGTAAAGATGCAGCTGTTACAGCTGGTGTTGTATCATGAGTGACTTGAGGGATTGGCATGCAGTACCTGGATGGTGCTGGTAATCTTTGTCCAGGAGACTGTAGCTCCATACAGTTCTACAAGAACTACTTCTCTATACTTTCCTAAATGTCAAATGTCCAGTTATGATATTTTAATAGATGTGACAGTTATGGCTATAGAAGCTCATAAACGACATGAAATCTAGAAGCTCTTTATTTTCAGATCTGCAAACCAGCATAGGGTTAATTAAAATTCATGTTTTTTTTTTTTTTTATTTTCATGCTGCCTCATTTATATTCAGAGCATGTCCTAGGCAGGTTTATTTTGATAGATTGTTATCCACAATAAATTGAAATACCTTTCACAGTGCTTCCTGTAAGATAAGAAAAAATTACTGTAGTTATATTCGTAAATCCTAGGTGAATATGCCAGTAGATTGATTTGTGCTGTAGGTTTCCACCTTAATTTAAACATGCTGAAATGAGCCTGAAGCTTAATCGTTTTTATCAGCTCTCTAAAAAAGATATTGGAAATTATTAATTGATCATGTATGTTTAAATATTTATACAGCAGTAAAATAATCATCCTTATCACCAATGCACAACATCCATCCATTAGTTCAGGCATTTGCTATTCTCTTTGTTTTCTTTTCCCACAGGGCAGTTTGTGACATGATTAAAGTATGCCTGTAGTATAGTATTATACAAAAAATACTGTTTTGATACCAGTGCTATTAAAGTAGCTGTATATTTGTGTTGACACTCGTATCAGACCAAAGGGCTGAATAAATGGCAGGTCCCAGAAAAAGGTCCCAAATCTTGTACAGTTAAATGTGAAAAAGAGATCTAATGGACCTTGCCCAAGAGAGATACATCTTTCTGAATATAAAGAAATGTACAGGAGAAAATCTTAGAATCGTAGCATCCTTAGAGTTGGAAGGAATCTCTGAAGGCTGTCCAATCCAACTCCCTTGCAATGAGCAGAGACATCACAGCTAGACCAGGTTGCCCAGGGTCTGATTCAGCCTCACCTTGAAACTCTCCAGGGACAGGGCATCAACTGTATCACTGGGCAACTTGTTCTGTGCCTCACTACCCTCCCTGTAAAAGATTTTTTTCCTTATATATAACCTAAATCTACCCCTCTTTGAGCTTGAAACTGTTTCCCCTTGTGCTATCAACGCAGACCCTGCTAAAGAGTCTGATCTTGATCTCACTTGCTGTGACCACATTATTCCTATCCTATTAGGTTTTCACTTGTGGTATTTTTTCTTAATAAGTTACAGTTTGCAAAGGCAAAAAAAAAAAAAGGGAAAAAAATGTAGCCAGAACTTAAATATATGTTTAAATATATAAAATCTTTTTGCTCTCTTTTTGTATACTTTTATACAAGATGCATTTTTGCATGCTTCAGGGAGATTTGTTTTAGGGGGCAATAGAAAATGTGAGAATCCTATCCTATGATTACTTGGTATTGCTGAGGCATAAACATAAGCAATCACTGGCATCTGAGTTCCAAGCAAATATGATAAAATGTCTTCCCATGGTGTGAAAAGCTCCTCAGGGACTGATAGCAATCTGATCTGGTTTAGGCCACCTAAGATATGAATAGTTTCCTTCTCCCTCTGTAGGCTTCCAGAGTGCCCAAACAGTTGTCTCAACATGGAGGTATTTAAGTATCTGATAAGATGACATGCAACTGGGCCTACATCTGCAAAATGTAAAGATAACTTTTTAAAGACTTGTAAAAACTTTTAAAGCTTATGAAGGATGAATCATTCTAGTGGTTGGTGAACCAGATAAGGAGTCAGGTCTACACATGGCCAGACCAGGTTCTCCTCCCTTGCTGGGTGAAATTTGAACTCTTCGTTTCCCTCAGGTCTTCCTTAAAGAACTGTCTCTTCTCAACTCCGTACAACATTCAGCACAATGGGATTTGAAGCATGACGTAAGCTTTTGTATGCTGTCATAGAAACACTAATAATTTCACGTTCAGAGTTCCTTTCATTTGTAAAAGTGTTATGTTTTGAAGCTGTCTTCTCTCTGCAGCAGACAGGCAGAGCCATGCCATTTTTACACGCTACCTTGTCATGAGGAGCTTGTAACACATAAGCTGGAGAAAGCTGAAACGCTGGAAGAGTTTGTAAGAATCCTTACAGAAAATTGATGTATTTAGAATTCTTCCTACTGTTTTTACTGGCAGCCAACTTATGTTCATTTGTGAAAACTCTTTTTTCGAAATTGGAGTAAGGCTAGTGATTGGCACAGATGGGCTGCTTGCTTAAAATCTCCGTCAATGAGGAGGAGGCCCTTTGATATCTTATGCTGAGCAGGGATTTTCCTATTTTGAGAGTCAGAAGTGTGAATCTTGAAAGCATGGTTTGTATTCAAAAAAGTGTTTCTCACAGTGTGACATGTTTTTAAATTCTGTGCTCTAATGTGCTTTTGAGTTCTTATCTGCTTAGAGCTTTTGCTGAGAAAACAGGGTTTTGCTGCTGCAGAACTCATGTAATGGCAGAAGGGCAAAAAATATCTACTTTGCCTTTTGCGATATTGGTACAACCATAACAAAACCCAGAAATATACGGTTAATGAAACTTCTTTTCTCTTCTTTTTTCCTGTGCCCCAGTAATGAAATGATCTTTGTTGACTAGCAGGTCCCTACTTGCCTATTTGAATTCCACAGGGATCAGATCTGATGGGGTAAATACTTACAGAAAGTTGCATAACTGAGGTACTGTATTTCCTTTCTGGGGTTCTTTGCAATTTTTGAAGAGACGGAACCAAGTTTGGTAGGCTTGACTCATTGTTTTCGTATACTTCTTTCCTGTTTATAAGCTTTATACAGTCTTCTATGTACCTGTTTCATACTTGTTCTCAAACCCAAAGGTGGGCTTGTGAGAATTATGGTTTATTTATCTCTGCTATCAGCAGGACTAAAGGAGATACAACATCTGCCCATCAGCCTTGTCCATATTCTTATAGTGTCATGGATAAATGGCAAATCGTGCAAGATTTTTTTTTTTTTTGCCTTAAAAATAGCTGTGTACTAAAAAAAATTGCAGTGTGATGTATGTCTTATGTACTGCTCTTGTTGTCAACTTTTAAAAGTATTTGTGTCTATCTGCTTGGACCCATCTAAACGCATTTACTTAGCTGAAAAACTGTATGGCCAATTCTTAGTAAGAGTGATGTTGGTAAATACCATTTGAATATTTCACAATATTGCAATCAAAATAAGTTGTGAACCTTTTATTCTTTTCAGTACTTCAAAGCTTGGTTGTCTGTATCTTCACTACCCTTTCTTTTCTGAGATAATCCAGTCTTAATGGGGGACTGTATTTTGATGATATTTCTGGTATACTTAAGATCATGAAGTAGGAAGTAGGGGTTTTTCAAGCTCCTTTCTGGTATGGTCTACTTTTACAGGTGTCTTCTGCAAAGCTCTGCATACTACAGTCCTACTTCATTTTTTTTTTTTTTTTTTGCTGTGGCAAGGCAGGAACACTGCTGAGATAGAGACAGAGTCATACTAGGATTTGCATCATCGTGTAGTGAAATTCTCCTGCAGTCTTGCCTGTGGAGTTGGCCACCCACATCCAACAGCACATATGGAACAAAAGATTTTTGAGAGAAGGACTGCAGTACTGCTATACAAATAGGGGATTCAAAGTCTTGGCTTGCCTGGAAAATGCAAGCTGAGTAGTGATATTGTAACAATCTATAATGATGTAGATTGCTTGAAAGTAAAGCCTCCTCTTTATTTCCATCATTATCTGTGCATTTTCACCAGCAGTGACCAAGAACCCCCATGCAACATTTAAAAACAAAAACAAACTCTACCAGTGGAGGTGACTCTCTGCTTCACAACAGCATTGCTAGGAAAATGTTGCCCATGCAGTCCACTTTTCATTGACACGAACAGAAGTCAGAGGTTTCCAAATTGGATTATTTGGTGGGTATGGTAGGGCAGTCTTCAAGGCCAGGTTGGATGGGGCCCTGGGCAGCCTGGTCTAGTATTAAATATGGAGGTTGGTGACCCTGCCTGTGGAGAGGGGGCTGGAGATTCATGATCCTTGAAGTCCCTTCCACCTAGGCCATTCTGTGACAGTCCAACCAAGATTAGCGATGGTCTCCTCAGTTTTCAATCTGGTATGGAGTTTGGTGTTATTGTGCTGCATGAGAAAAGTTGCTGTCTTCTCTGGCCTGACTCTGGAAGTTCAAGCCTTCAGCTTAGTCAGTGTCACAGTGTAGCAATTGGAGCTGATGGTTTGTCTGAGTTCCAGGGAAACCATAAGGATCACCCCTTTCCTATCACAAAAGGCATTAATTGCACATCACTATACCTGCTGAGACTTGTGTCTTTAACTTCTTTGGTGGAGAGTTCACGTTACTACTCCACGGACTGCTGTTTTGACTCCAGCTTGTAGTAGTGACACCACGTTTCCTCACTGGTAATGACATGATCCAGGAAACTGTCACCTTCAGCATCATATAAGTTCAATATGTCCTGAAAACCTTGTATATGGCATTGATTCTCTTCCTCTGTGAGCATTTGTTGGACCCACCTGCTACAAAGTTGATATATTCCAATATTGCCATTGTTGTTTCCAATGCATTGGTGCTGATGCTCATTTCTGTACGCAGTTCCCTGGTTGTAGTCCAAAGCCTTGCATGGATGAACTGATCAAGACACTCTTTATTTTGTGGTGTGACAGCTGTGCATGTCTGTTCAGAACATGGCTTGTCTTTCACATCTCTGACACTGCTGTTGAAACTGGTCATCCACCACCTCACTGTAATCACATCCACTATTTGGTCTCTATAAATGTTCAGTAAGCGTCAATTAATGTTAGTGGATGCAATTTTTTTTCCATGTGGAGGAATTCTGTGGCACCCCTTTGCTTCAGACACGCTTCCATATCAGATGCCATTCTGTCAGACTGCTCCTCTGCTGTCATCTGCCACAGGGCAACAGCATGCAACAGGATACTGGTAGAAAGGTTCCACCTCTACTGCCTTACCATCAACATTCACCTCTGACACTGTGGACTAGCACACTAAAATAGGAGGCATTTTGTTCAGAGCAGCCTATAGGCAGTTACTTGTAGTATCTGTAAGGGAAAGTAAGTGTCGTCATATAGAAAAGGAGGTAGCTCATCCCTTTTCCAGAGCAAGAATGCAGAGGTAAAATGTAAGATTTTTAAATAGTTTATCATGTAGAAATAAAAAGGAGAGTGCTTTCTCCATGGACCTGGTTCTATGGGCAAGAGACAACAACTTGGTCATTTGAAGACCTTCTCTTGGGAAAGTTTGAGAACCTAGTTGAAATCCTGATCATACTGAAATTAGTTTTTGGCACTGACATCAGTAAAGCTAATATTTTATCCCTTTTATTTTACAATAGTTCTGTGATCATAAAGTGCAAGATATGTACTTTTTACTATGGCTGCTCATGAAAGCAGGCTTAGAGAGTTATGTATATACCTTTTGTAAAAAAAAAAGTGTATGGTTTCTTGGTTAATATACCACAGGATTTGTTGGTGGGATATGAGCTAAAGGAATAAATTATTAAGAGACTATTGGCACTGGGATACTGCAAGTGAAAAAATGTGTACAGTTGGGACCAGATGTTAAACTGCTGTTTCAAAATTAATATTCTGTGTGTAGAATGGTTATGGAAGCTGAAAGGCTTAAGCAAAATGCAAACCTTCTGCAGAGATGAAGAACTCAGGCCTTAGTCACTGGAAACTGGAAGCTTCTCTCAGGGAATGCTTTCAAACTGTGAAATGGAGATAAGAGCATTCCTTTTATTCTCTTTTTTTCTTTCTTTTTCTGTTTTTATTTTTTATTTTTTATTTAATTCTTTATTCTTTCTTTTTCTGTTCAGGCCAAAGACTGGTAGTAATTTATTTATGTGGACTTTGTTATGAAGAGCTGTTTGTGGGAACTTATAGTACAAGAATTCACTGATATTAACCAAGACAGAGCTTCTCTGTAATGTATTTCCTAAGGAAAAATGGAACTGAAGTTTTGAAGTATAGTGAGTCAGATGTTTCTCAGTGTCTTACTGTGCTTCATACAATATTTTAATGAAACAATAGTGTATTTCTGATCATAGTGCAGAAACCACATAACTAGAAAAGTAATTTCTGTTGTTACAAGAACAAAGGTGTAGCAAGCTGTTTTAGTTCAGTTGTTTTGAAACAGAACTGGCTTCTTTCATGGATGGTGCCCTGGGTGCTCTACTGCTTGAAACATAGACTTCCTGCATGATGGTGTTTTTGTGTTTGCCTTCTTTCCGTCATTTCTTCTCTAATATTTCCCTTGTTTCCTTTGTTTCTGATTTTTCTTTAATTTCACATTCATTTCTGTATTTTCATTCCATACTAGTGTTGCTAACATCTGAGATTTAGTTCAAATAAATGCATGTGCTGTATGTGGACTTCACAGTTATCTCTCTCTGTCATGCAAAGGGACACAGACACAGAATGAGAGGAAGGTGGAACTAAAATTCCAATTCTTTACTTCAGAGATTTTCAATAATGCAGACTAAAATACCTGCTCCACATCTTTCCTATGTTATCCATTAAGGAGCATCACAGAGTGACAGATTGGCTTAGGTTGGAAGGGACCTCAAAGATCATCTAGTTCCAAGCCCCCTGCTGTGGGCAGGGCTGTCACTCTCAAGCTCAGGCTGCCCAGGCCCCCATCCAAACCAGCCTTGAGTGCCTCCAGGGATGGGGCATCCACAGCTTCTCTGGGCAGCAGTGCCAGGACCTCAGCACTCTCATTGTGAAGAATTTCCTCCTAATGTTTAATTTAAATCTCCCCTTTTTTCGTTTAAAACCATTTTCCATGGCCCACTCCCTGATAAAGCATGATATAAAGCACTTAACACTGCACCAATGCTAATACATATGGATACAAATCCAACAGTGCCCGTTAAAAATAATATTTCCTTTCACAAATTTATGTATCAACTATATATTGCCAATTAAAGTTTTTTTTTCTTTCTGATTATGTAATTCTCCTAACTTAATATCTTCATCTGAGATTATGATTATGATTTACGGACTGATTTCTCTGCCCATGCAGACTCCTTCAGCTCCTTAGCTTGATAGTACTCCCTAATCTGCCATATTAAAAATGCTTCATTTCTGATTATACCAGAGATTGAAAGTTGATTGTTATTTTCTCTGTCCCCCATTCAGAGCACCTAAATGAAGTGGTCAGATTATCAAAACTGTGTATCAGTTAGAAGCTCAGTAAGGATGACACATTTTTGAAAAGGGAAAGAGTCTTTTTCTCTTAATTAGGATGGCAACTCTCTTTTCCTCAAATGTCAACACCTAACATTGTGAAGAGACCAAAAATAATTGGGCCACTACACAGTAAATAACTGTGCAATATTACAGTTTTACAGAGCAAGAAATACTTTGCTTGTGCTTCACTTGGCTTTTGCTTTATGAGACAATAAAGTCCTGGCAAATAAATGCCAAGACCTCATCCCAAGGGAGCGGTGATGCCTCTCTGAAGACTTCTGCAGGGCTTGTTTATTACCTCATAAACTCAAAGCCAAATGAAGTTGTTATAATGTTACTTTGCATATAAATTATGCCTCCCCTGTCTATCTGCAGTTATGCATACTTCTTACTGCCTATATTTCTTTCCCTTCTGCCTGTTCTCCTTTACAGTTCTAGCTGCAGATGTTTTCCTTGGTGAGACTAGACCCCAAATATATGGAAAATGTCACTACTGCTAAGTATACATGTTTACAAGTCAGAACTTGAGCACCAAAATACTAAGGTAGAAACAGAAATCAGAATGTGCTGCATATACCTTCTGGGATAGGAGTTGATATGTTATACCCATGTCTGTAAGTTTTCCTCTCAAGATGTGTGGGCTAACAAATAGCCCATGTGGAAAAACAGAAATGAAAATGGAGATTCTGACTTAATCAAGTATCTTTAGGGGCTTGGGTTCAAGTTCATTGTGAGATTCGGTAGCACTGAATGTGTGTTCTTAATGTCTTACAAAGGAAAATGTCAGCCATGGGTGATCACTGAAATGAATGTCAGCCTTATTGCAAAGCTGACTGCAGGGAAGCTAGAAACCAAGTTGCTTAGGAAACAAAAGAGGCCATACAGGAGCAGATGGATTCTCCTGTCTGAACAATAAAAAAACACACAGAGCTCTCCCTGTCACCGTTAACAACGTTCAAAAATGCAAGAAACAAGGAAGTAGACACAGTTATTCCAAGTAGTTCACAACTGTAGCAAGATATGATGAGATCATAAGATAATTCAGACTGGGAGGAAACCTTTGGAATTCTGTAGTTCAACACCCTGCTCAAGACCAGGTCAGAGCAGGATGCTCAGTTGGGTCTTGAAAATCTCCAAGGATGCACAGTGCACAATCTTGTGAGGCAGCCTGTCCTACTGCCTGGGTGTCAGAGCGAAAAGATTTTCCCTATTATATACTTTGAGCCTCTTTTCTTTCAATTGTCTCTCATCCTCCTGCCATACATGTCTTTACATTGTCTCGACTTCAATATCTCAGAGGTACTGAAGGGTCAATACTGAGAGAAGACACTGAACAGAGGGAAATGGAAGACCATTTCTGATGATGATGATGATTTTAACCTCTCACAGCTGCAAAGGTCTGAAATCTATTGCTAGACTGATTTAAAAACTACTGGGAATATGTTGTACGGTAATGGTTGAATTGCAGCCTGAACCACTGATTGATCGCCTGGGGAAAGGACTGGGTCAGCCCTGGGAGCACAGGTGAAGGCAATTCAGCTGTGTGACTGGAAGAGGTGGAGCCTGGCTGCACCTCTCTTAGACCTTGTTTAAGGGCTGACCCACCAGCCAGGGGAAAGATCTGTTTTTGGAGATCCCTACTTGATGAAGTTTTCCCCCTATGAACCTGAAATCTTCTGATATGGGTGAGTAATCTTTTCTTTTACTGCACTTCTCTATTGTGCTCGTTGTTCTATTATTGCACCTTTATTGTAATGCCTTTCCCCCTGTATTGATCTGTCTAGTTGCTATAGTTGTAAAAAATTAATTCTGCATTGATGGCAGAAGGAAGGAGCAATTTCCTGTTATGTCCTTGATACCATGTAATTTCATTCACATTTTAGAGTGTATGACCTGATGGTGTTATTTCCTTTGAAGATTAGAAGCGTTTATTTATCCACCTATGCCAGCTTATTCTTAAACCTGTTCTGGTTAATAAACTGTAATTATATTAATACTGATTATGAGGATTTCGTTATGAGGGCTCTTACTAATTGTGAAGTATAGGCCTTTATGTTTTATTTTATTAACAAACTCATTGAGGGGAGATGAAATGCCCCTACTCTTGTTTGCTTTGTTACTACTCAGCTCTCCCTGGTCCTCTATAATTTCTAATATAGTTATAATTAAGATTCAGTGTTTATTTTCTGCATAGGTAATTGTGTGTGGTAAATGCTGAAAAAGTGGGCGTTATTTTGTAAATGTTACAGGTTTTTTTTTTTTTTTTTTTTAATGGTACTTACGTTGAACTACTAGTATAGTGCTGTGAGGCTTGGAGAAGGACGCTTTGCAGGAGGGGCCCTCCTGCCCTAGCTTTTCTGTGTTTGCACCAGCTGAGTCTGAGCATTAGGTGAAACAGGTGTATAACTTGCATCCTATTACTCCTTAATTACCTTAGTTGAGATTAAATAAAGCTGTGTTTGAAAAGGGGCTGAAGTTGAGTAAAGCTTTCAAGGGGCTGAGTGTAGAGTTAGAAAACCTGTGTGTGAGCTTCAGAGAAACAAAGGCTCAGGACTTGCCGAGGTACTTTTGGAGTACCTAAGATGGACGTATGAACTGTTGAGCTTGAGTACATTTTTGCTTATGAAAAGAAAAACTTTCATCTTGTGAGGATGGAGAGTGCAGCACAGGAGTGCTGCACTCTGTGATTTGTGGCAATGGCACAGGCTGAATGCAGAAGCAGCTTCTGGTGTTAAGGTGGGTAAATGATTGGGGGAAAAAAAACAACAAAACAACAAACCTTTGGCTTCTGATGAAACTTATCCAGGGTTAATGGTGGTGCAATACTGTGTGTCTGGTCAGCTCGTGAAGTACAGGATAGTATCTTAGTATGAAGATGGAAATTCTTGAAGTGGCTGCTAGGAATGTGAATTTGGTTACATTTAAAGGTGTCCGAAGGGTCTGTGTATGTTTGCCCTGAGGCAATGGAGAAATACTGGTTTTGCTAGGCTTTAGGTAAACACATAGTCATGTGCCGCCTTATCTGACCAGAGGAAACCTCAGAATTGTAGGAGTTGAAAGGAACCTCTGGAGACCATTGTGTTCAACTCCCTGCTAAAGCAGGTTCCCCACAGCAGGTCAGTCTGATGTTATTCATGGGGAAACTTCAAGTGAATGGAAGACTTAAACAAATAATAACTAATGTTAACTTTCTTGGGAAAATGTTGCGTTATTCCATGTGAAAGTACTTCTTGTGCATGACTGGCTAAGGAAGTGTAAGTACTAAGGGCATGGTTAGCTTGCTAACTAAATTAGCCATATAGCTATTTGTGACTTTTTTGATGCTTTTCCTGATACAGTTTATTTTACATAATGTTTTCTTACCTAAATATATGTATATATGCTTTAGAAGTGTCTTTGTGGTGATACAATGAAAAATGCTCTCTGAGAAATGATATTAAATATTCTGTGTTCAGAATGAAGGCCTATGGAATAAATGAGCTCCCTCAGAAATCAGGTCCTGAGGAGTTTCATGTCTTGGCTATCATGAAGTAGAATATCTCAGTAAGATAACAACTGAAAACTCTAGAATTTTTAAATTTTTTTCTTATGTTTGAGCTGTTATTTTCTAGTGAAGAGTAGGGGGTAGTAGACTACATTCACAAGCAATGTTTCTAGCAGTGAAAACTTAAAATTCCAGTATTTGAATTCTTTTGTGCCATCACACAACAAAACTTTTTTTAAATTGTGTGAATTAGATTCTCACAAGCTAACAGATGATCTCACTGTTTCGAGAGCCCTAATTCTAACTTTGTGAATGCTTGAATTTATTTATACTGCTCTTCTTAGCACATTTCCATCTAATGTGGATTTAGTTTCAGACTCTTGTATGTGAATATCTTTGAGTAATATCTTCATTTATAGTAAGTGTAGCTTATATTACTGCTTGACAAGGTTTCTAGAACACTCAGCAGCTGTACTGTGAGACTGGTATGGTCAATTTCAATTCCCATTCTAATCCTATGTCAATTAGTAGTTTAGCAGTGAAAAACCTAATTAACTTGTTATACCTACAGTATGCTGCCTTGTTACAATAGATCCATGTTTAAATGTTCCTGGGAGACTTTTATCTCTTCAAAGAGTATAATTAAATAACAAGTTTACATTATTTCTTTTTGAAAGCTGGCCAACTTACATTTTTCATCAAGATATACTTGCTATGCTTTCAGCAGTTTTCTGTGAAGTCCTGTAGAATATCTGCTTTAGTTTTTTTTTAGTAGTAAGAACTCTTATTCCAGATAAAATTAACCTATCTGAGGTATCTCTGAGTTTTTTCAAATGCTTATGTGCAGTAATGGCTTGTTTAGAAGTATATAGTATATCTCTCTGCTGGTACCAAAGCAGACTTTTATAACAAATCCAGTTCTCTCTTCAATATTGGAAGTTTCCTTTGGGTTGATAGAGAGGTGGATTTTCAAACAATGACTTTTAGTATAAAATACTAAAGAGTACAGTATTTACTGGTTGTACTTTCATGTGTTTTACCTTGCCAATTCAAAAGGGAAAAAGAAATCCCATCCTTTTTGCTAGCCTTTGTTATTATCATTTAGACCTTTCATTTACTGCAGCTGAGTAACTGATCTTGATCGAGTGTAACGAAGGGAGGCTGTTAGCAAGCTCACTATGTTAACACAGCTGCTATTAAATACACTTCTACATGCAGGGGAGTCAGAAATCCATGGCTGATCCCTTTGATTTCACTTCAGTGAATCCTAAAAATTAGCATGAGCAGTGAGTGAGTACACGTTAATGTGTTGCTGCCAGCAAGTAAAGCACCACAAATAGTGGGAGATTATAAGCAACTTGCCTTTCTCTTGAGAGCCTTTGCTGAGTGACAGTGCCAGTTAAGGCTGGCATGGTCATTCTTAGTAATGAAACTCTTGACCTAGGAAAGCTATCCAAGAACTTTTAGGAAGATTGTCCCTGGTATAGTCACTGTAGCCCTCGAGCTTATGCATGGCTGCTGCTTCATAATCTGGTCCTTTTAAAGCTGCTTTAAAAGATGACCCTCTGTCTGCCTAGTGCCTTCTGTACTTGTTATCGTGTGTACAGAGCTCTAGGATTTGCAGTGAATTGCCTTCGGCTATTGATCAGCCTCTGTTTACCTTCTCTAGTTTGCATGTTAGCACTGTACCTTGATTAGTCATGGGATATACATCTATCTATCTCATGGGAGGCCATGAGGCTTTTGTCAGAGATTAGCAGCAGGTTAACAGTTACACAAGGGAAGAAATAGCTCTGGTATTATAAAGAAGAGGATTTTTCAGGTCTTTAATACAGTAAAATGATGTATAAGGAGGAGCAGCTGAGGGGCTGGGAGTTCTTTCTCTTGGAGATAAGACAGTGGTGTATGAGGGGAAGACATCATTGCTCTCTGTCGAAAAGGATGAGGCACCAAGGAGGGTGTTGATCCCTTTTCTCAGATGTCATATGGCAAGATGAGAGGCAGTGTCCTCAGACTCTGGGGGTTTAGATTGGATGTCAGGAATAAATGTCTTCATAGAAAGGGTGGTTGTGTACTGGAACAGGTTGCCCAGGGAAGCGGTGGAGTTGCCATGTCTGGAGATATTTAAGAGATGTGTGGATGCAGTGCTTAGGGATGTTATTTAGTGGTGGATCTGTGCTAGGTGGATGGCTGAACTTGATGATTCTAAGGGTCTTTTCCAATCCAGTGGATCCCCGTGATTCTCTGCTGAAGTTAGTATAGATTTACTGTTTATTCTAATGGGATATTCTTCAAGGAGGCTGATATCTGTTGTACACCTGAAATGTCAACTGAGTATGTGACTGGATTCTTCTGTGAGGAGTGTAGCTACAGAAGTAATAACTCATGTTGAAGGATGTACTTGATTGGAACAGCACAATGGAGCTGCTTTTGCTTAGAATGGCAGGTTCTAGAAAATGCTGCCACTAGGTTTCTTTTGTTGTGGTGAGCTTTGGTTCTACTCACTGAATCTATGTGAATTCATATGGAAATCTTTTTTTTGGGGGGAATTTCTTGCTGGAAAGTCTCAAACTTTACCTTCAATTAGTTTAGTGATCTTCAGCTGTTGCTTTCATCATACCTTCTCATTACCAAAGAGAGGAAAACAATGGCTGTGCAATGCAGGTACTCTGAGAAAAGAAAACAAAGCTATTGGAGTACAACTTGGATAACTTCCCAGATGTTTCTGGAACTACTAAAGCCAAAAGTCTGTCAGTGTTCCATGATGATTTTTCATTAGCATTGCTATTTCTGTTCACTTATTTGTGAAAATTAAACTGTTCAGAAAAAAAAACAGTTGCGTGGCTAAAATAACTTGCTGGTGTCTCTGACATCTAGTCATAGCTTTTTTTTTTTACAGCAATGTCTTGTTCACTTAATTACCATCGGTGTTGGATCATCTAATTTCAGCTTACATGACTGTAAATGTATTTTACAGTCTCTCAGTGAGCCCTTAACAAAAGGAGAACTGATTTCAGACACAGGGCTCTTGTTTTTCATGTTGTCTTTACTCTCGCTGCTCACTGAAAATTCTTTTTGTGCAACAGGAATGTTGTTTATTGTATTGCTACAGTGGTTGTCTTCATAGTGTTCAGGATGTATATGCTGTCATTTGATATACAAATGTGCTTATGCATTGGTATACTTGATGTACCTTTTCTCCTTCATCAAAACCATTTGACAGAATTTTGATGAGATTCTTTCTTTGACAGGACAATGCTGTTGTTTTGATGTACAGTCCTTTACTGAGATTATGGCTGTGTTTGTATTCTGGTACGTTTATCTCTTGAAATAAATTTGAAAGAGAAAGTGCTGATAAGAGCATAACAGTGAGGCATTTCAGCAAACTGATGGTGTTTTGCAATTAAGCTTAATAATGATCCGTCAGAAGCTTCTGGACTAAGAACAGGTATAAAGTGGGAATGAGTACTTTGAAAAAGGAAAAGAATGAGATACAGGTCTTGGCTCCATACTGTATTCAACTGCTTGCTCACATGTGAAAATGCGTTTTGCCAAAGAAAACCATTAAAGAACCTTGTACAACAAAATGCAAGTAGCAACTATCCAGTAGTAGCTTTAAGGCTGTGAGCTGGGTTGTAGGTGAATGTATCCTTTGTATTTGCTGAATGGTCACTGAATGGTAGCAGAGAACTAGGTCGTGAAAGCTGGTAATGCTGTCAAACAAAAACTGATAGCTGTATGGGAGAGCCAGGTTTCTTCCTTGGCAATCACCAAACCCCATTTAATGATGAACATTCATATCTAGTTTGTCCTTTAGGAGAAAATTCTGAAGGGTGAAGTGCTTAACCATTACATTAGTACAACATTCATTTAAAAATGAATGCAGCAGTAGCTTAGAAGCTGATGGGAAAGAAGGGGAAGTCACAGATTTAGGAAAATGCTTGTTAATGAATTTCTGGAGAATCTGAGCATATTCAAATCAGCAGATGTGAAATTTAGCTTAGTGTGCTCAGTGAGCTGGTTAATTGGATTCAATTTCAGTTAATTTGGGTAATTCATAGAGGACAGGTAAGTTTTCAAAAGGACAAATATACTTGCTTGGTGAAAAGGGTGGTGTGTGAAAAGGGACATGTGAAACATGGCCCAGTGAGTGTTATTACAAGACCTAAGTTGTTCTAGGAGCCTAATAAATAGGGCAGCAGGTTTTGTCGGTATCTGGAGAACAGAAAATATTTATGGAGAAATGTAAAACTGATTTGGTTTCAAGGCAAAAGTATGCAACATCTTGATGTCTGTGGAAGTTTACACAGGCATTTGAATTTGGGAAGAGGGATAAAAATCCTTCTTGTTTTCCTGTTTTGGTAATCACGCATGAGGGTCTCCAGGGTTAGATACTACTTGCTGAGAGTAAATAGCATTAGTAGTTACAAGTTACAGCGTCTGTCCTCTTGGCAGAATGTGCCAAGAGAACAATATCTGTGTACTAAAAAAATCTGGATTTCCTGAATCACAGCAAGAAGTCAGATGATGGCAGGATTTTGGGGCCATTGACTTCAATACAGTTGCTGAAAAACCAAGCGTTAACTGTTACTGGCACCAATGGAGGAAAAGATTAGATATTTTTTTTTATGGTGTGTACACAGTGTGTCTACACTGAAAAAATCATGAAAACTGTGATGAAGAAACATGGAAATTGCAGATGATCACAAATAGCAAAGGACAGAAGTCTATAGGCAGAGAAAGAGAAGAATCTGAAACCCAGCGAAGTGTACTGCTTATTCTGGTTTCATACATATCTACCTTGCCTGGTCTTATTTGCCACAAGTGTTATTCCCTTGCAGAACTTCTAAGCAATAGACCAGAGTGCATAGAAAGAACAAGAGGGATGATGGTCCTTCTGTCAGAGTGCTTCTGTTATCTCATCTGTCACACTGATACAGGAGATGGGCTGTCAGCCTGAACACAATTGATATGGCCAGTGTTCTTTTAATTTCTGCTGGAGCCTGTATGCTAGAAACAGTAATACTGGCACTAAAACAAGAGCCCTAGGCGCTGATACAAATATGTAAATGAGTAATGTGTATTTCTCCCTCAATGTAACATTAAAGACAACTATGTTTTTATAGACACTGGGACAAATTGTAGATAGTGTCAATGTCTGCTATCTTCAGCAAGGAAGTATATAAATTAAATCCATCACGTTGGAAGAGATTCATTTATATAATTTAATTTCAACCTGTATTTAACCACTACTAGGTTTAAAACAAACAAAAAACAAACAAAAAAAACAACAAAGTGGCTTACCTCATGAAGAGGAGAAGGGTACTGAAGCTGCAGCATAAAAGGGGGATATAGTGAAGGTTTTGACTGTTAGGATTGTGTTGAAAGATGATAGATGAAAGGGTGCAGCTGTCCCATAACTTACACCCCTAGGAGAGTTCTGCCTTCACGCAGATTAAAAGAGGAGCTTGGCTCTTTGTATTATTAGTATGAAGGCAGAAAATCTGAGTTCTTGTAGTGCTAACGGGCTTTAAAAAAAAAAAAACAAAACACAAAACCTTTCTCTGGAAATGGCAAAGCTGACTCAAAAACAAGGTTACTTTTTTTTTACCCACTTCTGAGCAAATGCTGGCATTTATAGTGTTACTGCAGTACTGTGTTTTTGTATGTTTTCAGCATTTAATAATAGTGATTTCTTAAAAGTCAATATACTCTTTCACAGAATCACAGAATTATCAAGGTTGGAAAAGACCTAGAAGATCATCCAGTCCAACCATTACCAATACTCCCCAGCTAAACCATATCCCTCAACACAACATCGAAACGTTTCTTGAACACTCCCATGTTCGGTGACTCCACCACCTCCCTGGGCAGTGCATTCCAGTGCCTGACCACCCTTTCCGAGAAGTAATATTTCCTTAAGTCCAGCCTGAATCTCCCCTGGCGCAGCTTGAATCCATTCCCTCTAGTTCTATCACCAATTATACGAGAGAAGAGGCCGACCCCCAGCTCAACCTCCCTTCAGGAAGTTATAGAGTGCTATAAGGTCTCCCCTGAGCCTCCTCTTTTCCAGGCTGAACAATCCCAGCTCCCTCATCCTCTCCTCATAAGGCCTGTGCTCCAGACCCCTCACCAGCTTCGTAGCCCTCCTCTGAACATGTTCCAGGGCCTCAATGTCTTTCTTGCAGTGAGGGGCCCAAAACCGAACACAGTACTTGAGGTGCGGCCTCACCAGTGCAGAGTACAGGGGGACGGTGACCTCCCTGTTCCTGCTAGTTTCCCATGAGATGGGCCATTTCTGACATAAAGATCTTTGAGAGCAATAGCTGTCTTTTAAAAACATAATATTTGTTGAGTATGTATTTCATTGGGATATTTCAGTGTTGTTATTTATCTTACTGTTTATAAGCTTGGAAATAATTAAGTTTTCTTGCCATTATTTCTGTTCTACTGTCAGATACTTCCTTAATTGAGACTGTTGCAAGTCAAAACAATATTTGCAACTAGTGGGAGTGTTTATCTGCTCTTTCATAGCTCCCCACTGTAGCTCAATATCTGCTCAGGTGGATGTTGTAAAGTATTCTCCTCCTTCACAGGGTGATTTGGGTGTAAAAACTCCTGAGTGCTATATTGAGGAAAGCATTTGCGTATAGCATAGCTGAGAGGAAACTTAAAGCTAAGGAGCTGAAATGCAAGTCCTTTCTGAAGTCCTCACCTCTCCTTATTGAAGTTCTCAAAAAGGCTTCGTTTTTTTTTGCTTGAATTCTAAGTAAATATGCTCAGAGCTTTATATGTAGGTGTCCCTGTGTGATCAGAAATGAGTACAAAGTGTACCACACATCTCTGTAGCAGGAGTGTTTTCACTCAGGCCATTATAAAAGGATCTAGCCAGCATTATGCTGGGAAATATTCTGTTTGAAAAGCAGTATGAATAGTCTTTTTTTAATCATCAATCTTAGTGATGAACTATGTTGTAATTGGACAAATAATTGAGAAAAGTGAATGTGTAATGCTGCAAATGCTCTTGTTATAAATAATAGTCAGTACAGCTTGAGTTGCTGTGCATGATCTTGAAATTAGTATGTGAATAACACCGAGTTATGTATCCCTATAATATGTGCATGAATAGTAACCTCCATAGTAACTCACTCTGCAGCTGTGTGCCCAGGGACATGAGATATCAGTATCTGACAGTACTCAAAGTTCTTCTCTTTTGAATGACATACAGTGCTTTAGGACTAGTCTTGGTCAACTGGGAGTGGAGTATCATTTCTAGAAGTCTGTACTTGGGTGGTATTTCATTGCTGAGCAAAATGGTTTAGGTTGAAGAGCAGCTTGTAAGTATTTTCATACATCTTTCTACTAAATAAGATCAGATAGAGGAAGCAGATAATCTAATATGAAATACAATATCTAGAATTCACATGGATGGCATGCAATTGCATTTTTCATTTAGAGGCATTTGTTATTTAAAAAAAAAAATCCTAATGAAATTCTGGAAGTGGCATGCTGCCTGAAGGTGTTTAGCTAAAATACTGATTGCAAAAACTTCCCATTCTAGAATTATTTGGGGAAATTTACTCTTTCCAGAACAGAAATAGTAATGTAACCATTGGATAGCTTGAGTTGGAAATAACCTCAGAATATCTGGTCCTAACCCACTGTTGTGGGCAGGCCGGCTGCCCACCAGCTCAGGCTGCCCAGGGCCCCATCCAGCTCAGCCTTAAACGCTTCCAGGAATGGAGCATCTGCAACTTCTCTGGGCAGCCTGTGCTAAGGTTTTATCAACCAATCAGTGAGAAAAAGTCCCTAACATCTATGATAAAATTTCCTTTAAAGCTATTCTCTGTTGTCTTGTCACTACCCGTCCATGTAAAAACTTTGTCTCCCTCCTGTTTACTTCAAGTACTGGAAGGTCACAATGAGGTATCCCCAGAGCCTTCTTTTCTCCAGGCTGAGCAAGCCCTGTTCTCTCAGCCTGTCTTTGTAGGATAGATGCTCCAGCCCTCTGATCTTCATGACCATCCTCTGGACTCACTCCAGCAACTCCACATACTACTTGTGCTAGGGGCCCAGACTTGGAAGCAATATTCCAGATGCGTAGTGTGTGACCAAAGGTAAGAAAGAGAACTGCTTCTGGCAAAGTAACTTCAATATCTGTGTTGGGTGTGGTGTTGTGTGTAGACTCCTTAAGTCTGTTAGTGCTGCAGAAATAATTATGTTGATAATACAATAGTACGTGTCTTACATATTGTTTTTGGTGAATCTAATCGCCACAACTTGATATAATGTAGGCAGCCACTGGTGGCACAGTCAGGAGTAGATGAGAAAATTCTTCCTAGATATCAACAGTGAGTGGTTGCCAGAAGAGTCAAGGGCTGGCACATCACTGTATGACCTGTTTGGTGCCCTGAGACTGGGCCAGGCCTAGGAAGCCAGGTTTACTTACCTGTGATGCGTGGTTCCTGATAGTCACGCAGCAGTTTCTGAATCCAACACCCAGTCTTGATGAAACTCTGTGCAGATGCTGTGGGAAGGTGAGTGTGAAGCTGGTGGCACGTGTGCTCTGAGTTCTTGATGTAGGAGAAATGGGGGAGGGCACTGAAAATTGTGGAATTGTTGTTCTGATAAGTCTTGCTCAAGTTTTTTTTTAGTTTTTCGTTTGCTTTACTTGTGATCTTTTGCTTATGTGCAACTTGCAACAGCAAGTCTGATTTCAGTCTTGCCAAATGAACTTTTGCTTCTTCTCTATCAAATGTGCTTTGTATTGTGTGGACTAAAGTCAGTTTGATATTGAAAAGTTCTAGGGTTGTCTTTCCCCATGGATGCACTGTGTCAGGAAAAAAAGCAGATGTGTCCAGGCTGTGGGAACAGACTGTACAAAGGGACAGTGTAGTAACTGCTGGGCAGGGGCCTGCCTTTTAAAAGGGAGTTCTCTCTCCCTAGTACAAATTAGCACTCTGTCTTCAAAGAGCAGATGGTGGAGAGGTATCCCATGGTGTGGGTACAACCAGAGGCATTGTAGTCCCTTTTTAGAAGGCAATTGAATGGCTAGATGGAAAGAATAAACACAAACTTTCAGGTAGCTTTTAGTCATAGGAGTTGTACGTGTGAGATATATAACAGCCTCAAAATGTGAGGGATTAAAAAGTGAAGCTCCCTACAGTACACATACTTGCTTTCAGGAGAACACTTCCATTCCCACGGTAAGCAGAAATTGCAGTATGCTGCACTAGTAACTGCTGTCCTCACGGTTTCTGCTTCTCTGTTCCCAGTGGCAAAGGCACTTCATTTAACTCTACTAATTGCAGTTATTTAATATAATGCTGGTATGTGCTGGGAGGAGAGAGTTTTCCTAAGCCTGTAACGTACTGGCTTGGGGCAAATGTATCCTCAATACAAGCAGCCTTTTTCTTGAAATACAATTTACTAGGGATGTGTTTCTTATGCCTGAGTATTCTGGTACCTACAGTCAGAAGAGCAGTAGAAATGTGATTGTGTACACAGGATCTTCACTCAAGCACACTTTCCTGTTCTGGAAAGGGAACTGAAACTTTGAGGGACTGTATGTAAGCATTTTCAATAGGGAACTTGGAAAAACGGAGCTCCTCTGAGCTCTTTTGTGCTTATTCAAAAATGAGGTCCCTCAGTGCCTGTTAATTGGCACAAACCTGCAAAGTGAGGTGAAATCACATTCTGGAACCCAGGCAAATCCAAGGGAAATAGTTAACTGCTGGTGTTCCTTTGTCTCCCTGAAGGTAAATACCGGAGTTAAACATGGTAAAATTGTAGGACATTCCACATGAGGACACAGGTATGAGTCCTAGCAGAACTACTGTAGCAGCTGAATTTCTAAAGGAAAGTCCCCTGTGTGATTCCTGGCAGGACAATCGCTGTGTTTGAAATCTCCAGCCGTGCAAAACTGCATAATACAGAGCTATCAAAACATATAATATTCCCAGCATGTGAAACATGAAGGAGGTATAGAGGCTTAAACTGCATTAGTAAAACCTTGCTGTAATTGGTCTTTGGCAAGAAAGGGGGAAGAAAAACAAGCTGCCATTTTGTTCTCTGGCAAGGGCAAAACATCATAAGTTGAATTACTGAGGATAGCTTTTCTTAGAAGGATTAATCTGCACTCACAGTATTGTGGAGTTAGGAGTTTACTTTAAAATGATTTTTTCTTAGTGTGTCTAAGTGCTCTGACAAAATTCAGGAGGTGGGAGCAGGATAGCAGACAGAGATGTGGCTCAAGGCACTTGTGTGGTCTCTGTTTTCTAGGGCATTTACTGGGAGTTGCTGATGTGGCCTCAGAAATGGTCAATGTACCATTCTGGTTGGATGTAATGTTTGCCTCTGCCAGGCTAATGCTTATATCTGGAAGGCGATCACATAAACAACAGGACATAATTGGAGCTCAGTGAAGAGGCTCGCGTAGCAATGACCTGGCAGCTGATCACTTTGAAAATGAAACTTCTGTTCCCTATATTATTTAAACAGTGAAATGCTAGCAAAGCTGCAGGTAGACAGCTTCTTTCTGGTGACAAGTATCAGCATGATGCATGTAATCCTTTTCCATCCCACTGCTTGGTACTGTGTCTAGGTGAGGTTTTGTCCTTATCTATATTTGTAACTCATCTGTAAGCTGTAACTTACCTTAAGCATATAGAATTAGTGGAGTTATCTTTGCTGTGGTTAATGTACTTCATCTGTAAACACACTTTCACAAGTAAATGGTTGGTGCTGGTGGAAAAGATATGAGAAATGAGTTAATTAAAATGTGAACAGGAACAGAAGAATTATGGCTGCTCTTTAAGATTTATATAAAAGAATTTCTTGTGTATATAACATCATTTAACCTCTTGGGACTACTCTTGAGTGGGGACTGGATGCTGTGGTGTGGAGAAGACTGCTTAGCAATCACACAGCCTGGTTCTGACTGGAGGATTCCAGGTCACTTCTGCTTTTGACTCCTATTTATATTCTGTGACATGACTGCACAGCTTCTTTATGTTCAGGAGTCAGGGCCCGACTCATCTCTCCTCAAATGCAGGATAAGTGGGGAGCAATGGGCAGGAACCGTTCCCATTCCATGTAACAGTGAATTCTTTAGGAGTATGAGAACTGCAGCTAGAGTCCTTAAACCAATAAACCTGCAGCAAAATGAATTGTCTTCATCTGACTTAAAACCCAGCATCCTCCCTGTTTCTTCCTATGGTAGAGCAGAGAGTAGAAAGAGCACAGTCTGGCAACCTTCTGCACTCAAGTCAGGTGCATGAAGTCTTTGAAAATGGGTCTTGCCTCCCAGAACACAGTTAAGGGGAAAGAAAAATTAACTGATGGCTTTGAGGAGAGAATATTAATCAGTGATGGAAGTCTGAACTACTTTTGGTACAAGAGCTACTTAGAATTGAATGACAGTTAAATCTGTATTGCTCCCTGATGCCCATAAGGTTCATGGGCAGTGATCCCATTGCCCTTTCACATGTAGCTAGTGAATACATAATAAATGCTGGCACTTCATGACAAAGAATAGAATGATGTTGCCTTCAAGCAAGATCAAGACTACTCTGCACCAGCCTCAGGCTCCCTAAGCTGAGAGGCAGACTCTCAGGTTCTAAAGCTCAAGATCTGATACAAGTGCCACTGCGGAAAGCATTGAAAGACCTGGGCCTGTTTAATGGACTTCAGTGGAAGCTTCTACCTGCTGCCAGTTGGAAAAATGAAAGTATTGATCCAGAAGAGCTTACTATGATAATTTCTAAATTGCAGCATCTTCTTGAGATTAAATCCTTGCTATCTGTTCAATACAGGGCTGACTCCTTTTGCTTTGCAAACCTTGTTACAATGGGGAGAATGGTTTGTACTGTACAGTAGGGAAAATCTTTGTTCTGGAAGATGTTGTTACTGTATGTTATAATATATGCCTGTTAGTAATTTCAGAGGTAGTTAATGGACGTTTGGAGCATTTTATTAGGAATATTTTCAAAGATGGTCGTTTCATTAACCAGAAGAGAAGGAAACTAGATGGGTAAGTATAGCTATGGGAGATAAGTTTCTATAAGCTGTTGCTAAACAATTCCCTATCTTCTATGTGTTTTAGGGTAACACACAGATCAGAAATAATTCTGAAGTAGGAGCTCCCATATCTTGCTTTCTCCCAGTAAAGGGGCTGGCTGTTTCCTTTTTGATGGAGAGGAAGACAGACCTGTATTCCAATCAAATGCCTCCTCCCTCTTGCCATACTGAGTGGAGGCCATAGCAGTAGCACTATTTATGCAGAGGCTGCTTGCACCTTCCTCACCTTGTAGCTCTCCCCAAACTGCCTGTGGAGTTGCTGGCTCATTTACTGAAATGTTCTGTAAACTAAGTGAAATTGAGGGGAGTTAGCTACTTCATCTATTTACTTGTGGATCTGGTCTTGTGCTAGCAGTAATGTGAGTGACACGAGGGTGCGTGATCATTTTATAAACTGAGGTGATGGTCTACTGGGAGATTAACAGGTTTCATTTCTGCAGTGTGATTCATGGACAAACAAGTCTTCCTGCAGCCTGGTATGCAGTCTAAAGGGAGTCTGCGTTGTCATGGAAGACAGTGAAGGGAAAAGCCCTAAAAAGCAGATAATCAAGCCAGAAAACTAACTGAAGAGAGTGTTGGGATAAGCAAGTAGCTCATGTGAAGTGAGAATAATTTGTATGTAAAAAAAATTAAAATATATATATGTATATAAACTATATATAGTGAAAATCTGGTATTTCTTCAGTCCTTTTCACTACTTCTGTTTGCAAGTTGCAGGGGAATTATCTGTGGGTGGCAGAGGACCACCAGCAGAGCTGTAATACCATATGCTTGGAGGAGGTGTGGTTCACATTTATCCAAGCTCTATTCTTGCACTTTGTGTGGGCTCTTCAGGTCCATGGTTGGCTGGAGTAAATTGAAATATCGCTTGGAATGGATGCTGTACTCTTGTTAAGTCTGCACATGCAGACACTGAGAAGGAAAGCCTTTCATATCCACAACTGTATGAGAATGTCATCTTGCTACAAGCACAGGGCCAAGATCTTATGCCAAGAAGTCAGATTACTGGCATTATGCAGCCATCTATATGTAGTTAAGGTTGAAATAAGCAAGGTTAAGAGTTTGTGGGAAGCCATTGTTTCAGGTTACATTCAAGGTAGATTCAAATTTCCTCCTTGACCTAAGCTATCCTTATTTTTAAAAGACTATGGCATCCAGTTTTGGATGTGCGTTTAGATATGCAGCTTAACTTAAAATCTGGACAAAATTAAGGAACTTAATACTATGAAGGACTGACATGTTTTATCTTCTACCCATGACTTCCAAACCAGTCAAAACACTGGTTTTGGAGATATGTGGAATGTATAATATGTTCCAGAGTAGTTGAAAACTTACTGCATGGGATATTACTACTTAACTGCTGTAGGTAGTAGATCAGTTGTCAGTCTTAGATAAATGGGAAACTAAGATTAAGGAGCTGTGTTCAGACTCACAGATGTTCTGCACAAATTAGTGATATTTACTCAGAGTTGAATAAATATATTTGGCTGAAATAGTAACTTAAGTACAAAGTTTCTTTAGGAACACCTTTTTGTAGTAGGTGAGATGGTGTTAAGTAATAAGGAAAGGCATTAATGTAGTATTGCCTAGTAGTGATCACTCTTTCCATTTGAGTTTTTTAATTTTTTTTTTTTTTTGCTTGGAGTGCTTCTTAGTGTAGGAGAACAGTTTCCTAGTGTATTCCAACAAAAGCTGCATATAAATTATCAGCATAATTACATTTTGGCTTGAGATGTCTTGCTGAATGTTGGCATTGCTCTGGTTGGGTGGCTTGAGTCACATAAGTTTCTGTGGAGGTGGTGACACAACTTTTTGTTTCCCAAGGGTAACACAGTGTTTTATAAAACATTTCTCTATTACATGAGCTCTGGTGAAGGCAATTCTGTGAATCTCTGAGAAGCCATGTGGTCAACTCTCTTCAGTTACTGCTTCATTCTTAAGCTCTTGAAGATGAACCTGTTTCCACTGTGTTTCTTATACCCGTGATTGCAGAATATTCCATGGAAGCTTGTTTTGCTCTCTGTTTTTTTTATGGTTACTAGAGGTTCCTAATACTTAAGCTTAAATTTTTCCTTATACTTTAAAAGCTTCTATTTCTTTTTCAAGCCTTGTGATTGATAGCTTGAGTTGCTTTAATCTTCTCTGTAATTACAGAAGTACTATATAATTACAAAAGTACTAGCTTCTTGTCTCTGGTATTAAGGTTTCCTTGACTAATTGTTGTTTTTTTTTGCATCCTGTAATATTTCTCCAGATTCTTTTAAGTACAGTACCCTAAAGTAAAATCAGTACTCCACTGAGAGTAAGTAAGTACAGTGAAGAATCATTGTCTTATTACCATAGATGTTACTGAAACAACTGAGCAGACATTTGTCTAATAAACTTTCCCCTATACAGGTTGTAAAAAGGAAGATATGAGAGTTATGAAAGGCTGAGGAAACCTTGGGTGATTAATCCCCATTACACTTCTCAGCAGTAAATCTGCCTGGATGAACAATGGAGACTGAAGACAATGCTTTTGTCACTTGACTATTCTGTGCTGTTGGGCAAGTCAATTCTGCCCTTCATACTCTGCTCTCTATCTAGACAGGTGGAGATAATGGCAAGGGGAAGAACAAAATCCCAGTAATGACAATTACCAGTGCATTGGGGCTATAAATCTATACTACAATAAAAACGTCAGTGTGTGTAGTAGTATCTAAACTAATTCTTTTTAAAAATCAGCACTCAAGACAAATTACACCTCATAAATAGTAGCTAAGAGGTGTCTATGTCTATTTTTCAAGAGATGTACATGTTTACTTCTAAGTATTTTGAGGAGTATTTTTCAAAACCTGATGTCTGGAATTTATGAATCATGCTGTTTGTACAATCAGTGTACATTAGTAGGCTTCAAGTGTTCTTGGAAGCTTGGAGGTGCTTTTCCTTCAGCTTTGGTCCTTAGAATGTCTCCAAAGCATGCACCAGTAGCCTATTGATGCACAGCCTGTTGTGACTTATTGTTATGTTCAATGCACAGCAGATTACAAAGGTAGCTTATTTGTTAGCATGATTTTCCGGACTGCTGCTTGAAGAATTTTAAGTGTCCACTAAACTCCCTAATGTGTACTTCAGAATGAATAAAACTCTGCTTGATGATGTTTACAGGAGTCTCTGTGCCCACTGCTGATGAGTCATGGAGAAGAGTGTATTCCTCTGACTCCTGACTATGTGTGTGATATGCACAGGTTATTAGCTATGTGGGGCTGTGCTTTACAATTAACAGATCGGTTGCTTTCATTTTAAGCTGTATCTTAAGTCAGATTTTTCATTGTGTGTGGAAAGCAAACACACATTTCTCTCTCCCTCTGGCTGAGTTGTTCAGCTGGCACAAGCTCAAGTGCTGTGGCTGTAAGACAAGTTGCCCTCTTGTTTTTCTTGACCTGTTGTAGCCTAACCTCATTATCTCATGAACTTCTGCAGAGGCTGTTACTACTGAATCCTTACTAGCTCTTTTTTCTTGCTTTGTTTAGTGGATGTTCAATTCTTAGTATGTCTACCTTTCAGATGGCTAGCTCATTCATTTTTTTTTTTTTGCTCGGTGTCATGTAGAGCTTTCATGATGGTTGAGTATCTGTGCAGCTTTATTCCAACCTGAACATTGAAGCAGTCTTGCTATTTCTGTTCCTGTCTGAGACTATTATGCAGAGTACTTCTGCTGTTTTATCTAAAAGGTGGGGAGGGAGAAGGAGAGGGAACAACTTTTAAAATCTCCAATTAGTTGTTTCTAGTATTATAACTTAAGACTGGCTATTTGGTGGCTGTTGAAGACATAAGTAGCCAAATCAACTTCTAATTTTTGTTTTAGTAGTCAGAAATGCAACAGTATGCATTAAAAGTATTGTCCTATCTCCAGGGATCTGTGCCTGGAATTTGGCTGGAAGGAGAAGATCAGAGAAATACTGTAGCATTCAGAGCACTGAAACCACTAATATTGCGTTCTTATTTTCCCAAGCTCTACCAGCCTATATGGGGTCCAGCTTACTTAAATAAACTTTAGTCTTTCTCTTCTTCATCAGCAATTCTTGTCAAACACCTAGAGGAAGATTAATGCATTATAAATCATGACATGATTGTTAGTTGAGCAGCGTCTCTTTCTTACAAAGTATAGGAATATGCCAGAATCAGGAAAACTAACCTCATAGCAAGCTTTACCAATTTTTTCTGAAAAGATGTAATGTGACTGACTTGCTAGCTTTCAGTTCTAATGTGATTTTGTTTAACTGTGATATTTCTTCAATTTATTTACAGATTCAATTACTAGTAAATCATTTTACAGCTCCACATTCTCCTACCTCATTCCAAGAGGGAATGATATTTTAGTTTAACATGTATTAGATAGTACTGTAACATTACTTTGTTTATTAGTTGCTTGGGCTTGGAATGCCATGGAACCAAACATTTAATCTTTCTCAGCATGTTCTACACTTCGGTGAAAATAGTCATATCTATTTGAGCATTTAATTCCACAGTTTAGCGTTAATATCTGAGCCATTATACACTCTACTTACCTACTTTGTGAAACTGGGAAATGTTTTGAATGCTCGAAGATGGCTTGTTGTTTCTTAAAGTCAATTGAAAAGCCTGAGACAGGTTCTGAACTCTGTCCTTTTAACCACATTGCTATTTTAATTTCTTTCTCCTTCAGTTTACTTCTGCATGCTCTTTAGCATCTCCTCTTTTAGCTTTTGCCAGTGTAACTGAAGTAGTTTTGATTCCAGACAGTGAAATATCCTGAGACTAGTAGGTTTGACTAGTCATGGCTGAGGTGGCTTTGAGCCTCCTTGTAGAGAGCAAAATGAAGAGAGCTTCAGATCAGTACCGTCTCACATGACCTATAGGTAGCTGACCTATAGAGTCCTTAAGGGTGGATTCATCTAAATCAATTTGAAGTCGGTGTGTTACTAATTAAAGATGAACTGAATTAGGTGCTAAGCTGCTGTAAACTCATGTGCTTAAAGAATCAAACCTCTTTGAAAATCTTTTGCAACAATGAGGATTCTTTATGGCTGTGTACTTTATCATAACAAAGCTGACTTTCCCAATGATCTTTGAAGTTCTTAATGTATACTTAAAGATGGTTTTTAGGCATATTTAGTATTGTCTTAAGTTCTGGTGAATAAAAATCCTGTCAACTTCCATGAAGACTTGACTATAAAATCGGTGTTGAATGTTGTTAAGCATTGCTGACCTTCAGCAGTTTCACAAAACTAAAATTAAATTTGCCTCTGTTCTGCAAGCATGTTTATCTATGCCAGTACTCATCTTCTAATAACCTGCTTCCAGGTTATGTGTCTATTTCCAAATAATAAAGGTAAGGAGCAATTCACAGCCTTGCTTAAAATACTGTTATCCTTTATTTTGAATTCTGGTTTAAGAACTAAGTGCAGTTTGTAGGGGACTACTATTTGTGAAAATGCTTCCGTAATTAGTTCTTTTATTAGAATTTTGATTGAATTATTAGAGTTCAAGGGCTTCTAAAACTGGCTATAAAGTTTTATTGATCCTAAATTTTATTGTGTAAAGACAAAATGAAACTAAACAGTGAATGGCTTTCCTTTTCATTCCAGCGTGCCACAAATGCCAATACTGCCTGCTGTGTTGGAAGTACACAGACTTAAAAATGCAGGGAAACATTATAGATTCCACAACATAGACGTCTGTGGAGAAGTTTAAACCATTGTTCTTGGAACTATGTAGGACAGAAGAAAGATTTTATTTGTCTGAAAGCTCTAGGACTGGAAGAAGACTAATATAGATGGGGGAGAACAAAGCAACTGGGAGATGATATTGTTCAAGTTCAAAACCTAAGAAAACTGAACATATGCAGTGCCAGATTTGTGAGCGTATTGTGCAGAAGTAGATATTCCACATCTAGCATCACTGTAGCTGGTGCTTATATAATAAGGGGAGAAGGTGGCTAATATTCTATTCTTACTTCTAAGGTTGATCTCTGAACAACAGCAAAATGCTACATTTTAGCATGAAGCAATGCCAGAAGAAAATAAGTTGTATGTATAACTTGTTTCCTAAGGTATGTAGCTTTTCCTGAACTCTCACTCACTTTAGCAAAAATAGGGGGAATTTCTGTCTTTAAAAACTCTTCAATTACTTGAACAGATTACCAAGCAACAACCCTGATTTGATTCTTCTGGAGTAAAGCTGTACAGTGCTTCTACCACGTAGTCTTTCCAAATGACGGTAGAATTATTGGCTTATATTCAAAATTGTTTTTTTAACTTCACTTAATGACTTATGTTTGTGGTCTAAATTGTTAAGGCCTTGTTGTATTAGTCTCTCATATTCTAAAATTCTTACATATTTCTCTGTATTTTAGTGGAAAATGACTAGGTTACCCAGGTATGGATGCACTAGAACAGATGGCTAAGGCCTTTAAGAAGCTGAACCTATTCCCGTCTATATGATGGCAATCTCATTTAAATGAAACAAATGAAGATGCCTTTCAAATAAAGTAGATGTGGAGCTGAGGAGGTTTGGAGTAATGACTGTGAGAAAGCTTCCAGCCATTGAAGGCAGCTGGTGAGTGGCCAAGCCTGAAAGAAATACAGCTGACTGAAACAAATGCTTTGTTTCCCTGCCCACGGTAAAATAGAGAGGAGTTGAATGATTGGATATGGGAGAGTTTGTATCTAGGGAGAGTTTGTTCTAGGGAGGAATAATTGCATGCACCAGTACAGGTTGAGGGATGAGCTGATGGAGAGGATCTCTGCAGAGAGGGACCTGGGTGTACAACAGGTTGGCCAGCAGTGTGCTCTTGTGGCCAAAAAGGCCAATGGCATTCTGGGGTGCATTAAAAAGAGTGTGGCCAGCAGGTCGAGGGAGGTGATCCTCCCCCCTACTCTGCCCTGATAAGGCTTCATCTGGAGTACTGTGTCCAGTTCTGGGCTCCCCAGTGCAAAAAAGACAGGGATCTCTTGGAAAGAGTCCAGCAGAGGGCCACAGAGGTGAAGGGCCTGGAGCATCTCCACTATGAAGAAAGGCGAAGTGAACTGGGTCTGTTTAGCCTTGAGAATAGAAGACTGAGAGGGGACCTATCCAGGTCTATAAATATCTAAGGTGTGGGGGGGCAGAGTGGCGGGGCCAGACTCTTTTCAGTGGTATGTGGAGACATAACGAGGGGAAATGGCCAGAAACTGCAGCTTAGGAAGTTCTACACAAATGTGTGCAAGAACTTCTTTACGGTGAGGGTGACAGAGCACTGGAACAGGCTGCCCAGGAGTCTCCTTGTGGAGTCTCCTTCTCTGGACATATTGAAGACCCGCCTGGACGCCTACCTGTGTGACCTGGTGTAGGGATCCTGCTTTGGCAGGGGGTTGGACTCGATGATCTCTGGAGGTCCCTTCCAACCCCTACGATACTGTGTGATTCTGTATTTGTCTCACACTAATATTCTGTGAATATCAGGAAGCGTATGTGTGACTGCTTCTTTGATTAGCAGTCAGGGACAAGAGACCTGAGGGTTTATAGAAGCAGGAGAGCAAGTTGCATGGACAGTCTACCTCAGGCTAGTAAGCAAGCATCTAGATAGTGCACATGTTGCACAGAAGCACACGGCTGTAAAGCAGGAAAGAGCCATACGCTGGAGATCAGGAAATGTAGTTGAGGAAATTCTGAGTAGTGCTTAAAGATGACATGCTTTGCAGGTGGTAATAAGAAAAAGAAAGTTGAGGGACTTAAATCAGTGTCATTGTTTAGGGGGTAGAAGAAATGGCTACCATGTAAATAGATATGAAAAGTGGAAAACAGTGCTGTTTACCATGAGTTAAGTATAGGAAATAGCAATTTGAGACTAAAAGTATCCCTGAGGACATAGAGGAAAAACTTAGTTATAGTTCATGTTCAGATAAGTTACACTGTTATGTTGTTACTGGCTTCATATATGTTGGAGGAAATATGTAGATAGAAATGAATTTCTTGCACTGCTAGAAATGGGGTAAATAATGGAACAGAAATACTGAAGAGAAGGCTGAAGTTCTTCTGGTCTTGTGCTGTTGAGAACAGAAAGTTTGCATGAGATGATATGAATGGAGATTTAAAAATAAAAAAAAGTTGTTATTCATGCCATCTACAAAGGCAAATCAGCCACCAGCATTTAGTATTTCTCTGCTTATATTCCATGAATGCAGTTAGATTAAGCTACTTGATAGTGGTTTCCCTTCCCCTTCAGACTGCAGGCTCTGCTTGACCTTTATGGGGGGGGAAAAAAGCTGAAGTCTGCCTGTTAGCCTGATTGACTGTATGAGGTGATTTGCATAGTTCTTCTATGATACTTTGTTTCATCCCATTACACTTGTCCAGATTCAATAGTTCCTGGGACTGTAGTAATGACACTTGCATTAACATAAAATTGAAAGTGTAAAACCTTTTTTTCTACCCTTAAATATATTACCTAACCTACGTCCTTTTCTAGTCTCATGAGACACATTATGAGATATGGAGTACAGCATCTGAGTGCTTACTCTCCCGTGAGTGCAGTCTGCAAGGTAATCTTGAATTGAAGACTAATTTTCTCTGAAAAATGCTGAATTATTTACAGCTGATTAAATAGGGAGTACTTCTGTGATATTGGCACCTTCTTAAGTAATGATAATAGGATGTTGTCTTGGAGTAATGAAGTGCCCCCGGTGCCCCCCATTCCTCCTGCATACCCCATCCAGGCTGATGCTGCTGCAGTGTTGCAGAGAGCCTTGAAACAGAGAAATCATGCAAAATTAAAACAAAACTGCAAAGCGTTTTTGTAATGAATTAAATCTTGAATCTGAAAGATGCTTGTGACACTTTACGTTTGTACTGCTAGCTGCAGTGCTAGTTGCATTTTCTATGGGCCTTACTGTACTCAGAGGATATAGGCAGACAATGCAAATGGGTGAACCTACATATGTAGCAAATACTTACTGGAAGAGGGGAAAATGGCTATTCTTCCCATTTCCAGAGGCAGTAGAACTAAACACCTGTTGCCCTTGTTGAAGGGACGTATTGCTGCTTACTGCTCTAATGCTCTAACAGTCTTCATAGAAGGTACTAGAGCTTTTGCCCAAACAAATACGGCTCAAACATGATCTAAAATCACTTAGGTACTGAAGCTACCACGTGGACAGCAGTGCTACAATCTTGTCTCCGTTTGGTGACTGACCATACCTAGTTCTTATGACTAAGTTGCCCCATGTATTTGCACCTTGCAGCCTGTAAGAATATAAAGGCAGTTTCTTTAGCTGGGCTTATAGTGAAAGTTTTGTCAGGTGGGCTGTAAGTGTTGATGCAGGAAGAAATGTTCTATGTTTAGCCCATTGTGGGGCATAAAAAGGAAAAAAAGCTCCATGCTTTCCTTCATCACAGTGGATATTCATATTTCATACACTGAATATGTGGCACCAAACTCTCTGCTAGAGGTGCTTAGAAAACTTGTTGATGCCACAAGCAGCTGAGTGACAAAGCTGCTGTCAGTGAAGGCTGATAAACCATATGAAGCCTGGCACTTGGGTTTCCTGGGAATCAAATCAGGTGCCATATCTGTGCGGTGCTGAATTGCAGTCTTTACCTCAATGACCTCAAAATTGCCTCAAGATGTTTTTTCAAAAGCCTTTAATGATGTTTCTAAAAAGCATTTTAGTCTCAATTAAAGTTATGAAATTTGCTTATGTATTTTCAGGTTCACTGTTGCTTGCTTCAGTAGCAGATATTTCCCTGAATCCTTTTCAAGGTAGGGGAAGACATGATTGTGTGTGGGGAGTGATTGTGTGTGGGGAGGGAAAGCACTATGCTGACAACTTGTTAAACTCCTAGGAGTGCTTCACTGGGAAATGAGGTGCCATGAAAACAACAATATCATTGAAAATCCCACTTCCAGAGCCTTTTACATTGTAATATATTCATACTAGATCGCACTCAATGAGGCTCATAGATTAATAAGAAACATAGTTATAATTCTATTACTTGGAGCTGAAGAAATTTTTTAACTGGCAACCTTTTTTGACACAAAAAGTGATAATGCAGGCATTGAATGTTGATTACTTCTCCAATATGCTTATTTTTAGAGTTTCCCACCCCCCCAAATAAGATTTCATTTTTAATTGGAATCTATTTTTCAGTCTCAGGCTGTTTCTTTTCATTTTTATTGAAAAATGTGGATATGTAATGCAGTCTGAATATTTTGGCTAGGCTCCTGTCAGAAAATAACTTTTGAAACCAAAATGTTTTCTCTAGCCTTTTTTCCACAGTATTAGTTAAATTGCTGTATTTTTTGTGATACGTGAAAATACACTTTTGAGTAATCGAAACTGATAGAGAAATGAGGAGAAAATATTAATCAAATCTAGATGATCTGTGGTTTATATGCATGATAATAAAAGCACACATGTTGGCATACAGTTGTGGATTCTGCATGGTGTTGTATTTTGAATTAAGTTATATCGTATGCTTCGTGTCGAAGTCAGAACTGGTATGTATGGGTATGCTTCTGTTTCTGTACACTAGAATACAGAAAATCACTTTTCCGTGTGGGGAGTAATATGTAATATGAAGGTTTTGTAGACAGGTGTTTAAAATTACATGCATTGCTCACCTGTGGCATGGGTTTTCAGAATGGTGCATAGTAAGACAGTGCTGGCACACCAACACATGGAAAACTGGGAGGTATTCTTAACTTTGCTGGACTGACTGGAACATGAATATTTTCCTAGAATGCTTCTTTGCTTACCAAAGTTGAATTTGATATACAATTCATATATTATTATATATGGATTATATTTCAGTACCTGTTGCCCCTAGTAAAACAATCCAAACTGTAAATAAGGTCTTCATGCCATATCAAATAACCAGTTACTACTAGGCAGTATGCTCAGCTATTTTAGAGTACTTAGAAACCATGAGAATGCAAGTAGTATGTAATAGGTGCAATCAAGCTAATTCTGTCTGTAGCCATGCAGCTGCTGAGAAAACCACTTCACTTCCAGTCAGTTGTAGGGCATTAAAAGTTCAGAGTCAACTTGTGGTAAGGAGGGTGGAAAAAAGACTGTAATGTCTAATGCCAGAATCTGAGAGCAAATGATTTTAATGCAGCTGAGAGAACTGACCTTGTTGCCAAGTAGTGAGAAGTATGGAATAATTTTTTTGCCTGTTACTCTGATTCAAAACTTGTCACCTTTCCCAGCACCTTCTCTGGTTTGTTAAGTTTTCAGAAGTTAGTCTTCTCAGTTCCTTTTGTTGTCTCCTCCATCAGCTGCTCTGTAGGATTTCTTCCAGCTTCTTGTTTCTGAAGCTAAATGACTATTAAACACTCTCGACAGTTGAACGGTTCTTGAATCCTTTTTAGAGGAAATGTCAGTGAAGGGGTTTCAACTGAGTGTGACCAAACTCCTGTATTATGATATTTATTTTAAAGAAACTGTACAAAAATAAGTGCAATTATTGACTAAATTTGAATAAGCTGCAATAAAAGATTGTGGATACTAACTTCTTTCCCTATTCTTAATTTTGCAGCTGTATTGCTGCCTGAGTATTAGCAAAGCTATAAAATTGAAATGCAAATACAAAGAATGAAGAAAAACATGGAGTTATTGTTTCTATTTAGCATTTGTTCTTATCTGCTGAATATTTGTTTTATGGATCGACTAATTTATGTCAAAGACTTCTTTCTGATAGCTAAATACCTTTGCTCAGGGAATAAAGCTCAACTTGTTCTGTAATTCCTTCACATTGGTGATAATCAATGAGACTTTAAGGTTCAGATGTTAGATACTGTTCTTTCTGGAATAAAAGCGGGCAATCTTTATAGACAAATACATTATTCCTCTTTTCATAGCAGAGGAAATAAGTGTTTTGTAACATGAGCTGAATATTCTTCCCTATTGAGAGCATAAAATAAGATTAGTTGACCTGATAATCCTGCTAGAAACATGACTGAGTACAAATTGCTTGCTATAGACCTAGGTTTCACTTGGAATTGTTAATTTATGTTGGTTGTTTTCAGTTAACAATAGTTCAGTGTTAAGAAACGAGTAGCTAATAGCTCTAGAGGCAGGAAAAATTGTGAGGGATCTCTGACATAAAGGTGGTGGCTGTGAAATTTGTCTGTCGTGATTTGAATTCTGTGCAGTTGCTCATATGGTAGAACGCCTCCCTACACATTCACAATATGATTGTCTTCAGAAGAACCAGCACCACTTTGAATGCTCTGCAATCCCAGGCAGCCATGTTATAGATGAGACTCATGAACTAGCTGTCTAGCTGCGACTGTAGCACCAGGTTTATGGTTTTACTAAAATTCCCATAGCAAACTATATCAGAGAAAACTTAAAATTTGAATTGGGAAAACTAATCTTCTGGAAGAGAGCGGGAGGAACTGGGGCATCAGAAACTCCTGGAAGAAAAGATTCTTCCTGGGAGATGAATTCATGGTTGAGTCCTCCACTCTGGGCTCCCAGCACAGTTGCAGAGGTAAACAAATATTTCCAGTAGTCCCTACCTGTGTTGTCTAGGAGACAATTCCTTTCTTGATCCTACAGCTGATGATTAATTGGATACATAACAGGGTTTAATATCTCTACCAGGATTAATGCGCTTCAATTGTAATGTTTTTAAGCTCAGCTGGTTTTCAATTTTGCAAAGAAGTTGAATGTTGCTTACCTTTTTCTTGGTTGCCAAGTCCTATCTTAAGGAGAAAAACTCTTCCTGTGTCAGCAACTTTGGAGTGTGCAATTAATGCATGTAATAATGTGATGTGAACAGAAAATGGCAGTCAAGGAGAATCCTGTTGTATTTCTTGGGTAGTAATAGGACAAAAGGGAAATAAGGAAGCTTTCAGATTTGGCTGAGGAATCCTTCAAATTTATTAAGGAATGACATTCAATTTATTAGCTTTAAAGAGTAAGTTTTAGCCTATTTAAGAACTTGCTACTTTTCAACCCGGACACGAATGCAGGTGTAACAGTTGGGCAGGACTTCCCACTCTACATTTCTGCTTCACCCTTTCTCAACCATGGACTCATGAAGAAAAGAGTGCAGTGCTGATCTTTTCAGATTTAAATGCAACTGAGGCTCAAGTGGGGTAGATGGCAGGTTAGAATGGGGGAGTTATGTGGCCTTGCTACAGGAGAAAGGCAGGCATGAAGAAATGTAATGCTTTGAGGCATTCTGTAATTCTAAACCTTAGGTGCACCTTAGACTTTCAAATCATATTGCAAGCATAAATTTCAAAAAGAAAAAAGTGTTTGTCGAGTACCAGCTATGTCCTTTGTTCTTACTGCATGTGTGAACGTGGAAGAGGAACATAGCAACTCACAAAGAATCATTGATTGGTGGTAGATGATGGTAATATACAGTAATTTTCCTTCAAAAAATATGTTATGAATCCGATCTTGTCTAAAAGTGCCCCCTTCCCCTAAGGGAAAGTATTGAACTCGGACTGTAAGCTGTAGAAAGTGTGCTTTGAGGCTTGGTCCTGTTTGTGCTTAAACAGAAGAACTAAGTGTATTTTGAAGTAGTGTTCTCTGGAAAGTACTGCATCTCAGGAAGCTGTAAATCTAATTAATTGAAACACAGATTCTACATCTTTCCATTTAAAAATTTAAGATCTTTTTGAGGGTATGGTCAAAACATGGAGATGGTCTAGCTGGCTTTAGAAGATGCTAAGATTTCATGTAGGTTGGAAACTGATTTCTGTCTAGTGATATCCTTCCTATCTATTCGTGGAGAACAAAAGAGAAGCTAACAGTCTTGCTGGATGAGGCAACTGGCTTCTGTGAGAAGCAGCTTGAAGTTCTTGAATAGTTTCTTACAACAGTAGCTTATCCTGAAAGGATTCAGGAAAGAAAATAATCTAAATTTCCAGTGTGTTTTGATTCAATTTATGGAATTTAATGAAATTGCAGGTTTTGGGTCCTGACAGACTCTACTCACACGTACATGTTCTCAGTGCAGTTGGATACCTGTCAGTGATTCAGGAAAGAGGCAATTACATTCTGCAGGTGTGAGATTTTGCACTTATGAAATACTTGGACCTTAGGTCAAAATGGTTTTGAAAACGTATATCAAATTTGTACTTGGAAACATGATCTGAATTATTGTAGCTGTTCACAGGCTATCCACAGACCATAAACATTCCCTCACTGTTATTTCTTTTCATTCATTTTTGTTCTTTACACATTAGGGAAATTCCTTAAGAGAAAAAGTAGTATAATGTGTTGACGTTTTTGTGGGACAGCTTCACAGTGTGCTAAATATTTTCATTTCAGTTCTTTTCACTGGGCTATGACATGCTATCATATATTTCCTGGGTAGGAACTGCAATGGGCACTTTGCCTAAGTGGACCAAAACTTACTGGAAGAAAAGGACCAATGTTTTATGGGGTATGTCCACTTCTCACCACCTCTTCCACCTCCAGCCCCCAAGTTCTGCAAAAACTGCTTAAATAGCACTTCTTGAGGGATTGTGACTGGGCTAATAGAATTTGAGGTTGCCATAGTGTATCTACTTTGAAACATACAGAGACATTTTGTGGAAGGAATTGTGAGATCTTTATTTCTCTTCAGACTCTTGCCTAAAATGTAGCCAGATGAGAATGGAAATTGTCCTAGAACAAGACAGATGTGAAAAGGTCTCACAAGCATTGTTTTTTTCCAAAAGTGAATGTCCATCTTGTTTCCATATCCCCCCTCTAAAAAAAAAAAAACAAACAAAAACTAGAACAGAAAACAAACTGCCTCTCTCCCAGTAAAGAATCCAAACAACCCCCTACTCATTCTTTTATTACAAAAATGGGCATCAGGTTAGATCATTGTGTCAGATTGAAGATAAAAGATTGTTGAAAAAGTTACATTTCTATTGGATGTTGTAGAAGATGATGTTGATCTTAAATCTCTAGATAGGTTATAAGGTAATTAAATATAAAAAAAATTGATGATTGTAACCAATCATTAAACACCATGTCAGTGCTGCTGTGACTTCTGATGTTCAAACAGATTCTAGTTTTTTGATGCTTCTGAATTTAGTGTGTTCCTTAGGAAGTATCTCTATACTTAACAAGTACTTACAGTGCTTTATGCGCATATACTGCTGGCTGTTGTTGGAGATGAAGCACTGCACTGGATGGCTTTTAGCTAACTCCAGTTCTGCTGTCTATATGTTGCTGATTAAGCTATTTTCCACTGATTTCTTTGTGTACAATTACTGAAATGGTGGCTTGAATCCACCCAGTAGAAGTAAATTTCTAAGTGAGAATATCCATGTTAGTAAGCTACAATCTTGCACTAGAATTTATCCCAGGAGACACAGCTTTTCACGAAGCTGGAATATGCATAATTCTTGACTTTTGTTCAAGTAGGCCTGTAAATCTGTTTTTGTTTAGTAGAAAACTTCCCTTTTTCTGAGGATGTTCTCTGCTAAAAGAAACCAAATATTTAAAGGAACCTAAGAGGGTGTACTATTCAAATGATTGGGGGGGGAGGGGGAGAAGGAAAGCATGAGGACACTTCAGTTTGCTCTAATCAGTGTCAGTGCATGACAGCTTTAGTGGCTCTTTTCTGCCAGTCTGGAGGAAAAAAAAACCTCTTCAAAACGAGCAGTTTTTCATCCTCGTTGATGCTCTGTTGGTTATTGGCTTATTTCTATGTCCTTTTTCTGTCTCTTTAGAAGTCCATGGTGGTCTGGATAATTTATTTCACAATACACATACTTGGGCTGCAGGATTCCAGGTGTGGAAAAATTCCTACATCTACCTAGATTTTCCTGTTGACCGTACCTATACGAAATTTGGGTATTGCATAAGCCTGTAGGTTCTTATGACAAATGATTTACTAACAGACGCTCAGGCTTCTTGATAGTTACTTCATATTTTAACTGCTCACTTCAAACACCTTAAGAACTTCTGGAAGGTAAAGGTCATCAGAACAATCATAGTGATGCTTTCAAAAGCTTTTATTGAATCATTGCCTCAGAATCTGGAGCTTTGCAATAATGAATCATGTCCTGTTACATTCTTGTCCCTTGTAATGCAATAAAGGGTGATATATATTAGCCAAAGATTGGTAGAAATATGCTATGTTTTGATTTAGACTAACATTTCAGTATGATAGTTCCTCAAGTTTATGATAAAATATAGGCATGAATATTGTTGTTATTTATGTGTATGCTCATCAGCTAAATATTTTGATACAGATGACTGAAAGGCGTTAATGTCACTTAGCAATGTGTTCTTCAGTTTTATTGATGTAGGCTGTGCTTAGAGTGAAGAAATTACTTTGTATAATATTGAATGTATGCAGTTACCACTTACGAGCATTCAAGAACATGACAGAAGACTCTTCATTAATTGTTACAAACTGTCAAAAGACTCACTGTAAATGTGGTTATTTGCCACTGTAATGCAATTCAAGGCACTAGTAAACTTAGAAATTAAGTGATGAAGACCAAGAATGAGGATCAGATTATATAAAAATATCATAGTATGTAAATGTGCTTTGGATCTGCAATAAATACAGTAGCATTTTTGACTGTAAAATGGAAAAAGGGAGGGATTTGGAGACAGTGGAGTTGAGAAGGTATGGTTTGTGTTTCCTTGTGTCTCATGAATTTGGGGAAGTTGCTGAGTGTCTCAGTGTCCTGATCTCTTCTACAGATACATATTTCTTGCTCTTAGGAAAGCAGATTGATCTTAAAAGAAAGATATAGTTTATATGGATGGATGTATAAGAAAAGTTATGTAGAGTGTAGATCACTCAGGAGCGAGAAAGGGATACTGGGCATTACATCACTTAGTATCAATCACTTAGTATCACTGCCTTCTTTACAGCTATTGTGTCTTGGAGAAGCATTTAACTGATGACTAGATAACATTAAATGGAATTGTGGGAGATGTTTGGAATAATGAATATTTTCCCCAGTGCTCCTTTACCCATGTAAATATTCCTAACTAAAAATATTTTGAGGGTTGTCAAAATTTAGTAATGATCATACAACTTGGTTGACCTCATTCTTCTCTGAATTTCCTGTGTCTAGAATAGAGCTTTTACGGACTTCCAGATCACTGTGTGATTGAGAAGTTGTCTTAAATTTAAACTGTAGTAATTGTTGTTTTCTTTTGCCTATTTTTTTGTTTGTTTTTATTGTATCAGCATTTACTGTTTTTAAAAAAAAGTAGCAGCAACTGACTATGCAGTTTCTGAATACCAGAAAACATTCATGCTCCTGCATTGGAGCTGGGCACTTTGAAGCACAGAACACTGACTTTCCTTTCTGCAAGTACAATTTTATATGGCATGCAGCTGCTTTCTTCTCACAAGTATTAAGCTTGTGATTTTGGTGCTTGCTTATGTTAAAAGATTGATGGAATGCGTCTCTGCATGGTTATTTTCTGGGGAGTGGTGATTTATATTGACCTTTCTACATTAAAATCAACAGTCAAGCAGGATCATTGCTGTTTTATTTTTGCATCTGTTGCATGAATGTCCTTCCTTCTGTAGATAGGGTCTCCGTGCCCTCTTTAATGACTTTATTAGCAGTAATTAGCAAGCCCAGTAGAGAGTTTCCTTGCAAAATGAATCATTATGGCAGATTTCATGAGTCCAATGTCGTCTGTTTTTTGAACACTTCTTAACTATGTATGTGCTGTATGTGGAAAGATCTTGCAAGCAGGTGACTTCTGCGACTTCTATTCCAAGTCATAGCTTTTTGTTTGTTAATTAAAAATGAAGTCCAGCTTCTAGCTTACACAGCCTCATCACTTTACCTCTCTTAGCAAGTTACCTTTCTCGTCAAGGTGTCTAATCACACAGGATGGAGAAACAGGACACTGTGGCCAGAAGTACTGTTAAAAACATGCAGTATGCTTCTGGCCAGTTTTCTCTTAATGGCTGAAAGCTTTGTGTTACTCATAAGCTGCAATGTTTGCATCCTGTAATGTTGGAAAAGCTGTCTGTCCTTTGCATTTCCATAAAGTTTAAGCATGTTTCTGCAAGAGAAGTGAGTAGTGCAAGAAGGAGGATGATGAGGATCATAGGATAAAACGTCTGTCACTTCTTTGTGTTACTGTAACCACTGCAGAACAGGTAAACCAAGTTTTGAGGTGTTGTGGGTATTTGCTTGTATTCCAGCTGGTCAGGGTGGCAAAAATCATTTGCGGGGTGGATTGGTGTTAGCTGCCTTGAGTAGGTGAGTGCTAAGACGTGAGTCCATTTCTTTTACTTTGTTTACAGCTTACTAGAAAAGTTTAGATGGAACATCTTTTCAATTTTGTGCCTGTTGCTGCTTTTCCTGTCTCTGGGCACCACTTGAAAGAACTTGGTTCTGTCTTTACTCCCTCCCTTCAGATATTTATAGACAAGATCTTGCCTGCCTCTGCCATCTCTTTTCCAGGCTAAGTGATCCCAGCTCTCAGCTCCTACTCATAGGAGAGGTGTTCCAGGCCATTTGACTTCATTGTCCTCTGGACTTTTCCAGTATCCCTATCTCTCTCTCATACTGAGAGTCCCAGATCTGGACACGGGCATTTTAGCTGTGTCCTTTCCAATGCTCAGTGAAGGAGGATCATCTCTTGACTTGCTGGTGATACTTTACCTAATGCAGCCAAGAACATTGCTTGCTTTCTTAGGGGAATGGGTTCATTTCTGACTCATGCTCAGTTTAGTTTCTACCAGGGTTTCTAGATTATTTTCTGCAGAGCTGCTTCTGAGCTGTTGTCCCCACTAAGTCTTGGTACCTGGAGTTGTTCCTTTCCAGATGTGGGGCTCAACTGCTTGAACTTCAAGAATTTCTTTTTAGCCCATCTCTCCAGCCTGCCAAAATCCCTCTGGTAAATCAGCCACTCTCTCCGGCTGTGTCAACTTTGAAGTCACTGAGGAGCCACTCCACCACATTGTCCAGATAATTAAGAAGAACAAAACTGGATCTGGTATTGATCCTGGGGTGTTCCACTGATTACTGACTTTGCACCACTGATCACTACCACTGAAGTCCTATGTTTTAATAGTTTTTGATCCTGTTTCCACAATGCAGTGTAGTATATATTCAGTAAAGCACTGGTTTTCTTTTGTTTTACTTTGTTCTTCGGCAACAATCAAGTACATCCAAGTCTTATGAGAACTGAAGTGTTAATGGGAAAAACACCACTAAACATTACCCAATTCAATTTATCCTAACAGAAATTTCTCCCTCAGAACCTGTAAATAAGATATAAGACAATTGCACATCAGTAATTCCTTCTGTGGGGTACCTGAACATGTTATACTGAATTAGTTCTGTGGGAAACAACAGAAAAACTGGCATGCTACTTCTCAGTCTGCTAGTTCTGTGAATTTCTTCTTCATTAGTGGTTGATTATTATCATTAGCTTGCAATTGTTTTAGCATGCAGTCAATATTTATGGGTTTTAATTTAGTTGTTTCATTGTTGTAAATTAATTAAACCTAGAATACAACTTCTGAAAGGGAAGATGAATGCAGTGGGAGCTAAGGGAAATAGGTTTGATGGATAAGGTTAGCTGTCTGAGTTGTGGATGAGATTGTTGACAAGTAGAATGTTAAGTCACCCTGGGAAAGAGTGAAATGGAAGCTAGAAAGTGGTTGGTGTAGATAACCCTGTGAAAAAGATGTGGATTGTCAGCTAGATGACGTGACCAGATGGATGCATGCTTTGCAGAAAAGGCAGCTAAGAAAAAATGTAACAGCTCTGTAGAGCAAGAAGAGGACAACTAAATGACAGGTAGAAGCTGTCCTATCAAGAGCAGGTGCCAGAAAACTAAGGCTTCTCAGACAGAATGGTGGGACCCAGATTGACCCCAAGTGACTGCTGGTTTCTTAATTAGCTACTTGTTATGTTTACTCTGCAGAATGCAGCTTAAATCTTCTTAAAACTAATGCTCACCTGAGCACTGAATTTCAGTGTTTGAACTCTGGCTGTAGTCAGTAATGGGCTAGTTACTCCACCATAGAGTCCTGACATTGTGCAGCACCTTATGAATGTAGAAAGCAAGCAGCAATGAAGTAGCTGTATCTCTTCATGCTTTCCTTGACAAAGAAGAGCTGATTGAACACGTGATGACTATAATTTCATTTCTAACAAGAAGTACTTGTAGAGAAATCTCATCCCTCCTATTCTCAAACTTGAGGTCTGTCCGTCCAGAACTTGTTTTCTACATCAGTTTCTGGTTAGTTGTTCTGGGGACTTGTTGTTTTTAAGTGATTCTTTGTGTTTGCATATATTTGACCCTGTTTTCAAAGGGCAATTAAAAAACCTTATTTTATTGTGGAGGTAGGAAGGAAGTGAATTGTTAGTGCTAGAATGTTTCCTGATATCTTGAGTGGGATTACTGCACACTGCAGAGTAAGATTTGAGTGCAGATTCATGATACTGGAGCCTCAGGCTTGAAACCAATTGCTTGAAGGCACATGTAGACATTGTCATGCTACTCCATGCCACCCTGTGGATGCTGGTCTAAAATACCTCAATGCTAATTAGGTAGAAAGTGAGGTCAAGGATGAAGAGAAGTCTGGTAAAGGTGAAGTGAATGGCCTCTTATGAATCTATTCAGATTTACTTTTAGATCTAAATCACCTGACCTTAAATAGAAGTATATTTGTACTAAGAAAGATGAGAATAACTGGATTCTGCCAGAAGTTATTAACCTCTAGGAAATTGATTTAACAATCTGGATTTCAATAATAGGGTTTTTAATAGCTTCAAAGAAATTTCAGTGTTCTGTTTCCATTGAAGGTCAGTGACATGTAGTTGACTGCCATGAAAAAATGCTATCCTGTGAAGTTAGCCTCCCACAGCATATATTATAGAAAGTAAATTCAAATATTTCTGCATGGCTAACTTAATGCTGTGTCTTAGTTACTTTGAAGTTATTTTGCCCATTGTTCTAAGGCTCCACAGGAAAACAAATTCAAACGATTACTTGAAAATAAGTTCAAAAACTTTAATTTCAGTCATGTTTGAATTTGCTTCTGTGTTCTGTAATGATCTCCTGGGACAGGGCAAGTTAAAGGAAGATGTGTGTACAGTTTTAAGGCAAAAACTTGTGTCCTGCCTCTACTCTCCTGGAGAGCAGAACAGTCTATCTTATGAGAATTAGTTTAAGTTTGTTTTCTTGGTTTTTTAATTATCTTCTATTTACTGTTTTAAATGTTTAGTTAACTCCCCAATTTATTTTTAATAGGTGCTTGTGGGAATTGCTGCACTTACTGATTTAAAACTATTCGCACAATGTGTCATGACTAAGACTGGCACGTTCCTCAGGAGGCCAGCTAGCCCAGTCTCCTGCTCAAGCACAACCACTTGGAGCAGGTTGCTCAGGACCATGTCCAGGCAGCTTTTGATGATCTCCACGAAGAATATCCACAGCCTCTTTGGGCGACCTGTATCAGTGCTCAGGCACCTGCACACACAGACAAAAAAAAAAAAAGCTCTCTGCTGTGAGAGCGCTTTCTGTGTTCCAGTTTATGCCTATTGCCTCTTTTCCTGTCACTGAGCACCACTGGAAAAAAAGCCTGACTTTGCCTTTGTTTCCTCTCTTTATATATTTACGGATGTTGAAATCCTCCTGAGCTTTCTCTTCTCCAGATTGAATAGTCTCAGGTCTCTCAACCTTTCTTCACAAGAGAGATACTCCAGACTCTGTCATCTTAGAATCATAGAATCTTTTGAGTTGGAAGGGACTTTTAAAGGCCATCTGGTCCAACTCCCCTGCAATGAACAGGGACACAGGGCAGTGAACAGCTACATCAGGTTGCTCAGAGCCCCATCCAGCCTGACTGTGAGGGTCTCCAGGAATAGGGTACCCTATGCCTCTGTGGGCTGACACTTTCAGCCCTAAACCACCCTTACGGTTAAAAAAAAACAAACAGAAACACAACCCACAAACCAAGCAAGCAAAAAAACCCACCACCACCAAACAAGCAAAAAGCCAAAAAAACTCAAACCAACAAACTTTATATCTAATCTAAATGTCCCTTTTAGTTTGAAACCATTTTCCTATGTCACTGCAAGGGCATACTGCCAGCTCATGTTCATTTTTTTATATTCAGTGAGTTTTCACAACTTCTCTTCAATTAGGTAACTTTCTTTCTTAGAACTGAAGCTCACTTCCCTTGTCTGTATTGTTTCAATAATGGAAATCCAGGCTTCGAGTATTTTTTTTTGAATTTCTGGTGACTCTTCCATTCTGGAAGATAAAAACTGATAAACTATTCTTTTTAATGATGAAACAGTTTGAATACATGAGCAAACACGACATGAAAGGTACTATGTCGTCTTCTGTCTGTGTTTTGGGCATGACAGGAGTCCATTTACTGGAAAGCAAGGGGCATAGTTTGCCAGCTGTGCTATGGGACAGAAACATACTTCCTGCAAATGCCAGTGATGTGGCTTTCTACTTGTTCATGTATTGTTTTTTAGGTATGTTTAAGCAAACTTGTGTAGGAATTTAGTGGGAGGAGCTGTGTTCATTTCTTCTTTCCTTGCCAAGTTGCTTTTCGTCCTGTTTTTGAAGGTGTGGGGGGAAAATCTTTTAAGAAGAGAGATGGAATAGATCCGAACCTGAATGGCAGTGCTCACATGGTCATTCTGGGTTTGAGAACTTGTGGCATTTTTCATGTAAAACTATGTTGCTGCTTCCTGTGTGTCATTTTGATTTGCCAAGTGGTTTTGGTATGTGCTAGTCAAGGTGGCCTGAGGTTGCCCCCTAATAATACCCCCTGTGTTCCTTGTGATTGTGGGATGGCAGACACTGAAACAGTGCATGGGCCACCTTGCCACCAGATTCTTGAATGTGCATTGTAGAGTTCACGTTCTGAAAGCTTCATACTATGTAGTGGATGTATTCAGATAAGGTAAACTAAGCCCGTGGAGGCTATATGTAATCTAACTGTAAAACACCTGCATGGCATATGGAGATATGAGGTGTCTTGCAGCTGAAAAACTTGTTACTTCCATCTACTAATTTGTTTCAGTTCTGATAAATTTCTCAGTAATCAAGGTATAGCCAATACAGGTTTGTGCTTGGATCATTGCTTGCTTTTTCCTCTTGAGTCTGCAACTCTGGCTTCAATCTGAATGCAAATACGTTCATCAGCAGACTTTGTAGATCTGGTATATTAGTATTATTCTCCAGACTTCTGGATGAGTCCATAGAAATGTTAGACCTAGTTGGGATTTTGATATTCTTGTGGGGCCTATTTTTAAATATAGGCCACTAGGGAAAATGCTAACAAACTCAGTGGTGCTGAAAGCTATCCTGTAACTGCCTTCCTAAACTACATTGTTTTACTGGGTTTTCTCCAATACTAATGCTGTGAACTGGGATTAGTTGTTTTAGCTGACAACTTTGCACTACAGGGAATCTGCTCTTAGTATAAGATTTGTTTCTGAGAGAGGTTTTCTGAAATTGCTTTGTTTTCTGTGGTATACCACCCAGTTCCGAGCTCAGTCTTGAAATCTGTGGTCATAAGATTCATCTTAAAGTAGATCAAGGTATAGGACCAAGACTGTTTAGCACTACTGTCTTTAATCTTCTTTCTCATCCTTTCATCTCGTGCCGAGTGTTGTATCTCACCGGCTAACGTGCTCTTTTTATCACATAATTATTGTCTGTTTGGCTTTTTTAACTTCAGAATCTGGCTTAATGCAAGTTTGCTCTTCAAGTTTTCCAGGTGTGGAGGAAAAAAAAAAAAAACAAAAATCCTTTTTGTGTGTGAACAAGTGACTTGAATGATCTTTTCTATCAATTGTATAATGCGAGACATAAGATTTACACTGAGATACATCTTCATCTGATGCTTTTTCATAATTGGAGGGACAGTGTATGATTAGGTCAAACTTCCGTTTCAGGACTGAAAAGAACAACATGGTCCTTCAGAATTCTAGGAAGTGATCTGAAAATCTTGCAGTGAAGCAATGATGAAATTTGAAACAGCTTAGGGAGCAGAGTGAGCCTTATTGATATGTAACAAACAAACAAAACGAACAAAAAACCAGAAGAAAGCGGCCCTTATAATCAAGAGTTTTTGCTGTCTGTCTGTTAATGTTACTATAAAGAAGCTGGCCCGGCTGGGAATATATAGTTGCAGTCAGAAGTGGTACATTCCTCTCTTCAGTTACCTTGTGCTACAGGCCATTTTGTCTGCTTGACACTTGCTCTTGAAGTGTTTGTGCTGATTATAACAGCTTAACAGAACTCCTTTGTGAATTGAAGAACAACCTTTCAATAAGACCAGCCTAAAAGCTGGCATTTATGCATTCTTGCAAGTGGGTAACAGCACTTTGGAAGGAAGTGAAAAAGCAGTGTGTCTGAAATAGTGTACATCTAGGGCAATGGTAAAGCTATTGGAAGTAGGAATTGTGTAGAAAACAAATTTGATGGTAATCAACTGTTGATCACATCTGCCTGAATCATTTAAAAAAGATTCCAGAAAGTAATAGAAGAGACGTTTTTGCCAGATCCCACTATTCTCCTGGGATACCTTAGCTTTTTTTTGTATGTATGACTTGTTCTTAAGTATTTTTTAAAATTTTATTATAATTTTATTTATTTAATTATATGTATTTATTGGAACTATGTAAACTCCCCGGCGTTCTTTGCAGGTTATGTTGCCTGTGCATTTCCCAGTAACTTGGAATTGCAGCTTTCCTACAGAGTGCAGAAGCAAAGGCTTCAGTGCAACAGCTTGCTGAAAAATAGAGGAGGATCTTCTTTTGGAGGTGATTGTTTACTCTAGCAAGGATGATTTCCCTTTGAATTTATCAGCTATTCCCTTTTTTAAAACAATGTCTGACAAATGGCTAGTTTCTTTTAGAAAAAGAAAATTGATAGGGAGTGGGATGAATGCTAAATGTGATTAAGAAGCTTCTCACCACGACTGGCGTTATATTGAATTTAGGTTTTGAGCTGAATTTACTTAAATCAAGTGCAACGATGGGTAGAAAAACACAATGTTTGAGTTGGGCCTATTATAATTTCAAGAGAATGAATTTTTTTTTTTACTTTTCACTGCCTAACATTTGTTGCACATACTACTTGTATTGCACAAAATGGCACTTTAATATACTAGAAGTGGATAACGTTTTTGAAAAGTGCTTATGACTGAAACCGTTTTGGAGAATTACATTTTATGTACTTAACTACATAAATAGATGTATGGATCTTATGCCAGGAAACTTGTTTTGAAGTTAGAATTCTGTTTTTTTTTTAAATATATGTGTTAAGTGCCCAATAGCAGCAAGTGAACATAATCTTCCTGCCCAGGAGAACTTGTAGCTAATATAAAAGATTAGACACATAAGAAAAATAGAACTAAAAAAAAGCCAACAAGAAAACATTGCAGATCAGGTGCAAGCTGATAGGACTTTCAGGCATGTACTTACTTATATTTTCTTCACTTGTCAAAGAGGACAGCAAGATTTATAGAGGAAAACATCACAAATTTTCATGGCTGTCATATGGGACGAAACAAATGGTTTCTGTTTAGATGCAGTAAATGAGTCAGACTGAGGTATGAATATTCCATCTGATAGAAGTAAAGTTAGTTACAGCAGTGTCAGATAAGTGAATATACTGTGGTAATGGAATTTTTGAAGTAAAAATTTGTTATGGAAGTTTCTTCGCGTACTTTGTGTGCAGTTATCCTGTTAAAAGGGTAAGTTCATTTCTTTCTTAGAAAAGTAGCTTATATCATCAGCTTATATGTGGAACTGATAAAACTTTCATTCTTATGTCTTCCTGTATATATGAACCAGGAGTACCTGAATAGCTGAAAATTAACAATAACAACAACAAAAAAAAACAAAATCCAAAACCAAAATGACACAAAACCCAAGTGCTTAAACAATGACTGAAAGTAAAAACACAAGAAAATGATTCATACGGTACAGCTGTACTGTATTGTGATTTGCATTAATGAATGTGGTTCCACTGATGTCAAAGGTTGCGTGATGAGTTTACTCAGTGTAACCATGGAAGTAGTCTTATTACATACCTAAAAGAGGGCAAAGGCCCGAAGGAATTAGAGAAGTAGATAAGGAACTGCAAAAGCTTTGTCACATCACATAATTGTGTGTTCTATACACACTGTGTGAAAAGCTTTCTGCAAAGATGCTCAAATATAGGTGTGTAAAAGCTGAATGAAAACCAAGTTCCTTGGTCACCGTGAACACAAATATACTGAGCCTCAGTAAATAAATGAGTACCTTTAGAAGCAAATCAGAATGTTTCCTTTCCAGAAAATGCCATGGTATGAAAGTATTGTCTCTCAAACCAATTTGAGGCTGGGAACATGAGCAGTATGTCGCTGAAAACAAATTCATTTGTGTGGGCCACAATATAGTTGTGAGTAGCCTAGGCAAGTCCTGTGATATTTTCAGATATAAGTTTAGGAGCAAAAACCTCATTGTATGGCAGCTTGACTCATGAGAAGTCAAAAAGAAAATAGGGTTCTGCTCACAAGTCTCACAATTTTTGTGTTAAAATAATACATAAAATATTGTAAAATAGGAATATAAGCTAGTATTTAGTTAATGGTTTAGAAATAGGCTGCATTTTAAAAGTGTGTATTTAATAGTTCTGTGCAGGGACCTAGCTCCAGGCAGCAGGAGGTGACATACTGCAGGTTTTGTCCTGACACTTGTGTCTGAACATCTTTCTACTGTCACAGCCCATTGTCCATTCCTGTAGCATGTTCCCTCCATCTTTCTAGCCCGGGGGCTTTGACATAATTGCTCCATTTGATCTACTTTCTGCACCTTCTCTTCTCATAGCATCTCCAATCCAGGGGTTATCAGGAGTTTCAAGGCATTTATGGACATATTCAAGAAAAGGAATGCAGTAGGCGTTCAAACGAATGGGTTTAGGTACCAAGCGGCAAGCAGAGCTCTGCACATGTCAGTGTCCTACTTTGTATTTCTGGGCTTGTCACCTCTTCAAAAGAGATTTTCTGTGCTACTCTGCTTGCCGGTGTTATTTTGAGATGTAAACTGCTGTGGCTTCTTGGTGCAGTAGACAAATTTACTTCTCCTATGGCTGTAGGAGGGGAAGAATAGGGAAGAGTTGATGTGAATAGAAGTGCTGATGGGAACTTAGGAATTGATAATAGGGCCATAGTGAGGAAGAAGAGTACAAAGTATCCAATGGCTGGTAAACTGCCTGGGGGTCTGGGTGGATCATTGGTGATCTGAGGGTCTTCAGAGAACTAGGAATTGTCATTAAAAATTTGAGAATCTAGGGATGTTGTTTTCAGTTGAGTTTTAGAGGAGATGGAGTTGGGTAGGAGCCTTGTCTGAGAACTGCTGAATCATGGCCTGAACCTCTGATTAATCACCTGAGGTGAGCAATGAGTCAGCTCTGGGAGCACTGGACTTGCTCCAGTTCATCCAAGTTCATCTGCCTGTGTGAAGGCAATTCACCTGTGCTGCTGGAAGGGGTGGAGCTTGGCTCCAGCTCTCCTAGATCCCATTTAAGAGCTGATTACCCGTGGGGAAGGATCTCTTTCTGGAGATCCCTCCTTTTGGAGTTTTCCAGTGAGTCCAGGATAAGAGTAAGCCCTCTATTCTACAAACTCTCCTGTATATTTCATAACTATGACATCTATGTTCATTGATTATACAAGCCTGTACCTTGATCTATGATTATGAAAAAGATTAATGAAAATCACTGTTAATAAATCATTAAAATCTCATTTGCCATTCTGTATAGCTGTGCGTACACTTTATAGGCTGTAATTTCTTTGTAATTATTCCAAAGGTACTGAAAAATTAAATGGTATATTGAATTTGCTTCCCCTGGTGACTGACCTACTAAAAAGTAGCTCTATTTACCTCTGCAAAATCTGGAAAGAGTTAACAAGGGGCATAACTGCTTTCCCCACCTGTGGTCACCAGGCAGAAATAACTACTTTAAAATAAAATAAACTGCAGAGTACCTTAGGCTAAAGCAGAGCATAGGCTTATTTCAGAAAGGAACATGAGGTTGATGACTGCTGTGCAGTTAAGAAGCAACAAAAGAGAAAGGAAACAGTTTCTTTGGGGCATGAGAAACCTTGCTTGACTTGCATGTAAATGGTATAGAAACGATTATATTCAGAGTTCCTGTGTCTAATACCAGCCATGTGTCAGTTTGATAGGTGTTAGACTTCACTTCTATTAGGGGCAAGGGATAGATGGGAATACGTTTGCTACTACTGGCCTACCATTCCCTGCTGAGAAATAACTGTTGTGCCTGACACCATGTAATCCCATGGAAGCTGGTGGTTGATGAGTAATGCTTTTTGCTCCAGAAGGAAAAACTTGTCTTCAACATTACCTTTGTGCCCCAAGTGGAGAGGGAGTTGAACTTGGATGAACTGAAGCAAGTCCAGTGTAGGACTGAGGTGCTCATCAGAGGTCTGGAGATGATGGCAAATGGTGACAGGATGAGAGTGCTGCGTCCATTTAGGAAAAGAGAGGGCAGAGGGGAGACCTTAAGTCTGTCTTCAGCTATGTTAATGGGGGGGATACTGAGGACACTGGATCAGAAACTTTGTGGGAGTATACAGCATTAACACACAATCCATGGGCTTTAAGATGTAGGGTATGAAACTCTGATTAAATATGAAGAGTGTTCTTTATTTATAAACCACGAGAAAGGTGAGAACATGGCTGGAACATGGCACTGGATAGGCTATGCCAAGATTGCAAAACTTGCCTTGTCAAGGCCATGTTCTTGGCTGTGATTTGGGTGAAGTACCGGATCAGGTGACTTCCAGGGACTGTATTCTGTGATACTGTGCCCTGGTGCAAATCCTCTTCTAGCACTGCATGTGTTGTCTATGACATACTTCCAAGTTAAGGTATCATAGTGCATCTCATAGACAAGTCTGTTCTAGAGGATAATGGAGCTACTATGAGCTATCAGTGTCTTTTCATAAAGAAATAATATTGTCAGGTAAACTAGGTTATGCTTGTGGATAAAACCATAAAAAGAGAAAGTGGAAGAAAGACAGGGAATTATATAGGTCCTATAATATTTGGATTTCAGTGCTGTACTTCATACATTGTCTCATAAAGTGATATTTGCTTGACTGAACTTAAATTGAGAACCTGATGGAAATTTGAATGCTCTTACTTAGACCAAAAAATTCCTCAGGGACTGGGAAGAAAGATGAGGGATAACTTCTCCATAGGTAGATGTTCATAAGATCCATAATGATATCTCTTGTGTCAAAAGAGGTGACATACTATTTACAACAGTTATTCAGGTGCTGAAATCTGGCCCTGGAGCAGACTTAGTTTTTTTTTTCAGTTCCTCTCAAGCAATCATTGGTGAATGTGTTTCTGGCATCTTAGTTTTTTCAGTAAGTCATCTTTAATTACTTAAGAGTGGATGTAAGCATATACTAAGACGTTAGCAGATAATATCAAATTGAAATGAACTGCGTGCATCACTGAAAGGAGGAAGAGAAGGACTAAGTGAGCTAATAAGGACTTAAGTGTCATTCTATGTTTAGGAAAAAGTGTGCAAGAGCTTGAGGAAATGCAATCCAAAGCTCAGATAATCAGTTGGAGGTAAAGTGTGAGATGTTGAAAGTACTGCTAGTCTGAGAAGAAAGCAAATAGTTTTTTTTTTTGCAGTGCATTAGACTCCTGCTTTCAGACTACAGGTGTTCACTCACACAGAAATGGGGGACAGAAAGGCTTGCTTGCTCTGGAGAGCATAATTATAACACAAATACTCCTGTTTCTGGAGAGCATGTGGTATAGTTTTGAGTTCCTCATCTCTGATTTATTTTCATCAAATGTTTTTGAGTCCTTAGTTTAGAATTTCTCATTTAAATTGCTTCTCACAAGTTGATAATTCTCAAGTACTAGGGCAGAGACTTTTCCATCTGTTATACATGGGCATCCATGATACAGACTAAAATCAGATTTGGAACATGCAAGTGAGACTTCAGTGGTGACATTCAGGTGTGCAAGTTGTGAGTCAGAGTAAGTACTGTATGAAACTCACTGAAGTTTATATACTGAAATTGATTAGCAGGGAAGATGCACTAGTTTTACTGAATTTGAGAGAGAGAGAAAGGGATTACACATTTCTAGTCATATGTGCTGCCTATTCTGCTAATTGTGCAGCACTTTTTGTTTTGATGAAGCCCAGCTTGCTGCTCTATCTCAGTCTGTCTTCTTGTGGTTATGTGGCCCGGGTTGCTTTCTGTGCCTACTGATGGTGAACTGCTGCTAAATTTCCAGAATGTCCTTGAATGTATGAGTACGGGTGAGAGAATAGACCTACTTGTACAGCATTGCTTCAAGTAGAACTGGAGGGGGTGGGGAGAAGAATTGTGTTCATCTCAAAAGGACCCTTTAAAGTTCATGGAGGCTTCTGCACTCCTCTGCCCACATATCAAGCAAACAGAAAATGTTCTCAGCAGTACTACCTGTCCCGAAGGCTGGATAGCTTTTGAAAGAGGTTGATTGACTGCAAAATTGTCTTATTCAAGCAAATGTTTTTTGCACATTAGGTGTCAAATTCATTAGACACCTCTGACAATTCTAAGAAAATGCCTGCTTTGATAGTTAAGGTATTATGCCTACAAACTGTGGTGGAACTAGTGTCAGTAAGAAAGTATTGCTGTCTGCCTTGGAATTGTCTTTTTGTTCAGCCTTTCTCTGTGAACTGCTTTTTGGATGAGATTATTATTACTTTTGGAGCATAAGCTCTAGGAGAGATGAAAAGAAAAAACTGTGAAAGTCAGAAGTGTTAGTAATGTTAAATTTCCATCCTCATACTACTGAGGTTAAGAATAGTGAGTATTAATTGTGCTCTATTATTGAAGAGGTGCTCCTGTGCCCTGAAGAGATTACTCAGCTCTATGATATTCCTATGTAGAGGGTTCTTCAGTGCTTGAGAATCTTTTACTTTGAGTCTCTCCAGCTGTTAGGATGATTAAAGTGTCTTTGTGTATCTTAAGGAGGACAGGATAAAGCATGGTACAGAGGTGAAAAGTGTTTTTATTTCAAGGAGGCTAGTTATGTTAATACCACCCTGACACAAGTTTAGTTTCAGTTTATTTTTTTTATTATTAAGTTCAGTTTATGCTAGTTTGGCTCCTATGACAACAATATATAGGCCCTCATAATTAGTAGTTCATCTCCTTTAAGCCTCAGTGGCTTAAAGTTCAAGCAAATTTGCTTGAAAAAGTCGTGTGCTCTTTCAGTTAAAGCATAGTTTCCAAAGCTCAAGGCTGTTTCTCACTTCTTACCATGTACCAGAATGTCACTGGCTGTAAGCCTGTGTTGTCTTATCACCTACGTGCATTTTCTCCTCTACTGTTTGTGACACACTTTAAATGGGACATAAGATTATTTGACAAAGAAACCAACATACTATTACTTAGAGCAGGTTGAATACAACTGGATTTTGTAGACAAAGCTCCTAAAGCTCTGCTTAAGCTCATTGGTCAACAGCAAGTACTGTTAAGTCTAAGTAATTCTTCTGATGCCAGTACATTACCTGGGGTGATTGCCTAGTAAATTATCTGCCATGGCACGATGCTGGCTTATGGACAGTAGTGTTGCTTTTCTCTTTATCTGTTGTAGTGCTTCGTAGTGCTTGTAGTCTTGGTTTTACCACTGAGAACAAAGTTCTCTGTAGGAGGTTGTTTTAACAGTCATTAAGGTGCATGGGGAATACATACTTCATGGTATCTTCTGTGCTGAAGAAGGAAATTTGGAAAATAAATTTGTTAGCCCCAGCTTTACCTTTTGCCTAGGTAAATGTATATGTGGTTGGAAAATCTTCATTTCATCCTATACCAGTGTTTATAATCACACATGGACAAGGCTTGTTAACAAGTAAAGCAATTCCCTTTGGAGATGAATATCTCTTTCCAAATTAGAATTACATCATTGTGGTTATGGAATTGTAAACAGCACTGCAGTCTGTTCATCTGCACAATCCAAATGTAACGATGTGACTGAAAGGAATACTTCAGAGTGCGGGGACAAATATTTAAGACCTGTCTGAATGAGATTGCTTTATGTCTGGGTGTTTTGGCAGAGGTGTTAAAAGATTTTCTGAGGAAAATTAGCTAGGCTGTTTTTAGAAACCATTTTAGAGTATACTTCACAGCAGACTGCATATGCAATACCATTAATTGCTACTGCTGAGAAGTGCCTTACAAATGAATAAAAATACCTGTGTCAGTGCAGCACTAATAAACCCTTCTTACTGAAAAATAAATAAATGAGATCTACGGGGATGTTGAATTGTTGCTATGTGAATAACTTCCCTGCTTCTCCTGAGGTTTTTAAACATGTTTGGGAGGGTGGCTGATTTTGCTCTACCATCTCAATGTAACTGAGTGAGAAAGCACTATTCTGTATGTCTTTTGATACCATGGTTTGGTAGAATTGCAAAAAAAAAAAAAAAAAGGAAATCAGAGGTAATAAATGTAAGCTTATCAATCAGTTAGTTGGAAATTCAGGTAATTCCTGATCTCAGACTGTAAACAGTGTGTCTTAAATTTTTGTAAATCGAGCTGCCAGTCTAAGGAAAGCCCTTTGCTCAATGGGAGAAGTGGTGCTTGCCCAAACAATGCAATCCTTCTCTCTTTGCTCCTGCCCTATGTTCCATTCATTCGAGTCTGCTGTCTCTAAAAGTATACTGAGGGGCATGGCTGGCTGGGAGAACTACTACTTCTCTCTTAATCCTTTTTTTGTATCCACGGAGGCACTCACTGGTTTTTATTTTTGTTTTTTAAATAGATAAACTCATGGAAAGTAGGGATGAGAAGGGAGTCTTGTCACCATGACTGTCACTGTGAAAATCCTTTGCTAGGCTGTTCTTAACTCTGAAAGTCAGAGCTATAAGAAGAGATGCTGAGGATGTATATCATATAAAAAGATAGGCTGCTTGTACCTGTCATGGATTTTGCTCTGTTTATGCATCCAGAAACTGAGCAAAGCACAATCAGACTGACAGCAAATCTTTTCCTGGACTTGAGCCAAATTGCTTTCTCTTGAAAAAAACCGCTTGAGATATTGCAGTCAAAAGTTTCATGCTTCCATTAAACCATAAAATATTTCTCCCTCTGCACAGTATATGGGTTTTTAATATGTACGTTCTAATAAAAACTTCTGTTCTTTTGCAATTAGTATTGCTCTTAAAGGCCTACTTTAATAGTCCTGAATGCCTGTGGAAAGCCAAGTTCTTTGTAGTTTGACTTTCATTAATGTAATTACACCATGCCCAAAAGTATCAATGGAATGACTTGATTATATACTAATTAAAGCCTCAGACCTTTTTACTGAAAATTCAAATGTAACAAAAGTAAAATCATCTCTTTAATTCTAAAACTCATATAATTTAAAATTATGTAAATTACTAAACTACTACTGTAAGTGGAATCTATGGCTAGTTTTTTTAAGTTAAGACAGAGCGAATAATTCATATGTAAGAGTATTGAAATGCATTATCTGAAATAACACCACTAAACCTTAGGAGCTCCTTTCAAATTCAGAAGTTTCTGATGCAAAATGAAAGATTCTTATTAATCCTAGAGAAAAATAATACTTTGATAAAACTCAAATTGGATCTGCAGCCTTGTTCTATCCTGCCTCTCAGTGTGGAGTGAAAGAAGCTGGGGGAATCTGGAGCAACTGTATGTGGTCTGTTCAACCTATGCTGCCAGTGCCACTCTTGGCTGCAGCACTGGCATGTGAATGGCCACTCTTGCTATGCTCTTTTTTTTTCTGCTGGAGGTGGAATCTGTGGCTGAGGATGACAAGTGGCTTCTCAGCCTGGCATAGAAAAACTTCCCGAGGCAGTGGGAATTCTGCCCAAGGTTGATCAGTGAAGTTTCCCTTTTGTGCTGCTGGTACTGCAGTCTTGCTGTGATCCTAAATTTGCTGGACATGGTATCAGACAGCTGTCATTTACAGCACTTAAAACCAGAGGATGCTCTTAGATAAGAATGTTTGATAGAAAAGGAGAAGATTTTAGGAACTCTTTTTGTTCTCTTCAGTAAGTGAAGCCAAGGCTTTCATGGATCATTGCATAAGAAGCTAAATGTATACAGCTGGACGGCTGAGATGCTGACTGGGAGTGGTTAGGAGATTTAAGTACTGGGGAAGAATTGAGGTTTCTGACACTGATTTGGAAATTCTGTTCTGGCTTCACCAGAAGTTCGCTACGATGGAAAAGAAAATGCTTATTTGATAGTGAAAGACACTGTCACTTTTTTTTTTGCTAAAAATTAGCTTACTAAGATTGTTGTTAATTGTGTGAGATATTATCCCAAGGCTTTCTTTCCCTGAATGTGTTGTCTGCATTAAGGGTGCCTACTAGAGATTAAAGTTGCAGAACAACGTAATGGAAAGCACTTCACTAATTAACTTGTTCTGCCAATTCAACTATTAAAAAAAAAAAATTAATTGGGTAAGTCTGTAATACATATTAGGAATTTTGGGTTGGATGTCTTGTTTTATTCCTTGAATTTTGTGTTTGTACTTTCAACTACTGGAATAAAGGAAGCATATACTCTATAATAACATAAAAGCAGCTCCATATTCTTGCTTGATCAGGATTGAATCTGTAAGGTCACCATACCAGTGTGTGGATTTGTTATTCTGAAACGGCGGTCTCAAGCAGAGAATGCCAGCCAGGAATTGTACCTGTAGATCACACAGACCTGAGGCTGAGAAGAGATGTGAGGTGTCCTGTGTTTCTTTCTGTGGTTCTGGTGACTTAGTTCCTTGTATCAGCAACCATGTTTGTCAGAAAAATTATGCTGCTGAATTTCTGATTCCTTAACTATTTTCCAAATGATAGGAAAAATGTGTCAAAGGGTTAAGTAATCTTTAAAACCATACATAGAAGATGAAAAAGATAATTGTCTCAAGTGCATGACTTGAGTTACCTCATGAAGTTGAACAAGGTCTAGTTGGTGGTAACTCCCCCCATGTCAGGGGAGCTGGCACTGGATGGTCTTCAAAGTCCCCTCCATTTAAGTCATTCAGTGATCCATAATAAATTGATTTCACTTGTGGAAATGATCTAAATGTTCTTTGCAGTCTTTTTCCTGTTCATTAATGATTCCCATTAGGTTTACGCATAGAGTTTAGAATAGTGAGAAGTGAGAATATACAGAGATTAACAATCTTTTTTCCTTTGTTCCCTTGATGCGTAAGAAAGAAATCAACTGGACTTTCTGCAGAATAAACATGCAGAGTTTGTACTGCAGAGCAGTTTGAACTTCGCTCTGTTCAGAGATTTTTTTCACAGCTTGTTTTGGCGTCCTTTGTATCTAATCCAACAAAACAACCCTATCTGCATTTTAATCTTCGTGTTTGCCTCTAAACATGAAATCAATACATAAGTATTTGAAAGCTGTTTCCCATGAAATGACACGTGATAAAGCTGTGGAATTCAGTTTATGATTGTAGATGTTAGTTTTATGTAATTCTTAAATTTCTCTTGACTTTTTTTGTCATAAATCTTTCCAAGCAACAGGACATTTTTTTCAATAACATGGGATTTCTATGTTAGTAGTAGTGACAATTGCTTTTTTTTAAACTTGAGAAAATATCAAACTACCAAGATCAAGCAGTTTTTTAGTTCTAATTCTGAATGATTTAACTACTAATATTCAGTTATGTTTAGTCTTGTAGACCTTGGGTAACTCAGTTTGTTGCAGTTTCCACTTTATGCTGTATAAAAATCTTAACCATATCATTTGTTTACATGCAAAAGATACAAATAAGTTCTACTATTGTTAATAAAATAGACTGGGGTGGCATATGTAAAACCTTCATGTGCAAGGTCAGTCACTGCTTTGAAATGAAGTGCACTGGCCATGGTGGCCTAAGCTTATGGCTGAATTGCTGTGCAAAATGGAGACCGCAGAGCAAAGACTCACCATTAGCGTTATAATTGCTCTTTCTCCCCTTTGTATTCATCTGGATTGTGCTGTATTCTTTGAGGCTGGCAGAGAGCTCTTCATACTGGTGAAGTGTTTTGCTTCTCAGCCATTTTAAATAGCCTATATGAAGGGAGATGTTGAATTGAGTCTCGTATTCCTTTTACAGTGAGATAGAAAAGTATACCACTGAAAACCTTGAGTAGTATTTGGTTAAAGCTATAACATTCTCTTGCATGTTGTTGAAACAGAATAATTTTTCTGGCAAGTATCATATTTGAGTTAGTTGTGCTTACTGGTTCATTTTGAACAGAAGAAGTAAACAATTTCTGTGACAGAGGACTGAACAAACTCTTCTGGGTATGCTTGCTCTTCTACTGTTGCTGAAGAGGAGTCCAGGGTATTTGCTGGGCTTGGCTCGGTGATGTTTACAGGGAGATGAGAACAGTCTTCTGTTTCTCTTTCCTTTGTGCAAGGGAGAGGAGATAACAGCCTGATATTTCTGTTGAATCTAAGTAATGGTTAATTACAAAACACTTGGAAGGCAAGTTGAGATGTTGCTTGCCCTTCCCGTTAGCCAGCAGACCAAGCTCCGATCTCTCTAGTGTCAGCCTTCAACAAGTGTTCTAGGATGCTTTCACTACTAAAGGCATACTGGCTTCATGGAAGCTGTGCTGCTGAGCACTTCTTCCCATGGTGAAGCTGCAGGTTGGAAATAGTTCAGGTGCTTGTAAGTATGATCTATTTTGTAAGAACTTGGCATGATTAGCCTTCTGATTTTTTTTAATATTTCTATGTGCATTCTGTTTAATGCACTGGGAGATGAGGGGGATGTGTAAGGGCTGGTTTGTGCTATTGTTTGACCTGGGATGGGGAGTAGTTGTGAAAAACTTCTGCCCTGAGATGCCAGGTCTTCTCCTCTCCACAGCCTGAGAGCTCAGTTACTTCAAACTATTTTGTGATGATATCAATGGCATGTGTTTACTGGTAAGGAGTGTTATTGGAGTAACACTTATGCTATCATCTTAAATACCTGCAAAGTTTTAGGGCAGCAGCCACTTAATAAAATTTGCTAACTTTTTAGAGGGCTTGAAATATTAGCTGTTTGCTGTGCTTTCAGTGTCTTGCTCACCATAAGTACTCAACTTAGTTTAACTAATATGTGGAAAAAAGTATAAGGAGCCAGGTCAATCCACAATAGATCAATACAGTTCATGTCCTCTAGATTTCTGGTACTTCTTCCAACTGTCTTACAGATTCACATCTGATTTGATTAAAATTTTCTTAACGTGTGCTGGCCTGAGGTTGGTAGTCCTTCATTTTAGACTTCACTAACAAATCTTAATTCTGCTTTATGTTTCCATGTCTGTGCTTTATATGCAAGAAAAGCCTCTGCAACAACTCTCTTGTACTTACTCATTCTTATGCTCTCACTGCTCTCATATACCAGAAGAAACTTGGATGTTTTTGGTAAATCCACTTTGAGGTTTAAAAGCTGAAGTTTTTGCAAGGAAAGAGATTGTCTTATTTGCTCTTATGTATTTTCCAGAATAAATAATAATATTGGGATTTCCCTTTTCCTCTCTGCTCTTCCTTCATTTCTCTAAGATTCAAACTTAAGATATTTCAGTAAATTTCCATGAGCTAATGAAGGTCCTCAGCAGCTCTGATTGTCCTTGACAGTTCCTGAAGCACTCCAGAGTAATTTTAATCGAGCACAGTTGAATCAACACTTAATTTAGTTTCTAACACATTGTTAATACAGTTGAATAGTTATGGTGATAGTTATAGTTATATGATAGTTATAGTATGGATGAAACATTGTAGTCAAACTATCGCACTGTAAATGAAAATCTGGGCTCTCACTAGGGACACAACTCCAGTTCTGCTAGTGAAGAGGTAGGATCTTTAGGAAAGTGGTAAATGGAATGTGTTGTGAAGAGGTGTCCAACAGCACTACAGAGATAAGGATGAAGTGCATTGTCTTTAACACCTGTATTAATGACTATAAACACAAGTAAACAGCATATTAAAAAGAAACTACAGACAATAAGTACAGAAGTTTTTTCAAATACAAGAGGAAGTATAACAAATGCTGAGGTACCCACAGAGCTTTGTGAAATGTATGGCAAATATGAAAATGGTATTTATTCTAGAAAAATCAATTTAGTTAATACTTATAAACAAAAAATTGGAAATGGGGTTATTTGGTATAGGCTAATTATTTTGCTGATTGTAGTAGGTAGGTGTCGCATGCTCCTGAACTTAATGGTGCTGGAGAACAAAGAACCAGGAGTAGTTGCAAATCTGTGCTTGTTTGGAACAAATTCTGATATAGCAAGGCTGGCTGAAGAGAAAACCTGGAAGAACATAAGACTAGCTGCTTTTGACTTACAATGTATAGGTTTCTTTCTTATAATTGACCACTTTTGAGAGAACTTCAGGCTAGGAGTGGTTTCTTTTTGAACCCACCCACTATTTTTCTTTACTATAGAACGAACACCAAGGAGCTAACAGGAACAATGAAACCAGACCAACTAAACAAGTACAGGTCAGGTGGATTCCATAGGCTCTTTAGCTGCTGACAGTCTGGTCTTGGGAAAGGGCTTGTCATTGAAAAATGTCTTGCCTTTGTAATGTTTCTTAGTTAATAGCTACTTTAGACAATACTTTGATAGTACAGTTTGTTAGCTGACTAATATCATGTTTTATACATGCTTGTAATTGTGATAGCACTCTTAAAAAAAAAAGTGTGAAAGAGTTTATGAAGCCAGTGTATTATTTTTCCATGGTTTTTGGAGGCTGAATGAAATAACTAACTATTGACATATTACCCATTAATTTAGAAATCTGAGTAAACAGTATCTTATTCCATGGTCCAGAAAAAATAGCAACATACCCAAAGGCTGACTCTTTTTTAGTAGATGTATAAACAAGAATTTTGGCCGAACTGTATTTTTATTAAATATTCAATACCTAAAGGGATGCAGGTATTGTGTAAATCAGGTTGTATATAATAAACAAAATATTATGGCAGCATTTCTTTTAAGATGAAGCTGACCGAAAACCATAAGTTAAAATAGCAATGCATTGAAAGACCTAAAGGGGGCCTTGTTTTGTAGCAGCTCTTATTGAACAACCTGAAAAAATGTGAATAGTGAATAAATATGTGGTGAAGTTCCTTGAAGGTGTGTAACTTTGTATGAGAAAACAGCAAGTCTATTGGATCTGTCAGTTTTTGTGGTCATATTATGTTATGAGCAGTGAAAGCTGTTAACCTTACATCTAGAATTCCCTGAACTCTGTGTGTTTGATCGTGTAACATTAATTTTTCATTTCATAATCTTCTCTTACTGTTTTTCACATGGGAGGAAGGAGAAGTGAAAGAAAACTACAAAGAAAGCCTCTGGATCTTTCAAAGGAGGTTGGTGTGACAAAAGAAAAAAAGAGAAAATAAATAGAACCTGAGAAATTCTTCTGTCATAAGACTTTGGCTAGGTACCTCTTGAATTCAAACTGCCTTGGAATTTCCCTTGTCTGAGGTAGTCTGCTTATAGAAGTGTATTGCTTATCTCATGTGAACCTAGTGTCAGAATTTCTGGAGATCAGTATTTGGAATGATACAGTATAATATGGAATACCTTTGTAGTATAGGTGTTATGTGACCTACATAAATGCAGGGATGAATGCATTGTCCTCTCTGATTTTCTGTACTGGATTACATGGCTCCAATAGTATTTCTGTGAGTCCGTGCTGCTAGCTGTGCACAGAACTTGAATAGTGTGAGAGACCTTATGATTCAGAACGTAGATGTAAACAAACTCATCTTTCCTAGGTAGTGTGAGGGAAGCATCTGGGTTTGTCCCAGGTACAGGCAAGTGTGAATCTCCTGTATTTAGGAGACCTGTGCTTGCTTGAACTAGATGTGAATTCTGCCCAGCTCTTTCAAATGGGTGAGATATTACATGATGTCCACACATACAAAGTACACTGCCAGGGGATTTGGCTAGTTCAAATTCAGCCAAGCCACTGAAGTTACCAGTCATTTTTTCTTTCCTGTTTCTTGGCAGATTTTTAGGAATCTGGATTTTTTTTCTCTTTGTCATGTCTCAAAACTTCTTTCTATTCTTGTAATTAATTTTTAGCGAAATTAAAATCAGTATGCTTTTATTTTTTCCAATGGGCCCACTGATAGTAAAATGCTGGCAGTGGTGTTTCTGATCAGGATTATGTTTTATTATCTAATTCCTTAATTCACAGTAATTATCTTTTTGTTGCTAAGAAGGATAGATTGCCTTCAGAGACATTCCTGGGAAGCTGCCTGCTTTCTTGCTTGTCTATTTGAATCTCAAATTTGCTGTTAGATTTAATCTCTTAGGATAACACATCAGACACAACAATTCTTTTGTTTGGAAGAGAACTGAACCCACATGCTTTCTGCAGAACAATGCCAACTAGTATGCTCAGTACCTTGTATCTCATTGGTGTTTCGTGACGTGGTCATGTGGATTTGTCCTTCTCACTAGGAGAGTGCAGGGGAATAGTGCAGTGCTATGCTGGTTCCTGTGTGAAGATGATTTGTTTTTTACCAAGTTAGTGAATTTGATGGAAGGTGGTTTAAGCCCCTTATGGGCTAAATAAATAAAACATTTGAGGATACTGATTGGGTTTATTTTGATAACAGCATACTAGAGATTGGATAGACTTGGAATAAATTGATAGAATTTTGACTGGCTTCAAGAGAAGTGAGAATAACAAGTCTGTTTAAAATAATAGTGACAGTACGCTGTATTTGGATGCACCTGACCATATTACAGCATACATGAGGCACTAGTAGCCCACAAGCACACTGGTAGCCCGTTAGCTCAGGTAAAGTGCAGTGTGCGCTCTGGACTGGGCTGTGCCTGGCTGTCTGTATCTAGGCTAGGAAGAGAAAAAGGAATCTATTCTTCTCCCAGTATAACTGATGCAGCTGGGCTTTGTAATAAATTGTAGATGTAATATTTGGGATACAAATATTAGTATTGCAAAGGCCATCCCACAGTAGATGGTTGCCTCTCCTCTTTTCCCTATACCAGCCAAATTGCTCTCTACCAAGTAGTTTGTGTGTGTATCTAATTATGCTTCCGTGTGTGTATATATAAAGCTTTGCCTGTTCATCATGGTGCTAACTTGCATAAATATGTATTACAAACCTGTTCTTGGTATCAGAATCGTACTTTGGAAATTGATGAATCCAGGCAAAACTGGAACAAAGGTGCCATCAAACACTTCAGTTTAGAGCTGAGTCTGAGGCCCTTCCTGGTTCAGAACCGAGGGCTCCATGGCTCCTGCCGTGAGGAAGTGCATTGCTGGACTGACACACAATTCGTCCTCAAATATTCACTCACTGGTTTTAAGATGAGATTTTCAGTTTTGTCAGTTTTCCTAGGAAATATTGTTTCTACTCAGTTCTGAACTTGGGGACTGCATTTTATACACCATCTGGTGGACACTGATTCTGTACAGCTACCGGAGTTTCTGCGAAGAGTTGGATTTGCTTTTAAGAGAAAGCTTAGTTGTTAGGGCTGTGGGTGCTAGCCTGGGGATCTGTATGTTTATTTTGTACAGGCTCGCATACTGCTAAGTTTAAAGTGCTTAAAGTGACTTTTCCTAATAAACTCTATTTCATGTCTTATCTTTGTAGAGCTTATTATTCTGCTTACTGCACAATTCTGTAAGTTCTCCAACCACCTTATTTCTAGAGGATTTATGATAAGTAGAAGGAAAACTTTTACTCTGAAGGCAATCTTCAATTTTCCATTGCTCTTTAAAGAACATCTATATTCATGTGAGAACTTTCACAATTCTCTTTATCTTGATCTAGCAGTGGAATTAAAAAAAAAAAAGCAATAATGGCCTTAGCATGTGTTGTCATTTAAGTTAAAATATTATCATAAGTTTAGAAATGCAATGTTGTGATAACATCTTGGTTTTTGTGGTTCTGCTGGCAGAAAGACTCTCATAGACCTGACTCCTTAAGGCTCCAGTTCTTCGCACTTGCGAAGGATATAGGGTGGATATTAGGAATTGCAGGTATCTGGCTCCTATGCAAACAATATCAGTTCAGACAGAGTAGAAGTTTTTTTGGGCTTTCTACAGCAAAGCACAAAAACCACGATGCTCTAATCTTTCCTGTATTTATTTTTATTTAGTTTCCCCTCTAGATACTGCAGTACTTCAAGCTTTATTGTGCCTGAGGAAACTGGGATTTCAGTATAGGATGAAAAACATCAGCTAAAGGTTGAAGGGAAAAGCTTGGCAGAAAATGCTAGGGAATTCTTGGGCTCTGATTTGCTATTGCTAATGAGCAGAAGTTACAAGGGAAATCTGAAATACATATATTTGGAAATAGGTAAAAGTAAATATAAAGCAGAAAAGTAGCGAAATACTTGTATCTTTTCATTTCCAGGCAAGCTCTATGTTGAAAAACTATTTTGTCTGGGAAAGTTGATGGTAATACTAAGAATTTATGAGGTTCTTAAGAGAAAATGTATCAATAGCAGAAGTCCCAAGACACTAAAAAAAATCCTTTCTTCCTGAAAAAACTAATGTTAAATGATTTGGAGAGTATGTTACGTGGCTGGATGAGTTCCATGTTTTCTAATTTTCAGTTGTAAAGAAACTATATGAAATATTCATGGGTAATGCTTTAAATAGGGAGTTGGATTTTTTTGCTTTGTTTCTTTTTCTAGAGGATTAGATTTATTTCTAATAAATATCACTTAAGGAGGTAGATGATATATTTTGTTTAAGTGGTTATTCAGCATCACAAACGCTCTTTGCCAGCTCAGTGACTCAGTGTTTTCAGGAATAGCTAGCAGTGCTGTATGCCTCAATTTCTGTCTACTCAATTTAAAAGCCCATTAAAAGGCCTGATTCTCCTCTGCTTCCCAGCCCAAGAAATTCTGATCATGAGCCATCTAGAAATCTCCCTGGATGCAGAAAACTCAGTGAATCCATCTCTGTCAGTGCTGCCAAGGGTGTAAGATGCAGTTCTTTAATGTACAGATGATTCGTCCGTGCTCTGAAATGATGTAGAAGGACACTTGATTCCCAACTTTATGATAACTTTCATGAAATATTAAACGCTTGTCTGATGATTTATTCCTCTCTGCATAATGCAATCTAAAAGAATGGTTTAGTTAATTATTTACGCTATGCTGCTGATGCTATTTCTCTCCAAATGCTTTCCAGCAGTAGTTGGTTCTGCTTGTTACCAGGAAAAACTTTAAAAGGCAGATCCTGTCAAGAAAGCAGACTGATAAGCTGTCTTTTGTTTCTGTGCATTTGTAATATAAGTGCTGGATAGTAAGTATTAGTGGGACTGAAACAGGAAGCAAAGGGCTGAAAATCACCTAGGAAATTGAGGCTCTGGAATGAGAGCAAACCCCTTGCCTTGCTGGGATGGGTGAGAGCATGCCTCCTGGTGCTGCCTGTGGCTGTGTTGGGGAGGTGAGACACTGGAAAGAACAGCTCAGGTTGTTCCTGAAGTAGCAGCAGTGTAGAGTGAAGAATATTATAGGACCTGGGTGAGATGCCTGGGGTGATGACCCGGCAGTGCTGCAGGACTATGAGCCACATGTAAGGTGCCTGTGGATAAGCTTTTGTTCCTGTAATCTTGTTGTAATGGCATGCAAGTCTGACTGTGAGCCAGTGGTGAGCTTGGCAGCCTGCCACCCTTACTGCTGCTGCCAAGCCTTTCTAAGGAAGCATGGGAAAATGGCCTTTGAGCCTTTAATGTCCCATGGGTTCTGTGGCCAGTGATACCTGGCTGCCTGAAACCCACTGAAGCGAACAGGAGAGCTGCCAGTGCTGACCTGTTGAAGGCTTTGCTTGCTGTCCTGTTGCTGCAGTCAGGGAACAGGGTGGAGAAGCAGCATGGCCCTGTGGCCTCCTCTCAAACCTGGAGCCATGGTATTGTTTCTGTAGAGCGGTGGAGCTGGCAGCTCAAGCTGCGCAAGAGGGAGAGGAGTGAGCTAACATTTCTCAATTGCTTATTTGAGAGCAATCCTTCTGATGGCTGAGAATGATTCAAATTCTAAAATATTTGTCCAGCAAAGGTCAGAGCATATTCAAGACAGAAGGTTTCTTAAAGCTAGCAGAAATAGCTTCTCAGGTGGTACAACTGGAGGTAGAATTCTAGGAGACCAAAGGCAAACTGTACTGTGAAAACTAGAAATTTTATTTGAAGATGTTAATCAGAGGAAAAAAGCACTTATAAGTACCCCCTTAATGAGTGCTATTGAAGACATAAGCAATTTTTTTCTTTAATACTGGAATGTGAAACCAGATTTATAATACCATCAACACTGTTTAAAATGTTTAATTAGTTAGTTTCTAAGAAATACCACCTTAGTATGACAAAAAGCAAAATTTTTTTCTTTGATTTAGTACACTTTAAATTTTTCAAAGACTAATTTCAGTCCTTGTCTACTATAAATTGTTCACTACAGTGTATTCTTCTAGAAAATAGTAGTTGCAGTTCTTATTTTTTTATTTAACCCCCAAAGAGAGAAGGAAATAAATCTCATCTTTGTTCTGATGCACAGTGGAGGACATCTCCTGGGTGGCTGGGTTGTGTTTTTTCAGGTTGACATCTTGCTCGGGTCATCCCCTGACAAGAGTACAGCAGAGACTTCTCTCAGATACATCGGTAAGAATTAGGAGTAATCTCAGTCAACTTAATTTGTAATAGTAGGAGAAAAGAATGGGGACCTGCCAATGAAGCTGATTAAGCAGTTTAATTACGGAGTTGGATTCAATTCAATTGTTGACCAGATCTCTAAGTGCTGATGCTCAGGGGTGTAGTAATGTGTCTTGGGACAAGATATATGTTGCTTTGTGAGCTACAGCTACTACTCCAAGAACAAAAATTGTGCAGTAGGCTTTAAGAGATAAGGTGTAGCAATATCTGGCCCAATTACTCTTACGGGACCTTAGTTGCAATGCATCTATTTCGTTATTGACTCATAATCCAAATTAAAGTAAGCTTGCTGACTTTCAGCATAGCATTAACTCATGACTGGGAAGAATACTGTTGGTTAATATAATTGTCTGGTATCTTGCTTTATAGTAATGCAGCAACAAAAAATTGCTGCATCTTTTTTAAAGCTTTTCTAAGCGTGAGTGACTTGTTAGAGTTTGAGCCATGCCGTGGGGCTTGGAAAACTTTCTGCCTTGCTTGGCTTGGAGTGTTCTGGGTCAGAAGAGACTCAGAGAGCAGCTTTGAGATACTATCAATGGGCTTAGTGCTCATCTGGAGGCTTCAGACGCATTCATGGGGATTTCTGTGCTAAGCCAACTGCCCCTGGCTTGGCTATATCAGAGATGTACCGCATATCTGTTAATCTCACACTAGACTGATTTAAATAAACAAATGTATAGGATAGTGAGGGGTAGGAAAAACACTCCAAATTTGTCAAAGGATTTTTCTTCTTTATTTTTTTTGAAGAGTAGCCAGAGTTGTTGCTTAAAGTCTTTCATGAGTTCTCCATGTAAGCCTCTCTGAAATTCCTTTATGCATTTAGAAGTATGAAAGCTTTGGGACACTGTAAATCCGCAGCACCCTTTCAGTGCTGACACCTCCATGCAATGAAAAAAGTGGAGAGCAGACTAACTTTTATTTCTCAGCCCTTGTACATAATGTAGCCTATATTCTCAGCTGCAGCAAGATTAAGTGTTCTTAGATGTTAGCGGTCTTTGCTTCTATCTGTGCCCACCCACACCAAACACTAATAAATAGAATGAGTGCAGACAAACAGTTTATGCATACATCCTTGTTGTGTGTATGTGAATCCTCCTTTCTGTGCAGCCATCCATCAAGAGTTGAGCTGGCAGCGATACATTTGTGTGCTGTTCAAAGAGCTGTTGTGGATATAACCTCTAGGAGCACATCTTTGAATTTACTTATTTATACATCTTACAGATCAGATCATGAATATCATTAGCGGAACTGCTTCTTAATAAGTACAAGGCTGTCCTATTGCAGTGTTAGCTACTGCAAGTCATAAAACTAAATACAGTGTTGCAGCAGTACATAAAAACACTGAAGTCTTGTTTAACAAGAAGCAAAATAAGAACGTGAGTAAGATTCAAGGATGTCTGAATTCCCTGAGGAGAAAATTAAATACCTCAAACCATGTTTTTGAAATTATCTGCAACTAAGACCATTTCCATCACTTCTTAATTTCCTTTCCTGTTTGTTAGATACTGTTTCCTTATCTGGTCTTCTCTCAATTATTAAAACCCAATTACTGTTTGTTTGGTTTCCAAAATTAATTATTTAGAATTCAGGTTGAAATGTAAGATACTGAACAGCTGTGTTCATCACAGATTTTTTTGCTACCTTATTAAAATTCCCATTAGTTTCTTACACAACTGCTAACTACCTAATCATTTTCAGAGGAATGCATTTTAACTTGTATGCATTTATATAGGAGATGAAAAAATTCTATTTCTACAGTTCAATATACGGTGGGAACTATTAGACTTCTCCTTTGGTTGAGAGAACTTTGGCAAGTTCTTATTTTGGGTGGCTGCTGAGGTCACTGTGACTTTCAGAAATGGACCTGATTTACATTAGAATATTTAATTTGCTGTGCTCTATCATTACATTTATCTGTGGCTGAGGGAATAGAATTAAAGCTGCAGCCGATCTTTTTTTGGCATGCTTTTATGAAATATTTTAGAATTAATGTAGGCAACCTGTCATCCTCTGGCTCTGGATTTGTGGAGTTTTGATTATATAACTTCTTTTGGTGGTGATGGGATGTTCGCATTTTTTTCCTTGAAGCTCCATAGAGAAAGGATGATAAATTTCCTTCCTAGGGTATTAAGAATGTAGACTTGTATTTCCTTAATTAATGTCATAATCACTTCCTGTTCAGAAGTGGATTGGTTTTAGATAGTGTTCTGGTTTCTAGTAGACTTGTAATGCTAGTCTGGAGGCTGCCATCAGTTTGTACAGTGTATAGAGAGGTTCCTTGCCTCTCCAGAGAGGTACGCAGTTCTGCTCCTGCAAAACAGACTTCTTAAAAAAAAAAACACAAGGTTGCTTCCCTGGGGAAGGCCTACAGTCTTAAGATGTCTGGCAGGAAAGGAGTTCAGCTGCTAGCCTTGGTGGTGATGCTGCTGCAGGACTGATGTGGGAGTGAGACCATGCACGTGCATCCTGCTTCTGGCTGGGGGTCTGATATCTGTGGAAGAAGTCTCCAGGTCTGGATGTATATCTGCAACATGTCCTCCAGCACATTCAGGGATTCTTTGCATTATTGTCTGTCCTGAACTTGACTTCTCCAAGTGGGAGGTCCTCAGGCTACGCATCCTGGAGTAGGGGAAGAAGGGAAAGGCCATTCTGGGGGAAGATATTTTAAATGAGAGAATGCTCAGCATTATGTGATGGACTCTCTCTCATGACATGTCAGTCTGTAGTGCTTTTGTCTCAAAATTTTTAGCTTGTGCCTCAGACTCTATTTCTGTTCAGTCACCTGTGTGACTCACATTCATGCTCTGCTGTTGTCTGATTGCATCTAAGAATGTAAACTAGTTGGCCAGTGCTGTAAAAGCCTCTTCCAGTTTAGTTTGACTTTGCAGTATTTGGACAAACTTTTAACCAAGAACAGGCCAGTGTTTCTTTAGTTTCATCAGTTTTTTCAACAGTGAAAGTCCCAGGGAATTCCTGTGCTACTTGAACAGTTTTTTCTTGTTACTTTACAAGCCCTTGGTGGCCTCAACTGGGATGGGATTTTTGAGAGCAGAGGGAAACAATGGTTACTGGAGCAGGATCAGGTCCCTGAGTGGATGTTTTCAAAAGCATGTTGGCACCAAATTACCTCTGGAAACTTGAAGTGGACAACACTTGCACATGTATGTTTCTGAAAGCTTAACTACTGTATAGCTTGTACATACTGTACTGTACATTTTCAAAAAATGCTCCTGCATTGGTAGGTACTTTTACTCTGATATTACCAAAGTGACTCAAGATCATATATCTGATGAATCTTAAAAAAGAAAAAAATAAAATAAAAATTAATAATAATAATAAATAAAAAATTGAAGAGCATCAGAAAACCTAAATTTTGCTCTTCTGGTTTTCAGTCTAGGGCCTTTTATCTAAGAATGTGGTTTCTCAATCTTTTTCTTATTCATGTCTGCAATAGTTTTTGATACATTTGGATGATTTGCCAACTTCTTCAGTTAAAAAAGCCTTATTTTCATTGATGCTACCATGCTGGTATAATAGCAGAACAGAACATGTTGGCAGTCAGCTCTTGCATTCATTACCAATTCGTTTTAGTTGGTTTCACATCGCTAAAACTTCCCTTTTGTAATGTGTTATTAGCTTTTTTTTTTACAAGCTAAATCTTATAATGATGCATGCAAGTAAGCGGCTGCGGAAACTAATGGTCTGCTAAGGCTCACGAGCACATGGGCAGCTGTTTGGGAAATACTTGAAAATCTAGCATGTTCAATGACTTGACCATAAACATTTATTATTTGTTTAGGTTTTTAATTATTCAATTTAAGGTTCTCAACCTACACAGACAGGCTAAGCTATGAGAAACTACATTTGCTTCAAGGGGCTTCTGACTGCATGCGTTGCTTTAAAACAGCTTTTCATTGCAGTATTATTGAAGTCAAAGCCTAGTACAAAGAACGTGAAATTAAGGACATTTAGCAGCGGGAACGTAGCAGAGATTCAGAGGGGAAAAGGCATTTATAATATAAATGATGATGGGTAGAATGCTTTGCATGAAGGCAGTGCCTCTAATTAATAATTGTGAGGTGGCCCAGGACAGGGACTGAGCTCAGAGGAAGGCAGAAGTCCAGATGGCACGCTGTGATCCAGAAGTACAGGGCATCAGACTGTGGCATAAGGTGGCTGCAAGGTGAGAGGAGACTTTTTTTTTCTGTTAGAGCAAATGTTACAAGAGAAGTTTCACAGTGACTCAGATAGAACTAGCTCTAGAGCTAAGCATAGATTGTGATTTTCTCCCAAGGTTTTGTGATGTGAATGTTTTACAGCTCTGGGGTGACATGGTGAAGATGTACAGCCCAGCAGGCAGGGAAGGTATCAGTAGGCTGGACAGGAGAGAGGCTGAGGGGCCTCCAGGAGTGTGGGAGGTACTTCTCCACTGTGCCTTCACAAAATTGCTACTTCTTACAGCCTGTATCTTGTTTTTCTTCAGGCCTAGCCTATTTCAGTACTTTGCTCTCTCATGCACTACATTTCTTAGTTGAGTAAATGCAAAGATTTCAACAGTGTTTCTACTTTGAGAGGTTTCTGACACTAAAAGGAAAACCTGCAGTGTGGATCTGTGGAATGGAACATAATCAGTATGACATATCCAGGGTATCAGTACTCAGTGGAATGCCAAGGTTTTCCAAGTCTAATCACTCGTGATGCATCGATTTTTTTTTTTTTTTTGACATAAAATCAAAAACTTTTAACAAAAGTTGAAGCATTTCTGACTGCTGTGAAGTTTCAGTATTCAAGAAATTCTTCATACAGTCTTTGATTCAGATCCAAAATGTGTCTATATAGCAACCTTGCAAATAAACCAGGAGGAAAGGTGTCAGGATACAGGTGTTGCTAATGCTCCTTGATGTAGTTTACAGATAGACATTTCAGCCTTTACACAGGTGGTAGAAGGGAATTTGTTGATAGTTGGTGATGCTTGTTCTACTAAGAACTAAATTACAGTCTCCAACTGAAAAATGTGTTTTCTCAGACTGTAATGAATTCCAAGCTGTATTTCTAGACAATAATTTATCCTTTGTTATTTTACAGTAAGTTGTGGCTTCTGGACCTGGGTCTAAAGAAGGACTCTAAACTTAGAAGAAAAAATATAGGAAATTCTATATTCATTGTTCTTCTTCACTCTGTTTAGGGAAAAAAATGTGTTTTAGCCTGGGCTGCTAGCTGGGGATAAACTTCAATCAGCATACATGTCACATGAGAATAATTTGTAGTGTGTAGTATTAAGCAACTGTTACCTGTGACAGGAGGAATGATCATGCATATTTCATGAGTCTTTCATGTGTATTTTTTACTTGAAATTAGTTCATAGCATTTAAAATGTGGAGCTGAGTGTTCCTTGTGTGGAAAAATTCATGATATTGAATCCCAGAAACCAAGATGCTGGAAATAACACCTGTAGAGAGCTGATGAACAACTTATCGAGCATAAAGATGTGTAATGTCTTAGTATTCTCACTCCAGATAAATGACAGTGTTCAGCTGAGCTGTTAACTGAAACTTTTGATATTCACCAAGAATGATTTTGTATGTTTGTGGGAAGTATGAAGTGGCATGAGTGCACTGAACTTGTTACATTTTTTTTGGTTTGATTTTTTTTTGCCTTGATATAAGGCAAGAAAGTCTTCTGGAGTGCAGCATGGCAGTCAGTAAAACTAGAACGAAGTGAAGTGTCAAAAGCTCTAGCATGGTGTTCTGGTGATGAAAAATGTCCTATGATATTTTGGTATAAATGGACACGAATTGATGTGCTTTATATCTCAATATATTCTCTTGTTGTAGTAATTCAATGAATTTTGTTGAATGAGATGCAACTGTCAGCGTTTCTATTTTGAACATGAAGAGAAAAATGCAGTATTCTGACAGAGCTGAAAGCAACACCAAATAAAATGTCTGTAGCATCTGTAAAGCTCTAGGCTTAGAATTTAGGGCAGAGTTTAGCACACAGTGTACAAACTCTGGCTAGTTTTTCTCAGGACTGTTTTAAGATTTCAATCTTGATAGTTCTAGTATTGTTAAATAGGTAACTTTTTATTATTCATTTTAAAACTGCTTTGTTATAGACATACATGTATCAATATGTGGTGCTGCAAATTTAGAAATTATGTGGACAGCCTAAAGAGATCCTTTGTTTATATAAATTAGCTCTTTTCCTGTTTTGTGGACTCAGTCTTTGGGCCTGCATCTGTTCATTCTCATTTTCATGTGAGTTGAGAGTAATAGCTAACATCAGTTGAAGACTTAGGATCAGGCTTGCTGGATCTCTGAAATCTGAATTGGAGCTCTTGCTTTAATTTTGGCCTCCTCCTTGAATCTTTGTAATATGTATTTACAGCTTATTCCATGTGAGTTGTGTGTATATGCTTATTTTTATAAGAAATGCTTTCACATAAAACTGGTATAGTCCTTTTCATGGCTATGTAGTGAGAAAATTCAAAGTGGGGGGAATTGGACTGGAAAAGACGGAACTTACGTAGGGTTTATTTGCTCCAGTGTAGCTGCTACTGTGACTGCACAGGGACTGCATACACAAATTAGCTTTAAATCAGCTGGCTTGATTAGAGTGTTGTAGCATGGGGTAACTGCCAAGAACTCAGTAAGCTTCCAAGAAAGGTGTTTCAGCCTTTTTCCTGAGCTTGTTGCTGCATCCACCTTGGCCTAACCTGACCCACCTTCAAGAGGCTGTCTTGCTGGCATGGCTTTAGCAACATGTGGATGTGTAATTTTTACTCATGTTCTTATCTTTGAGACTGATGTACTACTACTGAGAGTAGAAGGTAGTGTAATTCATGAGCAGCACAATGAGGGAATAAGTTGATGAGAGAACATATATATTTGTATGTAGAAGTGTAGCTTTACTAAAGCCGTTACCTCTTCTGACTTTCAGGTGTGAGAGGTGATGTAGGAATAGAAATCTGCTGGATGTGAAGGTGGTGAGGCCTAATGGCTGGTGAATTCTGCACATGGTGAATTCATCTGAGAGCTCTGTGAATGATTTCTAATTCTGCTCTCTCCTGCTTTGTGCAGATGGTTAGAGGAAGGTTTTGAAAGGGGATGAAAAGGGCTGAATAGAGAGATCTTTCTATATAGGGTATAGGAGCCCTTGGCTAGCTTGTTCTAGTTATGTGGGAGGAGGGGGAAGGGGAGAGATGAGCATCAACTTTGTATTTGCTTCAGCTAAAACATATTGTGAATTACTGCTTTATCTCTGCTGAATCATACCAGTGCTTAAAATTGTGCTGTGAACTTCACACTTAAAGAATTCCTGAGACAATTTTAGTGACAGTGCTCCATGTACAAAACACTATTCAAATGCTACTTCTTTATTGTAGGTAGTAGAAGACCTTCTTAAGTGAAATGTGCAGATGTGAATGACAGAACAGAATGACCTATGAGTGTCCACACTACTGAAAGTACTCGACAAGTAGTTCAGACCACTAAATATTTGTGAAGTTGCATTGTTGCTGCTTCATTATTAGCAGGCCTTCATCTCCGCTTCTAAAATCAATGGCGCTCTTTGTGGGATTTAAATTTTCCATGCAACTTCTTTCCTAAGGTAACAAAGGATGTCTGATTTAGCAGTGACATTTGCTAGTGAGACCTAGCATCAGGTGATCCAACATCTGTTATTAGTCTTCACTTTGTTCCCGGGGAGTAGTTTTCAATTTAGTTTGCCTCATACTGTGTTTGGCCTGATTTCTTATTGAAAATGTTTTGCCCCTAGATTCATCAGAGGCTTTTAAAACCTGAATAGTGAGTGAAACTCATTAAGGTCAAAGGGAAGAATTATGTGTTTGAGAAAATAGGAGTGCTGGAATCCTTTGCTTTTCAACCTATGCCAACAGTTTTTCAATTAACCCTCAGTGATATTGTTGTGTCATGCTGTTTGTCTCTTACATCAGTCAACTGAGTGAAAGAGGGAGGTGGCTGTATATAACCATGAAGATGTCAGGAATAACCATGCCAGTATCAGGCAGAGCCTTTTCAGCAGGGTTAGCAGAGCTGGTGGTGCAGCTTGTGTTGGGACTCCATTTGAAACACTGCATTTACATTTATGATAGACACTCCAGCAGATGTAAGAGGAGTCAAAAATGCAGGGCAGATATGGAGAACTGGTGGTTGTCCGTAGGGATTGTATTTGCCTGGATGGCAGGGTGCTAACTGAATGTGCCAATAAGCCATCAGCTGTATTCTGAAGTACACTAATACTAACACGGTGCATCTACATTAGCGATTCAGTTTGGACTAAGAACTTGCTTTTAAACTGAACCTTCTGCGTCTGCCAATTTTGGTTTTTATTGTGGGATGTTTTTGGGCTGTAGAAAATGATAAAAATAGGCATGTTGCGGTAGGAAACCTAAATAAGCTCTCACTTGACTTTCAACCCACAGAGACAAACTGGAACAAGTCTGAAAATATTGCCCCTCTCTACTGTTTCTGGTGTGAATGTGTGCTGCTGCTTAGCACAAAGTGTTCTGCACCACAGATATGCTCCTGTTGAACCATGCTAGCTGATGCTGCAGATATAACTGTAGGGTATTAGTAATGTGTTTCATCTCAACTGACTTCAGCTCCTTAAAAGTAGTTCTAGTCAGGAAAAGAGGAGATGAATCGCCCTCTGATGAAATGAGTGAGCTCAAGATGGGCTGAATCAACCTTGGGGAGAGGAAATGATATGCATTTTTCCATAGCCTGTAAAAAGAAGCCCAAGCAACTAACTGAGAGCAAATGCTTATGTGTATCTGATCTGAGTATCTAGCAGATAGAATTAAATGAATCTTGGGAGAAATGGGGAAGAATACATTGTGTGAGATTATTGGATAACTGCACAAAACAAACACTAAGATGACTCAGAAGAAGCATTTACTCAGGGCAACTACTTCAGAAGGATGGGGCTAACATTAGCTGAAAATGTTGCACCCAGTAATACTAAAATGAGATGTTAAAAGAAGGCACAATATGTTTGTCTGTGGAAAATAATGAAACTGAATCATTTCATGATTCAGCAGCATGTAAAGAAGTTATGATTATGAGAAGGTTTTCTTTGGGTTCCTAAACAACTTGCATTTATTGGGGGAGGGGAAAACCAGTAGTTTAGGTACTATCTGTTCAGAAACCAAATGTGAGAAACTGAAATCTTTCTCTGGAAAATGGTTATGTTAATTGCCTTTCAGTATAAGTTGGCCAACGTATGTATTTGAGTGTGATATGGTGTACCTGTGCCACAGGTGTCTGTGTAGGGGTCGTCACTGTCTGTGCTGTGCGGCTTCACTCTGAGCACTGTTTGCAGGTTTGGGTGATGCAATATGAGGACACAAACCTCTCAGCATTTGAAAAAGAATGTTCAGTTTTAACTTTTTTGGAAGTAGCAAGGTTCTTTTAATGCAACAAGCCTTTTATGAAGGGCCTTAATTGTTTTTTCTAAAAATAACTTGACAGCTCATTCCAGTTTCTATCAAAGTATTCAAAGGAGGGCTATGAATGACATGGAGTTGCATCAAGGGAGGGTCAGGTGGCAGGTTGGGAAAAACTACATTACCAGTGGACAGTGAATATGGAACAGGCTGCCCAGGGCAGTGGTCGTAGCCACTGCCAGAGTTCAGGAAGTGTTTGGACAATGGTCTTTGACACAGGGTTTGAATTTTGCTTAGCGCTGTGTGGAAATGGAGGTTGGACTTAATGATTCTTATAGGTCCCTTCCAACTTTGGATGTTCTATGATTCTATGATTTTCTTTGTTATTTAGTTCATTTGTACCATTCAGAGTAGACTTTGATTTTTCTTGCTTAGTCTACAAGTTGCATTCAATGTAGCATTAGTTTAAATTTTTCAGTAGAACTTTTTACTTCAAAATGCTATGCTGGCTATTACCATTGTACAAGTTATAGCAGTTCTAGAGAAACTGAAAAGAAATGAAATAGAATTTTTAGCAACACTTCCATAGCACTTCTAAAATTGGATTCTTAGGATGTTTTTTTTATTTTTGAGCTCAGTTTTGTTCACTTACACTAGCAATGATCAGCTCTTTTTGGATTCTTTGCAATTTTAATGGGGATTTTAATGGAAATTCTGCTGAATTTTATATTCTTTTCAGATGTTTATCAAATAGCATCATATTTTAAGACTGTTTTTCCTAGTCAGTGGTTTTTTAATCAGCTTTTGAATCAGCATTTGAAAAAGAATGTTCAGTTTAACTTTTTTTGGAAGTAGCAAGGTTCTTGTAATGCAACAAGTCTTTTATGATGGGCTTTGAATGATTATTTTTTTCTAATGCTAACTTGACAACTCATTCCAGTTTCCAGCATGGCTTGAAAAAATTGAAAGACCTTGCAGCCATTCTTTCCACTGTCTGTTAATCCACTGAGAGCTTATCTTCTAATTCCTTGGTTACCACATGGAGCGATAACAATGTTCTATCTCCTCTACTTTCAGCTGTTAATTAATATTACTACTTGAAACACAGATGTCTCAGTCAAGACAGTAGACTTATAGCCCGCTTCTTCTGTTACTCACTAAGAAGATAAAATGTGAGCAGGAGGATTTAGGGTTTAGAGGCAGTGTGGTCTGTGCTCTGTTGTGCTGGGTGTAGAATGCGAGGCTTAGTTAGCTGCTTCCTCTAGTTGAATTGGTGATGTGTTCATTGGCTGGTATGAACCATAATCAGTTAACTTTTGTTTTATTATAGATCCTTTTGCCTTTTTCCATTCCTCTTTAGCTAAACACTAAACCAGTGAAATTGCTGTCCAGTGTGCCAGCAGAACTACCTACTTCTGATTTGGCTGTTTTTTTTTTTGCCACTGAAAATCCTATGTGACTACTCTACAATTCATGGACACTACTTTGGTACCAATATCTATTTATGAAGTGTGTCTCTAGTAACCCCACTGGATCAATTAAGAAAAGGTAAATCTTTTCAGGAAAACATTAAAATTGAAGTGTTTAGATCATATTGCTTCAAAGCTGTTCACAGAATTGTTTTAAATTGGCTGTGTACATTTGCTATTTGCTACATTTGTACATATTTGTAATAAACCTAAATAATGACTGTTCTTATGTTACTGGAAAAAAAAGATACAAAATGCTTAATTTTCTCTATATACTGTAATAGCAACAAACTGACAAGAATAACAGACAGGAATAGTTTATGTAGGTTATATGAAGTTATACAAGGTGCTGTCCTCATAAAATTGTTGAAATTATTTTTTTTTTAGCAGTAAGGAAAATAGTTAACTTTGAAATCCTTTGAGTTTGAGATGGCAAAGTATTGTTACTATTCCAGGAGGGAATATTCTTGTGGCCAAAATTCAGGGTAAAATCATTTGAACCGGGTTTGTTAATATATGGCAGTATCACAGCAATTTCATATTATTGTGGATGGCTGCTAGAAATCAATAGGAGGAGTGCTATCTGGAAGCTGAATACAAGGTAGAATAAGTAAAATAAAATAGAATAACAATACATAAGGCTCACTTGAGGGAACTGGCATATGTATCTAATTTTATAGCCTGTGGGATTATACTACTTAGTGAACATAATTTGATTTTGATTGTGACTGCATCAACTACTGCTTTTACTACATTTTTTTTAATGCCTTGAGGAAACTGGTACTGAACTTTTCAAAGATTTTAATGCTTTGTGTTCTAGGCTATGAAATACTTAAAAAACCAAACAAATAACAAAGAAAAGCCAGAAGAAAGGAAATGAACAAGGCTTTAGTAATGCTTGAAGTGCTCAGCATTGGAAGGCAAAGCTTGGGTTTCAGGAAGAAGCACTTGCAATGAACAGATTGTTTCATTTAAAAAACAGCAGATGCGTCATGGAAACTTCTTGATGTTATGATTTTGTTCCTCTCTTGCCACTGACTTTGCTATCTTTCCTTGTTTTATTACTAGATGTATTTGCATAAGAGTGAAACATATCATTCGGGTTTTGGTAAAGTTCTTATTTCCTCCAAGAGATGGTATTACTTTCAGTAACAATAATTTTCCTATATCAGATCACCTGCTAAATGGCAAGGATGATAAGAAAAATACTGTGGCTTGGGAGTTAATCAATCTTTGAATCAGCTTCTCAAGGTCAGGATCCCATTTTTGTTGGTCACAGCTCTGTTGTGCCAGCTGCTCAATAGTTAAACAGTCTGGAGAACTCAATCACATTTGATGTCTGCTTGGTGTCAGTTCTTACTTGATGCAGAGTTATTCAGAGAATTTAGCATGTCCCTTAGTACCACACCTACACATCTCTTAAGTTCTGCCAGGAATGGGGATTCCACTACTTTTCTGGGCTGCCCTTTCCTGTGTTTGACTATATCTCCTTTAAGAGTCTTTTCCTGGTAGCTAATCTGTGTCCATGCCAGCTGCTCAATAGTTAAACAGTCTGGAGAACTCAATCACACTTGATGTCTGCTTGGTGTCAGTTCTTATTTGATGCAGAACAGAAATAGTGAAATACACTGCCAATAAAAAATGCTATCCTTTTCTCTTAAATGTAGTGAGATTAAGGTGGATAGCAATTACTAATATCCCAAATTAATCCTACCCATGTCTGAGTATCATGGCCTGCTAGGGTGCTTCTTTGGAGGGATGAGAAAGAAGACTGGATCATCTGTGGACTAAATTCTTGTACTAAACCAAAGAAAGTGCTTCCCTTGAGTAAAAGCATTCCCTGTCCCCAAGAAGATGTGGGCACCTGACTTTCAGCCTGAACTCCAGGGAACTAAATGAAAAACTGAAAGAGGAGGCAAGGGATTATACTACCTCCAAGTTACAAAAATTGTGGAATTGTCAGTGGGTTCTAGATAATCTTTCTAAGAAACTTTACAGGCCTTTTCTCAAATAACTGGGTTCAAAGTTATTTATAATGAATGCTATGGGATCAAATCACATTTTCTGTGAGTGGCAGATGGGTATATTTGAAAAAAGTAGCTATGTCAGCATGTGTCTGTGCTGTTGTGTCAGTTTAGACTGGAAGCAAATTGTTTGCGACTTTTCCTTACTGTGTTTTGATTTGTGTACATCTCGGGGTCTCAGACCAAACAAGCCAGCTTTCTTTGAGAGGAAGCTGAAAGCAGTGCTCTGGGCCAGTCCCAATGGATGCCAGTGGGCATTCTGTCCCTGGGCCCAGACTGCAGCAAACAGGGTTTTCTGGACAGACATTGGCTACCATCACCTGTTGTTCCACTCCACAGACCTAATATGGGACCAGCCTCTGTGCCTGCTGCCAGGTACAGATGCTCGAGGTGGCTTCATCCTGACCTACTGAGTCCCATGTCCCTTAGTACCACATTTACACATCTCTTAAATATTGCCAGGAATGAGGATTCCATTATTTCTCTGGGCTGCCCTTTCCAGTGCTTGACTACATTCCTTTAAGAATTTTTTCTTGGTAGCTGATCTAAACCTCTCCTAGCACAATCATCTACAGATCTTGAAGCTTTTTTTTGCTTTTTTTTTATTGCCTCATATTCGAGCATTCATTTTCAGGTGTTTAATTTCTTAGTTCCTGTAAGCTACCTTATTAAGAAACAAATGGTATTCCTCCCTTCCTTCCTATTTTTAGTGTTTTTATCTCCCTAAATTCTCTTGCTAGTGACTTGTTTAAGAAAGAATGGGAAATTCACGCGATTACTCTGCTGTGCCAGCTGCTCAATAGTTAAAAAGTCTGGAGAACTCAATGACATTTGATGTCTGCTTGGTGTCAGTTCTTATTTGATGCAGAGTTATTCAGAGGAATTTAGCTGGGAAAAGCCAGTGGACAAATAGATCACAACTTTGTTTGAAGGAAAAGTTGGATTAATATGAAAGGGAGTATTTGCCAGAAGTCACCCTTGAGGTGACAGTGGGTTTAACATTGTGTGCTCTGTGATTTTGCTGTACTGACTGTGTTCATGATAGCATTCAGAAAACTCAGCTGGGGAGAAGCGCTTCTCACAGAGCACAAAGTGGCTGTGGAAGCTGAAAACAGTGGCTTATTCTGTATGCTAGTAAATGGCCTTCACTAGGATGCTGAAGGATGTTACTGTGACCTTAGCTAAAGGGAAGTCTATTCTCAGGATGTCAATTTAACTTGTCTCAGCTACTCAGTAGTCAGTATTAAAAGAAAGAAAACATATTTCTGTTTAATATGCATTAATAACCTCTGTCCTCGTGCTTGCTGTTGTTAGTATGAAATTGTCTTCTCTCCCAGGATCATCGCAACCACATCTGTAAAGGGTAATTTCAGAAAGAAGCATTTCTGCACTACTTGTCAGTAATGCTGCAAAGTGCTAGAGCAATCAAGGGTATTTGTTCGTGTCTCTATTGTTGTAAAGTTTTCTATTGCTAACAGGATTTCTGCAGCTGAGATGGATCACTTTGACACTACCTTCTTGGCAATGGGCTCAGGGAAGATAGACTGCTGCTAAAATGTTCTGCTTTGTAAATGGTGCCTTAAAGGACAATACTTCCAAAACTTCGTGTTTTGTAGAAGGTGCCTCAAAGATCATTTTAAGTTCATCATTTTTTTTGATCACTTCCGTTGTTTGATGTCTGAAAAATCAGTTTGCAGCAGAGCTGTATTCCCTGGTAAAGTGCACACTTTGGATAACTCTCCAAAGCATTGTTTGTTAACTTTCACTGTATTCAGAGTTGAGGGACCTGAGTAAGGACAGGATATATTCTTGACACAAAGTCAACACCACAGTTTCTGGCATCCTATATTCTTGGACTTATCTTAGACTTTGAGTACACCTAGAGAGGAACAAGGTGGAATTGTTTTTTCTCTACCTTATGACTTTCCAGGCAATAAAGATTCCTTTTGACTTTTTATTAAATACTAAACTTTCCAAAATTTAAGTGTTTATTAAAGTTGTGATTTCATGATGAATCCTTTCTGAAAGAATTCTGCCTCCTATTTATTTCTTTAGAAACCAAAACATGTACCAAGAGCACAATAACACCAATAGAGCAAATTCTCATCTACAAAACACTGTTTTTCAACAGTCCTCGTTATTATCAGTGCATTTTTGCCAGCAGTGAGCCTGAGTGTATTGGTGGTAAAAATCTGCACCAATTGAAGTGATGCACTGTTTTACAGCTGCCATTATGACATCTGTGCTAGGAAAATGTTACCCATGCTGTCCATCTTTCACTAGTCCAATCAGGTTGAAGTCAGAAGGTATCAAATCTGGACTATATGGTAGGTGTGGTAGGACAGTCCAGTCAAGATTGGCAGTGTGCTATCTTCAAACTGGTATGGGATCTGGTATTACTGTGTTGAAAGAGAAATGTCTTCTCCACTAGCCTGACTCTGGAAGTTCAAGCCTTCAGCTTTGTTAGTGTCATGATGCAGTCTGAGTTGACGGTTTGTCCAGGTTTCAGGAAACCTGGAAGGATCACCCCTTTTCTATCTCATAAGACAGTATACTTCACTTTACCTGATGGGGGTTGCCTTGAGCTTTTTCTTCAATGGGAAATTCACATGTCAGTACTCCATGGACTGCAGTTTTGACTCTGTCTTGTAGTGGTCACAGTGGTGATGGGTGTCACAGTGGACACCCCTTTGCTTCATACATGCTTCATGTCAGATGCCAATTTGCACATCTCATCACCAGTAATGATGTGATCTGGGAAACTCAATTTCAGTCTTGTATTGGTTCAGTAGATTCTGACAAACTGGCATGCGCTGATCGTGATACTCTTTGTTTTGTGCTGTGCCAGATGTGCATGGTTGTCTATAAGGCAGCTTCTCTTTCATGTCACTGTTGTCACTGCTGAAATGCACCATGCACTGCCTCGCTGTACTGACATCCACTGGTTTCTGTAATCAGTCAGCATGCATCAGTGAATGTCCATGGGTGCAATTTTTTCCACAGGGAAGAATTGACACCCCTTTGCTTCATACATGCTTCATGTCAGATGCCAGTTTGTCAGACTGCTCCTCTGCTGCCATCTGTCACATGACAATAAAATGGAATGCAGGTGGAAAGGGTAGCTCTACTACGATACCAACATCCACTTCTGATATCATGGGCCAACATAAAAAGATAGAGGACACTAGTTTCAGAGCAGCACTCCTGCAAAGTTGTTTAATATTCTATGCTTCTAGTTTTGAATGATGGCTCATCTCTCACCTCTGCAGCGTATCAATTGTGGCAAAGAGAGAGGGCCCTGAATGGAAACAGCTCATGACCTCTTACCTGTTACCTTTTATGTGACCTGTTAGACCTTAACATGACATGTAAAGAGAGCTTTGGGCAACAGGAAAGAATCCCTGGAGAGTGCAAACGCTTGCTCAAAAGGTGGAAAAAATAAGATGCTACAGACTCTGTAGTTTCTGCTTGATAACTTTATGGTACATTCATAACTACCTCTCCCTTAAGAATTAGTGGATTTCTATGTTCAGATTGAATTATCTCATACAATGATGTAAAGAATTGCTTTTTTTTTCAGCTGTTGAGAAAGAGCTTTGTGCATAGTTCCAGCAGCCTTTTCTCCTTCATCAGTATTGTGTGTTTTCTCTCCTACTTTGATGTAGTTTAATTGTCACTTTCTTCCTCTCCTAAAAAATATGTATGTTTACATGAACGTGCATTTCATCCATTTTTAAGCAGCGCTTTCTTTTTCTTGATGATAACAAGATGGCAAGCTGTGACATGTGTGTTCTTCTAGAGGAACAAAGAGTTTATAATGAGTCATTATTATAATTTGTGTGTATGTCTTTGACTGATGCTATTGTAGCTTTCCAAGCAGATGTCCCACCCGCTGTGTGTTCCTAGTTTCAGTCTGATGAACTGCTAAAGCTACTGGACACTCAACAGTAGCTCTGGCATCCCACAATGCATTGGTAATAACTTTTCTTTGAGATGAAGAGGCTTTAACTGCAGCACACAATCAGTAGCTCACACTAGAAGAAACAAATCAGAAAACCACTGTTCCATAAGCAAAGAATTGAAAGAGCTGCATAAGTAAAATGACAGACTATTCATTCCAGTTTGGAAAGCATGAATAGGATTTTTGATGAAGCTTAATTTTCCTCATGCTCTTCAACCACAGATAAACTATTTAAAATAAAAATAGATGTGTTATGGAGCGCTGTTGTTGACACTTTATTATTTTGTAAAAGTACGGGTCCTTCTCTTTGATAATGACAAATAATGAGTTAAATCTTGATCTCAATTTCAGCAGTGCAGAAGTGGGGTAACTCCCTTGTCTGCAGCAACTTCGCATCACATTTATTGCAGGCAATGGAAGGAAGCATTCAGACCAGTGGTTTTAATGGCTTGCAGAAATACTCCCAAATAACAAAGCATGCATTTTCTGACACATCACTGAATTGTAGGTTTTAAAATTGTTTAGTGTAATTCAAATAAACCTCCAGTAGATAAAATTTTAATTGAAAGGATGCATTTTACAGAGTGATACCATGCTTTGTTGCCAAATGAGCCTCCCAGGCATCTTATGCCTTTTTTTACTTACTGAAATCTATTTAACACTTGAACAGACTGTATCTTTGAATCGCTTGTACTGTCTAATATGCAGTTCAGCTAAAAACACTAAATCTTAGAGAACTTGCCTATTTCAAGACATTTAAAATGAAGGCAAAATGAAACTTTTCCAAAAAGGTGAACAATCCCTTCCAAACAGAGGGAGGAAAAAAGACCACTACCACCAACAAAAACAACAAAAACCAAAACAGTAAAAGCACAAACCAAGCCAATTGAAAAACAAAACCAAAAAACACACTAAGTTCTCAATGCTTTAGAATAGAACTTTTGGTTTGATAGTGCTTTCAAATCCCAATGACTTGAGTTGGCTGGGAAAGTTGTTGAATAAAGGCAGTGCTTTAATGCTGGACATTGAGTAGGATGCCTCAATTCTTGCAGGGTACTGTGTCACTGTAACAAAAGCTGTGTTTACTCCAGTGAGCCTTTTTAGAGTGCTGCAAAGGTCAGCTCCAGCTTCCTAGGGGAGCATGCAGATCTGTGCTGGACATGCTGATGAGTTGGAGCAGAAGATGGATAGAAACAGAGAAATGCAGTCTCCTGTTTTTTTTGATTGTTTCTGTTCTTGCAGTTACCCCTTCAAGCAATCAAAAGGATGAATAAGCATAATTCAGCATCTTTGGAAGAATACTGAGCTTTGTAGATTACCTTCTCGTTTGTGTATAGTTGTAATCATTTTGCACTGGAACATGCACAGAGAAGATAACGTCATATACGTCTTTGTTATGGCAGCATACCTGTGCTTTCAACTAAGGCCTCTGCCTTTCCTGTAATTTTTTGAAGTGCAAGATCAGAAGTAGCTCAAAGAAGTGCTTTTGAATACCCATTTCTTGAATCATTGATCAAGTGCTAGGCTGATAGTGACTGTTTTTGAAAACTGCTTTGTTTCTACGTGGTACTTGGGGAATTGAAATAACTGCTGTTAGTTCACAGGTTCTCTCTTCCTGGGATTGAAGGACCACCCTTTTACCAGCCAGAGCCAGTGACAAATCTAATTAGTGGTCAAGATATTTTGCCAACAAGTAGTTTAACAGCCTGATGCAGTCAGATCATGAACATGTATGAAGAACGAACACCTTATAAGTGAAGAGAACTAAGAAAAGAGACTCTTTACCTAATGTTGCTGATTTATTTGTGACAATAATTTTGCCAGACCTCATTTAGATTGTGGCCTCTGGAATAAACAATTAGTAGGCAGGATTATGTTTCCAAGGAAATAGAAGAAATTTTCTCAGTTTTGGAGATGCATTTATTAGTTTTCAATGCCAATGTGTCAGATAAAAGAAAAAGTAGAGCACACTGTTCATGCCAAGAGAAGATAAAAATACCAATCAAATGTTTGCAAAACTCATGAGAGGAATGCTCAGGCTTCAGCTACACAGATATGTTTGCATTTGTTGAGGTAACCTATGCATACTAGTTTTTGTATCAGATTTTTATACTGATGAGTTATGCTTAGTATTGTGAGGCCATGGCCTGATACAACGTTAGTGAAAAGATTTCCGAGAAAGAGCCAATGGGCTTCAAGTGAACTTTTCTTTGCAAACAGCTGATTTCAGCAGCACCTCAAGCAGAACAAGTTCTCAGTTCTTGCCTACAAGTACCTGAGACTACAAGTAACTTGTGTCCTCCTGGCTCCTAGATGGCTCAAAATGGTTGGCACTTTTGGTGTGTTATGGATGCTGGAGATACTAAATACATTCCTGTGTGGATCATGGGCCAGGGCTTTGTTGTAGCTGTCTTTGCAGTGAGCTTGCCCACAGTTTCAAGGCGTTTGTAGCAGTTGTAACTTTGGTGCTGTGTCTACTGGGATGTCAAGTTAGTCAGCTTTATTTGAAATGGATTTTTCAACTTATAAAGATTGTTGGTACTAATGTAAAGTTACTGTGCCTCTTATTTGCCATGACTGAATAGTATCTGTTGCATTAATGTGACAATGATCTAGTCTTTCTCTTCTCAGTGAAGCTTGACAATTCCTGTGAACTGGTATAATATTTTTATTCCATCATTAATATTTAATAGCGTAAGTGAGAAATGAACGCTTTTATGGACTGTCCTCAGTCTCTCTAGAGTTCAAATTTTATGCTCTAAATGGTTCTTCTGGGACACAAGTATATATGCCCTTGGGCTGACCATAGTAAATAAATGAGGAACATTAGGGAACACACTTGTGCTTCTTTTAGGTGAGGGAAATACAATTTGACAGCTGCTTTTATAAACAGAAATCCCCTAGGATGTATAACCAGACCTCTGGAACTCATCCTTTTTTTTTTCCCTTTTTTTTCCCTATTGACTACATCTGTTTAGTTGTATCGTGTTATTTCCTCTAGAACAAAAGGTATTATTTAAAATACTAGAACCTGTAATTAAGAGTAAAATCAGATTAGTTTAGGGTTTTTGATCTGAATAGGAGAGAAACTGTACTTAGCTTTGCTTCAAAGAATCACGAGGAAATTGGGTGCTGCATGATTTCTAGCGAGAAGCAGAGAAGAGAGGAAGTGCCTTTCCAGCTGCTGCTCCACGGGTCTTGGGGCGAGGCATTCTTTAAGCTTTTAATTCTGCCAGGTTCTACCTTCTCTTCTCTCCCCTACAGTAAATAAGATGGAGGAGGAGGGATGGAGGGAGGAAAATTACTGAGACCTGGTACCTGTGAGATCTGAAAAGGAGAACAAGTTCATGGGGGGAACCAATGAAGCATTGAGTTGATTAGAGATGAACGACAGCAAGACAGCCTTAAGAAAATGGTGCTTGTAAATGCTGTTGCTTTTCATTTTGTTGCGTTTCAGAGGTTGCTGTCCAAAGATTCACACCAATACTCTAGTTATGGGACATAATTGCTTGCTCATATTGGTTTTTAAATTAGGGGAGAGGAGCGGAGAAGCGTTTGTGCTCACTGAGAGGACAGGAGAAGGGTGACAGGAAGTAATTAGCAAAAGAAATGTGTTTTAAGAATGAGTACTGTCAGTAATGCAAATTCAAATACTGTTTGCGTGTAGGCAAATCGGAGTGAAAGTTAAATGTTTTGGGATCTATGGGTTAGATATAGCCTCCTCCATTAGCATTTAGGGATTGATCTTTGTATTGCTGCAAAATTTTGAGAAGCATGTAATGTTTTTTGTTGTTGTATATTTGTTTTCTTCTCCTCTTCCTCCCAGAAATATTCAGGGGAAGGTGAAATCAGAAATTCAGAGCCTTGAGTAGCTTCTCTAAAAACTTCTCATTCTGTATTAAATTTGTTCTAACCTTTTTGTGTTTATATATATATATGCTTTCTCTATATATTCATGCTTAAAGTCAGGAATAGGTCCTAGTTTGAGTTCGGTGTCAGTTGATCCAGCTAACATCCCTGCAAAGGTTTTCTGGGAGAACTGTTTTTTCACTTCCACTTTTTTCCATAGAGTTCACAAATGAAATCTAATTCTTCCAGACCTCATGGGTCAGATGTAATTTCAGAGTGCATTTATTACTGAATTACGTATCATGTTTAGGTGGATGCAAGATGCTTCCCATGCCTGTTACGGAGGTAGATGTTGTCTGCCTGGCTCAGGGCAGTGCAGTTTTCTCGTTCATGGCAGAATGCTTTGCCAGCACTGCCAGGATCATTTTGGGTCATTGCAGGGAACAGATGTTTTAAAGCTCCAAGCTTACTTATACTGGGTTTAAAAAAAAAGAAAAAAAAAGTAGTGATTGTTTAAACAGTTCAAAATATAAAGGGCTCAGTTAAAAAATGGAAAAAACTTCCTAAACAGGAGGTGTAAATCGGAGTATTGATTGAATTTGAATTTTTGGATAGTTATCTTACAGAAAAGATGGCTTTAGAATCTCCCAGGAAGCTTGTAAATGGACAAAAATACAAACAAACAAACCTGAAACCACAAGTGAACAGTAAAACCCACTATTCTGATGTAGATATTTTTTTAACTCCTGAAAAATTCTGCCTTGTAAGTATTCAAGTATTATTAAAAATAATAATAATAATAAAAAAAATCAGTATCCTTTCAATTCACTTAAAGTCAAAATAAAAACCAAGCATAATAAATAGTCCCTGCAAGTTGCTGTATGGTCTTTGATGAACAAAAATGTATTAATTTCCCATAACTCTTGCAGAGTCTTATGGTAAAACACACCAGGAGCTGAATATGTAAGTGGGTGTAGTTTTTGATTTTTTAAAATGAGATGATGTTGATAGAGCTCATTGATAGCTCATAGTGCTATCCTCTTCTCTCTGCTTAAAGGTAAACAGTAAAAACACCAAGATGTCCAGAGGGCAGTGGTGACATAAGACATGACTTAACATTTGGATAAGCAATCATAAGACTGTCTGAGCTTCAATTAGATTAACATTTGAACTTGGAAATGTCTCATGAGGCGTTTTTTGGAGAATGAATTAATTGTCAGTTCTCTGAAGTAAACTGCTTGATATTGGTCAATGGTAAATTATGATCTTGTTAATTTAATTGCAGTTCTGTCAAAGGTATAATTAGTGCTTCTATCAAAGCAGTGAATCAGTTCATTGGAAAAAGGCGGCAATATAATATTAAATTCCCTGTTGCCATGACGCAGAATGTGAATCTGCATAATAATAATGTTGGCTGTGCTCACTGTGAACAAGGACTATTCTTTTTCATTGAAATAGTGTAGCTGGATGCAACAATGTTCTGTGTTACTACAAACAGTGCAAGCAGATTGCCCCAGAAAGACTTCTGTCACACTAAGAAATTTGGTTGTCTTCCCAGCTGACAAGTGGGCTGTGTTTTACTGCCTGTACGACTGGCAGAAGAAAATCCCTACATTACTCATCCGTATTTATATTTTCTATTCTCTTTTCTGAGAGTTGTTTTGAGAGGCTAATCCAACTTGGACTCTGCCTCACATGTACCTTCTGTTCTTCAAATGAAGATGTGTGATGACCTCCTCCTTTCCTCTCACCCCAACACCTGCTTTCCCTTAAAGCCATGATCAGCCACCATCTGAACCTGAGTGTCTTTGCGATTACAGGTTTGTGTCCATTCTGTTTGAGTGGGAAGAGAACTGTGTGCTTGCCCCTTCTGAGTTCATTTTGTGTTGCTAGTCCATTAGAAAGCTGTCACAAAGACTGGCTAAGCAGGCAACTGATAATTCTTTTTTTTTTTTTTTTTTTTTTGTCAGGGAGGTACACTCCAGTGAGCTGTAGGTATCAAGGAGAATTGAAAAGAGAAGGGTTATTTCTGCATCACTGGTACTGCCTGGCAATCTTGTCCTGCCAAGTTGTCGTGCTGGAGCTTATCACAGCTGATGCAATTTGTAACAGGCCAGTGAGTTGGGAGAAAGCTCCTTAAGACTTACTGGGTAACCTTCCTCATCTGCAAAAGTCAGGAAGTCACAGGAGCTGCTTCCTAACTACTCTGCTTGCCTTATTTCTGATCTGTGCTAGGTACAGGCTGGCAAGTGCTATGTTTCATGTTCAAAGACTGAAGCTTCAGAAGATGCTTATAAAGTTGAGCTTTACTACTGAATGATTACAACTATCTGTCATGTTTTCCCTCCTCCTGTGTTTGCTTTCTATTGGTTTGGATAATAAGTACTTAAAAGTGAACTGGAGTGTTGTAGGAAGCATGGCTGTTAGCTTCCTTCTTTAGACATGAAGTCCTGTTTTTCTTCCACATACAGAAAGCAGACATTCTTACAGTACTTACAATTAATTCAGGCTTTCTGAATTTCTTTTAAAAAAAAAAATAAATATATATATATTCTTAATTCTTTTTGTTAAATGATGAAACAAAACCAAGATATACCTAAAAATTTCCAACATCTTGTGTACTGCAATCAGTAGACTAGCATTTTAAAAGTACTCTGAGAAGTTGTTGGGTGCTTTCTATGGCCAGTTTCAGAGTTGCTTACTTTAGAAGGTGGCTTGGCTCTGCAAACCTACTTGAAGCAAGTCTCCAGTACTTCTGACTGAAGAATACTAGTAGACTTTGCAGAATTTCTGTTATCTAAATGCTGACAAAGTAGGTTATATTTAAAAAGAAAAAAGAAAGGTGCGTGCTATCAAAGTCAAAAAAAAAAATATTCTATAGCTGTGAGTTATATTTCAGCTTTACTTTATAAGGAAGACAAAGATTTATATATAATAAACATGTACTGAATAAAATAGATAACTTGATTTAATATTGCAGGAGAGGAGAAGAGCTCAAGTAAAATAATTTTGGTGATATGAAAATAAGATGCCTAATACTTTCCCCCTCATATGCTGTATAGCATGAATTAAATTACAGGAGTGATGACTGAAGGAGACTCATACCTATGTAAACTAAAAATGTGTTTTCCACTTGAAATAGTGAGTGGAAGACTGAGCAATCGATGATTATTTACTGAGTTAGGGACATTCTTATCATCTAGCTAAAATAGTAACAGTGTGGAAACCAGACAGGCTTTGGTAATCTTACCAGTGCTTGAAAATTAAGACTTTACAAATCTATTCGTGGAAGAGAGTGAGTGTTTTTACCTGCTATGGGGTATTATAAATTACATTTTATCCCAATATAAAGATTAGGAAGAGAGTGAACATGTGTTTCCATTAAAACATAGTTAGAAAGACTGCATTTCTTATTACAAAGAATTGATGTTGACACGTTTCTTAAATAAATTCTTAATTCACATGAGAGAAACATTATCAAGCAATGAGTTGCTTTGGAGTATTTTAAGACAAATGGTTAACTGTTAATAGAATCCTGAGAATTGCAAGTGAATTGAAGATCAATAAATCAGTGTGGGTTCTGCATGTAGTAGCCATATTATAATTGCAAGCAGAAAGATTTAAATAAGTCAGAGATCTGTCTTCTCTAGAAATATTTTTAACTCAATTTCACATCCATCTCATTTCACTCTTTCACTTCCAAACAATTAGATGTTAATTTAGTTTCACTTCAGATTTTCTCTCAACTGCGTGCTGTACGTTTGTACAGAGTACAGTGCTTTCTACTGCTCTTTCTGAATCTGTCCATCTACAAGTTGGTAAATGTGCCTTGCAATTTCTACCAGTTGGTTTTTCTTTTTTTTTGGGGGGGGAGGGGGAGTAGTAGGCTTCAAATACCAGTTTTACACATGTACCCAATTAACTTAAATTAGACTGGGTGTGTGAGAAACAACAAACACTCCCACATGTCTGTAGATTGGTAATTCAGATTTCTGAGTCGGCTCCTGTTGTTGAAAGTTGAACATAAACTTTTGATAAATTCTTCTTGTAAGAACCACGAAGTAGCTTCCCAAGACATCTGTGTGAGGAAAAACAAGAGGAATGCTAAGCTTAAGAATGTGGTTCCATTGGTGACTGCAGTGTCCTGCTACCAGCTAGGCAGTGAGCATAGTGTTGGATGCTTTGCAGCAGCATACTGATCTCTTACCCTGCAAAGCTATTGCTTCTTGTGCTTAGCTCTGCTTTGCCAGGGCTATGGCACTGCAGGTACTCCAGCCCAGGGGGTGTGCAGAGATGTGGTCCAGGAACCTGGGTTCCTATCTCAGAACCATTGGCCTACACAGCAGCATCTTACTTCCTTCTGACTCAGCACCAGAAGTTTATGAAGAAAGTCAGGGACAACTTTCTATGCAAAATTCTTGAATGTGCTGTCCAAAAGAAGAAACCTTACACTCTTAAGTGGTTTGTCATTTATAATTTATTTATCACATATCTGGTAATTGCAGCCATTTCTTTAGCTAGGTTCTTAATTTTCAGTCTATTAAGTTTACTGATAATGTGTGACAAAACGCTGTGTTAATTTTTGGTGATTTAGCACCTTGCTCTTGTGGTCAAGAAAAGATCAATCTATCTGATCATTAGTTTATCCCTTTGCTGTGTTCTAGTCTTTTTGTATTTCATTGCACATAAATTCGTTCTTCATATTTCAGAAAATCAAACAACCTCTTTCTTTGCTATGTCTTTACTTTGCTGTGTACTTTTTGAGTATAGGATCAAGATAGAAGCATCAGATCGAGAGCTGGATGTCTGGATAATAAGATTTATAAGAAGTGAAGAAAACAATGAGGGAGTTGAGCTCCACTTGCGTTACAGCACACATGATAGAAATCCACAGAAGCAATAAAATGAAAACCACAATTCATATCTCTAAAATCCGTAACCACTGTCTCCCTAGCTATGTGTATGTGCTTTACCATTCCTACTGTTAATGCTACTGTACCTAGAAACCACATGTTGCACTTTGGATGACTCTGAGTTTCACACTGTGGTAAAAGAAGCCTGATGTATTCAGGGTAAATTAAAACATTTCCCTTGGCTGGGAGCATGTCTGTAAGGACTGCAAATGCAGAAAGCGTATTCTGGTGTATTATAGGAAGTGGTTGGGATTTTTTGAGGGATGATAAGCTTTCACAACTGGTAAATATTTTACAATTCAGACACCTGTGCAGAGCTGAGCACTATAAGATGATCTCTGAGGTCTGCATTTCAAGTGATGAGGTAGTGGCACACCTTTCAGAAAGGAATGGGTATGTGCCAGCTAACAAAGTTTGTGTTGGTGCCTATGAGGGGGGGGAAAAAAGATTAAAAAAAACAACAACAAAAAAACAGAGACTGGGACTTGTTCAGGCATTGGTCTGACGTTTCCATAAACAGTTAATTCTGTGGTGAACTTAGTGAACTATAGCGTGTCTATTCTATATGAACGATCCTGAATTAAAGCTCAGTTTATAATTTGTATACTTTTCTGATGTTCAGCCACAGTATGACTGGATAGCTTTTTGCATGTTAGGTGACAATTTCATTACAACCACCTCATAACAAAAAATGAAGTATAAACCTCCATCATAGTATATAGCTTAAATCAGTACCAGGCTGCCACAGCATATTTTTACTGCTGAGTCTCAGAATTCTGCTAGATTAAGATTGAGTGCAAAATGCTATCACTGAACTTTGGCATTAATCTAATATAAATATCTAACCCTGCTGTTGGACAGGAGAAGTTAAAGATGAAATTCTGCTATATGCTACCTGGTATATGCACATCTACTGTACTGTAAACAGATCTCCTCTCTCTGTGCCTCTCTATCTCCAAACCAACAGCTCTGGATTTTTCATAAAAATGATGGGCATTACAAACAGAGTATTTGCATTGTGATTTTTGCTAGGAGTGATCATAGTTACATCAGAAAAGACAGTTATGTGATATACAACAGCTTTAGAATGCTTTTCTGAAAGGATGCTTTATTTGCTAGATGTTGCATCAAGTTTCTTTCTGATCTTTTTAGTTGAGATGGAGCATTTCTTCATTCACAGCAGCCAAAACACATCTAAGAGTTCTAGGAAATAGGTATAAAACAAAACATGTGTTGTTGTCATGACAACTAAAATGCTAAAAAGGATGCAGAGAAATGATTATCAGATAAGCTGTTGCATCAGGTTATGGCAACTCTATGCTAGTACGAAAAAAGGTGAGCTTCCAGGACAATATTATAGTGAAATTTTTCCTCATTATGGTGTTTTTACAATGCAGTGTTACAATAGAGAAGGGGGAAAAATTAAAGGTAGTGGATATTCAGTACAAAGGAGGTTAGGATTCAGTTTACCTACATTGAGTAACATAACATTCCACAGAGAATTTATCTGCTTGGATTCCAGTCCTTTCATAGCTGGATCAGAGCATGGGAGACACAAGAATATATTCCAATATTCCTTCCCAATGTTATATTCATATAATTTTAGGCTGCATTTCATAAAGTGGCAAGCCTTCCTGGCCCTACATGGGACATGGAGAGCTTCAGCAGCACTTAAGAAAGGGCTGCATCTTAAAGTGAAAGTGGAGTGGGGAAAATGTCAGCACTAAAATGTAGCATTGAGATGCTTCAGTTTTGTGAAATAATATTTTTTTCAACACTCAAGACTAGATTGTTTAGCTTAAGGATTTCTCATAAATGAAATTTGCTAATAGAATAACACAATGGATTGTATAAGCTTACTTTGAAAGCTAGTAAGTCTCTTAAGCTGCAACTACAGGGAAAGTGAGCATCTAGGCTCTGTGCCACAGCCTGTGGTGTGAGCAGTACAAAAAGTTGTCCTGCTTGGCACAAAAGAAATGAGGTATCAAACTCTGGGAATCCAAAAACATCTCCTTGTGTTGTTTTCCCTTTTGTACAGAGCACAGCTGGCTCCATTTGACAGTCACTGCAGTTTGCTCTTCCTGATTATTAGCCCTGTCGTGGGGTGCACCCACAGGGAGATGGGAAAGTTTATCTTCTGGAGACAGGAATGAGTACAGCACAGTGGAATGTTGAGGGAGTGTAGGGAAAGCAGTGACTGGATGTGGTGGTGCAGGATAGTGACTGGGCTTAGGAGATGGCCACACCCTCAAACATCGGGTTTCACTGCAGCAGCAGGTGGGGCAAGGCTGAATAGCATTTCTCTCCGTGAAAATGTATTTTATCAGATAAATCTTTTTTTTTTTTTAATACAAAAAGTCACTACACTCGAAGCCTACTTGTCTGATGTCTGACTTCCTCTTCAAAGGCTAGGCTCCCAGACTGGACTTAGTTTTGTAAATGCTTCCACCCAAAGTTCTCTCCTTTGGCACTGATCCTTTTGGTATCAATTAGAACTGTGTAATGTGTCTGAGGGTGAAGGCAAATTTGGGCTTGAGGCATGAAAACTGCAAGCAGTAGAAAACATCAGATCTTGAAGCAGAATAATTTTTCAGATTTCCTATAAACATATAAGATGTCTTTGGCAGATGGGAAAACGTTTTGAAGTGTGAACATAGTCCTGCATAAAACCAGGCTACATTGTGATTTTATAGGTTTGGAAGTAATTGGTGCTTTACCTATTTTTTCCCCTGACTTGGGTTGAAAACACACCTAACTTCTGTCCTGAGGTCAGGAGTTAACTACTACTCCTTAGGACAGTGATGGTGGAGATCTCTCTATTCCAAATTTGGAGAATTATGAGCTTTTACTAGCCACTATGGCTGTAGGCATATTTCTTAAGCTCCAGTTTGGTTTCTACTGTTTGTACTGGAGGTATTGACTGAGTTGACTTTATTGATACGGCTGGAAAAAAAAGTATTCTAGCAAAAGCTGAAGCAGGGAACTTTTTGAAGTATGAGAGAGGAGAGGAATTCAAGTGTGAACAGACCACAGCTTTGTTCTTTCACATTGGAACTAGTAAAATGGAGCCAGCAGTGCTCTTCCAAGCAGGGTCTCGTTAAAGATCTCCAAGCCTCCCTCTGCATAGCTTCTGCTGCCTCCGCCATTCTCATTACTACAAGCTTTTGTTTTATTTTGCAAGACTAAATTAAATGAAAACCATTTTGCTAGCCCAGGGAAAATTAATTTGAAATGCTTCCCTGAATATAATAGGCTGTCCTAGTGGCCTAAGCAGGGGTCTTGAAGGCACGAAGAGATGTCCAAGCCACCTGTGCACAGCAGGTCCTTCTCCCAAGTGGCTAGTTAAAGCCAATGAAAAGAACATGGTCTCAACTCTAGTCAAATTAATATATTTCCCTCAGGGAAGAACCCGTTACAAACTTCTGTGTAGTGTTTATGGCTTGGCTATTTCTCAAGGCATGACTTAGCAATACCAACAGATTTTGTCAGTTACTGCCATTCTTCTGATTGCTTATTTATGGATCAAACTAGATGGCAACATTTGCATCCAAGACTGCTTGGTCTGCACACTGTATTAGCCCGTGGTGCTTGTGCTGTGCCATCTGCTCTTGAGGGATGTGGAGAACAGTGTCTTTTTGGCTTCTAGGGTAGTTTTGGAACACATGCAACTACAGAACTCTGAGGAGTTGGTAAATCCATCAGAATGCAAATAATAACATCTGTTTAAATAAATGTGGGAAAGGAAAATGTCTATTAGGGAAACACTATGAAAAAAAGAGTAATACAATTTAAAACATACAAGGCAGAGATTGGCATCTAATTACAATTCACTCTACAAACAGTTTAAACAGCAAAGATGCCAAAAAGAAATCTTACTGAGAAAAAGCATCTAGATAATACTCTTCAGAATATATTCCTGCTTTTTCTCCTCTGACTAAATAGAGAATCCAGTAGGACTGCAGGGCTCTAGCTATGTATTAGTTTTGGTTCTTTTCACCCTTTGCATTATGATATTTAAATGATTCATTTAAACTTTGGTTAGCTGTGCTTATTCATGCAAAACTCTTCATGGCTGGTAAGAAGTGGTGGGTGTAAACCACCTTTTTTTCTTTTTTTTTTCTTTTTTCCTAAGAGCATTCAATTTGACTCTCTTTGTACTATGCCTTCCTTCTGACCAGAATACACCTGAGAAATGTGACTAATGTCATTAGCAAGCCTAATAACTTCTTAGATTATGTTTCAGTCTGTATAGGTTTAGACTATTGCACTTGCTGGCTGATAAAACATGTATAGCCAGCCCTAAATTCTTGATGAGCTGCAAGCAGCCGCTTCAGATGGATTCAAAAGGCATTTCTACTGTGGATTGAACCTGACCCATCAGATCCAAAATCAATACTTAAGCAGATTTTGGAAGACTAATGCTTCAAGACATTCCAATACAGAAAATGAGTGCTTATTTCTTTAAGTAGGAGTGGTTTGTAATGTATAACGTTTATATTCCATTCTGGAAAGAACAGGTATGTAAGGGGAAAAAAAAAGTGGAAACTGAGAGGCAGCTAAAAACTCAAGCACTTCCTCCTACAGTGACTGCAACTTCATCATGTCTCCTAAGAGCATTCAGAGGAATATATAATGGTTTCTGCGAGCACATGGGTCAGTCAGTGGATAGTGGATTAAAAAAAAAAAAAAAGAAGGGAAAGGAGAAATTATTTTCTTATTTTCTCATGATTTGAAACTTTGCTCTATGTTCATCTTATTCTGATGAGGAAAGGTGTAACTGGTGAAGTGTTCATTGAAGCACAGCAGAAAAATGAGTGCTGAAGGAAACTGAGGGGATGCTGCAGAGTTTTGGTGCAGTGATTTGCAAAATAGATGGAACACTGGAAATGTATTTTTGGACTAGCTGGAATTCTGAAATTTCAGTGGTATGATAATGCAGTTTCTTCATTGCCTTATAAAAAAGAGCATTTCAAATATGTGGATTTATTTGATCATGACTCATATAGACAGATGAGCCAAGGGACAGCAATGGGGAAGTGTCAGCTGTTTTCATTCTTCTAAATAGCTTCACTTTCAGGTTGCTGAAAAGGTGTTTGATTGCAGTTAGGATATTTTTCTCTTGGATTGTTTAATTATACTGTTTTTGCTTCAATTGGTGCTGGCAGCAGTAGACCTTAAAAATTATTTTCCATTTTCCTCTGAGTGCTTTTTACTATACAGGAATTGATAAAATGACCAGGTAGTGTGGGGATGGGGATTTTGATATTTTCTATTTTTGGAAATGTCTGTATTCACAGTAGCTCCATTGCATTCTCATTATAGTAAAGGCTTTATTTTGTCTCATGGGAATAGTAAGAAAAAAAAAGTCTCCAAAAATAATTAGAGATAATGATCATTAAAAATAACCGATATAGAATAAGAACTGATTCTTTTTCTCCTGCTAACAGTTCATCCATTGAATCTTGACCTGTATTTCTATAAAGATAATCTACGGTGTAACTCCATTTCCTGTCTAGTTTCTTCTCTAGCCTGCCATTATGGTTTCCTTTTCAGCAACTTCCGTAAATTCTTCTGTAGCTGAAAAGGTCTCAAAGATGAAGAACTCAAGCATGTCTGTAGTGTAGTGTTAGCTCCTGGACTAAACTGGTAGCTTTGAGCTAACATGCCTGAGTACTCAAAGGAGTTCAGCTGTGACATCTTCTAGCTTGGCACTGGATGACTTATATTCTCTTCTGAAGTTGGGAGCTACATGTGAACTTCCCTGCTCTGGTGGTTCTGCATCTCAAGGCATTGTAGAAAGACACAAATTACTGCCAAATGTGGCTTGGCTAAAACTAGTTATCTATAGAAAATAAACTAAAATCCGTAACAAGTTATGAAAATGCCTTGGTATTGACCTAAAATGATGGGGACTTCAATGCAAGATGCATTATGGTTTATGCTTTGAAGACCAAATATGAGCTTAATTCTCTTTACCTCATGTAATATGAAGTTACCAGTGCCATTCCAGTTCCCATTTTTTAAAGCTGCAAAACAAGAATAACAGCATCTAGCTGTCAATAGAAATTATCATCCTATTTGGAGACATTGAGCTCATTCTATTGTCTTGTAAAATAATCATGTGAATTGCTAGAGGGAGAAATCTTAATTGGAGAGTTTGATATAAGAGGAGTCTAAACACAAAGCTAGAAAGATCTCTCTTCCTTCTGTCTGCAGTAGTAAGTGATGATTACAGTTAAGGCTTTTTCTGCCTTCAAAAAATCAATTTCATTTTAATATTAGGGATGTTTTCATAAAATACATCTAAAATACATGTTTTAAACTGGAATACTAAGCAGTGACATTGGTACATTCTGGAGCAACTCAAAAGTCTCAGAGTAATTTGTCATAGTAAAAAAACACTTTCTCTTCTAATTCTTATATTGCTCTATTTGGTGATATTGTACAAGGTCACATGTGTTGCTTGAATTTTTTATATGTACTACTGCAAGACCTGAACTGTATTCAGAAACTATTTTAAACATATGCTAAAGGAATTAAACTTCAGAACAGATCAGTTTCTGGTTAATGTTCATTTGTATGTTTGTACAAACTTTGCAGTGTCTATGAGGTGGACCATCATGCAATCTGGGCTTTCACATGCCAGTGTGTTTAGCAGATAAGGAAATTGAATGGCCACCAGATAGTGTAACTTTGCAGCAATTAGCATTTCAATGCCTGTCTTTTACTGACACGGTTAAATCTTGAATGTGAACTTGCTATTATTGACCTTAAAGCTGCAAACAGTCTCAGAGAAAAAATGCTAAGAAAGGTAGAGGTGTCTCAAAGACAAGCTGCACACTTGAATGCATTTACACCCACACATACAAAACCTTTATTTTGAGCTGCTGTTAGGGTATTTCTAAGTAATTCCAAATGTCAAATACCTGATTTTTGTATCTCAGGACTCAAGCAGCTCCCTAGGGCAGCACCTGTGAAAATGCTATTAAGGATAACAGAGGGCAAAGATTACCATAACTAGAATTGTACTGTAAGTTCTCAGTGACAAATTTTGACAAGACCACTTTGATTACGCGCAAAGTGACTGCATGTGAGCTTTCAGATGAGAGGACTTCTGTGTTTTGTGTTCTATTGATTATTTTTCATTTTTTGCTAGTGTAACAATAGTGTCTATATTAAACCCAACTGATCTGTCAAGCAAGTCTCTTAAGGGGTCTAATAAAGCGATATTGTATCCCTTTGCAGTATCTTTGATTCCTGACCTCCCCTGGCAAGGACTATTTCTTTTAAGGCTGGGAAGACAACTTTCCAAAGCACTGAATACTTCGTTTCCATGGAGTATCAGTGATTTGCATTATTAATTAACAGTTCTGTTTTGGCCAAAGTGAATAGCTTTGCCATCATAGCATCTGATTTTGGCTCAGAAAGAGAAAGTGAAGTGCAGAGTCATTAGATCTTCATGGAATACCATGAGTCTATGTATGCAGCTTAGGGTAGGCTGTTTAGGGAAGACTGATACAGGTCCAAAATGCTGTCGTGTTTTTCTGAAACGATGGAAGGAATTCACACTGTGGAGGGAAGAGTATTAAAGAAATCTTTACAGGCATGTAAATCTTTGCTGTGCTGCATGCTGATACTTGCAGTCCTTTGAATAAAGGCTGTAGATAACATTTTTCAGCCAAATCTCAGCCTCTGGCCTGTAGTGTTCCCATATGCAGAGATACACAGCAGGTGATAAGCTGACTAAATGTGATGTGTTTGATAGCGAGATCCAAAACTCACTTTACTTAAGATCCATAGTGTCTGTTAGGAATATACATACTATGATCACAGTAACAATCTAATAAATTGCAAGATGATTTTCAAATTGAAGCCTTACATTTTGTGTGTTGGTTGCTCTGAAAGCAGTGCCTCTTATTTGTTTCCATACTATTAGCACATGACTCACTTGCTTGGTGGTCGCTGGAGAGCTTAACTCAAAGGGTTAGCAAGGATCATGAGAATTATTTCATTGATTAAGGAAGCCTGGGTGGTCTTAAAGCTCACCTCTTGTTCATGCTTTCTTATTTCTTTCTCTTCATTTGTTTCTTCCTGTTGTTCCTTCAGCTTGTTTGAGAAGTGTCACTCTTGACAAAAATACTTAACAAAAGAACTACTCAGCTAAACTCTTAAAGAAAAATAATTAGGTTTTCAACCTGCCTGGCTACACTGAGCACCTAAGTGTGAGCTCCCCAGAAAGGCCACAAAGTACCTTGTGTACTGATGCAATGCATGTAATCATTGTTTCTACGAATAGAGGGTTGGTGAGACTCCACTCTCTAAAGTACATCAATTAGAGCTTTCAGAGCAAGTTCAAAAAGTGTACTGATATAAATTTTTTACAGATATTTAGGGAAAAATTATCTTTCACTGTACTATTCCCTTTTTGATTTCCTTATTCTATACCAATCACATTCACTTTATCAAGGATATCTGTCTGTGACTCATTAAAAGATCAAAACCTTCCAACTGCTATTTTCTTTGGTCTTTTTCTTTCATCTCACATTCCTGTGAAAAACGCAGCTTGGGGAAAATAAACACTAGGCATCTCTGAGCAAATGCCATACTAACTGAGAAGGGTCAGAGTATACACGAAGTGACCTATTTCTTAATAGATCACTAGTAGTCTGCTGTCAAGGATGATTTTTATTTTTCTGTCTCTGATGACCAGAATCTACTTCTTCATTAGCATGTTTTCCTGCCTACTTCTCTTTCAAGATTCCTGTAGGAAGTCTAAAGAAGTTAAATGTTAATGTATTAAAATGATGTGACAGTGATAAAAATTAGCGTAAATTTTTGTTGTTGCTTTGGAAAAACAGTAGCAAAATTATCTTCTGTGTGAGAGCTGCACTTTATATGTTCATGGTGTTGGTAGTATAACAGAAAAGGAGGGGAGTTGTGGGACTGAAGTCTAATAAGGGTAAAATGGGATTGGAACAGACAAAAGTGAGTTTAATTTTCTCATTTACAAAACGTTAGCATTCCATATTGCAGCGCATTAATGTAAAATGTAATTAATGTTAAATTACAATAGAAGAGCTATAAAAGTACAAGGCACATATGACACCACTGGCACATTAAATATTTTTTTTCTGAGAATAGGTTGGCAGTTAGAATGGTTGCCAAATGGATTTGTAATAAAGGGGAACATTAAATACAGTCTTACCCTAGTTATTGTCACAGCAATTACCTAGACTTGTTTTCATTCTAATGGTGATACTTCATTATAAGTGCTAACAATTTGATCTGAATTTTGTCTAAAAGATCAAAGTTGCTGGTGTTCTGCACCTTCTCTCCTGCTCTTAACAGAACACAGAGCGTAGCAGCATATACTGAAGGTGCCAAAATGACTGATGCGTTAGTATTTTTCACGGGAGCACCAATGTATATAAAAAGAGAACGGACAACATAAAAAGGTGTAGGGCACATTTTCATGAGTTCAGTATGGAAATGATCAGATAAAATATTTCATAACTGCAGCCAGACCTTTAAGAAGATTATTTCAAGACTAACATTAATAGATTTGTTAGCTCAAGTAATATTACTGTAAATCCAAAACCAAGTAACACCTATGCCTTGTGAAAAATTTTAGCTTTTCTTCTTCTTTTTCTTCGGGAAAGAAACCCGGCTTAAAATTAATGTATGTGTGTATATATCTCTCCGTAAAAAATGTTTAAAGACTCTTGTGAAAATACCCTTCATATAGTCTGTAAAAGCACCCTATTATATGATTTTTATTTGCAGCCTAATGAAAACTTGAAAAATAGTTGAAGTTGTAAAGGTTGTTTTGTTTCAACAAAGTTAACTTGGCAGTATGCTATGGGAACAAAATAGTGCCGTGTGATGGAAGTTTTGCTTGTAACCCCAGCCAAAAATATGGTACAGTTGAAGAAAGAGATCATAATTTGGAGTTAGTAGCTTTAGAGCTTCATATTCTTCTGAGTAATATGATCATATTGGCAACATTTCACAGAATTTTTTATGGTTGTCTTCCTGTTTCAATTTTTGTAAGCTAGTAAAACTGTCATCTTCACTACCTATCACACTCATTGGCATTAAGTTTTTTTTTCCAATTAGAAAATATATTTCTTTGTGAAGAACCACACAAGATAAATGAGAGCAATACGTAAATTACAATGTTTGTCCTATTCATTCTTAACAGATACATAAGCAAACTGTTTCTCTTTTAAGGTAAGTCTGTGAAAGGTGACCTTATGTTACTGCTGTCAAATGAAATAGAGAGAAGGAATAACAGGATTCTACTGCACATTTTCTGTTTCCCTTTTCTATTTGCCGAAGTGCAGATTTATTTGAATCATTTTTGCAGAACACATGTCCTTTTGTCATTTTTCTATCTGGTATCTGGGCCGTTCCTAGCTTAAAAAAAAAAAGAAAAATTCTAATATTTCCATATATTCCACTCTGTCCTTTGTAAAACTGAATGGCATTGCAGTTTACTGTTGATTATTACTGTTCTAAAATGAAGTTTATTTCTTCTTGAAACATTTTCAGTAAAGAAAAAGTGCTCTTTTTATGTTTGTGCATTGTGCTACTCAGTGTGACTATTAAACGTATAAGTACTTGAATTTTTCCTTCGCTGATTTCAGAATGAAAAATAAGACTTCAGAGTTACTGGAAATAAGTTGCTTTTCCTTATCAGGAAATATATGCGTATGTGCAGTGCTCTGCCTCAACTAACAAGCTTTGGAGGCTTTCATGGGTAGAGTGCCAGTTTGAATACTGCCCATTTCAATGCTATTCTTAGCTAATGAAGGGCCAGCCCTGTGGGTGCTGTAGAGCATGCTGTTTGTCTCTTACTATGCGTTTCTGTGGCATCTGTCCCAATGGAATCTGATTTCTTCTTCGGGGCCGCATCTGAGGGTTCCATAGCAGCAGCCAAAAATCTCTACTCGCTACAGTGCGTGAGGGATGCAGTGCAGTAAGCATCATATGCACACTGAGAGCAAGCAGGAATCACCCCCCAAAGACGGTTGTTATTTTTAAGCCTTGTGTGGTTGGTGTTTCCTGGTATTTTGGATTCTGACCTTCAGTTTGTGAATTTTGGAGGTAGCAGTCCGACAGCTGCCAGTGCAAAGATCTGCAGGAAAGGTTTAGGATCAGAAAGATGTGGCCCCTGAAAGAGGATGTCAGTTGATCTTCTGGAGAGAAGGGTGTGAGGAAGAGGCTTTGAAGAAGGGGGGCTGTTTAAATTTTGGGCGGGAAAAATCCACCCGCCTCCTAGGAGCTAACCTGGGAGTGCAGAGAGGCTGACAGAGGAGGAGAATCCCAGCAAACTCACCTGTCCCCAGCAGCTGAGGGATGAGCAGAGCCGGGTTAAAGAGAAACATCCGTCTTGCTGTCACCAAAGGCAAGGGGGATGGTGCAGAGACAAGTAGTTTTGGGTGGTCTATCTGCCTGAGGTAGCTGTATATCAGAGCTGCTTTACTGTTTTTTATCTGCATCTCTGTGTGTCTCGACATATCAGTAGAATAATTCGCACTGCAGTGTTGTTCTGCTGATGTGTATGGTATACTGTACCGGTGTTGATGCGTTGTGCTTAAATTAGAAAGTAGTGAAGAAACTTGTAAAGATTATGAAATAATTTAATATCCACATAAATAAGTTAAATTGGAAGATTTTTTTTACCTGATTAATGTGATCCCATATCCAGCATAGATTGAAGGGGAACAGAATTTGGTGCTTTGATCTCTTCTCCCACATACCTAAGCCCCGTGCATCAAATAACGACAAACTTTCTTGCTTATTGTATTCAGGCCTTCTTGCAAGATCCTTTTGGTTTTATTTCTTTTGAAGGCCATAAATGCAGTCTTATTTTACTGTGGAACTCATTTTTTATTTTTTTTCTTTACTTTTTTTTTTTAACACTGGCAAAAATGGATTTAAGAAATGTGCTTTTTTGTTTAAGATAAAAATTAAGAACTTTATATGTCACAGAAGAAAAATGGCTATGTAAATTTTCATGGAAGAATGGGACTGGAGCAGTTTGGAGGGGAGAATGCAGACAAGCATGGATTTATGTACTTGATGGCTCTGGGCACTAAGAAAATCAGTATTCTGTAATTAAACCCTTGCCCTTTGGCTTAGCCCTTCACTGCAAGATTGCCAGAGATGTTCTGACCCTTGCTAAGAGGAAACATTTCTCTAGGAGCTGGCAGGCATACCTGTGGCCCTCTTCCTTCAAGATCAGGAGGTTCAGAGGATCCCAGAGGTGTGAGGATGGTACCTTAAGAGCTGTTCCAGGGCAGTCATTGACCTGAGATAAACCTGATTTGGCTCTTCTGTCTTTAGAGAATCAAATTCTGGTTCAGAAGTAATCACAAAACTTCAGGACTCATGACAAAATGTGACAGATCAAAGTTTGTGTGTCTGTTACAGTTGTTTTAGCCTCTGATCTTGGGTATTAGGAGAAGGATTTTAGTTCTTACTCTCGCTGTGCTCTGTTAATAAGTTGTGGTTGATGGTGAGACAGAGTGGAGTGGTTTTAATCCTTGGAGCAAGGGTACAATACACACTCTTTCACACTACATCTTCCTATACTGTTTTTCAGAAGACTTGGTCAACAGTCCTTTGGAAAGACAAATTTTAGTGATGCCTAATGATGTCCTTATTGCATATAGTAATGGATTTGGGATTTTTTTAGTAGTTTTTTTAATTTCTGCTTGCCGTTAAAAGCTGATCTCAAAGAGATTTTAATGAAAGCAGCTGCTACAAATGCACACAAATCAACTGACTGAAAAAAAGCACAGTGGGTTTTGTGGTTTCCTAAAATTTAAGAAAATTAGAAGCCTATAGATCTTGTCCAGAATCTACTGTGATGACAGTTTACTTTGTAAACATTGAATCAGATCTGTTGTTTGTGGAATAGGAATGAACAATGCAATGAACAGCCTTTGCAGCCATTAAACATCATCATCTGCTTTTCTTCCAAACAAAAAACAGGCAAGCCAATTTTTGGCCTCATTCTTTTTCAGAGAGCCAAACCATTCTGTAGCTACGAACTGGGCAAATGATGGATATTGCACAATTACAGCTCTTGTTTGGGAAATGTGTACATTTTCTGTGCAATGAATGTAAAGAAAAGACAGGACGTGATTTCTATGAGTATGAAATTGTGTCTTTCACAATTCAGTGCAATGCAGGGCAGGGCCTGCAGGGCTCTCTGTTGTTGCATTTTTCTCTGGTTTCAGGATGGCTTACAGAAAAGGGCCATACAAACGTGCTTTTTTAATTCCATTTTTTAAAACTTTTTTTTTTTTTTTTTACCCTGAGTGGTCTGTTACTACATGTAAGTACATGAAAAGGTGAAGGCAGCATTGCTATAGAAAGCCATCTATGCAATGTGACAGAATAGAAATGAATATTTACTGCTCTAAATATTAAGCTATTCAACATTACGATAAATCCTATAAATAAGCAATAACAGAACTAACTAGAGACTATTTCAGAATGAAAACCTTTCAAAGTTCAGGACTAAATTAAGTACTACTCATAGAAGGTAAAATGAAGAAACCAGAGCTCTGCAGTAGCACAGTCTTAAGGGAAAAAAATGTAAAAGGCAAATACTAACATACCAGTGAAGAATGTGCATCAACAGAGTTGTTGTGACATCTTTCTTTCCCCCCAAAATACTGGTAAGAAAAATAATTCAGTCTTCTTAGGTGAAATTGTACTAACAGCACTGGCATAATAAAACAAGGTACTGGAAACTCTGAAGAACAAACACAGGGGAAAATTTATTTACTACAGACAAATTCTGAAATTTCTAATTTTTCATTATTCTGAAGAATGAACAATTATTGAAAAGTTACAAACTGAAAGGCAATAAATGGTGTGTGGTGCCAGGGGAGATGTTTATATTCTACTCAAGCAACTTGTAGTTGTCACAAAACTTAATACAAGATGACATTTTTAGATTATAATAAGCAAAGTCTGACTGGTAGCATGCAGATGTCATTGCAATTTTGCTTTCAAACATGTTGTGGACATTTTTTCCCTGCAAGACTGCAGACTGTCTCCTTGGGAGATGTTGGCCCTCTACATGCCGTTTTATCACCACTGGGGTCAGTCTTGATTAAGCCATAGCCTTTTTTATACGGCAGAGCATTTGCTGGGAGCATTTGCATAGCTCAAATGTAGATTAAATTCTTTCCTTGATCTTACCTTACCAAGAAAGTATTGGCCTAATGGGCAAACTGTGTTGCTACTCTTTTTACAAGTGAAGATGTGGTAGATTGAGTTATAAACGCCACCTGTATGGTACTATCTTGATTAGCATCTACAGTTTAGTTCAAAAAGGCTGAAATCCATTAAGAGATGAGAATAGTACATTTTGTTCAATCACAGTAGATGTTTAATAGTAAGGGTGTGTTAAACCTAGCTTTCTTCTCTGCCAGCTTATGAGCCCTCACATATGAAGGTCTTGTGATGAGTGTGCACCAGGTGCCCAAAGGAGCAACTGCTTGCCAGCCCAAAGTGCTGGTAGGAGGCACATATTCTGGTGTTGCTGTAGCCAATATGGACCTGGCGTATGATCCCTAGGTCCCCGGTAGTAGCTGGCCACCTTCCTGACCCTCAGGTCTCAACTCCTGTTGACCTGCTCTAGCTGCTTGTCCAACTCCCAGACCGGGAAAGAAACTGCAGCACTGGGCTTTTGGCGTGTGGTGAACAGCCTAAGGGCAGAGCACTGTGCCTGGCTTGACTCTGTCACTTGAGTCTCAGATCCAAATACTACATACTGCAGAGGTAAAGCCTAGCAGTGGGTCTCAGTAGTTTCTGTTAAAAGCACTATTTCCTTAGTTTTCTTTTAAATCTAAACATGGGGGGGGGGGGGGGGGGGAAGTGGAAAAGAAGCTTTTAAAACCTTTATTTCTTTTAATGGAGCTTTAATTTTTTCAGATTTCATAACTGCAAATGTGTAAGAGCGATATATTCTCTACCCACATCTCCAGCCCCAACAAATGTCATTTCTATGTGTTGCATATAATTTCTGTCTAGGCCAAGGATTGAAAAATGAGATATTTTTGTATTTCTTATTCCAGCTCACAGTCTGGAAGTGTGAAAACCTCTGTTTTGACTCTTAATAAACTTCTGGTCCTGAAAATTGGTAAAAAAGTATTGCGTTGTTCACAGGAGTCACAAATCTGGGAGCTTGTCAAGTCCTCTTCTAGAATTGACTGTCAGTTTAAAATCTCACTCTAAAATCACATTATTGTATTTGCCAAGTTTTGTATAGATTTAATGGAGATATTCCTTTCCAATAAGACAGTTGCATCTTCTTGAGGTCTTGGCCAACGTGCAAGGAGGTATCTTGGCAGTATCCTTTATGTCCCCCAGGCATCAGGGGAGAGGAAAAGATTCCAGCTTGGGTCCAGGAACAGCAACAGATCTGTCAGTCTTCCTGAAACTTTGATCTGTGCACTGGGTGAGGAAAAGTGCGATGCCATGGCAACCCTGCTCAGGTAGCTTCCCCCTTATTTCTTTTTCTTTGCTGTGCCTAGCCTCATTAAGGATGGAGAGCAGAGACACTCATCTACGCTTGTTCTACCTTGCATTAGGAATGCAGCTCAGTTATCCCAGGAGCGCAGCAGCAAAATCCACTGTATTCCAATGGGCAATTCAATCCACTATTCCTCATCTGTAGATCTCTCTTTCTCACTGTTTGTCTGTGCTTGGATGTTTCAGTAGCATGCCTAAAATAAGATTGATCTAACCATGCAGAAAGTATGTTGAGGCACCACAGTGTTCACAGGTGACTGGAAAGAGTAAGTGGAGGGGGACTGTCCCCCTTATTCCCACCAGGCAGGAAGCATATGATTTTGAGCAGTGTTTGGCAGCCTCAACGGAGGTACTGAGTGCTTCAGGGGCAAGGTTACTTGACAGCAGTCTGGTGGTAGCGCAGCCATGTTCAGCTGGTTGAACAAGACCACTTTTTTTTGGTGTTGCCTGGACACATGCCTCACTGCTGGCAGAAACAAAGGTTTTGCTTCCAGTCTTCTGCAAGGCAGATAGCACCTGGTGGTGTGAACTGAGGAGCAGACCAGCGTATGGTGATGTCTCACTCTTAGATGCACCCATTCTTGTAAGGCATCTGTTGCTGTGTGTACCAGAGGTGAACTGCAGAAAAACCAACAATCTGAAGACAGAACCAGCAGAAATTTGCAAGGAGGGATTGCATTATCCCTGGAGTATAATCTGCAATTGCAATATTGCTGCTCTCTTTCCTGTTGGGTTTTCAGTAAGATATTTAAAAAAAAGCTGTATGGTTTGGCTCAAATTTTATCTTCCTCAGACCAAGGATGAAATACTTAAGAATGGGTCATTCAAATGAACCCGTGACTTTGATGCTGTTCTGTACGTGAGATTCCTTTGTTGTAGGAGAGATTTTTATCTAAGGCTTTTTCAATTGCGTCATTAAATACTACTATCATAAGGTCATGTTCAGCAAGCATAGGATTTTATTCAAACAAAATTAAGTTCCTTTATTGTGATCTTGGAATAAATGCTATTTCTGTAGGAAATACGTGACAATTCATCTGGGTATGTAACATACTGAACGTAATGCATTTCTTTTTGTTTCCTGAATACCTTGATCATTCTCTATTAGTTTAAGTCTGGCTATTATGTCCCCATGAAGTTTTTTTTCTTTTTAAGTTGCTAATTACATGCCCATCAGAATAATGGAAAGAGTGATTATCCTTATTGTGCTTAGTGACATTGAAACCTCTATTATCCTGTGATTGGAGCTGCATAATTACAGATAATTGCTGCAACTGTATTGTCTGTTCAAATATAACTCTGCAATAATTACCTTATTTTAATTAAATATGTTTGGGATTTAAGCAGATCTCTCTTCGTTTACTGTACTAGGCAGAAACTTCATTTAGATATAAAAATGTTCTACATTGCTAACTGTATGCACGTTCAATACATCACCTATTGATTTCAGCTAATGTGATTTTGCTTGTTTCTTTTGAAAATAACTCAAGAGCAGCTAATCAAATAATAATTTTAAAAAATCATTCTCTCCTGTGTATCTCAGGGCTTGAGTTCAGAGTGAAAATCCCCCAAACACTGCACAGTTTTAACTTTTGTAAATCCATCTTTGATGAAATTCAAGTAGTTAGAACTAGCTACATATCCAAGTAGTTAGAGCTAGACTCTATATAGACTCAAATAAATTTGACCTGGATTTAGCATCCATTGGAAGTAAGCGGTGTGCTTTATAATCTCAGATTTCTGCTGTCCTGACTGTTAAGGAGGTTTTATGTACTCAGGTCTGCCTTCATCCCCTTGTGTGGGCTCATGGAGGGCTCCCATGGCTAGGTTTTTCCTGCTGGGCCTGTGGAGGAGCTGGGACGGCTCACTAGCAGAGGCCAATATCCACTCTTCTCATTACTGTATAGAAAGGCTGTTCACAGGAAACATATACTTTGTGCAGCAGCTAAGGCAGGAAGAGCTGTGTACAGAGAGAATCAAAATGTAGCTGATGGCATGTATGAAGTACTCTGGTATCCTGTAAGACCCTTTCCTTTAAATCTATCACATTTGTCATGAAATGCAGCTCCTTTCAGAGCTTCAGCAATGCCTTCTGCCTAACGGAGTTGTTCAGGTCACTGCTGAGGAGCTGGGTCAGTACAAACTGTATTTGCTGGTGCTAAGATTGCCTAGTGACCTGTAATAAAGATTGAGGCTTCTAATCTTTTTCTAGGACATTGGTTTGCACCACTACTGATTAGGACTGCTCAGTGTTTATCAGTTAGGCAGACAGCCTCAGCAGGGCTCTCTGCTCTGAGCAACAGCTGAGCTACCTGACATTTGGGAGTTTCAAATTCGGCTCCTTGGTATTTCAGCACTTTAATGGAAACTTGGGATTCAGGAAATGAATTCAGGAATGTGTGCCCTGTCAGTCCAAAGGGCCAACCACACTCTGGGGTACACAAGGCCAAGCCCTGCCACCAGGCAATGGGAGGGGTTGTCCCTCTCTGCTCTGTTCTGTGTAGCCTCACCTCCAGCAGTGGGTGCCCTTTTAAGGACCACAACATAACAAGGACATAAAATTGTTAGAGAGTGCCCAAAGGAAGGCTGTGCAGATGGTGAAGGATCTAAAGGGCAAAATGTATGAGGAGTGGCTGAGGTCCAGAGCAGAGGAGTCTGAAGGGGAGGCATCGTGGCAGCCTATGGCTTCCTCAGGAAGGGAGCGGAGGGGCAGCGCTGAGTTTTGATCTCTGATAGTGACGGGACCAGAGGGAACAACATGGAGCTGTCTGGGAAGAGGCAGCTGGGGGTTAAGGACATGTTCTGCATGAGAAGGTGGTAGGAATGGAACAGGTTGCTCAGTGCAATGGGCACGGCCCCAAGTACCAGAGTTAAAGAAGTGTTTGGGCAGCGCTCTCAAACATACGATCTGATCTTTAGGTGGTGCTGTGTGGAGACAGGAGCTGGACTCAGTGATCCTTGTTGGTCCTTTCCAACTTGGGATGTTCTCTGCTTCCACAAAATGTAAATTGTAGTTACAATAGCAAAATAGAGCAGAATGTTGCAAGGAAAGAAAAATCAAAAGTGATAAATCTTCCACTTAAGTACTGATGTGTGACCTTGTCTAATTCATTTTGGACTTAGTGACAGCTTGAATGCACTGCAAGTGAGTGGATTATTCAGCCTCATTCTACAGTGCATTAAAACAAAGGGATCAGACATTCCCTGTCTGAATCCTGCAGCATAATGAGAGGACTTACACTGGGCAGCTAGAAAGCTTTCAGTTTCAAACAATTATGTAATCAAAGGATAGAGAAAAAATGTGAATAATATAATGGTACGTAGAACGTACGCCTCAAATATGAAACATTATAATTGTGAATAGATTAATAATATCTGAATAATTTACAGGCAACAATTTTATTTGTTAGATTCTAGTTGCAGATATCTAATTAGCATGCTTACCACACAGAATAGTGCATGTGACAATGAAAAAGTTACAGTAGTGTGAGAATTAAAGTTTTTTTTTCAGTGTTTTGTATACAAACAGAATCATAGAGTATCTGAGCAAACTACTTGAAAAATAACTTCAGTGATAGCATTACATAGTTTCTCATTAATTTGTGTTTCTTCTTAGGTTTTATCTGCCAATACAAATGGAAATAATATTTCTAAGTGAGATGATGAACACAATTATATTTTATACTTGAGATTTTTTTTTTGTTTGGATGTGATTTGGGAAGATGACTACCATGGGTATATTTTGTACCTACGGGCTTGTTGTTTTCCATTAAATGTAAGCAATTTACAAGATACTTTTATTGTAAGCTATTAACCCAGTCCTGAAAAATTCAGTAGTTAGCCTTATGTGTGCAATCATGTAGATGTTTAGGCTGGTTATGAAAAAGAGCAAGGTCTGGCTTCTTATTTTTGAATATTCCATAACCAAACTTGCAAAAGTTTAAACACGCGGTCAGTCTTAAGGAGCACTGAAGCTGTTGGGAGTAGTGGACAGCTGCATTTAGAAAATTCCATTGGCTTTTCTACTTACCTTTAAGTACGGAATTTCCTGTGATGACTTGGTATTGTTTGTTTCAAAACAGTTGAAACTTAGAAAGTGATATTCCTTTTTAGAAAACCAAATCAGAAATCCCAATCCCTGTAATTTCCTGTAATTTATCACACACAACATTATTGTCGATGCCATCTTTGTCATGAATAAGAATTTCTCTGGGGGGTTCTGTTGAGAAAATGTTGCTTCACAGGAGAGTTTATCTTCAGCTTTGATTCATTTGCTCAATAGTTACTTTGTAATTACATGCTATTAGAATCCACTACTGATTTAAAGCAATCAGTAGTAATTTGGGGGATAGTGTCACTTTAATTAGAGAGTGACAAAATCTGGACTGATGTCAAGATGGTGCTATGTGAATTGCTCAGTCCTGAGCAGTGTTTAATGTGTGGTATCTTCCTATATTTTACTTCTCTTGACAGAAGCTCATTCCCCATAAATAATAAGAAAAAAAGCAAAACAAACCAATCAGCCAAAGCTTTCTAAAATAGAGACTTCACCAAATTGTTGCTTTTAATTGATTTTTTTTTTTTTTTTTTTTTTAGGGCTGGGGTATTTCTGTACAGTGGACTGCAGTATAGTATTGAGATCTCAGCACTAAGATAATTAGTTTGGGTATATATATATTAAAAAAAGTTTTAATATAAGCTGCATTAATCTAATGATCGGTGATTCGTTTTGCTTGTTGACGTGCTGAAGAAATTTTCTCAGAATCACAAGAAATCCATGATGTAAATTTTGGATGGGTCATTTTGCATTGCAGTATTAAAAGTATATATAAAAGTATATAAAAGTATTTTTACCTGATTCTGGAGGATCTGGCCATGTGAGTGTAAATGTCTGATTTTTTTTAAAATATATATGGTCTTATTTAAAGGAGGAGACTTTTGAAAAAGAAGCTGGGGGGCAAACTACTCCAAATACTTTCATCCTGAAGTGACTGCTTAATGCTGTGTCTGCTTTCAAATTAGTGACCAGTCTAACCTGGGGAACATGCATCCCAATTAGATATTTATATCTAGTGTTTTTTCATTGTACAGACAGCTAAATGTTAATTCAGTGACTGAAGATGTATCACATGGAAATGTGTACAGTAGGTTGCAAAAGGAACACTTGTTTTGCCTTTCTCAGAGGTATTATTTGTATCAGTTTTGTGCAAAGCATGAGGTTCTAGTTAATATTTGTATCTCCAAGTGAGATGTATTTGTTTTAGCTATGGGAGAAGATGGGAGAGGGGAGGGGATGATCCAACCTGGTCCATGAGTTTTGCCAGGAAGTCTGTCACAATTGGATTTTCTCTGAGATGTTGAGAGTCTTCCAACTTGACGTGATACAGCTCCACACTGTGTTAGTATGCCAGCAGTTGTCATTACATGGTAGTTTATCAATGGTGAAAAATAGCCTTGGGAAACAAGAATAATTTAAATGTAGTTAGGAAAATAGATTCATTTGATACACAAATGTTACATTTCAATAATTTCTTCTATTTCACTTTCTCTTTCTCTTTGGATAGGAAAGCTTAGTAGGTTTTAACTGAACTTGTGTTAGTAGCAGGCTCATTTAGAGAGAGACCATTTTCAACCTCTTCCCTTTTCTCCTTTAATTAGCATGATCTGCAGGCTTCTGCATCCCAACTGTGCAGCTTATAGTATCTAGTAACTTTTTAGGCAGCTCTGCTGTTGTCTTCAGCTTCCCTTGGGGTCTAACATATGGTTTGTTAGATATTTAAGAAATCTTTCAATGAGTTTCAGAAAAAAGCAAGTAGACATAGGAAAAGTTAAAATGATTGCCTGCAGGCAAGACCTATCTGGGAAAGGAATACTGTGCTCTTTGAGATGGTACTAACACTTTTGGAAGTAGTGTGACCTTATTATAGTGGTATGAGTACACACATTCCTTTGATTCACTCAAGCTGAAAACCTGATTTCTTTAATGAACCAAATCATCCCCAGCTTGCAATTAGTGTTTGTTCATTTCATGTAGTATTTGTCCACTTAAAAAATCCCACAGTGTGGTATTATTAGGAGTAAAGTACATGATTCTGGATGGATGAATTTAAGTGGGTAATATAGTAAGCATTGCTCTTAGTGCTAATACTCTTGCTTTCTCATGACAAGAGCTGAGAAGGCAGCTAGGTGGCAGATTTTAATATAATTTTGTGAAAGAATCTGATGTCAAGCAGTACCCAGAGATCTGAAATGTAAAATGATTAAAAGACCACATAACTGCAGAAAATGCATGTCAACGTATTCTACTTTCAGGAGAATTGCTGTCTGTGCCAGTATTGCTTGTATTCAAGTGTCTGAATGATCCTTGGTCTGGATTTTATGGTTTTGGTAAATGATCCCTTATTGCGCCTTCTGTTTTGACTCTGGCATTTGAAACTATTTTCTGTTTATGAGGCTGTGTAGGCAAAGTTAAAGTACATGTACAGTTATAGGCTTCCAGTAGAAAGGTCTCCTTTTTCTCCTCAAAAATGGGCCACCAACTTGTCCTCTCTAGATCAATTTCCCACTACTCTTGAGCGAGTTTTTTCGTTTTACCCTCTTCTACTGGAAAAAGTATTCGAAAAAATCAGCTTTGTATTTCCCTGTTTCTGGAAAAAATGTTCCTCTTTTTTCACAGATAGTCCTACATCTGATTTCTTCCTTACCCTCATGATTTAGATTTCTTAAGAGGCACTGTTCCACAGTATTCACGCTATCGATCCTCCCTTCATGTCACTGATGTACCAGTGGGGCATGCTAGAGAGGGCCAGCAAGGTTCACTGGGCAGATGAACTTGCTATGCTTTGGGCAGTACATTGAGTTTTGATGTAGGGGAAGGAAAGAAATTCTGTAAATTGACCTTGTACTTTGGATCCTGTGAATCAATTGCTAAAGTATGTTTTGAAATAGAAAATGTACAGTTTGGGGGTGGTGCACTTCGTTGTCATTCCTTATTCACTGCTGTCCTTTCTATTTCTCCTCTGCTGGTTTCACTCTACTCACTTTTGTCTGCAGGCAAAACGGATGGAGTGTTTTAGTGAGGGTCCTCTATGATGTCTTCCAAGACACTTCAAAGACACAGAAACTACAGAATTGTTTAATTTCATGCCCCAGAAGGTTTGAAGATTGAACAATAGACATGTAATTACAATATTTAATCATACTGGGATTTTTTTTAGAGATTCCATTAGGTTGAAGAACGACAATAAATTCGAGCTTTTCCATTCTCCATCCAAAATCACAAAAAGTTTCAGTAAAAAGTGCTATAAATATATTGCAGACTCTAGAAGTACGAGGAAGAAAGGCAATAAGTGGATAATGCAGAGGTATAATCAACTCACTGAATTTCTTCAGATGTTCTTTTGCTGTGCTTTGCATTGTCGATACAGATGACAATATTTTAGAGTATGAGTGCCATGTGGTGCTTATACCAGCAACCTGAGTATCAAATTCACCTCAGCATCAGATAAAATTAAAATCAGAGAGGTGAAGAGAGTGTGTGGAAGCAGTGAAAAAATGTTGGCTTTGAGTACTGGCAGCATTGGCGGAAAAAAAACCCAACATCATTCTCAGGTGCAAAATAAAGAAGCAGAATTTCTTACAACAGGAATGTCAGAAAACATTATTGGAATTATAACCACAGATTCCAGAAAAGGATATTTGGTCATTAAGAATTTTGAAACCTATATCCTTAGAAAAATGTTCAAACTGAAGGAACTGAAAGAGGGGCAGAGACAAATTCTGATGGAAAAACTGCACTGATGAGAAATTCCATAATGTTATATAAGTGGAACAATATGTAGAAGAATTAAGAAATAAAGAAAGAGAGCTGGTTAGAAATATTTTACTTGAATGTTTTATTTCAAATAAAACATAGAATTCTTCCAAAACTGATATATGTTGTGGGACAGATCTTAGAGGTCTTTTCACTCATAAATTCAATTTCAGTTAATAGAATTTAAAATGGGTATTTTCAGTGTATTTGATCTAAATTAAAGTAAATAATTTAGCTGAATACTTTAATAAGTAAAATAAAGCTATCGGGTATGCTTTTCTTTGACATTTTGATCTTTCTAGTGGCCAAGCTCCCTGGTGGAACTGTGACTTTTGTAATGACGACTATGACATGGTAGTGGGTTTCACATGACTGAGTGCACTGCAGAGATAGAGGCTACTATTCCAGTGCTACGATTAAAAAAAAAAAAAAAAGTTAAAAAGAATACAGTTTCAGAAGGAATGGATTGATGAGAACTGTCACCAATCTGCTCCCAACCCTTGCCTCTTGAGCCAGAATGCATCAATTTAATATTGTGAAAGGCATGCTTTTAGTTCTCTTGAAAAGTGAAACTTTGGCAACTTCACGATGCATCTTAGATTTTCTATGCCATTAAACATTTTAAATTTTCTTTCTTAATTCCAAAGCTGTGTTTTAAATGTTATGAGTAGAGTAAGATCCCAGAAGAGGAGAACTCATGACAATAAATTCAGAAATATGGCTGATGAACAGCTTAAGGATGTCCTGAATTGAATTGGAAGCAAGACTCAGTCTATTTGTACTTCTCTGTCATTCACAGTTCATGAGTAGCTGGGTAACTGCAAAATTATCTATTATGCACCAAACCCATGTATTACAGCTTTGTGGGGTCTTTTTTGTTTGTTTTTAGATAAAATTTGCTTTAGTGAGAAATAAAATCAGATTTTTAATGAAAAATATATACTGAATTAAAACAAAGTGCCATGAAGTGAGGTCATATAGTAAAAAGTCAGGAACAGCAGCCCATGATTGAGATGATGTGCCTCAGGACTTTGAGAAAATTTTGTGTGACACACAGTCACTTGTTAAAGTGTTCATAAAACTCTTCAGAGAGGGCTTGCTAGTGAGATCTGTATTTGCACTTTGATAATGTGGAATTTACAAAGAACAGATAAGTAAACCCCAGAATAAATTATTCTCAGTAATTAGCTCTACTGTTTAAAAGCATAGTAAAATAAACTTTGAAGGAGACTACATTCTGAGTGGAGAGCTTTTATTCTCTTCTGACATTAAGATGGCAAAATGGGTTTCTTTGTATTCTAAATGGAAAAAAAAAATCAATTATTCACAACAGGTTTTTGTAGGTCTCTGAAATTGCAGCATTATGATACTAATGCATTGCTGACAGCAAATTTAGTAATATGAACCTATTAGTCCAATTAGGCTTGAAATACATGCTTTTTCTCAGCAGCAGAAGAATATGTAATGGTTCAGTATTTGCAGTGTTGTTATGTACAAATATACATAAATATGTTATGAGGAAGATGATCACTGTTTTTTTCTCTACCTCCAACTTATCCTATACCTAGTATTCATTTCCTGGCTTTTAATTTATTATTTTTATTATTTTAAATATTGCGAGCTAGAAAGCTATCTTGATACCATTATATATATGTTGGTTATCTAGTAAATAAACTGAAATATATTACAGAATTGTTATATGTTAATAGAAACCCAGTGATTTCAAACACGTAATGTGGAGTAAGTCCTGTGTAAGGACTGTGTAAGTAAGTGCTGGACTCTCACTTCTCATTCTGCATATATCGGTCAGGGAAGATACTCTGTTGTTTATAAGTAAGGGTTTAAAAGAGAGGGGGCAAAGCGTGCATCTCTCAGTCGTGGTGTTCTTTCTTGCTGACACCATGCCATATAACGAGTATTTTTGATGAGACTGTTGGGGTGTGGGCATCCACAACCTCTCCGGGCAGCCTGTTTCAGCACCTCACCACTGTCTCTGTGAAGAATTTCCCCCTGATATCCAACCTTGGTGTGAAGCTTGTGAAACAGGAATCAAATAGGAAATCTGTCTACAATAATGTATTTTTTTCATGTCTAAATTTATTATTCTGCATGTTGGCCTCCTTTTAGCAGAATGATCTTGGATGAGAATCTCCTTTGGATTTTGACTTTTATGAACCAGACTGCTTATTTAGCTACATCTTCATGTGTAAATAGTGTGCACTGTTGTAAAATCTTATTCCTATGATTATTTCTTTTTCTGGAACTTATCCTGTTGCAATTGATATGTTTGCTGATACCAACCTGATCAGGCAATAGTAGAACTGAATGGGCAACTGATATTTGTGGCTGGATCCACTTTTAATACTCTTTAAGACCCTAAAGATTTGCTTACTGCTTGAATGAATTCAGTCCAAAGAACTATTGGGACCTCTGTAATGGGAAAACACATCAGAAAAGCTCAGAAGTTTCAGATCTGAGTGTTTTTAGGACTCGATACTGATCTAAGAACAAAGATGCTAAACCCTCCTCTTGACGCCATAGCTGAGATGTTGGATGAGTTGTGATGTCTTCCTGCTGCTGTTTGCCATATCTATTTAGAGTGCAGCCTTCTTTGGGGCAGAGGCTATCAGCAGTTTGTAAGGTAGGTTACTGATCATGGCAGATTCAACATCTCATCTGAAGACTCTGGGAGCTGAAGGCTGGGGATTCATGTTAGAATTTGATCCAAATTGACAAAGCTTTGTTGCTGATCACTAACATCAATGATTTTCCCCTCTCTCTTTGCATCAGACTACATGCCATGTGTAACTTATCTTTTGCTAGTTCTGGCTGTAATCTAATTGTGTGATAATCAGTGGAACTTGCTAAATTGCTAATTCAGCAAAAAAAGTAAACTGGGTTTTGGGGGGGGGGGGGGGGGAAGGAAAGAATACTTACAATGCCAGCATGGCAATGGTCTGAGTGATCAGGGAAGACTGAGAAAGAATACAGCAATAAAGACAGAAGAGCAGAATTGTTAAGAAGAATAAAAAAGAAAATAAGTTTACTTTCAGCAACTAAAACTGGACGTTCAGTCCCACCTTATGTGAAAATGTACAGTGCAAATGGTACGTTTGTGTGAGGTATCTTTCTTTCTGACTGTACATTGTGAATGGTTTCATGCAGGTCAGTAGAAAATTATCAGCATAAGGTAGCAGGCTAAACACTGATATTCACATGAGGCATATTGTGTGAATGTATTTCAGCAACTATTATGCAACTGTTTTTTATAATTGATAAACTAGCAATGTAGATCACTGTTTTTCATAGCCTTCTTTTGTTGCTTCCTAGATCAGGAAAAAATATAAATACGATAGTTAAGTGAACTCACATTCCATCTATTTCCACTTGGATTATGCAGCTTTTTATATGCGTTGCTGGAGTAAAGACATAAGGAAGGGAACATTGATTTCTCAGTATATCTTCAATATTTCTAATCTATGAGTTTTTATGGGAGTCTGCAAATATCAGCATGATTGCTGGATTTTTTCAAAAGTTCTAAACTTGCAGGATGGCAACCACCTACATGCTGACTTGCACCACAGTTCTGTATAGGCCAGGAATGTTTTTTCCTTAAGGAAATAGCTTCTGGGAGCAGATGCTCCTTTCTAAGGCTCTGCCATTAGGGAGCGGCAGTTTGACATTGTTGTGGGCTAACAGTCAGCAAAGAGAAACTAAGCAAACCCAGAGTGGTATCCATGGTCAGACTGATTTGTATTAAGTCTGCTTTGAAATACTTGTAGACTTAGTTGCAAATAAAAGGTGCAGGTATGTGGCATGAGTGAATGACCTGATGATGTACTTGGGCAAATCTGAAATAACTGAAATGAGATTCAGATAGTAGGATACCTCTGCCCAAATCAACAGTTCTGCCAAAGAACATCTTCAGCAAATCAGGGGAGAAGTAGAGCGCCAAAAGTGGCAAGGATAGAAGAATTTTTCAAAAATACCTAGTTAATCTCTTGATTTCTAAACTGTACTACAGATCTTTGTTTTGTAACTTCCTCTTTTGAGAAGTGTAGGAATTGAAAGTCACTAAAAGAAAGAAAAGTGATCTGAAGAGGGGCAGAGTACTAGAATGTTATTACAAGGTCTCCAGGTACCATTAAAAAGACAGATGAAACTTGGTCTGTCTTTTGCCTGAGAGCTGATGAATGAATTGGTCGGTGCCACTTGGAAACAGTTGTATTGCACACATAGAGAAAGTATGTGATTTTGTTGTGAATGACCTTCAGTGCTTACAAACAGAAAGATGGAATTCAGACGACCATGTTTGGTGGCCCTGCTAGGCAGGGGGGTTGGAACTACATGATCCTTGAGGTCCCTTCCAACCCGGGTGATTCTGTGATTCTGTGACCAAATCTGCATTGGAGAGCCCTGGTCCCAGCCAGGATCTGACCTGAATGTGGGTGGCAGCCCCTTGTATGTGCTCCAGAAATGCAATAGTGCAGGGCAAGCCAGTCATACAAAAACTTCTGAATTTCTCCTTTGGGTGAACACACCCTATTTTTCTTGTCATTGTGTGAAAAGCAGGTGCTGTGAGGCAGATGTTGTATTGGCATCTCACTTCTAATGTTCTTCCACTGAGTAGGGCATGGTAAACCCATGTGCTTAATGCTACAGTTGCTACCTCTTCTTTTACCATCTTCCTGTTTTAACCCTGATATAATCACATTTTAACAGTTGCCAGTATTGGGCAGGACAGCAGAGCTGCTCAGCTACTTGCTTGATTTGTTCACGTAGATTTTATTTTGTTTGGGTTTCCAGAATTCTTCAGTTCAAAAGCTTTAATGTTCCAAGTACAGTCAATCCAGAGTTTTGAATTTACACTGAAATGGCTTTAAAATAATTGAGCTCTGAGGCTGTAAAAGTTTAGTAAGCATCCAAATGAAATGTTCTGAATCATTAGCGTACAAAATTCTCTTCAGGGAGAATATGAACTTTGTCTCTTTCTGAGTTCTCTCCTCTTACACTGCCTCAGCATCCATCAGGGCATGAGGGATGCCAGTGTGCTCCCTGCCGAGCTCTCTCTATTGGCAGTCATTTATGGTCTGCTCCATAGGCTTGTCTCAGTTTTTGAAGTTACAAGTGTTGTCTGTATCCACAGATTTTGCTGCAGCATATTACAGAATCTTGCTATACCACTGGGTAAAGAGTGTTTTTGAATCTATTTTAAAGCAATCTTTTAGTATCATTAAGTGTCCCTAAACTGAAAAGCTCCTGTAGGAAGGGCAAATAGTTGCACAGTGTTCTGTTTTACTCTGCACAGCTGTGCATATTACAGAACAAATGTGTGGTTTTATGATCTTCATTGTACGTCTGGAGAAAAAGCTTTGCCAAGTAGCTCTGCTACTCTTGTATCCTGCACTGGAGCACTTAGGGTTGGTTTGACCAGGGGACATGAAAACAGTAGAGGGACAGGACAGGTGTCATGATTTCCAACCGCAAAGTACAGCAAAGCTATGTTAATATGAATGTGGGCAGAGCGAAGAACAGGTTCAGAGAAGGGCAACAAGGCTTGTGAAAGACTTGGAGACTGAAGGAACTGGAGCTGTGTAATCTGGGGAAGAGGAGGCTGAGGGGAGACCTTATTCCTCTCTTCAAATACCTGAAAGGTACTTCCGGCGAGAGTGGGGTTGGTCTCTTCTCACTGGTGACAGGGCGAGGGCAAATGGCCTCAAGTTGTGCCAGGGGAGGTTTATGTTGGATCAGGAAAAACTTTATAGAAAGGGTTTTTAAGCACTGGAATAGGGTCCCCAGGGAGGTGATTGAGTCACCATCCCTGGATGTGTTTAAAACCATGTAGATGTGGTGCTCAGGGATGTGATTTAGTGGAGGGTTTTTAGAGTTAGGGAAGTATGGTTAGGTTGTGGTTGGACCTGATGATCTTTAAGGACTTTTCCGACCTGAGAAATTATATGATTCTATGAGGAAGGAGGAGCATTTCTTTGCCTTCCTGCAGTTACTGTGTTATAGCACTGTCTATTAGCTTGGAAATAGAGATTAGATTTAGAGATATAAAATGTGAAGTTTCTGATAAATTAAGTGACTTATAAGATGTTTTTATTATTTGGACCAACCAATTTAACCTAGATATACTTTCTTCAAACAATTTGGAGGAGTCTCTTTTGAGAAAGATTGGCTGGCTTCCTGAGGAAGGTGCTCTCAGCTTTTAGGCTATTTCTAACTTAAACTTCACATCATCACAGGCTTTTTTTTTTTTTTTTGTATGTGAGGTAGTAGTTATCTTTTGCTTAGTCGTTATGGTAATGCTTGCTGTACGCCTGCAGAAATCAGTACAGCCTGCTCCATCATCAAAGGGAAAAGCTGATACAGCTATGATGAGGTACTTAGAATGCGATACACATATCTGGCAATAGGTGGGTGTAATGGCTATGTCTAGAGATAAGAAAGCAGAGGGGAAATGACAGCACAATGATCTATTCCTGCATGGAAAATAGAGAGAATGTGGGAAAACTGCACATTATTTTTTTTATTAAAAACTCCTTACTGCCATTTATTTATATGAGATTATTACAAAATAATCAATGCAGAAACACTAAGTACTAAGGTCAAAGAAGCTGTAAAACTGTAGTAATACTGGGCTACGCTGCCCTAAAATTACATTTTATTAATGCTTGAAGAACTTTGCAGCTTGGTAATTTTAGCAGACGTACAGAGCAATCACTCAGCCTGAAAGAAGCAGATTGTCTTTGATTTTGAGAGGAAGTATTATTCTGCGATGAGTGAAGAATAGATACAGAGTTTTAGAATTTCTGATCAAATCAGTTCTTGCTGTTTGAATGAGTGCAGGTGGAAGAGTGCATGGAGCCAGAGAACCACCAATGGTACTAATCCTTTTGAGAAATATTTCTGAATTTTGAAAAACTACTAAAAAAGTAGCTTTTCTTTTTAAATTTAAAAAGATTCAATTATTATGCCTACCTACAGTAATGCAGGAGGGTTACTTGTGTCACCTTGGTTGTGCTATCACCTGACTTATTTTAGTAGGAAGGAGTGGCTAACTTGCAAAGAAAAATATTTCCGAAAATTTAAACATTTTAAAATGTAAAATATCTACGAGAAGATCACTTTTAATCAGATATATTTGTAATTTGCATCAACTCTATGATCTTTTTAATAGCCAGATTTAAATCTATCAGAACTCTTCAGTATGTTCTAAATATCTTCTGATATCAATAACAAAACTTCTTTTTTTTTCTGGATTAGTTAAGTTAAATCACATGACAACATATCTCCTATTAGACTTGTATGAGCGTGCAAATACTTCTAGCTTTGGCAATTTACAAATACCAAGGCCATACCAGTCGTCTTGCTATTAAATTCTGTTCACTACGCTACTTACAAATAATTCCATACAAATGAATCCTAAAGTGACAGAATGATGAATGATTTCAAATTTCCTTAGTTACATCAACCATTAATAATCCTTAACTGGTTAGCATGTGTTTTGTTTTCCTTTGGTCATGTAGTTTAAAAAATAAAAAAGAATCAGAATTAAGTTGTCGTTAATGCGCTGTCAACCTTTCCTATTATAGAAGTTATTCTTATTTGTTTTTGGACCCCACTATATCTTGAAAACCCCTATGGATTTTTGAAACATGGAAGGCTCTGAGAAGCTGAGCAGAAAAAGATGTTCTTCAGGATTCATTTCATTTGGCCTGGAATCTTAATGTTGCAAGTAATGACTTTAACTGTGACCTTGGCCTGTTACTGCTGGCCCTGATCTTGTGGGGCATAACTGAGAACTGTAGGCAAGATGGATCAGTGTTTTTGATGTTTTCTCTGGTTCAGATGAGATGATTTTGAGTCTGTTCAGAGATTAGAAAGATTTGATGGGGAAATAAGGTAGTGGGAGAGGTGCGGAGGTTGAAAGACTGATAGTGTAGTACTTTCCTAGAAAGAATAAAGCGAGTTCCCTTCCTTTTTGGAGGGACAGAGCCTTAATTTCCCTTTTCTACCTGAATTAAAGTCTTGAAAGTTCACTCTGGGCCACTGAACACAGAAGTATCCAGTTGAGTTTGATCTTTTTTCCTGGTATTTGAAAGGTCAGGCAGTCATCTGTTGTATTTGATATCCAGTGCTGAAGTATCTCACATATGCAATAAAGAATAAAATATGTATTCCCTATTTCTATGTCTGGAACTTAAGATGATACGATTTTCTTTCTAGCTGACTTTCTAAACAACAATATTGCTTTCATTCTGTTTGAGTGCGTGATGGCAAAGATCTTGCTGATGTCAGTTACACTGCCTGCTCTCAGGGAAATCATATCCTGCTGAAGGTTGATGTTCTTCACTGGACAGGCAGGGTGGGACTTGGAAACCAATGATTCTGCTGCAAAGTAAATGAAGTCGGCTGACAAAAAGCTGTCAGAAAGGATTTTTATCCCCCTCAGTCAGAGATTACCTTATAAAAGTGAAGCTGAAGTAGAGAAAAATGTTCATTTACTGCAAGTGAAGAAGATCCTTTTGATCAGGAAGTCTCCATAACACCAGCTGTAGTGTCGGTTTTCAGGCTGGTGCTTATTACTCTTTTCCATGATTTGGCTGTAATCACCATAAATATTTGCTTTTGTTGTATGAAGAATTTATTTTTAAACCACAGGAAGAACTGACTGCAGATAAGTGTGATTTCCATAGTTACGTAATGCTGGGAAAAGGTTTCCTCTTCCTCAAAGGGACACCTCCAGTGTGGGTTGCTGGTCATTGTTTGGGAGTTTCGATCACTGTCTGTGTTCTTTACTGCACTTCCTGACTGTTGAATGTCTTCAGGTTTAGTGTTGTTTTTCTCAGTTCCTATCTGCAATTGCTGTAAAAATCAAGCAGTAGATGACAGACAAAAAACTCAACTGTTGCAGCCATTGACTATGTACCTGCTGGTCCCAAAGTGCTTTTTGTATCAGGTCAGACAACTGTGATGAGACACAAACTGTGTTTGTTCAGTGACGTGACCAGCACCCGGCTGTGCTGCTGGGTGCAGAGCAGCTTTGGCTCTTCTGGGCTGATGGGGGAGGAGTTCCTGGCAGGGCTCAGCAGCTTCTCTTTAAAAAAGACAAATGCAGCAACAAGATCTGAGCCTTATTTATAATGTATGGCAGCTGATACTGCAAAGACATTCCTTGTCCACTTTACTCTCACAGGAAGACTGTTTTACTGATTTAAAAACTCCTTTTTTTTTTTCTTCCCTCCAGTCTCCTTCAAGATTTCATTTTCTTCCTCTAATTTAGATAGTCAGCATGTTTGTTTTTAGAAGTCTTGCATTCTCAAAACCCTTGACGGATGATTCCTGGGAAAAAGCTCTAGCTCCAACCCTCTGACTCAGCTTCCTCAGCAGTGTTGTAATCTGAGGCAGACAAAGAAGAATTGATTTTCCCCTACAGTGCGCACAGAAGTTGCCAAGATCTGAGCATCTCTCAGCACACGATGTCCTTTATCCCACCTGTGCTCTTTGACCTTGTTTATCCATTTTCACTTCTGCAATGGTTTTTAGTTCCAGACATAACACTGAAGAAGACTGACAGTGTGGGGTGTCCGTGATCCGTGCACATAATACCAAGGTGAATCTGAGTAATTGATATATACTGCTGCCAGCTTGATGGACAGTTGCATACACACAGGTGTGTAATCAGATTGTTTTTACATCCATTTTTGCCAATTGGCCCATTTACTACATAGAGGAATCAGCATTTCAGAGAGTCTTCTCGTAGGATTAATGGAGAGCGAGTTTCTGCAGTGATTGTCTGCAGCACTGCAAAATTGGAAGAGCAGAGTACAGATATACATTTTGCTCAGGTTTGAAATTATTCTAAATTTCTTCTTTGGAGTCCTTGTATATTTTTTTTCTGTCACCTGGGATATTACAATTATTTTGTTACTCTTTTTCTGTGTAAAATAACTACCATGATTCATAGCAGATGCTTATTTTAGTGAGTGCTTGTATTTTTAAAGGGAAGATTGAATTAAAAAACAAGCACTAAATGCTAAGAAGAATGAGAGTACTGAATGCATATTTTTGCACTTCCGCTTCAGAAGTTTAAACCTCTTTTCCAGAGTAAATTAATGCAATGTCCTGTTGATTGCTGAACTATTAAAAACACGATTTATTAATATATCTAGCACATATTAATAAAACCAGCATAGATTGTATACACATAATCAGTATTTTTGCTGAGGCAACTCTCTCATCTCTCTTAAATGGCTTAAAATATCTTTTTAGTTAAGCTTTTCTTATCTTCCTATTAAAATCCATTTCCTTTGTTGTGGGAAATCCTCGGGTTTTCCACAAAAGATATTTCCACAAGGGTCAGTTGAAAAAAAGCAAACATACAAACAAAAAGAAACCCACCTGAAATAAATAAATAAATAAAAACATTACCTTGACATGCATACAAAGTTCTAACCTGAAAATGTACCACTTCACAAATGCTCTAGTAAAGTGAAAAAAATCAATATTTAATACCAGTTCAGCTGGTGGGCCCAGGGTTCTAACTTAATGGAAACTGAACCTAAGTAGTGGATTTGTTAGGTCCGTATTACAGGATAGATTTAGTTTTGCATAAATTGAATAGAGTAATAAGGAGAGTGCTCGTGTTTTAGAGAGCGCTGAAAAGTCTACAATACTGGAGCTTGCATCTAAAAGTCAATAACCCCTAAATCCTGGAGGTCTTTATAGGAATGCCTCCAGCTCAGAAATGCGTTTGCACAGAGTGCTTTGTTATGAGAGAGATTTAGTGGATTAAAGGAGAACTGAAGGTTGGGAAGAAGTAGAAGTGCTGAAGGTAGAGAAACTTTTTCTTGGCTGAATTTGAGAGAAAATGAGGCAACATGAGTTGTAAAATTGCAAGATGGTGTTTTTTTTCTTTTCTTTCTTTCTTTCTTTCCTTTTTTTTTTTTAATTTTTCTAAAGCTACAATGGACCAGTAGAGCAATAGAGCTCATATGCGGATAATTCATGAGTAGTAGTTAGTCCATGCCACTCACTGACCTTGATGTTTATTAATACTTTTTTCAACTCTAGTGTTGATTTACACATGGAGCTTTACACAGGATGAACAATCGCATTGATTTTTGCAGGGAGTTCAGTGAAAAGTGGAATGGGATTTCATCCCATTGGGTGGGATTTAGCTTTAACTGTAGCTCACAGAGTATGGAAATATTTGCAAAGAACTTCAGGGCTTTTTTTTTTTTTAGCTGGTTTCAGTAAGCAGCCATCATTTCTTAAGAAGAAAACTGACTGACAACCGTGCTGAAGTATTTTTTACAACTTGGGCTCTTGATGAGACCAGACCATTTTCTCTGTAGTCCTCACTGCATTTTTCTCAGCTCCACACAGGAGAGATAGAGCTACAGGCTGTATGAGCAGCTGTATGCTGTGGTTGTTTTAGGTTAGATCGCTATCTGTACTTTTTTATGATTTTATGCCAAGCTTTTTGCTTATAAATTGCAGTGACATTCTTTTCATTTCTCTGATGTTTTCCCAGCTTTTCATCATGTTCACTCCCCGTGCCCCATCTCTCCCCCTCTCCCCCCCCTGCCCCCCCATATTTTTAAGAGCGTTTTTTTGTGTTTTAAATTTCTGTTCAGAGTTTTTCTGCTACTTGCTGCCATTGGTTCTTTTTTCCTCTCCCTGAGAAATGTCACTTGGGTGCTTTAGATGTGATAAAAGTTTGAAACTGTGCCATATCTCACAGCTTCTGGTCACAGTTAAACATTTATGAATGTGCATAATTTTAAGGGGTACTAAAGCATTTGGATATAATTAGAACAAGGACAAATTAATCTAGCAAAAATAAGATGCTGAGCCTTCATGAAATGCCCTCTGAATGCAAAAGGCTGTTGGTAAGCTGCTGCAGTTTATAGATAAAAGAATCATAGAATCCTTAGAGTTGAAAGGGGGACCTTTAAAGGTCATCTAGTCCAACTCTCCTTCAGTGAACAGGAATGTCTGGAGCTAAATTAGGTTGCCCAGGTTTTGATTCAGCCTCTCCTTGAAAGTGTCCAGGGATGGGGCATCAAATCACATCACTGGGCAACCTGTTCCAGTGCTTCATCAACCTTACTGTAAAAGACTTTTTCCTTATATTCAACCTGAATCTACCATCTTTGAGCTTGAAACCATTTCCCCTTATTCTATCACCACAGGACCTGCTAAAGAGTTTGTCCCCTTTCCTGTAGCTCCCCTTTAGGTATTGAAAGCTCATAAATAAAAATCAAGACTTAAGGAAAAGTGTTTGAAGACAGGAAAAATGGTCATATCCCTTTTGAAGATTATTGTTCCTCTTTGAAACGAGTCAGGATTTTGGTATGTCACCTGCCATTTTTGAAGATGCCTGGTGCTGGTCTCCCAGTACTCCAGATGGACCTGTGGGCTGGGAGAGGTCTTTGCCTCTGTGTTGATAGTGACAACCTCAGCAGCTGCTTCCCGGAGAGATGCTGGTAAGAGCAGCAGCAGCTGCAGTTTCACTGGGGTCAGGTTGTGTTTTCAGGTGAATGTGTGTACCCTGACAGCCTCTGCTGTGGTAGGAAGAGCAGGTAAAACGATGGAAGAAGCAGGTGGCTGCCGCCATCTTCACCTGCTGCCTCTAAGCATGTTGATGCTGGAGAGTGACTGGTTGCAGAAACTTTAATGGGATTTTTCCTGTTTCTTAATGGTCCTCACTGACTCCTGAAAGCTGACCCTTGGGACACTTTCTTCATTTGCTTGGATGTCTATTTTATCTCACAAGGGAGCATTAGGAGTTTTAAAGCACATAACCAGAGGAGTCAAGATACAACAAGTTAGGGTGTGATATAAAACTGTTAGTTGCAGTGCATTCAGCTCTGTCTAGGCCCTGTCATTCAGCAACAAAGTACCCATGCAGTAATCTAATGAGCTTTAGCTAATGTTCTTCGACTTTGAACCAGTCTTTAATTAGTCTTTCCATTCCCAGAGTCTCTTAATCAGTGCAGATTGTACATATCATACCCACACCTAGCACAACTGTGACATTGGAAAACTCAAGGAAAACTTGAGATCTGCACACCTTCCCAAGCAGAGAAAAATACTGTTCTCTATTATAACGCTATAGTTTGCTTTAAAATACAATTAGGTTCTCTCAGTGGCACTGTAGCATGCTTTCTCTATACAGCTCTCGAGGTTGATTTAACTTTGGTTATTAATCTCAGCAGCTGTTTATGGCATTGTATAGTACAGCAGTAAGAAATAAAGATTATCCTTTAAATAAATACAAAGATATGCAGGCAGTGGAGCGCAGTAGTCTCATAACAGCCTAACCACAGGTATGCTATACTGCTGTGTAATAGACCCTACACTTAGAATAAAGTTTAAACTCTTTTCTCTGCCTCTATTTTGTGGGAAATTTTTTTAACTGCCAGATAAGTAAAGGTGGTTAGAGGTTTTTCTGATAGGTTGGAGATTTGGTCATAAAATCAAGATGAACAAACTAGCCCTTGCTTAGATATGTTTTTGTCATAATAACATTCTTCATGTTGAGGACTGATACTGTTATTTGTGAGGCAATAACGTGCACTTTTGTGGTCATAAATTTGTGACAGCTTCTTTCTCACAGGTGTTTTTAAAGTCTGTGAAACTTCACCTTGAGCAGAAACTTCACTTTATATCAAGTGGAGTTCACAGGGCCCAGTTTCTGCTCTAAGCTGGTGGTTTCTTACAGGACATTTTCTATGAAACCTGTAGGAACAGAATGCATTTTGAGTCTTGTGATATTTGGAAATGGTTAAAATGTTAATGGGGTTAGTGACATATGTCGCAGCAGGAATTGTATCAGTATTGTATTTCTTGGAAACTGCTAAAAGTTAAGGATACAGACCATTATACTTAAAAATATGGCCAAATATTGAAGTTAAAGTAGTTGTAGGAACGATGTAGTTTTTTCAGTGCAGTTGCTAAGCATTTTACATCAGCTCCTTTCCTTTTCCCTCCTTGTCCAGTAAACCCCAGCGAGGACCATAGTGATACCTAGGCAAATCTTTCTGTTCCCAGCACCTTTGGGCAGATGTAGCTGGGTACACAGCTCAGGGGGTGATCTTCAAGAAGCGAGTCTGTCTTTTTTTCCTCTTCAGTGAGAAGAGGCTCATCAGTGAGAGGTGGAGTGGAAAGCCATAAAGCCTGATATATAGAAGCTAAATGGCACAGCTGTGACTGAATACCTAGGAAAGAGGTCTATCAGGTAGATCGGTGCTATTTCTATAGTATGTTTTGTGCATATTTGTTCTGCTTATCTTCTGTCTCAGTGTGGGTATGGCCTCTCCCGCAGACACTGCAGCTATATTACTAATATTTCATTCAGGAGAGAGAGTGAAAAAGCAGCACAGAGAGAACAAAGAAAAAATCAAGTGAAGAACTATTGGGTAATGGGTGAAGGAATTTAAAGAGAAATGCAATAAATACTATTTATAGCCTGTTTGTATAGCCCTATAAGTCTGGCTTATAAGGAATGTTTTTTTTCTTTTATTCTAAAATTAAGCAGAAGCACTGTTTAAACTTAGACCTATTCAAACTTTGAGTAAATCTTAAACAGTCCACAGAAGTAGAAGAGAAATGATGAAAAAGTATTTTATTCTGAGGTTACAAATATAACCCTCAAAGAAAGATTATTCAAAATGCCTGGATTTTAAGATGTTTATTTGGAAATTTATTATAATATATTGGTGGTTGGACAAGTTGAGTGAAAGAAAATAAGAAACCCCAGTGTAAGTACATCAGCTAGTCCTGAGATTAAATGACAGAATAACCACTTTTGAAAAATAAAGAATGTCCAGTTATATTTCCTTTATATTACATATTATTATAGCTTGAATGAAATGTCTCAGCTTTAAATCAGCTATTATTGTGCAGAACTGATGAATGATAAAGACCAGGCTTACATGTTAAAATGGCGCTAGTAATGATTTTGGGATTTACAGAGCATGACCCTGTCCTTCCTCTAGTACATAGTAAATTGCTGAAATTGTAAGGAAAAAATAGTCTAATAAAACACTTAGAATATGAAATAACATATATAAACAAAAGTAGTAGTTTATATAAGGGAAAATAAAATTTGTCTAACATGCTGCAGTTCTAACTGTTTTAGAAATAAGGCACTACTTCATTTTTGAAGTCATTTAGAAAGCCCTCTTGTATTGGAAGGAGAAATAGTGTCAGGAAGAAGTTAACAGAAAGAAGTATCAGAGCCTGAAGTTCAGAAATATTGTGTTACCTCCAAAATTCACTCTAAAATCTCCTGTAATTTCTGGACTACCATAAGTCAGGTGATGTCCTGCTTTGCTGTCTAACCAGGGTAAAAATGCCATTTTGTTTATGGAAGGTATTCATAACTGTAACACAGATGAAATCACTGGTATTTTAACTTGATCAACCAAGAGGTTGGAGAGGAAGGTGTTTTCTTTAGGATTTTGTGGATAGTGCTCTTTCTAATGCACTAGTGGCTGAGGAGTGTTAAAAGACTATTTTCTGCTGATTTAGACTTCTACAGTCTTATTCTTCAGCAGCTGCTGGAGGCTGTGTATGGCTAGCCCATGATGAATACAATAACTTGACCTACCTCAGATTCATATGACTGTAGGAATGTAGAATTATATGGACTGGAAAAATGAAACCTAATTCAGTTTCTTATTACAGTCATGTATCTTTCCCAGCATCAAATAAAATTGTTTCTTCCTTCACTGTGGTGGCAGATGATTTTATTTTATTTTCTTATTGGTTAAAAACACCTTCCCATGTATATCTTTACAGGAATAGAAATCCTTTTGTTATCAATCTGCACACAAACCACACTAATGCTTTCCTCAACTTACTGTGGGACATTGCATTATTATTATTATTATTATTTTGCTTTCTCTTCCTGATCTCTTGAATGTACAGAATGCCCTAGAGATGCTCCTCTGCTCACTAGACCCTGAGCACACTCTACCTTTAAACTGTGCCCTGTGTCAGTCTGGTCTAATGGTGTTTCATACTGGATCAAGAAATCTGCAAGCAAGAGTAAAAACTGTTCGGTCAGTACAAAGCCAGCTCATGTTTTTCAACAAATTCTGAAGTAAATACTTTCATTTTCAATTTCTGGCTACACACTTGGGTTCCAGGCCCAGCCTGGAGAAGTGGAGGCCAGGAGGCAGCCTTATCGCTCTCTGCAGCTCACTGACGAAAGGAAGCAGAGGGAGGTACAGGGCTCTGCTCCCTACTGGTCACTGATGACATGATGACAGGAACTGCACAAAGCAAATTCACAAGGAGAGGTTCAGACTGGACATTAGGAAAAATTTCTTTGTGTGAGAGCAGTGAAACACTGCAACAGGCTTTCTAGAGAAGTGTTTAGGTGAAAAGTGTTTAAGACACATTTGGATGGTGCCTCCAGTAATACTCTTCAATTCTTAGTTAGCCTTGAATAGGTCAGGCAGTTGGGCTTGGTAACCTTTGTAGGTTCTTTCCACCTGAATTATTTCTGGTGTCTATGCTGAGTTAAGATATGAAAAGTATCCCCACAGTGGCACAATGTTTTTGGCTTAAGTGGTTCACTTTGCAAAAAGAAAGATTTGTTATCAAGGAGCTACCCACAAATATCTTCATGATGGAACAAGGTCCATATCCCACAGTGAAAAACAGCAGTGTTGGGCAGTGAAAAACTGCAGATGGATGCCAAATGACTTGCCTATGATAGATGCTTGCTCAGATAGCATGTGCTCTGATTTATTTGACAAAAGTACAGTCAAATGCTTATGCCAGATCTATAGTATGTTTGTATGTTAGAATCCGCATCCAAAGAAAGGAACTAATACTGCAGCCTTGTGGAAAGAAATGGCCTTTTGTTTAGCCAATAGAAAGTTGGGTTATTCAAGGCAGAGAAATTTGGATTTCTTATTTGAATTTGTGCTACTGCAGATCCAGAGATGGGTGTGAATTTTTCATGTCACATCTTACGCTGTCCGTGGCTTTTGTGTTTTCTCTTTAGCTAATTACTCTGTCAGTTTGTTTCTGCCTTTGCTATCTCTTCCTGTCATTGTAGTAATAATGGGCTATTGTAAATGCGACACTTATATTTTCTACTGGAGAGCGCTGTGCCTTAAAGCTCTGAGAGCTGGGGTGTTTTCTTCTATGGATTAATGCATTAATGGTGTTCCTTGCATGCTATTCAAGCTGTGTACTTGATCAGTGAAATTATTTTATGGTCCTTCTCTTCTCACTCTGGGAAAACTGTAACAGATTGTCTTGCAAATGTGTCCTCATGTGAGCATGCAGATTTATGTGCACACATGCACACTGGCAATAACATAAGCTTCTTCCAAATGTTACTGTGAATAAAACTTTATCCAGCTGCATGCTCACAAGCTAGAAACAGAGCTCTCGAATATAGCTTTCATTTGTCCAAATCCTCTTGGAGTGTTTCTGCAGAATTTTTAAGCCCACATTTGCAAACCACAGATTTTCACAAGGAATTAGATTCAGAATTTACCTGCCCATTGTTTCATAATTACAAGTTATATGTGGTGGTTTGGAAAAAATGCCTTATTCTGAGAACCTACCTACTGCATATGAAGTTTTGTAAGGTTATAACTGAGGACATGTTTAGCTTTCAAGCAGAGGAAAATCACAGGTAGCTGAGAGATTGCAATTCTACCTAACTCTGCTTAAATTGGTTACTTGAATTTGTAGTAATTTCTATCTTGCCAAATAATACATGGAGAAAGTTGCAAACTGACTGACGGCATCAACAAATTTCTTCCATGTGCTCACAAGCATTATTTCTGAGTTTAAATAATGCTAATTTATGCTTACTCCATGTTTGTCAAACTAGAAGAAAAAGAAAGGAAGGAATAGATGGATGTAAACTATTTTACAGTACAGCTTGGGGTTCTGCTGACAGGTTGTAAAGTCATTACATGGTGTGAACAAAGAAGCAGTCATCTTTCTGTGTTATTTCATAGGCTGTCCTATTGTTTGGTACTATGGATAGGAATGACACAGATAACTTTGGAGGCTCTGTCTTCTGGTTCTGCAATACACTTCTGTTTGCAGAGCTCAAAGCCCTTTGAAGCTGAAGGCATCAGTATCATTAACCTCAGGCACAGCAGAAGTGCTGAGGAACAAATATACCCATCCTTTAAAGGTCTCTTTGCCCACTTATTCAGTGAAACAAAAAGCAGAATCTTGCAAAGAAATGTTAGTCTCCAATTCCACAAAACAGAAGGGTTTAAGTGCTGTGGCTGATATAGAAATTAGGAAGACCTGCAGTAAAATTCTTTTTAGCTTACAGGTGGGAATGAGCTAGCAGAGGATTCCATTTATTGTGTCTATCCCCTTGTGCTACTTTCCTTGGCGTGCAACAGTCAAACAACTGAAATCCCTGCCTGCCATCTCTGTTTGGATGGTGCAAATCTAGGTGCTGTACTTCCAACTATATGTTTTGTCTGTATTCTTAGACAGTGTGGTAGACAGGCACCTGGCTTATACATTGTCTTAAGTCTACCAGGAAGCTGAGGTGATAGTTTATTCTCCTTGGAATGTCAGCCTTCTGGAGAACATGACAGGCTTGATTCAAGTGAAGTGAATTTGTAATGGATTGTAGTCAGAGTCTTCCTTCCTGCAAAGCAAGGCGTATTTGTCATAAAGGCTGTAATAGCTAGCAAACAAGTATCCTTTGATGAATGATACTGATTTTCACAAATATCCTGAAAATTCATCTCTGAGTTATGTTCTATTGCAAACCCATAGTGTAGGCTTTTCTAGTTAGCAGCTTAGCGTGCTTACAAGATTGGTTAAGATGAAGAATTCCCTTTTAAAAGATGGATACAAATGGTCTGAAAAACTCATCAGCAATGCTTAAAACATCTGTAAACAGCACGCTGACATTTTCCATACTTAGTAAGTGGTAATTAGCCTCCACTAGTATCTTAGACATCTGATTTCTTTAATTTGTTTATATGCACATTGTATTTGATTATGGGTTCAATGTTAAAAAACAATGATTGAAACATTTACCAGTTGTGTTAATCTTCATTAACCATTTGTAAATGTGATTCCTCTGCAAATTCTGGTTTTAGATTCTATTGTTGCAGTATTGTTGATAAGTGTGGTAAGGTACAATTGTAAAGGTTAGCAGACGTATTAGGAAAACACAGCATTGGTGATTAGACTGCTGTGGCTTACCAATGAATTATTATTGGACCAAGTTCATCTAACTGTGAAAAGTTGGGTATATTTGTGGGTTCTAATTCCCACTTGCTCTTGGGTTAACCTCACTTACTGATATTTATCTAAATGAATTCTGTAAAGTAATTCCAAAAATTAATAAATTCGTATTTTTTAACATTGAACAAGCAGTAGTAAAATGCCATTCCAAATAGATAGGATTATTTCCCCCCTCCATTTACTGTCACTTCTAAGGTACTTTTCCCCTTTAAAAACTGTGCAGCTGAATCTCTTTGGTACTTTATGATTATAGGCAAGGTATATGTTTTAATCTCTCTTTTTTAAAAATAAATTCTTTTTATCTTCTTTTTTTCCTCTCTTTAAAAGATACATCCCAGCTGTGTAGCAACTGAACATTTTCTTTCAATCTGTTCCAATGAGGTAGTTAAGATTTCAGAGATTATTTGCTCTGGAGTGCTTTATACCTCCATTTCTTTCTCAATAAGTGAAATCAGTGAACAGGTGGTATGAGCTAAAAAGACTATCATTTCAGAACTTTTTCTCTGAGATCTTAGTTTGAGATTATAAAAATATAATGTTTCTATTGCCTAAAGTAAACATTTCAGCTTGCCTAACCCACTTTCAAAAAAAAAAAAAGAGTTAGGAGGAATTATATTATTTTTCCTTGGTGCAGTTTTTTTTTTTGTTTTGTTTTTTAATAAGCAATTACAATGAACTACTACTCTATATGCCTTCAATATCTCACTGAGCATGGGTAAAGGATGCTGACATTATGCCTTTTCCTAGTGTGATGTAGGATTCATCCTGCAAATCTTATTTACTCTGGTTTATGCACTGACTGAAAACGTCATTTACCCAATGATGCTTCCATACATTAAGAAGTGACACTATTGCTATTGCATGTTTGACCTGTTTTTAAAAGGAAATGGAAGGGTTTTAAGACCACGCGACTCCTTTTCAAAAGGTTAGCATGCAGGGCAGCGGTTGTATTAGGCATGTTACTGTGGAGCAGAGCAATAGGAGGCCCCTTTGTGTAGTCTGAATTTGTATCCGTGGTCAACCTCACAGCCAAACAACTAAAATAATTAATGAACCTAGGAGGAATATTTTGGATGATGAAATCAGATTAGTGACTATGTGATGAGCCAGTCTACAATTACAAAGGAAGCTGATGACAATCTCTGGACTGTATTACTTGCTGATTTGTAGTACCATAATTCTAATGTTATGGGAACAATAGTGGCATATGAAGTTGAAGATACAGTCCTGAAAATATCTAGTAGTGTAAACAGCACAGAGGAGGCAATTTTAGCTATGTTAAGGAGCATCAGTGGAAATAACAAGACCCAATGGGAAAAACAGCACACAGCTGTGAAATAAAACACCATTACTTAATGCACAGGGGGATTGAGACAAGGTCTCAAAGGCAGCTAGTAATTCTTATATTTGTTAACTTTAATGTTTATTTTTGTGAGCTTAATGTTGTTTTTATGTAGGGCTTTGCTTTTCAATATTTTAAATAGTAAAATAGATGTTTTGTCAGTTGTTTCAGAGATGGTACCAGGGATAGCAATCTGTGAGGACCTAGTGGGGCTGAGCAGGAAGAAAGACAGGCCCTGCAAATGCGTGTGTGAAATGTAGGCCATGAAGGCTAAGCAAGGAGGCAAAGCTCACTGCTTCCTGGCTCAGGAAAAGTCTGCATTTCATTACTGGTTCTGCTTGATTGGACTGAGTCACTTCCAGAACATACATGAAAAAAGAAAAGAAAAAAAAAAGAATAGTATTCTTAGGTGAGTGCCATGTGGGGCTGGCAGCACCCCTTGGCCTTGACAGTCAAAGCCAGTGACTTGATGTCTCTGCAAGGGCAATGGCTGGCAAGAGGGCATTGGTTCTCGTTTCAGAAAAGGGAAGTACTCCTAAGAGTTTAAAACAGTTGAAATGTGTCTCTTATCTCACAACCAAAAGCAGTTTTATGCTGCTGTGTCAGGCATTCTTAATGATCAGCAAGCAGTATCACCATGCCTAGACCTAATGATTTTCTCAACTTTCTCAATCATGTTCCTTCCTCATTGCTGCGTTTCTCTGTGATGCCAGGGGAGATTCTGAGAGTCAAATAGATGAGATAGGATGTTAGGAAATACTACTTCTCTGAAACAGTGCTCAGGCACTGAAATGGACTGCCCAAGGAGGTGATGGAGTCATCGACTTTGGAGATGTTCAAGGAACGTTTGGACGTTGTGTAATAGCTCTTTTCTGTATCTCTGAGTTTCTGTGAGTCTATGTAACTTTCTACCAATCTTTTGGTAATTTTCTCTGCACTTCTGCAGAGCTAGATATTCTAAAATAGAAAATATGGACGCCAAGTTGTAAGAAGGAAATTTTGGTTCAAAGGTTGGATTTTCATGAAAACTATATGAAAGATTCTTCTTTCTTCCTCTCTTGGCAATTGTGGGCAGTGCTCGGTGCATGTGGTACTTGGCTACAGTGGGTGGGAGATGCAGGGGGTGGTTCTGGGTAGTGCTTAACAGGTTATGAGTACCTGGAGTGGTCATGTGTCATTAATTATAAATTATAAATTAATTATAAGTTGTCACAAATTGGCACTTGAGCTACACCCTGTGCATGCATCTCTTGTGTCCCTGTGCTGAGTGTGGTGCAGACAGTGGGGTGCTGGTGCGGTGTTGCTGACTGGGCAGGGTTGCGTGGAGGTTGGCGACAGCAGAGAACATTGATTTCATGTATTGTTGGTACATTTTTTCTTGATCTTCAATTTATAGGTGAGTGAGCAGAATTTGGCAATTAGACTTTCTCAGACAATAAAAAGAATAAAGAATTTCTTGAAAGAAAAGGAAAGAAGGATTAAAATACATGGCATGAAGCTCTGCAGGAGTTTTTCTTGTGTTAAAGTTGTTTGATGTGATTGATAATATTTACCTGAAAATATATATGTATTTCTCACGTTTACTAAGTGTGCAAGGGTGGAGTTACAAAATCCCAAATTCACCTTTTTTTGGTGATTAGATTTACTGTCAACCCTCTCAGATTTCTAAGCGTAGTAGAAGAGAGTGTGGAAATGAGCATTACCGGGGGATGCTGGTAAATGGCGCCTCGGCAAATGGAGTGCAGAACAGCACCTTTGGGATAAGAATGTGCAAATAAATGCTATTGAAGTATCCATGTATTGTACTTTGTTTATTTTTAAAATCTCATAACTTTCTTAACCGGGCTAATGGGAGTAGTTTAGTTTTTGAGAAGGTTATATTACTTGTTTAATATTTTGAATGTTACTTGTTATTTGTGGCATTAGCTTACCTGAATTGACTTATAAAACTCTGCATGAACAAAACTGTTGTGATAAGTCACACTGTAGAAGTATTGAATCATTTTTGCTATTATTAATAATTTTATTATGTGTTATGCTTTCATTTGAAATGTTGCAGCATTTTTTCTAGAAAGGCTGATGTTTTTGTTAGGTACCCATTATATAGAACCTAATACTTGGATTAAAAGTTCTTCATGCTACTCCAGTTTACATGCTCATATACAGAACAAAACCCTCGTGTTTTTTAGCCACCCAATACAGCTGCTTCTTGGGACAGTGCAGACAAGAAATGTATGGTGGATTGAAAATGTGAACAGTTGGGATTTAAAGATTTTAGAGAGAGTGAAATTTGAATGTTTTCAATACTTACAAAGAAAGACTAGAAAGCATTTGTAAAGTGTGTATGTAGTCAGAATGTGAACAACTAAAATAGCAAAAGACAAAATTAAAATGCAGCAGAGCATCAGCTCCAGCAAAACTCACTGTTAAGTTTAAAATATATCTTGGCAATAAAGGTAAGTTTTAAAATCTCTGAATGAAGGATAAATAGCACGGTCAAACATTATTTCAGTGGAGTCACTAATAAGAAAGCATGTGCCTATCATCATCAGGCCTCTTTTTCTAACAGTCATTTGGATTCTCCCTACCTGATAGTTAAATGTCTAGTTTAAGCTTACTGTTTAGGTACTCTCTAAGCTTATTGAATGATGGATTTTTCTTAGAGAGCGATTACTCTGTATTAGGATGAATCTCTAAGAAGAAATTGCCAGGGAGGTTTGCAGTCAGCCAAACATCGTTGTTTGTTTAATTAAGAAAATAAACACTGAAAAGGTATTTATTTTCTGTTATTACTATTATACATGCAACTTTAGCTGTTTTTATGTTTTGTCTGGATAAGGATGCGGCTGGTGAGAGATGCTGGTCTGAGGTGATTTTTCCTTTATTGCAGCACAAGCCATTTTTCATTGTAGTGACTTTGTCTACCCTTGAATAGCTGGCAGGCAGATGACTTGGGCATAACAGCATTTGACTCACAGAAGATGGAAGATTTAGTACTGACTACAGTGTTCTTGCCAAATTCTGGCATCCCGTTAATTGGCTCAGTATCAAAATATTTTCTCTCTTTCTTGGATTAAAAAAAAGGGGGGAAGAAAAAAAGGAGGAGGGATAAACGAATAAACTAGGAAATAGCCCTTCGATTTTTTTTTTCACTAAGCAGAGTACACAAGGAAGTAAATCTAAGTCTTAAATGATTTCTTTTATCAGACAGGCCATATCAAGATCAGATATTGATTACAGCTTGCCTTTTTGTGCTCTGATGCTTTTTATTGACTTTTCTCTTCAGTGCCCCGTGATGCAGTACCAAAGTGATTGGATCAGTATATTTTCCCTTTGGGATTACACAAGAAATCTTGGATGTCTAACAGATGCATGTATTAGGCCTCCAAATATTCAGTGTGCACATAAAATGAACAAGAAGTACATCATTCTTTAAGGGCAAAGAAGAAAACTACTCTGAAGAACATTATTTTTCTTTCTTTTTTTTTTCTTTTTCTTTTTTCTCTTATAATATCTGCAGATCTGTACAGAGAAGTCTCTTTAAGGAAGGCTGTTCCTCGGAATAGAAATACAGTAGAATGCCTGAATGTCCATGGGCTATCTGCTGATCTGTTCAATTCTTTGTTTAGTGATGAGTTTTGCTGGTGCTTTATTTATTTTTTTATTTTGCTTTATTTATTCTTTGCTCCCTTAGTTAGGTAGAGAAGTATCTCTGGCCTGAAGTTCATTGACCTTTGAGCTTTGTTACTCTGACAAAGGAGAAGGTTTCACTTTCGTGTCCTGATGTGCTTGCCATTTCATATCCTTGTCTCCAAGGACAACAGCTGACACAGACCTTCTGAGCACTTGAAGTTATGTGCTAGTAGATGTTGGGTTTATCCAGGACCTTAGGGATAGTTCTCGTGTGCCACTATTTACCACCAAGAAGAGCTGTTCTTGTAGGTAATCAAGTCTGAAGAGATTTCACAGCCAGAGGAAGAGCTTTTTTTTTTTTTTTGTTAGTAGCTAGAGACACATTAGCACAGCATAATGTTTCGTCAAGAAGGAGGTGGGAGGAGGAGTGGGTGGTGAACGGCTGCACAGTGCAAACTGGAACCTTGGGGCTGAAAATTTAATATTTCCAGGTCAATAAGCACTCAGATCTCCTTCGGTGTAAAGTAACACTTGCCTCGTTTAGTCTTAAGTTACTTGTACATCTTCTCTGGTTTCAGTATGTTTTAATACTTTTTCCTCAGAGTCTCTGTGAGATAGGTAAGCACTGACATATAGAAAAAGGGCAGGGAGGGAAATCTAGCTAATTGATTAAACGTTTTCTGCCTATTATGAGATCCTGTTGTGTTGCCCCAGTTTTATGACAGGCGATTTTGGATTCTTGGAGGTTTTGCAGAAAACAACTTCTCTTATCAGACAGGTGGGAAAAGCATCTTTCCAAAGCTCATTACATGTTACAGGAAAGAAAACACAACATCAGCCAAAAGACCAGTCCGATTGTAAGACTGTCTTCTGTCCTGCTGGATGTTATGGCAGCAGAGCAGCCTGTGCTTGTCAGTAATGAGGCTGCAGCAGGAGGGTTGGGGGCAGCTTCCTACTGCCCCTCTGGGGCTGGCATTGACCCTTCCTCTGCATTCACTGAGACATCAGGTGGTAATTGCTTCTCACTGTGTTGCCCAATGAGAGCAGAAAATCACTAAACACAAGCAGAATAAGCAGTGTGAAATGTTATTATTTCTCTCCTTTTCAGAATGCCCCAAGCAGTGTGGACTGGAAATCATTTAGCTTTTCACCCAGAAAAGCGTCTAAGTGTGCATTTAACTATAAGCAAGTAAATAATCCCTCTGGAGTCACTTAAGGGGTACTGTGACTAAATGCTGTGTTGGATCTGGGCCTGAGCTTGCAGCTGTCTGGAAAGTCTTGTGCAGGCAGCCTGCATACAGGACTGGCAACAACAGTCACAGAACCTGCAGCCCGATGTGGTGCTTGGGCCCCTAAAAGTGCTAATCCTTGCAGCATTTCTTAATTCTAAGTATTTTAATCACATAGCTAGCAATTTGGAAGCTCATATCAAAATCACTGATGTAGAAATACAGTGGAAAGCATGAAGTTGTTGTTATTTTTCCTCCCACTTGTTTATTCCCACAGCAAAATGAATTCTCTTCAATGCCACACAAGTTCCCATATATCTCTCTGGAGTTGGTTTTCCAATCTGTGGAAAGTGTGGGTTCAGCATGCCACCTATTTTCTTGATCATCAGCACATCAGACTCAGGCTGTGGTCCCAAGAATGTCCATCCCTAAGTTGCAAGTGTGAAAGAGAGAGCCTGTTATCCTGAGCAGGGGGCAGTCAGGTGCTTCTTCTGCCCTCTGCTTCCAGAGCAACCTCTTCCTGTCTGCCCCTCAAACTGTCACAAGCAGGTTCCTGAGCAATTAAATCATTAATAACAAACGAATTTGTCTGTTTAAAAGAGTTAAAGGGGTACTCTAAGGAAGGAGGAGGGAACTGTGAACTACAACAACAAAGGACAAGCTCTATGAGGATACAATGGGGTTATCTGTCGTCTTTTTTTCACGTACGTTGTTCAACAGTAATTATAAACTTGGCACAGATGATCTTTATAGACTACTATTTATAGAGCATTGTGCTTTTAAAACAGGTTTCAGTGTGTATTTTATTAATGTCATTACAAGGATTATAGACTAGAACACATTTTTTTTTACGGGAGATGTTTCTAAAATTTCTCTCAATTTCTACTATTTAAAATATTTTTGAAAAGCGTGGACTCGCTTTCCAAAACAGGAAAGGCTAAGACCCTTGAGAAGATGGTTAGGACATTACCATTGGGCAACCTTTTACAAACCTGCTGGTGTTTTTCTGACTTGTAATACACTTCCCTCTGTATACTTACAGGTTGGTTGCAGGTCCTGTTCTTCCTCCTTCTTTTTCTCTTCCTTTTAATCAGCCAGAGTTTAGATCACCACTCTGATTGTATTGATTCTATGAACGGATTTCACCAGGACCTAAAAGAGGAAGCACAAACTGCTCCCTTATTTTTTGACTGATGCTTTCTTATACGCTACATGACAAAGTGATAGATGTACTTAGTTAACTTTCTGCAAAATCATTAATGCCACCCTTACTGGTTGGCTACCCAGGTATTGGCTAAATAGCTGTCATGTATTTGTTACCTAAGAGACTGCAATACTATATAAGCAGCCCATTAATTTTTTTCTGGGATTGGTACTATGGTTCTGTTATGAAATGCATAGCCAAGAGAAGAAAACTAGCATCCATTCATACATACTCAGTAGCACTTCAGGCTTTTCCTCTTTCAGCCTCAGATTAAAGCTGCACATTGGCAAAAGTATTGTTGAAAAACCTGAACTAAGTGTTAAAAAAAAAAGATTTTTTTTCTTCAGATTTATTAGAGGCTTTAGCAAAATGGTGCATAACTATTTCCTACCCCCCTATTCTTCTTGATCCCTCATTAAATCCTGAAGTCAATTGACTGGCTGTATGAGTGAGTACTCAGCCAAAGGAGACTCTCTGGTCTGATCCTTGATGTCTCTACAGAATTTCACTTCCACCCCTTCAATCTCCATTGCATTCTGACAGTTGATAAGCACTAACTTTAATGTTCAGCCAAAGCATGTCATCCCCAGGTGATATTGAGCCTAACTTAAAACTGAGTTCTAGAGTCCGCCACCGGTCTCCACAGATTTATCATTGTTATGTCTCTTTACTCATCTGAATTTTGTCCTGTTACATTGCAAAGGCTTTTTTACACTGCAGAGTGCTGCATTTCCCTGTGAAGATCTTTATATACAGATCAAGTTAGTATTTCATTTTCTTCTTAATATATTAAACATTTAGAGTTTTCTAAACTTTTATTTGTAACACACTTTCTACAATTTTCAAAATACATTAATGAATCCTTTTTTTTTAATTCCCTCATTTTTTCAACATAATTTTAGTAGTATAGAAAATGGTAACAGCCCATAAAATACCTGGGCAAAAGCATTATCTGCTCCCCACTTCTCTTTAGCCCCCACCTCTTGATGCAGTTAAGACAGTAGACTGGTTTCAATGCAGGGGAAGCTTGTTTACTCCAGTACCTGAAATTGTTCCCAAACTTGGCATACATAGGGCCATCTATTTTTTATCTTAGAAATGGTATCCAATTCCAAACTATTTTTCTGTTCTTGTGTTCATTTATTTTACCCAATGTAATTATCTTGCAGTTGTTTATTGCATTTACTTGTCTGATGTGAAAGGTGTGATTTTAGAGTTTCAGCTGTTTAGGCAACAAACAACAACTTGGTCTACTGCTGATCTGGACAACATCCTGCAAAAATCGCCCATTTCATGAGGATTCCTCACTGGCAACTTCTTGAATGCTGACAACTATGGACTTCTTAATCTGTGCAAAATTTATGCCACTGATATTGTTTAATGAAGTGAGAAGTTTTGTGGTTTGGCTTGAGCAAACATTTACACGGTGTCCCAAGTTCTGAGGAAGAGGTTACACCCCAAAATTTGGACACTCTTCCTGACTGTGCCATAAACCTCATGCATGTGAGAGATGTTACATGAAAATTGGCTCTACTCTGCACAAGATTTAAGTGAAGTTTGAAACAGTAGTACTTTAACTTGGAGTTAATTAGCTCAGCAACAGGTACTGCTATTAAACCTGTCCAAGACCCTCAAAAATAACTCAAGATAATCTATGACCAAGGCTGTTGCTTCAGGCAGTATGTCAGAATGTACCAGGGATAGGTGATTTAATTTAAGTTTATGCATGTTTCCAGAAGATCCAGTCAGAGCTTTGAACAGTAGCATATGCTATAATTGAATGTAATTGAGGGTATCCATGTAGGGGATGCAACTCTCAGAGTTAAGTTTCACCTGAAAAGCCCTTAAGGTATATCAAATTCTTTCTTTCCCTGTCTTGAGCAAACAACCAAAACAAACAAACAAAAAAAAAACAACCAAAAAAACCCACAACCCCCATATCCCCAATTTCATTCAAGTACTTCATTATTCATGGAAGCAGCTCAGATGACATGCAGTTGCATACTTTTAACTCCATGTGCATGCTTAATTATCACATTCTCCTGTATATATGGAGATGCAGATTTTCAGCTCAGTTGAAAAGAGCCAATTATGGGCAACCATTGAAGACTTTGGTTGACAACATCTTGATTGCGTCAAGACAAACATTCTGTCCTCACACCTGCTGGTGTATATTCCCTATGTTATATTCTTGTTGTTGAACATCTTACCAGCATTTCTCAAGTAAGTTTTGGTTTGTTATGTCTGGTGCACAGTTAGACATAGAATATGCATTAGCTAGGTGGTGGGGAGGTGTTTTTTCTCAAAATTCATAACTACATTTAAACTTTTTTATTTTATTTTTTACTTTTTTGGTGAAACTGGTCTTAAAATTTATGTGAGAAATTATTTTTTATGCAAAAAATAAAACTTTTTTTTTTCTTCCTATAAAAAAAATTTCTTTCCTATAAAAAAAACTTTTTTTTTTTCTTCCTATAATTTAGATGCTAGTTTCTGTGGCTTTGGTAGATGTCTTCATTCTGACTCCTGATTTCTTGGAGGAACTTGAGGTAGTTTTGCATAAGAACATGTCCAAAGCAAGTTTTTTTGTTTACATTCTGTGCCTAACCAATGTGCACTTGGGCACCTTTTCCTGGAATGAATGGTAAAGTTGGTTATCACTCTTGTGAATAGAGGATGCTTGCAACTCCCATGGAAGAGATCCTGTTTTCGCATTTGAGTGGTACAGGCGTAAGCCCATTTGTGCAGGATAGCCTCGTTTCTCATGATTCCATCACTTTCTCTTATTTAGTATTTTCTAGTAATTCATAAAAGCAGGTCAATTCCTGCAGGTGAAAAGTACAGATGGAGCACTTAGCATTAAACAATAACATGTGAAATTTTGAGATGATAGTTTACATCATGTTCTGGATACTCATTTTGTTTTTGTTTTTCTTTCTGTTCTCTCTCCTCTTTTTCTCTTCTTTTGTGTTGCTACCTTCTGCCTTCTAGTATATCTCTACTGAGGCACCGGTGTTCTCAGCCTCTGGCAGCTTCTGAATGTTAGTAGTTCAAAGGAACTGAAAATCCCTAATTCTACTCCACCAGGTCTCACAAAGTTTCTGACATCTGACAAACAGTGAGAGCAAAGAGCATTGAACATTAATGAGGATGTGAACATACTGTAGCTTTCAGAGAACAATACTGACTTTGATTAAAAAACAAAAACCAAAAACATTTTTTGTAAATGCAAAATATATAGGGGTGCCTCACATGACAGCTGCAGTAAATTACCGTACTGCATCACTAGCAAACCTTTTTGTTTTTTTCCTTTGTTTCTTCCTTCTATTCCTTAAAAAGTGTACAGATTCAACCGTTTATATGATATCTAGTATACTTGTACAAGAATTGTAAGACCTGTGTGATGACGCAAGTGCAATCCCAGTGTTTCTTATTCTACACCATTTTTTGCCATTGCCCTTAGAAGTGATCCTGTAGTATGCTAACAGCTTTCACACAAGTTTCTCAGTGGTATGTCTCCTGCCAGTGCTGTCTTTGTCTTTGAAAATGAGTTTTTGTTGCTACTTTGCATCTTGTCTTGTCTTTTCAATTATGTGAGTGGTAACTGGTAAATCAATGATGTCACAATACTTGGCATTACTTGTGGCTCTACAACAAGTACTTTTCCCTTGTAGCATCATTAAGATTAGCTATTAACAATGAGTATCTGACTCCCATTTCAGGTGTCTACTGGCATATTTTTTCACTTTCTTTTCAATCTTTCTCACATGCTTTCCTTTCTAAGAAGTTTTGCTCTATGATGAAATAGGGACATGATATTGTATCAGTACTGTGTACTTTGCGCTGTTTTTCTATCTATGCATTCAGTACAGTTGGCATGAATGAATGAATGAAATTTCTGCGTTATCTGGGCTGCTCAGCTAGTGAACCTCAGATCTGCATGGGAGCCTACTGTGGAGAGCAGCCTAGGTCTTTAGGATAAAAGAATCCTCACTTGCATTTCTGGGAGTACTCCAAGGAGTGGTCCATGCTGCTTTAATGATAGATAATGAGGATTTATTTATCCGTTCAAAGTCAATGATCTCATTTTTACTATGAGTCCAAATGAAAAATAAATTGGAATCTCCAGTAACCTTCCATTATTAAAATTACAGAGGTCTTATCTGTGTGTTCTTGTTGGCTTCTAGCACTACTGCTCTTGAAAAGATATCTTTTACTGACAGGGCTACAGCTTGAAACATTTCAGCTACTTTTATTTCAAGCACTCCTGGTAATAACTGCTATGCATTATTATGTTATTACTTGATCATTTATCATTTCTTATACAAGATATTTTTGTAATGAAATCTGATACTGAAACAGGACTATGGGATGATACAAACAACTAAGCTTTGAAATAATCTTATTTCTTGTTGTACATGTATGGGACCTTTCAGGAATGTACTGCATTATTTTCCTCTCATGTCAAATTCTTAATGAAATTTGTGTATTTATTCAATTTCTTTTAGGCATGGGAGAATATATTTCTCATTTTAAGAGAAAAGCTTTTTTCAAATGCCCAAGAACAATTTTTAATTTTAAGTTTAGTTAACACCTAGAGGGTGAAATCAGAATTGACCTTTTGTGTGCTCTAATGTTATGAAATAATGGATTCTGCTTTAAGGAATTAATAGCACTGAGTGGAAGATGGGAATCTCAGTTAATCTCAGATGTAGGGAGAAGTGTTATTTTAAAGGTTTCTGAACCATTTCAGCTTTTGACGTCCTAGTAATACCTGTCTTATCCGTGATGTATGGTTAACACTCCATACCTTTACAAAATGACTTACAGACCTTGCCTTATTCATTTGTATTTTCAGAATGATGGATTATGATATCAGTTTTTCAATGTTTGGTGCTAAAACAAACAATGAATTGAACTCTTATTTTTAGTAGAGAGAGATACACAAGCTAACTGTAAAAGAGCTATATAAAGCATCAGTAGGAGGCTTATTCACTGCTTAATTTTTTGGAGTTATGACTCTTATATGAAGAAAGCTCAATGACTGCAGGGGAAAAGAGTTACATGTGGGTGAAAAAATGCTGGATGTACGTTTACTTAGCTTGTGTGTTCATGCAGAAGAGTTACTTTTCAGAAAAGTGCGTTTCCTCAAGCATTCTGAGCAGTCTTGGTTGTGAATATTAAGCATAAACTAAAATTGCTGGTGTTGATTTTAAAAAAAACCTTTTCCTGAAAAGTATGAAAACTGAAAAATACCTCATGATAAATAAAGTGTATTTTAAAGCATTAGATTACATTGTGGAAAGTATTTATAATTAACTTCTGAGGTTCTGCCAGCTTTGGGCTAATTGGACAATATTACTTCTCCATTAAATAGACAGATGGATGACACACTTCATAAAACACCAGTTCTTATTGGCAGTAGTTGGTGTATCAATCAATATTTGCCCAACAGAGAGTAGAATTTTAAATATCAGTGCACAGTTCAGCAGTATAAACATCCATACCACAGTTCTGATGACAAAATTGTTTTGTTATAAACAAATATTTCTGGAGTTAAATCCATAAATATTCCACTCAAAGTGTATTTTTACATGCCTGTAAATCAGTGCAAACCAGGAAAATAAAATAACTAAATTATCAGTAATGACTTTGTCACCTTAGCAGGTAACACTGAGCAAAATTTAAGTGTTAAACTGCTTCTGAGCAAATTATTAACAAGATGGCATGCACGATCCTGCTCTCTTATGGCTAGAGATACTAGTATTTCAAAGAATTCTTGCTTTGGCAGATAGTGAGTCTTAACATGTTGTGTATCAAGCCTTGTTTAGTGATTCTTACAGCTGACTCTAATTTCCAGTGTTATCAGTAATAAGTCAAATTTTTCATGTGAAAAAAATCAGAAGGATAAGAAGAGACACAACTTCCTGTTAAACATTTTATCAGATAAAACTGTCAAAAAGAGTTGTCAGGTACAGCAAAACACAGGTATCTGTTGCAAAAAAAAAAGCAATGATCAAAGAAAATCAGCGTGATACAGATATAAGAAAATAAAAACAAGCTTTAAACTAGATCAGATATTAATAGGATGAATTAGGTGTTTGTTCACCGGTCTACAATCTTTTGTAAATATTGGAGAATTAATAAGGGAGATGGAAAACACAAAGCATGTGAAAAATCAACATGGAACGTTGTATTTTCGTTAGATATCTACTCTTGCCTAGAAGTATTCTTTTAAAATGATTCCAATTTCCAACAATCTCAGACGTAACCATTGCTTGAGTGAGAATTACTTGAGAATCACCTATAAAGAGGGCTAAGTTCAGCCTTATGCATGCAATGAACACTCAAATTACAGCCTAACCGAAACTCAAATGATGTTTAGAGTGACCTGCTGAAGTTGGGACTTGAATTTTTGTGGCTAGGGAAGAGGGAGCTATGTTGCCATGGCATTAGTTACACGACAAGTTAATTGATAGGATTTTAACAACAGTTATTATACTGCATATTATTTTTGCAAGTCAAAATTACATTATTTCCTTTTAAAAACATCTTTGAAAACTATTGTTAAAGATTAATTTGACACATGGAAATCAAGAACTTGGATTTTTTTAATGCTAGGTGATCAGTTAGTGGAAAGCTTTATTTATTTTGTGTATCAGATGTTATGTTTAGATGTTAAGAAAACAAATATTTTTAACAAAAAACTCTGAGTTATTGAGAGCTAAGTATAAAGGAGCTCTGGAAGGCATTTCTCACTCTGTGCATCTCCTTCATACAGAAAGCAATGATCCTATGCATAAGGGGTTAATAACCATTAATAACTGCCTCCCAGCAAGATCATATTTTTATATAACTAAGATGAGTTGCAGTCAGAATCACTGGTAATCAGCACTGAAAAAGGAAAGATATCATTATGAGAAATAAGGTCAAAAGTGCACTGTAAAAATTCAGCTGTTGGAACCAGAATGTACTGTCTCAGTGTTGATCGTTTTTCATCTTGAGCATGAAAAACAGAAAGCTACCTTTCCATCTTCCAGTGAGTCAAGTCTGAGTGATCTTGTTTCTTTTTCAGACGTGTGTAGTGTTGAGGTTTAGAATTCTTTTTTTTATTATTATTATTTTTTTTTAAGCGTGAGGAATTCTCAGAAAAGTATTACAAGAAAAAATAGCTGCCTCATTTTATATGTAATTTTAGATGTATTTTTAAAAATGAGTTATAGAGATATGCTTTTCGTGTTAGATGAGTGGATCTAGGCAGACTGGGCAAATTATGATACACTTGGTTTTGGAACTGTTAATGGATGTGTAAGTGCCTGTTGCAGAGTTTCAAGTTGTATCTTTTATAGGCTGTAGAATCAGAACAGACCTATTCTACAGAATATTGATTATCGTGTGGTTATACAGTCTTTTTCTTTCTGTGTCTCATTACAGTTTATGGCAGAAGAAAGCATTTCGAATTTTGGGAACTGCCCTGATTGCCTCCATTATGCTGCATTATGGCATATGGATGTTGAGGGAGAATTCTAATTTTCATTAGGGAAGAGAAAACCTATCCTGACTCCTGTCCAAGACTGTTGTGCAGGCAATGTGGGACAATGCTTCTGGAATGCACATGATTAAGAAAATGCCAGAAGTAAAGTGTATGTAACAGGCTGTCCAGAATGAAATTGTTTGATTTTCTAATGGAGTTTCTATCTGGGGCTTTAGCAGAGGAACATGCTGAACATGCTGCAGACTGGAATGGGTATCATAGTGGAATTCAGAAGACCCTAAATGTGCTTAACCTCTTCTTGTAATAAGGTGGCTATGAATGGAAGTTTTTTAAAAATTTTTTTTTTTTTTTTCTTCTGGATCTAGTAAGTTAAATTAAACCATTAGAAGGACTTCATAAAATTTGTGGCATGGCCGTTTTGAGGGATATAGCAACCTAGTTCTGGATTGCAGAGAAATGCTATTTCTTAGGAGGAATTTACATCCTGGCACCATCTGCGGTACCTGAATCCATTGGTACAGTGAACCTTGCAAACATCTACTCTCTGGAAATGATACAGCTTACTGCTGTTGTGCTCCTCATGACTTTTAGTCGTAAGTTTTCTGGTGGCAGAAAAGATGTGGACAATTTTAATAGTTTTCGAGGATGGTAAAGACTGATCGAGCTAGCAATGAGGGCTGGTCTGAAGTAAAGCCAATTTCATTATGTTGGCCCACGATGTTAGAGATGGATGTTGGTGGTGGATGGTAGTAGAGACTGAACCTTCCCACCAATATTCCATTTCATTTTATCATTGTGTGACAGATGGCAGCGGAGAGGAAGTCTGACTCAATGGCATCTGACATGGAAATGCACATGAAGTAAAAAGTATGGCATTGAATACCTCTATGGGTGGGAAAAATTGTACCCAGTAACATTTATCAACATTTGCTGAATGTTTCTGGAGACCAAACAGTCTATGTTTAGCACAGTATAGCAGTGGGTTGTATATTTCAGTAGTGGGTCATTGGGTCACCTCAACTGGTGAAGATGTTTCTGAGTGCAAGATGCTCTTGTTCATTTCACACACTGGTGAAAGTGTGTAGCTAATGATGATGACTGTGTTGAAAAATAGGGTTTTGTAAATGAGAATTTTGCTCTATCAAATAGTGTAATTGTGCTCTTTGCAGCTTTTGTAGTTTCCGTGGAAATAAATAGAAGCATTACTTTTGAGGTGATCTACATAGTCTCTTTCTGAAAGCAGCAAACATGCCTGAAGTTGCACCAGGGGAGGTTCAGGTTGGATGTTAGGAAAAAATTGTTCTCCAAAAGAGTTGTTAGGCACTGGACTGGACTGCCTAGGGAAGCAGTGATGTCTCTATCTGGAGATGTTCAAGAAATGTTTAGATATTGTACTGAGGGACATGATTTAGTGGGGAAATATTTGTGGTAGGTGGGTGGTTGGACTTGGACAATCTTGGAGTTTTTTTCCAATCTTTTCTGTGATTCTGTGCTCAGACGCCCTGTCTCTGAAAGGCTTGGGAATCCTGTTACGTCTAAAGGGTAGGTCACATAATGTGTGACATGAGTGGTGTCACTGGAAAAGGGTGTTTCTCAGTGTTTTCCAAAATAAGTATCATATTTTAATCATATGATTATTGGGTGATGGGAGAGCATAATTTTCTGAAGCAGAAGCTAATCAATTGGGCACCAATACTTTGAAGAATGTGAGAAAGGGCAAGCAGAAAAAAAAAATATGATGAAAGACTTCACCATAGCAAAATTATATGCTGATGTGTCTCCAGGGCGAGATGAGAAATCTTGCAAATGCCTGTAGCACCTGACTGTTGATACAGACACTCAAAAAAATCCTTAAGCACAAATTCTTCCTTTAGTGAATCTTCATGTATTTCTTTGCTAGAATCAGTAATATTTTGTTCATAAGGACAGCATTTGCCTTCTGACAAGCCTTGAAATTTGCCTCTTTCATATCCATCTGAAACATCAAGAAGTATTTATTACAATCTAGGAACTGGACAGGCCTGTGACTTAAAGTCTGAAACATTTGTATTTATTACCATTTATCTGTCCACAATATTAATGCTATAATAGAGAGTAACCAAGAAGTTGTAGAGTAAGAGGGCAGGAGAGTCCCTGAAATCGATTTATTTAGTCAAGCAAAATACACTTCCTGGGCAAAGGGACACTGTGATTCCTGGCTGGTAATTTAATCCTTATTTTGAAGGATCCAGTATGAATTTAATGTGTAAGTAGCTCATATGTAAAGAAAGAAATTTCTCCCTGAGAAGCAATAAAGTTTGTTCTGGTAGACCAAACATTGCAATTTATAAAATCCAATCCTTACAATTCCATTTTTCTTATTTCATTACTGGGTTAAAATATTTTTAGCATTATTTAGCAACAGAAAACAATGCAAGCCTATCCCATAAAAATTAAGTGCAATCTTCAACTTTTCAAGTATAACTATTTATAATTCATAAAATACAACTTGTAATTAACCACTTGAAAGTAAGTAATTACCCAACACAAGAAATGAGTAAATAAACAACTGTAGAAAGAAATATGATATATTTAGTGACATGCTTAAGAAGGAAATTAAATGAAAGCTTTTTTACTGTGGGAGGTATATCATTCCCGTCCAGTTTCTCAACAGATCTTGCAGGACCAGCCAACTACAATTTTTAAAAACTTACTAAGCTTATGACTCAAATAATTTGCTGACTGAAATAGCAGAGGAATTGTCTCTTATCACAGGTCTTTGGGTCCTTGTTAAGTCTATGCGTTTTGTTTCTTCTAACAAGTTCTTTACACCAGTAAAACACTAGCTGAGCAATATGAAATTATGCATGCTAAATATGGCATTTAGACTGGGTTCTACTAACTAGGCTTCTGTACAAAACTTAGTAGTGTCATATTGATTTCTAGAGATTAAATGTTATCTTCTTGTGTAGAACAATACCTATTTAGTCAGATTCATTCTGTATTTATTGTGCTGTATTTTCTTTTATTCTAACTAATCTGAGGAGAATAAATCTTTCCCTTCTGTTATCTCGTGCACAAAGCTTTCAAAAGTAGAAGGAAAGAGTACCATTAGAAAATGAAATATATTTCACCTTCTACTTCTATGTGACTGGAAATAAAATAATTTCATTTCATGGAGTGATACACTTTCAATGCTTTTTCTTTCTTGATATTTACTGCCATGTCAGAAAAATAACTTGAAGTCTATGATAAGGAAAAAGAAGATATTTGTATTCCCTCTCTGAACATAATATTACCAAGTACTTTAAGTCTCTAGATTACTGGCTAATTGGATGCAGCTCAGAGATTTTTTCTTTGACCCCTCATCCTTTTGAATTTCAGAAAGCCTGAATCAGCAGAAGTACCCCTCTAACCACACAAATGCAAATGCTACCAGAGTAGAAGAGCTCCCTGGCCTTTAAGTACAACTAATAAAACAGACCCTGAGTTTTTGTGAAATACAAATATGTGATTTAATCAAGGGTGATACTAATAGTACAGAGCCCTTGTATGTTAATGTTTTGTTAAAGAGAATTAAATGCTTTCCTTTCACAAATGAAAAACAAGCTATTTTCTAAATTTGCAGTGAATGAATTGTTTTTCACTGAGTCACAAACATCAGTTATCTTCAATTTTGTAATTGCATATTAATATTCTATGGTCTTTGGTCACTGAGCTAATATGATACATGAATTTAGGAAGGTAATATTACATCCAAGTAGAAATAAGATTCTGTGACATCCTCTGATTAAAAGACATTGGAAAGAAGATATTTATATAACAATTTATTAGAAATTTAATTTGCATACACAAGCATATACACATGAATACCATAGATGATCTCTGTGTCAGTATATTGTCTGGGTCTATGTGCATTTTCTAAGACTTTCAAAGCAAGATATTTCAGCCAGAAATTATTCATGGCACATATGATTAATACTGTAAATTCAATTTAAAATATAGCAAAGATATACTTTTTTTACAAGTATTTAAAATTAGAGATTGTTGTGAGTTGCTGCTGTCCATGATTTAGTGAGCATAATACAGGACGACTGACGTTTGGGGAGTGATGAGTTGTAGCAGTTATTCAGTAATTTTTCTAACTCCCTTTTCTACTAGAGTGCTTTTGACTGGAGCAGTTACAGCTATTCAGAATTACTCAGTTGCTCCTCCCAGTACTCATACACAAAAGGATATAGTAGTGTGTGGATAAAGCACAGCCAGTGAGTGTTAAGCTACAGAACTGATAAAAAGGAGGAAATGCAGATTTTCCTGTGTACCTAGATGTGTTGAATAGGATTATTCTGATTTTTGACATGCAGACTGTTGTCAAGTTGCAAGAGATGCAGCATACAGCCTCTTTGCACTTATTTTCTAACAATTGGAAGTTCCTGTTTTTTTACTTTTTGGTTGTCTTCAGCTTGTGTGCATGAACCCCATGGAGCATGAGAAGGAGGTGGGGAAATAAGGCTGAAGAATGCCAGTGGGATATTGTGTTCCCAAGTGGAGATCATTGTGCTACTGTGGCTTATTACTCATCATACTCCTCGCTGCAGAACACCGTAATGGTTTTCTGATGCTTTCAGATACTACAGCACCTATGCTTGGTATGCTGAAAGTTATATTAATAGAGCTATTCTGGTCTATGAGATCAAGAAGGCTAAGTGAAGACTCAACTACAGTTCTGTTATAGAGTCCATGCCATGAATAAGCTATTTGCATTTATCCTGTATTCAGGGTGCCATCTTGGCAAACCTGGCTGTGGACAAAAGGATTGTGTCTTGATTGGTTTGGGCTATATTCATATACTGTGCAGCTGTGGTCATAGATAATCATAAAAATGAACAGGCATATTTGAAGAGAAATATTAGTTCTTGCAGCAGCGATCTGAATATAGGGGGTGGAAGGGGTGTGACATGACCTCTGATGGAGGCGTTCTGTTATTAACAGAGAAAATGACTAATGCACCAAATTCAAGTTAAGCTAATGCAATTATGATACAATATTTAAAAAAAAAGATACGTTATTCTTCTTCACTCACCTACAATGAACTGGCCTGTGTATTGAGTCCTCAACAGAAACATTGATTTTTGGAAGAATGTTTTTCAAAGAAATGATTAAAACAAACAGTAACTTGTAATTAGGTTGAGGAGTTAGGAATTATAATTGGCAGACAGGAAAAAATCAAGAGAAAGAAACATCTTCAGGCTAGAGTGGAAATCTGCTAGAATTCTACAAATTCAAATAGAGTTCAGGATAAATACCTATTATCTTCAGTAGCCAGAACTGAGGAAGAATTAATGGGTTTACACTAGAGCATGGAAAATTTCACTAGACATTAAGACAGTGTTTAATATAAAAGCAGTTGAAGTTGGTGTGAAAAGCAAGGAATGCAGTGCTTTGAGGCATGCTAACTTCAAACTAGAGGTCATCAGATAGAGGGCTGTGTAGGGATTCTGGAGTGGGAATCTTTACATAACTCACCATGTGCTAAACTAGTTTATTATAATTGCTATGCTGCAATAATTAGCAAAGGTTGAGTATTAGGAAAAAATTTCTTCTTAGAAAAGAGTGATGAGACATTGGAACAGGCTGCCAGAGACGTGGAGGAGTCACTGTCCCTGGAAGTGACATGTAGATGTGGCACCAAGGGAAGTGGTTTAATGGGCATAATGGGAATGGGTTGGTAATTGGAGTAGATGTTCTTAGTGGTCTTTTCCAAATGTTACTATTCTAAGTGAACAGTCGTTCCAGATATCCAGGGCTAGAGGTGATTCTCAGCTGTCCTTGCCTATCTTGTCTCATTTCTGTTATGCTTGTTTTAGTGTAATCACTATGTACAGAGAGTGAGCTGCTTCTTCGTATCATGTTGAGATATGTGGTGTTTGATAGCCTTGTCTGTCACCTGGATCTCTTCATTCACTTTTTATTCTCACTTCAGAATAACACTAGAATAATAATGTTCTCCCCAAATAGAGAGACTGCAATAAGTACTTTTTACGTGGACTATGTAGGGAATAAGAGAAGGGTTGTTTGTTTTGCTGGTTGGTATTTTTTTTTTTCTTTTGTATTTCTTGAATGCTTCAGAAAAGCAGTAAGCTGTAAATCTGACTTGATATTGTCATGGACGATGACAAGGTATTTCAATAGATGGTGCACATATACTTAGGTGGTATAAATCAGCATTGCTTCATGTCCCAGAATGTTCTCTGATCTGTTCTCCCTACAGATACTGTATCTGCTGTTCCTTCAACAAAGTTGTCAGCGAGAGGTAATCTGCTGATAAGCCTGTGAGCAGAAGTCATGCTGAATAGGAATCAGAGAAGGAAAAATAAGTTATCTGTCCTTTGGTTATTCTTTTTTTTTTTTTCCTTATGACATATTCTCTAGAGTTCTCCCTCCACACCTAATTATTTTGAGAGAAAGGGGTGCCCACCTAACTAAGAGCAGAGTAAGCCTCTCAGCTTTTACTTTGCTCTCTTTTCCATTCTGTAATTGATAAAGACTTTCTCACTCCCTGTAGTCCCTGTAGCTAGCAATTACTCATTCTGTTTTGTTGCCTTTATCCTTCTTTTTCTGTAAGCTTTAACTTGCTTTCTGTAATCTTCATTGGTTTCCTCCCTGTATCTCCATTAGATTTGTGAGCTGTCCTTACAGAGTCATGTATTTTGCTTCTAATTGACTGCATTTTTTTCTGTGCCAGTGCGACTGTAGCTTGTTGTGCATTAATTACCGTCTCATAAAATTCTCCAAGCTGCATCAATACTCAGTGTTTCTAAGTGTTTCTTCTTCTTATTATTATTATTATTACAGAATTATAGGGTTTGGAAGGTCCTCTGCTCCAGCAACTCTGCTAAAGCAGATTCCCTAGAGTAGGTTACACAGGAAAGAGTCCAAGTGGGGTTTCGAATATCTTCAGACAAGGAGAATCCACAACTTCTCCGGTCAGCCTGTTCTAGTGCTCTGTTGCTCTAGAAGTAAAGAATTTTTTCCTTATGTCCATACGGAACCATTGTCCCCATGTTTTTATCTTTGAGCACTGCTGAAGAGTCTGACCCCAACCATTTCTCTCTCGTCATAGTCACACAGGTTTTTTCATCATTATTTTTGGCTGTTTTTCTATTTGAGCTTGAATAGCTGTGTGTGTGTGAAGCTCTCTGAGGCTACTCCACATAGCACAAATTTCAAGGGGCTGCACTACCCATGCCAATAACTTGTGAGGTCATACGCCTTTCTTTGTATTAGGCACTCTGACTCCTGAGAATCTGTAAGAATTTGCACTTTCCTTTTTCTTTTTAATCAAATGAATTTGTCCTAGATGAAAACCTAGCAATTGTTGTGGCTGTGGATTCCAAGCTAAGAAGGCAGAAAAGAGGAACTAGAAATGCGCAATTATTAAGTCATAACTCTGAAGGGAATCTTGTGGCCTTTTTGATCTGCCTCATGATTTTTGAATGCTGGTAATCACCTTTGATTACTTTGCTTCATGTCTTCAACTTCATACGCAAATACCTCAAGAGTTAGCACAGGAGTTTAGGAGCTAACAAATGTTAGCCCTCTGACTTTGATGGTGCGTGGGATTAAGTGAAATGAAAAGAAAAAGAGAAGGAAAGAATCATTGGTTCTTGACTTAAGAATTGTCAGTGCTCTATTCTTTTGTCTGATTTGTGTTCTTAAAAAAGAGAAATATGATAAAAATTTGAATCTCAGTTTATTTAAAGAACATTTTAAATTTAATATTTTATTATAAAAATTAACTCTGGATATTAAAGAGCTGAAGTTTACTTAGGAGTTGGTAACGGATTTCACAGTTGTCATAAGAATTTTTGGTCTGTTTAACTAGTTAACTTTTATACATTCTAGGGTTTTGTTTGCATGTTTTTAAGCTCTAATTATATGGTACTACCTCTAGAAGAAAGAGTTATGTCTCAGGTGAGTGCCCTTCAGCTTAACTAATAAACATTAAATGAGTCTACCCACAGAAAGGAAGTCACAGGGAACACTTTGAAATGCATTGCTTTAGAAAGTTTGCAAATGTCTGGAACAGTTTTGCAGTTTCGTAAGTCTTCAAGGTCATGCAAAAAAGCGTAGGGCTTAGGAAAGTTGGAGGGAACAGCTGTTGTTTCTGAAAACAGTAGAGGCAAACTTGAAACATGGTTTTATCAAAGCTTGACTGTTTCCCCGTCACAGAGAGTAGACGCCACTAATCTCTTCCTTTTGTTTAAACAGATGCTCTTTTCTTGGTAGCAGATGAATTTAAAATGCATAAAATTATTGTACAATGGGAGGAACCTTAACTGAAGGTTAGAAATGGAAGGTTGAGTTCAAGAAAAGTTCAAGAGAGGTTCTTATTTTCTGTGACATTTTCAAAGATATGTTAAGTACCTTTTCCCCTATGTTAGAAATTTTATATTTTCATATATTTTAAGATCAAAAGTTTCCCCCCTTTTTTCTTAACAGTTAAGTATAATGATGATATATAATTATTCAATAGTTGAACTCCATAGATTTTGTTTAAAATGATGTATTTGATGTGAGTGACGGGGGAGGGATAACTCAAGGGATCATAAACTCTCCCTCTATCTCCCTTTGCTATAGCATTGTGCAGTTCCATCTTACAAATACAGATCCTGCTAGTTTTAGCTAAGTGAGGTTAATCAGGACTCAGTGGCATAGAGGTGCAGACTTTTTAGCCCATTTATTGACTACAGCACATCCAAGCTGAGCTGAATCTTCTCACTTTATGAGGCTGGATTTGGAAACCTTTTCTTCCTATATAATGAGTAGGATGGAACTTGAGTACTGTCCACAGCCTTCTTACAAGTCAACCAAAACGCATCAGCAGGAGAGGGAAGGAAATCAGCATGAAGTTCTGATTCAGCTCAAAGCTTCAGAGCATTTCATGCATTTTGCAAAAAGTTTTGCATTGTATTGAACTTGGAATGATTATTAGCTCCCACTAGCTGTTAGATAATGTATCAATAGTTGCTGTTTTTCTTTTTGTAGCAAGTTGTGACCTGGCCTTTAATGTCAGTTGCACCTAAGCATGTGGATTCTGTCTTTTGGATCACATAGCATACGTGGCTGAATGTGCTTTAAAGGTGTAGGTCTAATCCAATCTGTGTAGCTCAAGAAGATGTTAGCGTTCAGAAACAGAATTTCTTGCTAGAGTATTTTGACTCTAGCTAACTCTTCAGTATCAATTCTAAACATTGTAGATGGTTCCTTCTGTGACGTGTCTCTAATGTCATGCTGAGGCTATGATTCAGTAGGAGCTCTTGGCATTGATTTCTGGAGTGCTTTATCTTTTCTTTTCTTAGGATTTTGTTAATAGAAAACAAGTAAAAACCTACTCCCACTGTTCTTATTTGTACTCTGTATTTTGTGCTTCCCTGTGATGCATTCTTCCTCATTCCTGCTCTTGCCACATTACATTTCCAGAAAAGAGATGTTTGTGATGAAGCTGGAGAAGATTAACAGCAGGAAAGGCTGTGCCTATTAACTCTTTAATTCATTATTGCTGTGCCAATATTTCATCCTTGGCACAACTCCACCTGTACGGCAGAATTTCAGTATATTAAAAAAATTACCTGTCATGTTAAAACTCAAAAATAGGGACTGATTCTACCTTTGCAGAGACAATGAACAGCTTCTGACCCAACATCAATGACAAAAAACCTACATGTCCTTGTTGCTGTGTGCCTGTCATTTTCATGACAGAACTGGTACCAGCCTTGTAGTGAAATGGGAGAAATTCAGTACTTTTCTCTGTTCTGTTCATTGGACTCTTCCTCAAGATTTCAGTGAAAGTTTACTTTCAGCTCTTCCATTTTTGGGTATGTAACTCTTTTATTGTGATCTTTTGAATGTTTATTAGTAATAGTGGTACTTAAACAGAAGTGCTTATTTTTTTCTTTTGTAACACTAGATAGAAGGAATAAATTATAGGAAAATAGAAGTGAGAAACAGATTTTCACCCTCTCCAGTTATCCATTTTTTTGAGTATTACATAATCTTTTCCTTTTTGAAAAGGAACCTGAAACAGTTCCTTTATATGTATTGTGTTTATCAGGGTTTATAAGATATTGTACTCAGCATAGTCCTTGGACAAAATCTTTGAATTCATTTCCTTTTGACTTTCTCCTAGCATAGATTGTCATTCATGGTTTCCATATATCCCGCTGTTTATTGATAATGTTCTTTTTGTAATATATTTTCACAGCAGCATCAGGAATACTGCCCTAAAAGAAAGTGGAGTAAATATTTCTGTTTTTCAGCTTGTGAATTAACCCGAAGTGATACTCAGAAACAGGAAGCATTTGTCTCAGTATTTTGATGTTCCCTTTCTCCTTATTTTATTTTTTTTTAAGTTTTAACATGATGCAGGAATTTTTCTTATATTGTATTTTTTAAAAATCTAACAAAAATTAATGAGGAGGAGTTGGTTTATGTATTGACTTTCACCTAGCAAAGGTCTGAGATCCCTCTAGCAAGAACTGGTATTGATAAAGCTATGCATGTGATAATGCCATGAGGTGAAGACCTACTTTATTTCACTGAGGATACATCTTGATTCTGTTCTGATTTGCCATGTAAACTGTCTCTGATAATAGTGTTGTTTTAGACACCCCTGCATAAAATGACTCTGCTTTAGGCATAGTCTCACCCTTGTGAGCTTTAGTCTCCAGCTGGGTATTTCTTACCCAGCTTACCCAATTTTTCCTTATTCAATTCCTGAACATATCTAGGCATCTAGGTTTTGTCATTTATAAAAAGCCGTAAGTAAATTTGCTATTCCTGTTTTGAATATAGCCCTTGACACCAGCTTATTTAAATTGCTAATGCTTAATACATGGTAGTAGCTTCCTTGTTCACCAATCTGCCAATGACAATGTAAAGGATAATAAAGATTGTTATCAAATCACTGGTACCTTTTCCATCGTAAAAGAATCATGTCTTTTTCTAGGATGTGATCTTACTTCTTCGTAATCTTCTGAAATTTTTGAAATTCCATCCCCCTCAAAAAAACCCACCCCAAAACAACCCTCAAAAGAAGTAAAACAAATGGTAATAATGTTACATTATGTATAATAATCAAATTAAAAATATTATATGAAAAGTAATATTTAATTTTATTTTTTTTATTAAAAAGATTGTGAATCTCCAAGATAATTCAATCTTTAAAAAGACTGTGAATCTTCAAAATAATTCAAACCATGGTTCATCTTAGTTCATTCTAAGGTTCAATAAGGAGTTCATTCTAAGATTCAATTACTTGATGCCAGAGATCTTTCTTGGCTATTGTAGGTTCCTGGAAGAAATTCTGTGTTGTAATTCCTGTGAAACCAACACTCTGTGAATATAGGGACAGTCTTCTCTATTATTCTTTGAACATGCACCTCTGAGAGTACCCCAGTCCTCTATCAGCAGGGCTCTACCAGAAGATGCAGTTCTGTAATGCTTCAAAGACAGAAAGAAGCAGGATAACCATGCAGATGTGAAGACCTTGAGCCACAAAGGTGGAGATCTGCAGGTTTGGCTGGACTGAGTCTCATAGATGATCCCTACCTGGCTGATTAGGGATGTTTTTTAGACATGCATAGTGTCTGTCTTTGAGGTATATTATTAGCAAAAAACAAAACAAACAAACAAAAAAAACCACCACAAGCAAGCATGTATTTGTGACTCTTTCTTGTATAGTGCACTAGCTTTTGTGGTCAATCTACTCCTTACCATATTCTCTTACCAGTACCTATTATTTCTCCACTGGAGCTTATTTACATTCTGCTTATTTGGATAATTGTTTTGACAGTTCTGCTAATTTATGGATTTTCCCACTGTTTGTAGATTCAAATGTTCCCGTGATAAATGAGATGTACGCTTCTGTACATAACTCATGTATGAAAGCTCCCAGAAGAGAGAGTCTTCCCATATCTGATGATTCAGGGTGTATCTGACAGGAAAAGAATATCTGCCTCTATTGAGCCTTTAGTTGCTTTTCAAGCTATCAAATGGATCAGCATTCTTGAAAAGACTTCTCTGTATTTTCTAGACAAAAAAGTAGTATACTGCCAGTATTTCACACTGACTAATAGTTATGATAAGATGCAGAGGTGATCAGCTTCTTTCAGGTGATCATGAGTAAGTAGAGGATGACTTTTTGTAAGACTCCATCTTTGAAAGATTATGTGAAACGTTACACAGTACTTCGGAACTTGGGGGTGAAATGAAAAATTAAGCCTTTACAATATAATACTAATATGCCACAAGCACTGTTGTTTTGTTCAAATTGTGAAAATATTCTGTATAAAAGTTATTAATGGTGCAGGCAAGTGAATGCATAAATCTTGGCTTACCGCTTCTTCTTCCAGAAAAGTCTGTTTATAGGACTCAATTATTCTGCACACATTTGTTGAGTTTGCATGTTGCTTAAATAACACGTTTCAATTTTCTCCTCTGAGTTGTGATATAAACCACAAGCATTGTTTTAAATCATGGCTTTCATCATTATCTTCTCTTTAATTATCCTTGGTTTCTAGTGTGATTAACTCCTTTTTTCCTCAGGATTTTTTTTTTTTTCCCCAGTTGGTTTTAGGGGAAGTTACTCTAGATGATTACTGTTTTTATTCTATTAAATCAGGTACTATTCCTAGTAGTGGTAAAATGGTTTTTCATTATGCCTTGATAAATTTTCACAGAACTAAGGCTAATCTAGTGATAATTCTTCAAAGAAGACTTTGAGCTAAAGGCTACTTAAATAAAGAGTAAGACAGAATCTGACTTAGACTTCAGATGAGGACTGAACATACTGAAATTGATTTTCAGAAAACAAGAAGTTGCCTGTGCTCACACTGTTCTTTATTTCATGGTGACATTTTTCTGACAAACACATTGCTGATTTTGGATGTCTCTCTCACTCTTCAGTGGTCTGGCTCTGGTTTGCACATTCTGTGCCACATCTGCATTCTTAATAATTCAGCTGTGTTGACTCTCCCATACTGGTCATATGTGCTTCATCTAGCAGCAGATGATATGAATATAAACTCCAAATGTCCTGATCTATGTCAGCATTTTTCTTCTTTTTCAGCCTCTTTACGGGAAGGATCTTTCACTATCTAATGGAAGTAACCAAGACACCAATTTATTTCCTTTAGGGAATTGAAATCAGTATTTCTGAGCTGTCAGATTGGCAATTTTCTGTGTGAATGACTTTTTAAAGTCACTGAGATGCAGAGAGTAGATACTTTCTGACCAATTTTTATATCTATAAGGCAAGGTTAAAAGCCGGGTAGATTCAGCAGCTACCAGCTTAGACAGTGAATCTAAAAGGGTTGGCTGTAGTATAACAAAGACTAGTTTTACCCAAAAAATAAAGAATGATACAGGAAATCTGAAGCCATTTCTTAAAATCCTGTCATGCTGCTCCATTATTAATTAAAAAACCCACTGCAATTTTCCATAGAAATCACAAAAGAACACTTTTAATGTTTGACTGGTTTTGTGAGGACAAATAATGCAATAATAAAACTTAAAACAGCAAAAAAAAAGACTACCAACCTACCCAAAGCCAAAACAAAAAACACAGACCAAACCAAAAAACCTTCATACCTACTTTTTGGTTAATTCTACCCTTACTGGCAGTATTTAAAAGGGGTGATGGTCACTACAATTTTTTGCTTCATTTAATAATTTGCACAAAATAAGATACTCCCAATACCTGCTTGACCGAAGGCTGGTATTTTTAGCACTTACCATAAGCCTGCAGGTTTATTCAACCCCCATATTTAGCAGTAATAATACAATTCATATCAATGGTGTAACTTCAGCTTGGGCCTTACACTGTTATTGGTCATAACAGAATACTGTAACCTGTGCTAGAACTATGTACATAGTCTTTGATCCTGCATTAAAAAAAAAAAAGAAAAAAGAAATAAGAAAAAGCAAGGATTTTTACTTCCTATAAAATAGTAAGCTGTGAAAAGATACATAGAAGTATTTATTTTGCAGTGACATCCATCATTTACAAAATACTTTACTTTGCCGTTTGTAGTCTCTTATGTAGTCTTTTAGATGCATTAGTCTGACAAAGTTTCAAAGAGAAATAATCAGAATTGTTAGCTACAAGGAAAGCATCATGTCTTTATGACATTCTCAAGGCAGGTTGTTAGTTTTCAAGCAATTGATTTCCTAAGTTTTCATTTATGAGTATGATTATCTTTGTGAGGAATACTTTGCTATTTGTGTTCCTTGAAGCCAGCACACGTAACACTCATTCTTCCATGTTAGCACAAGCATTAATTTCAACTCTGAATAACAACAAACCCTCTCTTAAAATTTTCAAAGAATGACAGTACTATTTGAAAAGGAGGCAGTTAGAAGAAAAGCAGCCTGCGGTATGATAAGTCTTCAAGGCAAAGATTTTACTTTTAAGCTATTATTTGAATATCACCTTTCCTGATGTCTTTCATCAACTTTGGCTTCCTTTGTTGTGGAACTAAGAGATAGGAAATGGAAGCTTTGACAGATTTTGACAGCCTTCTCTGTGGCTATTGGTTTATGAATTTAGATACTAGGTGGGCTGTTCTGACGGGCTACTCCTGTATATTAATGTGGCAAGTTTTCCCGTATCATGCCACTAAATCCAGCTGAGCTATAGCTTACAGTTTAGAGTAATATCCAGTCTTAATTCAAAGACTCAAGTAAGTAGCTCCTAAAATGGATTGTTGTTATGGAAAGAACTGTATTTATTTCTACCTTTTAAAAGATTCAGCGTCCTATCTGTCTGTGATCTCCAGTTTCTGTAACATACTGTAACATAGTCTTTGTTAGACTAGAATATCAGGGAGATACTAAAATGTTTTTTTTCCATGCTAGAATTAAACAATTTCAGTGCATGTACAGTCAGAAGTGTGGTTTGTTGTTTTTTTCTTTTTTTTCGCCTGAGTCAGATCAACATGATTTGACACTTGTACTCCTGTGGTGTGTTCTTGCTGTACAAGGGTTATTGTATTTGACTTGATAGACTATTACATTATTTATTTGGCTTTCTCAAGCTGATGGGCTACCCTCTTCAGAGACATTGAAATAATTTACACAGAAAAAAAAGGTGTTTTCACAAGTGATTCAGGAACTGATGAACTCAGGTTATTCACAAAAAGCTGGTAGGTCTTTGTGCTTGAGACTGGATTTTGGAAAACTCACTGCTGTCACATTTGGTGAGGTAGGAAATAGTATTTTGATTTTCCCAGAGATGATGATATTTACATTGTCATTGTAAAAATAATCTGACAGTTCTGGACAGTGAAACATGACTTGTGTTTCTTTTTTCTATTATAGGAGAAACTATTCACCAACTTACAAATAATTACATTTTAATATCTTTTAAAGCTCACTAGTGCTGAGAAGTATGTTCATGTCACTTACTTCCTCCTTTCCCCAAAAACAGAATCTCAAACACATTTAAACTATTTCTTACAAGTGCAGGCTCAATCTGTTTTTGAGTCTTTATGTGATGGGAATTCTGCCACCTCTGAAGCCAGTGCTTTATACTCTCAATTACTAAAAGAAGTTTTAATGGAAAATTGGGTATAATGCTCATAAACTCTACAAATACTGAACAAAGTGGATGAAGTATTTTTCTGTGGGTTAAGGATGAGTTTGGTTTATATAGTCTAGTAGGACACTTGAAGAATTTTGCTTTCTTTTCTTTACTATGTACCATTATAAAAAAAAGCATTACCTTTCGGAAGTGTGTCTTGAGCTTCCTGCTCACCTGTCAAAGTCACTAAGAACTTGTAGTGATTCATAATTATCTATGTTTGCACTGCAATATTTTCTTTTCCTTATCAAGCTGCAGGAAAAAAAAGAAAAAAAAAAAAGGCTATGGTTATCATTATTTTCTGTCACCAAGGATGCAGTTTCATTGTCCTTGGTGAGGTGACTGTCTTTAATGAGATAGTCTCTCATGTCAGCTCAGTGAATGTTTATGAGATTTCTTTCCTAGAGCCAGGAAATCTTTCATGGCAACACAGCATGCTGATTCACATGAATATCTGATGGCTTTGTAATGTTTCTAGTGTAAATGTTAAAAAAACAAAACAAGCCCCAAACTTTTAACTGTTATGCTTGGACACAACTGAACAATTCACAAGTTTAGTGAGGTCTCATTAATTTTGATTATGTGATCAATTCTCAGGTTCAGAAGATGAGCCATACCTTGGATGTGCAGTGATTGTAGACAGAGCCCCCTTTGTGGAATCATTTGCATTCGCATATGGAGTGATGTAAGTACAGAATGTGATTTCTTCCTCCATTGGTTTTACTGGTCATGACAATATTTCTTGTCTCTCAGCTCCAGCTACCATGAAGTGCCAAATGGCTCAATATCTGCATTGGCACTGATGGGTTTGGAGCTTTGAACACATGCACTGAAGTTCTTTGAGTTCCCTGAAGTGGTAGAATTGGGGCCTGCCTGAGACCTTTACTTGGCAAATCTTATTGAAATAAAAAGGGAAATAAAAAGGTAAAAATTGACAGTGTGTAACAGAAATGGTAAGATACATGCAGGCTGGAACATAACAGCATCATTTCATTCATTATGCTGTCTTACTAGCACTGTATGAATAACTTGCAACATGGATTTTTCACCTTGGTGACAGGTCTTGAAAATATTTTGTATTCTCTTTGCCCTTATTTGCCATATATAAAGTTTTACCATTATGCAATATTTCCAATTTTATTGGTTGCCTGCTGAAGACTGTACAAGAGACAGAATAGACAAGCTCCTCGGTACTCCAAAAGTTTTTTGTTTTGTAGATGGAGATGGTAAAAAGAGCAGCAAAGAGTAAATGCATGGTCAAAATATGGATCGTTTATTTTTAAAGTCTTTGAAAATCTGAATAAAATTTACCAAATAATTTAACTCAAGTAATTTATTTACAGATAACATGTTAAAATGATATTGGAATATATATCTTTACCTTATTTTTGGTGATTAGAAGACTTTGTTAGCTTTCCAGCTACAGCAAGTATTCTTTAAGATTCTGAAATAATCCTTATTGTAATCTCTTCCATGTTTATAACACTTGCATGAGTGTTGACTAGGTGAGACCAGAAGCTCCCTTGCACTTGTGCAGTGTCCTCACTTGCACATTTTGTTGTCTTTTACGATAGAAATCTTTTACATTTGTCCTTGATAATTTCTCATATCCCTTACAACTGGAACTTCCCTATTTATTCTTTCAGAAATCTATCAGATGTGTGTTTTTGTCTTTGGCACGAGGAGCTTTTGCCTGTTTTCTCCAAATCCTCATGTTTGGACAAATGGGCTTACTGTTTTCAAGTGCCTCTTGTTGTAAGGTGTTTGGATATATTTTCTGTATTAGATGTAGTGAATGGGAGTAGAGGTAGCAGGTGTTCCATTTTCCCAGAATGTTTGTTTGAGGAGTACATGTATCTCCAACACTATAGCTTGATCTCTTACATTTATTGATAAAATGAAACAATCATTGTAATGTGAAAGGCCTGTGGAGGCCAACTAGTTGCTTCCTGAATAAATGTTTAAAAATTATAAATTAAAAAAAGTAAGCTGCTTTAACTAACATACTGGTTAAGGCAGTGCCGGGATTTCTCTAAGTATGCGTAAAACTGAATTTGTGTTTTTGATCCATAGAATTAAATGGTCTATGCACGCATGTACAAACTCTCGCGATTCAAACCAATGTGCTTTGCTTTTGAAGCATGTCTAAAACAAACTGAAGGACCTATAGAAAATAATCTACCAAAAAAGTGCCTGCTGTGCCTTTAATCTCCCTTTGGTACTTCTTGGAGAACAATGGAGAACATTTGGAATTGCTGACTGTTAAATTTTATTGTATGGATTTATGGATTTCAATTTTAGTGTGTAGTTGTGCTTCTATTTAATGGGATGTATACCTATAAACCGGGGAAGCTCTGCTGCTTAATCTGCTCGCAATTCCTAAAGCACTACAAAATTCTCTTATGAGTCCTATATTTCTTTTAAGCGTTCTGTGACTGATACAGTGCAACATTTTTACTGATGTTTTGGAAATGGCCTATTCTTCAGATGCCTGATATCTGATTTGTTGCCTTGCCTCTTCATTCTTGCTTTCTGGTGTGTTAACAGTTCAATAACTGAAGAACTGACACATCCACATTCTTATCTGGGAGATGCTCTTTCCCTGCAATTGACTAACAATACTTACTTTCAAACAAGTTATGCAGAGAAAATGAGGGAAAGAAAATTTTTTCTTGTCTCAGAAAATGTTATGACTTGGTTTCTTTTTTTTCTACTGCACCTGAGATGCTCTCAAAGGAAGTCTCTTGATATAATGAAGTGGTTTTCTTTACTACTTTTTCCAAGCAGCTTTGCCCTTAACCTCCTGTGGTGAGAGGCTGCTGCATCAGTACTTGTCCCTTGCTCCTTTAACTATGTTCTTATTAATATCATTATACCATCTTTCTGCATGATCAACAATGAAAGCTCTGTACCACTTCTGTGCAGGTTAGAATGAAAGTCCACCAAAGTGTGCCAGCCGACTTTGCTGAAGTAGAGAAGCACGTGTTGTGAGGGTCAGATACGGGAGGATAGAGGGATGGAGATTTCTGTGGCGATGAATTTGTAGTGCAACCATTTGCATGATTTTTTCTTGGCAGGAATAGCTGGCTTCACCCATTGCTGGTTGAATTTTAGTTATAAAATTGTATCTTCCATAAATACACACACAAACTCACATAATATATCCATAAACCCACTAAAAAGAATTGAAGCCCATTCACTTAAAATATAAGGTAAAACAGAATGATTGAAATATTTTTTATTTTATTTATTTTATTTTATTTTATTTTATTTTTTAGTTATTGTCTACATTGAGGACACATCTGCATGGGTGATAACCAAAGTGTGTACAATAATTTTCATCAAACTGGCTGATCTGAAAACTCAAGATTATGCTGCTTCTGTCTCTGCATAGACTGTCAGAGGAAGTAGAGGCAACCTAACTTTGTGGTCATTTGTATAATGAAGTGAAGAAAAATTTTATGTCATGACATTTGATTTTATAGGGACTCCTTTTCATTTGTTCAGTCTCAGGACTCACCTCATAAGTTTCAGTAGAAATCAGATAAATGTAAGGGTTCAGGATATTCACAAAGCGCTTTCATTGCCGGAAATGTTTGGGCATTGAGTGTTAATGGAAGATTCTCTCAATAAATGGTCTTGATGGTCACCAGGGCATCCCTGATGATGACCTACTAGTATGAATGCACAGGAGCATGCATATACAATCTTTGCTAAAAAAAAAACACCTGGCCTGTACTTTCAGAAAGAGACAAAGAACCTAGGATGCTGAATTAATAGAAATATCCTTCTTCAAAAGCATTCAGTGATCTAAGTATTTATTCTAAAAGGTAAATGCATCATGGCACTTTAATGTCTTCAGCATTTATTAAAAAATCTGCTTGTGAGTGACAGTGAACTGGGGAACTAATTTGCACTATAATTTACTTTGTGGCTTTGATCCTGAAACCTCTGATATATTTCACTATAATAACTTATATTCATAATGAAATGATTAGTGTCCTCCAATGTCTGTCTTAAATTTGAGCCTATTTTCTTCACATGTCTTACATTGTTTGAAACATATCAGTTAATTGGAGTTGTCATTTATCTGCCAGCTTTACTGGAATCAATTTTGAAGTCAATGCAAGACACATTGTAATTGAGAATGAGATTCCAAGTATCCTACTGGTCACTTCATCGTGCTCCCAATAAATGCCACAATTTAGTGAATATAAAATTAGTTTCTCATCTGCTAAATGCATCCTGCTGTGAAATTGCAGCCAGTTAGAAAAGGAAAGATGCCCTTAGCATAGAAAAATGGTGCAAGAGAAAATGAAAGTTATAATGGGAAATGTAATAGATGCCAGAAATAATTACACAGGTGACTTGCACAGGATATGACTGCCATTCTTTGTATTTCTTGAGAAAGCACAGAACCTGTTATTAATTAAGCTGCAAAAATAGGAATCTGCTGTGGTTCTTTAACTATCAAATAGTCTACTTATCTTTTCTGTAAATCATGTTATTTAAAAGGGTTCTTGTTCCTGGAATCTTTTTCTATGGAAATGAAGAATCATTTAATATATGATTTTGGGGTTTGTGTGACACTTTTGTCTAACTTCTTGAGATATCACTTCCCAACACTAGCAGATGAGAAGTTAACATGCAAAAGTGCTTTTAAAGATGTATACAGAGCAATCAGTAGAAGAGAAATGGCACTGCTTTGAATACTGACCGTGAAAAGCACAAACATTGCAGACCATCCATGTGTATGAAACAGATAAGAAATGTGAAAAGCTTCTGAAGAGATCAGGGTATTGCTGCCTGTAGGTGATTCTCTAGACTTTCTTGCAATTTCTCTTCTGTCGGTGCGCATGTGTAATAGCTGTGCTGTAGGATGTGTTATCTTCAAAACAGTGCAGTTAAATTCTAACTGTGACCTACATGTGACAATTGCTTTTGAGCTGTTTGGTTTACAAAACATTCTCAAATGATGTTTCTCTCTTATTTTACTGTTCTATTCCTGGGAGTCACTATTTGATAAAGCCTCACTCCTATCAACTCCTATCAAAGCCTCACTCCTATCAACAAAAGGAAGAAAAATCTTTCCATTGGAAAAATCTGAGAAATGAAGAGTAGACAGGACCTAAAATGGCTTCAGTTGTCTTGCTTACAGAGTAGTTCTCATACTACCAGTGCTGATACCCATAGATGACAGACAGTTCTCTCCATGCTTTTGCATTGAGTTATGCCTTTTAATGATTCTAGCTTTTGAATGCAGCCTGCTTTTGAGTGAGGATGAGGGCATAAAATGGGAGTTCTGTTATGTTTCATGCTCTGATCTCTTCAGCAAAGCCCTGAAAGCTGAGACCTTTCAGTCTGCATGAAGAATGCTCAGTGCATTTTTTTTTTCTTCAGCAAAGGGTGAAATGGATGATATAAAAGTTTCTTCAGAGTATTTTTTCACAACAGCTTAATTTCTTGGCATCACTCTGCCTAGTCTGAAAGCTACCATGATAGACAGGAACAAGATCAGTGATGATGGATAGTTATCACATTGTAATAGAGATTCCTCCACCCAGCACTTGTTAATTTTCCCTTTCTTTTGCCTACCACACTTGTGGAAGGGGTCAGACAGACTCTGATAGAGTCAGATAGACTCTCACTGGAGAGGAATATCAGAATAAACTTGAGATAACTAAGTATTCAAAGCAGAATACATTAGTTAGTTCAGTGGTACTGCTCCTGATACTTGACCAGGTTTATTTACAGCTTGTATGGAATCAAGGTAAATGTAAGCTATGAACTACCATGGAGAATTACTTTAAGAGATATTCCAGGTATGAGAAAATTTAATTTTGTAAGAAATCTCATCTCAGAAGAAGAATGTTACTTATGACACCTTTAACAGTGAAAGTAAATAATAAACCATTTACATTACAGAATGCTAAAACAAAGATCTGGATAGGTTTGTTTTTGTTGTTTTGTTTTGTTTTGAAAGAGATTTTCGTACTCCAATGAATGAATAAGTAAAATCAAAGCTGAGAATAAAAAAAGTACACTCTTTTCCTTGAGAGAATTGAAAACATAGATGATGGTTAACAGTCTTGCAAAGCCAAATACAACACTTAATTGACTGAGCTTTGACGTGAGTGAAGTGAGAACGAAATAAGGCTGGTAATTGGAAGTAAACATACTGCATGTATTTCTGGAAATATAAAGTAGGAAAGGGAAAGGAACAGACAATGGTAACAGCTAAATGACAATGAAGTATCAGTAAAACATTTCAAAGTAGTATCGCAGTAATAAGTCCTCTGAAGGATTTGGTTAATGTTTTGAAACATTGGAAACATAAAAACTACCCTTAGTTTTTACTGTATTAGAAAGTTCATTTGTATGAATATCATCCTGGTACTCTCATTGCTGGCACTGTTAATACTTGTCTCCGTAATCAATCTAGAAGAGAAATCATGTGCTAATCATAACAGAGCAATATGATAAAAATCATGATAAATGCCAATCTTTAGTCAACTGTGCCACTTGGATAATGAATAATATCCATTTTCCATTAAATAACTGAGCCAAAATGTTGAAGATGGAACATTCAGGCATAGCAAATACTTTTTAGAAAAACAATACTTTGTGAATGCTGTCCCAGTTAAATTAATGTATTCTATTGTATATCTCTACTAATTTGCTTTTTCTTTCTGACTGACATCTGGAATCAACATTCCCTATGTGTCCTTTGTAATGCTTTTCACTATTTGAGGTACAAAATATAAATGGTTGTGTTTCACTCCTTTTTTTTATCTTCCTCTTCTGCTGCATACATTAGACCTCTTACTCTCTTTGTTATACAGTTAGGCACCCAAGCTGGGGATGGGGCATGCTGTGAGAAGTAGGTGTGCTAGATGGGGTCAGGGCGCATCTTACTGTGTCCACGGAATTACATCCGACTAGGCTAGGATGGGCTCCAATAACTTTCCTCTGATGTTCCCAATGTCATCTACCAGCTCAGGGTGGAGATTTGATATCCAGTTGTCAGCAGTGGGATCATTCCAGAGCTGAAATTGAAATTCTTAAGTCTTGCCAGTCCTCTCACAGGCCTCCCTTAGTGACTTATCCCAGGTCAGAGCAGGAAGACAGTCCATTTGACTACTGCTTACACAAGTAACGGCAGAAGTGCTTTTCAGGGTTGGATTGTTTAATTTCGAATGTAGTCATAAGATTGTGGCCTATGTTCTTCATGGGAAAGGAGGGTCATTAATCAAGTTGCAGGTTTTTCAGTTCAGAGATTAGTTGTGATGGGGAAGATCAATAATGCACATTCACATCAAAGATACATAGTAGAACAGGTAAGCAGTGAATGGGTTATATTTGCTGGTCAAGTCAAATATCTTACACAAAAAAATGCTTCCAAATTCAATGATTCAGCACTTTGTTTATTTTTATCTACATAATTTCTACTCCTGTGGATGTGTGGTTTTTCTTGCATTCATTTCAGTGATTCGTATTTCTGCAGAGGTAGGCAGCTTAAGAGATACATCTTGACAAATTTTGATCATATAAATATTACAGAAGTACAAATTAACAAAGAAAACTAATAGCAAATGCAATTCATTTATTACGACAAATCAAGAAACACTTAAAAATATCTTTGGTCTCCAGGAAAAATATGTTCCGTGCTATAGTATTGATTATTTTTAATAATTCTTTCAAGTTGGATGCTGTGGGATTTTGCTGTACAGGCAGCAATAATATGATATTACTTTTTTTTTTTTTACATTTTTTTTTAATATTGGGATAATAGACTGTGTAAGACAGTTAATTTAATTATTAGTTGGAACTCATCAGGTATTCTTGCTGGAAATTCCCGTGGTTGAGAAGGTGTTTGCTTTTGCAAAAGCTGTGTAAAAGTGATTGCATAGTGTTTACATTTATCCCTGTGAAAAGATGTCAAATTTCAGCATTATTAGTTTTGAGTAGCAGAAAAATTTCAGTGTTTGTAGAGGGGCACAGAGACAAAGACATTTCCATAACACCTTTCGTGTAGCTGTTGAATTTCTGTGGGGGCTACTCGTGCCTATCACAACAGCAGTGTGTTGCTCATCTCTGTATGGAAGATCTCCCTCCCAGATCCTCCAAAAGATACCTTGTTAGGATTTTGAAATGAAGTGAGGCTGGAACATCTTTTTGAAATGGTGTGCAAGTTGCTGTGAGCAATTTTGAGAAAAACACGAGTTGATAGTGGTGTATTTCAGACTTGAAAGATGAAGCCTAGCCATGGAGCTATGGGAACAAATAAAGGTAGCTCATACTCTATTGTACAAGAAAAGTCACAGATTGTTCTAAATATCATTGTAATCATAATTTGAGTAGTCACCTGCAAAATAGAAATAGCGTTTTGTATTCTCTGCTTTAAAAATGAGCTTAATTGATACCTAACGGAGATTCAAAAAGTATAGAGTCCATAAAATAGCAACTGTCAATTGTTAAAGGTTATTGAAGAGGAACAGAGGAAATGGGTTTTATATGGTTTGTTGCAATTTGTCTTGTCAGTTCATCATGAGTTTCATTAGAGCTGAAGTCAGATTATTGTCTACACTGTACAGAACACAGGCTGAGCAAGACTTCCTATAATAGATTACTCATTTTTCTTGTTACAGTCTAATTATTTCTGCCTCCTACACATTTCTTGAAATTTTCCTTCGCTAAATGATGTTTTTCTTAAAAGAAGAGCAGGAAACCTGATGGATATTTGACTTGTATGCTGGAGAGATTATTATGAGTTTCAGCGATAAAATGACAATTTGTTTCCATAAAGACACTTCTTGTTTGTTATCCCATGTTTTTCAAAATGGAATTATCATTTTAATCCCTGGGTTAGGGTGGATAAAGCTGAATCACAGCGTAGTTCAGAATATAGCTGAAGTTGTGCAGCAAGTAACTGACAGTTCTGGGAATAAAGGTTATGAAATGATCTGTGTTAATTGATTTTATAACAACAGTGGAAGCAACAGTATCAAGACATCTTTGATGCTGAAAATGAGAGATGACAGCCGATTGAAAATTTCTGTTGATGAATCTGGTGAGGTTGCAGTTTTATAACCAGGACAGTGTGTTAGGGATAAGATTAAATTTAGTGATGATTCACTGGTAAAAGCAATCTCTTCAAAACAAGAGCCTTGTTACTTGTTAAATAACACACCAATCCAAATTATATAATGTGGGCAATTTAATAAGCACTGGCTGCGGCACCTGGTGATTGAGGTATGTGCAATGCTGGCTGTGGCCACACCTGAGGTAGTTGAGAGATTCCTTGTCAACTGGCAGGGCTAGAGTCCTGTCACATTGTTCTCTGGAGATACCTAATTCTTGTCACTTACTACATGTTGAGACAGATTTTGTAATAGTTTTGTAGTCTTTTGACAACGAGATGTTAGGTGAGGTGAATGATTTAGGAAGCAGGGCTTCTAACACGCTTCTCAAATTCAGAGATTTTTAGCACATATGTTTTATTTTCAGACTGTTTCCGCTTATGAGCCAAAAGATGTTAGTGGAAATTCTATTGGATCTCTTCAAATTTTGAATGGGTGAGGACTGAAATGTCTGAAAATAAAGAAAGCTAATATAAATCAAGACAGACAGAAGTGATGTGGGAGATGACAATAGATGTGAATTCTGTAACACGAAGATAAAATCCTTTCCATCAATTGAAAAGATGATGAATTATATTCAGTGTTGCAACCATTCATTAAATGTTTCTTGACATTGCAGTGTTCAAATTTTTTACTTAGGGGCCTTGACAGCTCCAGGAGAAAGTTTGCTTCAGGAGAAATTCCCCAAAGCAGCTGCACATTCAGGGGGAGTTCTGGTGGCTGTGCTTCTTTTATGTGCATGCCTTTTTCTTTCTAACACACAATTCTGAGTCAGTGGGATGTGGCTACTGCCACTCAGGTTACTTTGAAAATTCAGGGAGTTGATAGAGTTAACAGGAATGGAGCTCCTGTTTGTTTTCGTGGAGTTAAGAAGTTTAAGGCAAGAAGAGACCACTAAGTTGCAGAACTGGGCTATGCATAATACAAGCCATGGGATTTCATCTAGTTAATTACAGCTTTTCCTGTAACCACAGAGACTGTTTTTCCACAAGATGATTTTGTTTGGAAACATTAAAAAAATGGAGAATAAACAATTATCCTCAGTATCTTGCTCTCTGAGTTACATCCCTCATTATTAAAAAGGCACTTAGTAAATTGTAGTACAGGGCTCTTTAAATATCTCTTTAAAACATATCTTGTCATTGAATATTATGTTGAAGAGGCTTAAATAAAGAGACTTAAACTGACCTTTAACCAGGACTGCTTATTTTTACTACCCCAAAAAAAAAAAAAAAAAAAAAAAATCTCAAAATACCGAGCAAGACAGACTGGTGATTTTTTTTTTTCTTTCATGTATTGAAATTTACTTCAGTTTATTTTGATTTTTTTTTTTTAGTTCATGTCTTTAATGAATGTACTGTGCTGCTCATATGAATGCTTCAAAATCAGAAAGGGGGAAGCAGTTGTTAAATTAATAAATGTTATTTTAAAACTCCAGAAATTGGTAGAGAGATTCAGAGAGGATATCCCATCTGCCACTAGTTTAATTAAATCAAAAGCCCCAAATGGAAACAATCGAATATGCACAATACCAGAATTCAGTGAAAGTATTCTATTAACTGATGTGTATGTTCAGAGGAGTTATTTTCATTAGAAAGTTAAAATAGTCTGAAACTACTCTATTCCCTGTTGTCCAATGTGTGCTGTGTTATATGAAGTTATTGAAGTAAACAGATAACCTTTTTCTGAACCATTGTAATCTTATTTAGTCATGTTTGGAATGTGTGTGTATTGTATCGTGTAGCCCTCAAGCCATTCAAGTTGTTTTTAAAAACCTGGTTAGCTTTCTTACCACTGTTTTTTGAGAACTTTGTTTCCTTAGATCTTAATGTTTGAATTGCTGTTTAATTGAGCAAGTGACATTTATTGGCTCTATGGTTTGCAGCATTAAATAATCATTAACAAAATTTTTTTGTGAGTGTATGACAAGTATGCTGTTAAAAACTCCCTGTAGAATGACTAGTAATTCAATATCTTAAGACTGTGCTAAGACATCTGCAGATGTCAGTATCAAATAAAGTGGGATAGAAATCAATGGGCATTGTGAATTGTGATTGGAGGGAATTGAAAATGTGTACTGATATCTAGCATATCATGTGAACAGAAAGTGAAAGCTGATGGGTGTCAGATCAGTTCTTATAGTACATTTTGAAATTGTGTGGGAAATTTCTTGACTATACTCATTTCACATTTCAGGGTCTTCCAGTTCTTAATGTATTTCTATAGGTACCTCATCACTGTCACTACCAGTAGGTTTTTTCTGTCTTTCCTTTTTCTTTCATAGCTCCAAGAACTGATATACAGAAACATATACGTTATTTTCCATAAATATAATTAATCCAGGCAAAAAAATCTATAGTTACTATTTGGGTATGAGAAATGCAGTAAAAGCTGTCTTCAGTTTTTATGTAGTCCTTTTTCTGTTCAAAACTTGCTGGCTAGATACAGTTTTTTCATAATTGTAATAATTTAATGTTTTGGTCACCTTTTTCAAAAAACATTGTGTTTTGTATTCAAGTCGTATAAATACGTATGCTGAGAATACTTCATGTTTTTCTTTACTGGTAATCATAGGATATGCTGTGCTGGAAGTGCAAACAGTTTCCACAGGAAATCATATCCATTATCTGTGATGCTAGAGGGGTCCTTCAGTGTTTCCTCTCTACATACATACTCTAACATGTAGATATAGATGACAGAAAACATAAACATGCTTCTGTTCTACTGCTTAGATTCACTTGCATTGAGCACCTTGCTATCAGTGTGAAAGGTCTAAATTTTAGTAATTTATATTTAATCTTTCCAAGTTTATCAAATTACTGGCTAATCTTTGAAGAGCTGGAGAACACTGTGCCTGAATGAAGTATAGAACAGAGGCAAGAGAAACGTACCTGATATATATACCTGATACATGAAAAAAAGAAATGCAACTTCTCTTAAGGCTAGCAAAATGAAAAGATGACCTTACAGCAATTTTGGTAAGGCACCAATGAAGTTTTTAAGTTATGGCAAATTCATTACGGCTAGTGAGTGAGAAAAGTCCCTGGAGGGTATTTTGGAAAAGGGAAGTACAAGATTTTGCAGTCATAAAAATAAAAGGTACTTCCCTGAAAGATGCCAAAATTTAATTCAGAATTTGACCCTTGGAGATATGTATTAATGACCCCTGCTATCCATACATTGAGACAGGGCAATGAACAGAATTATTATTTAAATGCCAAATGATTATGGATGAAATAATGGTGAGCAGAAGGCTTGTGTCAATTATGGCCTGGGACTTCTGTATAGCTAGCTCTGAGATTCAGTCTAGGTCCTCATCTGCTCTCATGAACGTGCCTCTGCTGTTCTGGGCACATTGTAGTGAGTTGTTTGAGCCACCTGTCCGCTTGATTTTATTTTCTCTAAGGAAAAATGGATTATAGGCTAACATAAGCAAAAATATTTGCATACACAATGATCTAATGACACCAAGATGCAGGAAAATACTGAGATGCTGCTGCACTGAAATTCAATTTTTTACATATTACAGGATTTAATGATAAAAATGAGAAAAACTCGCACTCTCAAATCTTAAGTTCATTTCAAAAAGATTGGAAATTCAACCACTGTATACTTTAGAAAAAGACTTTCAATGCATGTCGTGATATTAATCCAGCTTACTTTCAACACAGGTATTCTCGTATTAAAAATAAAACAGTGTTCATGTTATCTAAATCACTAGCCCACATGGAATTTAGATTAGTTAGTTGCATAGATTTTAATAAAGAGAAATTGACTCCATATTTGTGATTATTTCAGAATTACAGAGCTTATTCAAAATAGCATAGAGATCCTAGCTGATGTGCCTGAGCCATGATGAGAGCACTGAAGGATATCATTCACCTAATAACGATAACTCTTCATCTTTAATTAGCTGAGAAGGTCTGAAAGGTGGAAGAATAATTAGCTCCTGAAACATTTTCAGAGGTAGCAACATATGTTAAAGATAAAGCAGATCCAACACAGTCATATTGATGAAAACTCCAATGTGAGTACCTTGCTGGTGAATAGAGTGGCTTATTTGTCAAATGGTCTTTTGAGAATAGTTCTATACTTCTAAGGATATAAGATACAAGGAACTGCATTTATTGTGGAATAGGTCCCACTTCCAATTGCTTTATATGTATTTATGGAAATAAGTAAGGAGTATGAGGGAATCCTGTGGACTATATAATGTTTACAGAGCACTAAAAAATGCTGTTAGATGCCTTGGTACTGATATAGTTTTAAAAGACTTCAGTGATAGATTTAAACTCTTACAAAAACACTTTTGATCATAAGTCAGAGAGTTCGACTGTAATGTCATTGCTAGTATAGTGTGTGATTAACATTCTTGTCCCTTGATTTGCAGTTTGTCTCTCCTGATCAAGCTGTTACTAAAAAACAATTGTTCAATCACAGTAGCTATCTATTCAGTTTCTTGTACAGCAAGTAAATCTAAGTTTTGGATACATGTAAGGACTTTTATATCAAGTTTATTTTCTGTATGTTTTGCACTCATGTATAGGCTTGTACTGAATGACTATGGTTGATTAATACATTTTCCTTCTCTCTGTTTTGATCCTCTTGTGACTATTTCCAAGTTTCGTATTTTTGGGCTGTGAAACTGGATTATTTTCCTTTGTACCCAAATTTCACCATTTGTAGAATGGGGCTGTTGATGTGGATCTATATATGAAAAGCTTATTTTGAAAAATGCCATGCAAGGAATTTTTATTACAAATTTATCTTCTGGCAGAATTGAGTGGGTACTACTGCAAAAAAAAACTGTAAAAGTGTTGTCCTCTCCAATACATTTTCAGGGCTAAAATAAGCAAGGAAACGTAGAATACTGGGAAGAGAAGAAAAGTAGAGGCATGACATAGAAGGCTAGAATGGTAAATACCATTCTTTTTCTTACATAAGACAGGAGGGCATCTTGTGTCTGAGCAAGTGGATGTGAAATAGGCCTAGGGGAATGAGGCAGAAAACAGCAGACAGAGACAGTAATAAGACACTATCTGGAGCAACAACAAAACAGATGGTTCAATGGCCCCTCTGTCCACTCCAGAGAATACACAATTACTTACAGGACAAAGTCCATCTGCTCCTATAATAATCTGAGAATTCATCACGACTAAAGCTGCAGTGGGCTTTTTGCCAGAAATTTAAATTAACTTGATCCATTCCCTATAGAACCATCTAAAAAATCCAATCTTCTTCAGCCTTTAACCTTCTGTAACAGGTTCGCCTCTTGCCTTAAGACTGGAAAAATAGAAGAAACTAGTGCCACCTGTTAGCTTTGGGAAGAACGGCCTCTGCTATTGGAAACTGCTGCAAATGAACTAAGCAGCCTTAAACTTTTAGGGGCCACCCTGTTGACTTATTTGATATTCTGGCGCTGTGACATTGTCTGAGGTCAGACAGATAAAGGAGATAGCATGCAAAGGTATATAAAAGCATGAAAGGGCAGTATTTTCAGGACACTAAGCTGAGGATTGTACTGTTCTCAAATGGAGCAGGTGATTGTGCTATAAACAGGAGCTTGTAGATGGCGGAGAAAGAAATACAGTTAGACTGAGATAACACTGAAAATTTGTATGGTACAGCAGTGATATTTTTTGATTCAGGTTCCATTAAGTCATTGCTTTCTGCCTTCTGTAGTCTTTTACAACTAAACACCAAGATGGATGCAACAATAGTCTCTCAGTGCAGGATGGGAGCTCGTTTGCTGCACAAGTGCAGTGACTATGCAAGGTGTATATTAGTCTTAAATGGGGTTGAAATGGTGAGACTGAGATAGGGGGAAGAGCAGTATCAAAAGTTATTTCAGTTCAAGCTGCAGTTTTCTGGAAGCGTTCTTTGAAAATATTAGTACTTTCTTAATTTCTTTCATGTCCATTGGTCACTCTGGAGAAATTTCTGAGTCAAGTAATGTATACTGTTAATTCCTTTCTAAAATTGCATCCTTTATGCACTTTATTGTCATTTTCAGCTTTGATTTGGCTTTATCTTTTGTAAGGGTATGTGTCGTTCCAGCATGCAATTGGTTTACAGAAAACCATTCAACCTTTTTAACCATTTATTTTAACAAGTGAAGAGGAATGATTGCTACCTGCAGGTGACAAAAGGATAGAAAAGGAGTGAAATGGAGCAATATATTTGAATATAAGACTCAGTTATCTGTGTATGAAACTAATACTCTTCTAAGGAATAAGCAAGATACTTCTTCCTCAATCGGGTAAACAGACCTGCGGAATGAATGCTTCCTCTAATACAACTTTTCTAATCTAACCTTTTTTTAGCTTTCCTACAGCTGTGTTTCAGCTAAGTTTCTAATAACCAACTGCCAAAGAAAAAAGCATATGCATAGCAATATGTTTTTGAAATCTGCAATTTCAGACCATCATTGCTTCAATTTCAGGTGTTTTGACAGGCTATAACCTGTCCTTCATGAAACAATTGACAATTTTGCAGGCAGGAACTTTGCAAATAGCCTGAAAAATGGGCAGCTATTATTTTCAAAATATTATTTAAAACGTGAAATCTAAAACTAAAAAGTATAGGTGTTCTTATTTTGAGTCATAATCTTCAGAGCAGCGGATATTATTGTTGTGATTCTACCCAGTGGTATAACTCTAAGTAAAGACTTTGACCAGTGAGCACTGACCAGTGTAACATTTATGGAGAGAGGAAGATGCACCACTTATAGGAATATGGAGTGAGCATACTGGATGACTGGAAAAAAAAGAAAAAGGAAATATAATTAAGCATTTAAAGCTGACATTAATGTAGTCATGGTGTACTTGCTTTAGTAATAATGAAAGATCCCAGTACAGGGAATTTCATACTTCAGCCAGAAGCTCCTGTCTTGGTGGGTTTGCATTTTTAAGTAGTAACCTAGAGAGTGACCTGAAAATGTCACATTGCTTCTATCTGTATCATTATTTTTTTTTTCTGTTAAAAAGATGTCATCTTATTTTGCAAGTTTAAATGAAAGAAAAAAAGTGAATTGCAAAGTTAAAATCTCCGTAAGATGTTCAGCTTGTTCATGAACATCTTTTCTTGTCAGATACATACCTTAATATATTTATAAATGTGTTAACTTTAGTCCTGTTAAATTTTTTGGCTGTCAATGAAGCCAAAACAAAAAAATTGTTGAAGTTGGCTTTTAATAAAGTGATGGTTTGCTCAGCCCGAGGACAGATCTTGGATGGAATGTGGAGTCACTGAGAACACACACTGTTTCAATAGGGGTCTTGAAGTGTTATATAACTACAAGGGCTGCTCTGAAAGTAACATTTCCCATTTTACGGACCAAATATGTCAGAGGCAGGTTTTGGTGGTATGGAAGTAGAGGCTGAACCTTCCCGCCAGTATTCAATTCCATTTTGTTGCTGTGTGACAGGTGACAGTAGAGGGGCAGTCTGACCGAATGGCATCTGACATGGAAGTGTGTATGAAGCAAAGGTGTGTCATTGAAATCCTCAATATAGAAAAAATGGCACCCATTGACATTCATTGATGTTTGCGGAATGTTTATGGAGACCAAAGAGTGGATGTGAGCAGAGTGAGAAATTAAAGCTAAGACAAACTTTCATGTGAAATTTTCAGTATTTCACTGAAATACTGAAAATAATTTTGTCAAAAAGAAACCAAAATTCCATAGAATTTAAAAAAAAAAGTTTGAAGTTGAACAAAGCATTTCATTTTTTAGTAACATTAAAATTATATTTCTGTGAGTGTTACTTTTGTCACTTTCACAGAAACATTTAAAACTGATAGTAAGCAAATGTAAGTAAAATTTTGCATTGAAAATAAAAAGATTTTGTTTAAAAATGTGGAAATTAACTAATAGGTAATTAGTAGTGTAGGAACACTTCTACAATTTATTTATTTATTTATCTGTTTTCTATCTTTGAAAGTTCAGTAGCAAGTATATTCTGGCAAGTAAGATTACACGCATATGTGTATTTCTTTTCTGTGTTTAAATTTTCTCTTATTTCTATTAAAGCTGCATTTTAGGTCATGTCACACAACTGTGAGTGCACACTTCTGAGCAAAGCCAAATGTCAGTTTTGCTGATTTAGGTGTATATAGCTGAGCTGCAGCATTTTGGCCAGCTTTCTTGGTTCCTGTGTGGTTCTTGCAATGCAGTCTGTACCTGTATCCATGTGTGCGACACTGGTATGCTTTGATGCTGAGTCCACTGCACTTCCAAACCACCCTGCCTCTGTTTACGCAAGTCATTACATGTCACTGGAGCACAGATATACCTCTGGCTTTCTTTTGCTTCAGAACTTTAAATGGATACATTCTTAATACTTTTAAGACTAAAGATAATTCTCTCTGCAGGGATTGTGTCCAGGCATGCATCATCCTATGCCCCCAAGCAAACCAAGGTAGAGGGATATGCGCACAATATAAGAATGCTCTGCTGAGAGATTAATTTTTTCCCATTAAGACCCCAAGTATACCTCAGTGATTCAGTGGTGCATAAGCTTTTTATGGGCTGTCAGCATACAGTTCTATTTTATCTGTATTGACTACTGCGCAAACATCCCCAAATTCTATCTAGTGACTGTGGAAGGTATTAACTTCTATCAACACTGTGCATGACATCTTAGCATCCCCTGTGTTTACAGTTTGTAATGAGTGCTTCATTAAGATTTCTGTGTACGTTTGCCATTTCTGCAACACAGCAGGGATACATTAGGATAATATAAATTTTTTATAAATCACATGTAGGAATTAAAACAGTTGGCACAAAGTAACTACCTTCAGATAGGAGAAAATAAGATTTCAAAGCAATTGTAGAGCATTTAATATATCTGTTTTTTTTTTTAAGGCTTTATGGCTTCAGTTCAAAACCAGGTGATTTTACATGCAGCTCTGATGGGAAAGCAATTGTAATTCACTATTGAACAACTATAATAATAGTTTATCTTTTCATTTTCTCTTAATTCTCTGAGATGACACCTTCACAACACACAAAATTAGGCTTTCTTTTTTATTCTCTTCCAATCTGGTGAATGTCTTAAACTTCTTAAAGCCTCCCTCCATCTAGCTGGAATGGTACAAAGAAACTATTTGAATGCCTTCCTCCTGTTTTGGAATAGCAGAATGTCTAATCTGCATACAAACTATATCCTTTGGACATAATGACTAAAAATGCACTGCCTGTCACTAGTTTTGAAAGGTTTTAAATACTTGTGCCCTGCAAATTTCAGATTGCTTTGGATGGACAGAATTTATCAGATGGCCAGGAGGTTAAGTTTTGGAAGTTATACAGGGCTTTGACAATTCTCCATTTTCCCTTTATTCCTATGGGAGTTAGCTCCACTTTTAATTTAATGTAGCTCAAATGCAATTTCTGGGAAAATAGGCAAACAAAATCAACAGACTATCTTTTGGATACTTGAAATCTTTTCTCTCCTTGTCTGTGTCAGAAGCCTTGTGGATGTGCATGTGACAAGCACACCAAGACATGAAGACATGCAGGAAACCAGCAGTAAATAGTGTCATGCAACACACAAACTGAAACATTGTCTGGCTTTATAAAAAAAGAGGAAATCACACTGCAGAAAAAGAGCAGGAGCATGCATCCTCTCTCTTTAACTATTGCATGCATAATCATGCAAAATCTGAATTTTCCTGTGAGTGATTGTAATGTATCTTCCAAAACTTAAATAATGGGCTATCTACAGATAGTGTTCCCAAGACACACAGCTTTTGGATGTTTGTTCTGTTCCTTGAGTTTGACATTTTCATGGCAACTGAGCAGTGTGCTTCCATGGAGTGAACAATACAGTGGTTCATATTAACTCAAAATAGTGTCTGTACTTATTATATTGACTTGCATTAGAAATGTACTTTTAGGGAGTCACAGAAATGCTAAAAATAACTTGTGTCCCTTGTTCATTCAGTTTTCAAAACAGAAATGTGACTAACCTTGGCCATAACTGCCGTTGTACTTATGATGCATCTGTCTACATGTATTCTGAGCATATTTTCAGTTATGGTGATTATAATGTTATCAACTATTAGGTCTACATGCTAAGAATGACTGATGTTATTCAGAGTACATGTCAAGAATTCAAGGTAAACCTTCAAGTATTTTATGCTGATGTGGATGTGCCTAGCATTAATACCTATGGTATGAAGAAAACCACAAAGGAGAGGATATTTTAAGGCCAGTACCCACTAACAAAATAGAACAGTGTCAGTCTTAAGACACCCCATGGCTGGTGTCTGGCTTTTGCATTATTAATTTTTTAACTGAGAAGAAAACAAATAATTCAGGAGACCAAAGCCACTTATTTTTGTCAGTCTTATTCCTCTCTCCATTAAGATAGCGCTGTTGTGGGAGAAATGCAGTGCTCTAACAGGATTTAAATGCAACATAAATGTTTATTGGAATTTTCAGAGGCCCTTGGAGAGAGACGAAACCAATATTTTTTGGCATTCCAGTGAGTGACTTAAATGAAACCAGGCACCAAACATAAGTGTTACATGAAAAAACGTGCTCCAAGATGCTGAGAAATGGATAAGCAGATTGATTGCATCTGGACTGAGTCTTGTGCAAACCTTAATCAAATAATCTTAGATTTGTGTTGTTCACTCACCCTCTGTCTCTGAGTTTTTTGCCTACTTAACTCTACATATTCAGTTCGTGGCAGTAAATGAGTGAGTGTTGTCACAGGCTGTGGCTCTAGCAGTGATCTGTCTGTGCTTGGTTCTCTGCAGCATAATGCAATAGCTGATGACAATTCTGTGTCATACACTTTCCCCTCATCCTCTTGATCCCATTCTGCCTCTCCTTGCTGGGGTAATACAACAGATCAGAGTAGTTTGTTCTTTCAGAAATTTGCCACGATGTGTTCGTACACGGGTCATGTGTGTTAATGCTACCTACAAAAAGGAGAGCTGAACTCTGGGATCCTGTCTGAGATTTTGTTGTTTTTTTTTGAAATGAAATACAAATGGGCAGAGTTTCAAAAGACATGGAAGATCATAGGGAAGCTGTTCCTTGATGTTCTGCTGCATGTCTGTGCAGCATCTGTGTACTGTGTAACAGCTGTCATTCTGTGGGTCCTGGGGTGGCACTGATAGGGAGTCACTTTTCTTTGAATGATGCCACAGCGCTTGAAGATTTACCTAAGAGAACACAGCAGTGCTAGATGGTGTAGCACAAGGAGCTGAACCAAGCCTGCCATGAGATGGCTCAAACTGACAAGCCAGGATCATGGCAACAAATAGAACCGTTATCACAGTATCGTAAGATGTGTTTAAAAATCATAGGCTAATATTTCTTCCTAATACAAGAAAATATAAATTTGTTATAGTCTATGGCTGGTTTAGTAAACTACAGCATAACCAATGGGATGGATCGAGGATTTATTTCAGTGCTCCATGGTATCTGTATGGGAATCTTTACTGACTTGGACTGTTTCAGTGTAACGTCTATAGAAAATTTCTAAAAAGTGGTCTCTCTTCCCCCTTCTTTTTACCTTTCTTCTCTTTTCTCTCCTCCATGTGTGCATATTGTTGATGAGTGTTTTACCTGCCAGTGTGTTAGGAAGGCTGTCAAAAATCACTCTAGTTAGGATTGATTTTACCTCTCAGTTTAAGAAAAAAACCAGCAAAATCAGAAAGCTAATCCTGACAGTAAATGATGCAGTAAGACAAAGTGCTTAGAAATCTGGATTTGAAACATTTAGAAATGCACATCAAAACACATATTAATAATTCCCAAGCTATAACTAAAGATTTCCCTCCATTACAAGCTAATTTTTAATGTCTATTAGGAACATATTTTTTTGTGTGTGTTTATAGTAGTCTTTTGATGAATGCAAGGGAAGCAATTTGAAATCTTCAGATAGAAATGTTTATTCAAAGAAAATAGACATTCATCAAAAATAAAAGGAACCTATATGTTCTGTGACAAGTGTTTTGATCATTTCTTACTGAAGAACGTTGCACATTGTCTAATTATCTGCTCTCCAGGATTTGTACAATCCTGTATTTGCAAAAGGAAGTCTTATCCTTGTATCTTTATCAGCCTTTTCTCAGCCTGAAACCTCATGAAAACCTCCTTTGATTACCTGAGAAGAGCAGATACAGAGGTAGCTATAGAAACATTCATCCTCATCCTCTACTATACACGTTTGTTCTGGCTCAGATCGTCTACATAGGCAGATCCTTTTGTTTTCTAGTATTTGATTTGGGAACCTCTTTCCAGAATGACACTGTAGTTTTTTGTATAGTTATCTAGATGTTTTGAACTTTGAATTTATTCTTGTGTCTGTTACTAAGTCTCAGGTGACTGCATTCAACAGTCATTCATTCAGCAGTCTCTGTTTTTGCCCCATTTCCCACTCTTCCCTATGCCTCTCAAACATGCCTGCTCTTGTCTTGATACTTACAGAGAAGGAGAAAAAAAGATCAGTGCTCTTTCTGGGAATATCCCAGAGATACTTTAAGTCAAAAACCATAACAAGTTGGGTCTTAAAAATTCCTGATGAATGCTTTTGCTATTTTCTGTACCTTTATTATGTATTCATGTGTAGCCCCAAGATACTCAGAACTGACTATCTGAATGTAAGAAGAGGATAATGATTCAAAATCCTCCCTAAATGAATCTGTAAAGTTTTAGCCAATAACCTAAATCCTGTACTGGTAATATTATCAACTCTGTATTTCTTTTATGCTTGACAGTGTATCTCAGTAAGCATCAGGAAACTGTCTGAAATAATGCTGTTTATTGCAAAATGTAATTGCAAATTAAGATGTTTTATATTCCAATTTATAAAGCAGTGGTTCACATACGACTGTAAAAGCCATTTACAGAATGACCTGTAAGTATCAACATGATGCTACATTCTAATAAAAGAGGAGAGAGGCTGGAAGGAGATAAGAGAGGTAGTGACTCAGAGAAGAAAGACAGTTCAAATAAGAGTAAGCAAAGAGCACTCAGTTGTGAAGGAAGGAGCTACAGATTCTCAAAATGTCTAATACAGATACTAAAACTGTGGAAGAAAGCTTCAAATAACACACCTGGAACATAAGTAATAATAAAAATAGTACAGACTGGACTTCAGTTAGGGAGAATTAATCTTTATTTAACTAGATGTATTAATCCCTGTATTTATGTAAGGATGAAGCGACTGAAAGTTTCCGGTGTCTTATGTGTAAGATACTGTTTTTCCGTGACAAAAATTAAACACTGTAAAATTAGACAAGGGTGACTAGGGTGTTCAGAGGTTAAACAAGGTAAGTTCATTCTTCCCCAAAGTGCTAAGCTGTCAAGTAGTGGGTTGCTTTTGGTAGTTTCAAAGGGAAAGAGTATGGTGTCCTTATGGGAAATGTGGATGTTTGAGTAGATGAATAAGGGAGGTACTGTGGTCATTAGAGCGAAAAACAGCACAGGAAGAAGTTCTGACATTTCTTTCTCTAACCCAGTTCTCTGTCTAACTTTCTTCACCTGCTTCTTCCTGGCTGAGTCTTTAGAGAGCTGATGCCCAGTCATTCTAAACTATAGGATATTATGTGATCTAGAGATCTGCTATGTAGAACAGGCAAGAGAGATCTTTAATGCTATCACATAGAAGTACTCCCTTTTTTGCTGAAGGTGAAGACATCTGATGGCTTGAATGTTCGCTTGAAAAAAGTTGTGCATAAGCATTTGGCTAAGGTTTGGGTGTGCTAAGCTATTATCCACAATGGAGAAGGGGAAAGCATAGAGTGTGCAGACTAGAAGTAGGAAGGCAACACTGAGATTTTCTTTGATACTAAAGGGTTGAAAGCAGGATGTTGACATTTATTACAGAGCTGGAAGAAGAGCATAGATGTAGGTAGAGTTTGCTAATCTATGGTGAAAAATAAAGCAAATTAGAGCATGAGACAGAATGAATTGTATTAGCATTAGAAAAGTTTCTTGCATGCAGAGAAAGAATCCAGACAACTTTCCTGGTCAAAAGAGCCTGAGCACAAACTCTGTCCAATGACAATTTGTGATCAAAGCAGTGAGCCTGTTCTGTTTCAAGGAGAGGAAAGGTTATCTGAGAGAATTCCAGCTTAATTTGGGGGATAAAACAGTCCATAAACCTAAGATTATGATCCTCCAGCAAGTTTTCTACTATGTCTTTGGATAAGCTGTATTCAGTGTGCTAGTTGAGAATTTCTTTATCTTTGTTATTCTCATTATTGGTCATTGTCAACACTCTTTTAAGCTGTTTGTTATCTCTTCTGCAAAGTGGAATTAATTTTTCCTTTTGTTCCCTGAGTGTTAGGGACTTACCTTAGCTTATCATACAGGTTCCTTCTACAGGTGGTGTACCAGGTGGTACCTACCTTACAGTAGGTACTTGTAATCTGTCTTCCAAGATTTTTGTGTACCTTTCTGTGACTGTTTTCACAATTAAATGTTACTTGGAATCAGTAAATGAAGGTGGATGCATAAAAATGCAGGTCAGCTTCCTCCGACATTTGTTGCACTCACGGTCAAGATATTTTTTTCTGAAGAAGCTGCTTCTCTTTTTGTTCTTCTCTCATGATCTTAATCTTACTCCTGTCAAAACTTCCTTATCTGAATCCTTTTTCTCTCCTTTGTGCTGTTTCAGATACCTCATTTTTCTTATTACTTTGTCAGAGGGATTTTGCATCCTTCAAACTTCAGCTTTTATGGAAAAACATGGCTAGGATGGTTTCTTATGGCTGCGGGAAAATCTGTTGTCACAGTCTTCTTCCACTTGAATGGAAACTGTCAAAGTTTAATTGGTCTCTTTTGTCCCTGTGCTAAGACACAACCCTGGCAGCAAAACATTGGGGCTCACAGTTTAGCATTTATGTTGTGACAGCTCCTCTACATCAACAAGAATTAAGCTCCTAATTGTCACTAGGGCCATGCTTAAAGTATTTTCCTTCTGATTTAGCCTCCTAAAGAATCACAGATGTACATTCCAGTGAACCATTTTATATAAATATCATGAGTAACGTGGTATTATATTTGTAGTCCCTGCTATTGTTACAGTGTCAGATGGAGTGTTTTTAAACCATTGCTGATTTTTTTTTTTTTTTTGCAAGCTGAAGGATCCTTGATCTGTAAGTGCTACATTTAAAATGAGTCATAGAGAATTTCGTATCAGTGGAAAAAATAAAAATAAAACAACTAGGGTTTCCTGGGGTGCTGTTTTATTTGTTCAGTAGTGAAATTCTTTATGGAAAGGTTAGAGTTCTTATTTGAAACAATGTGTTCTCAGAGTACAGAGGTTCAGCTGTTACCTGAGAATATTACAGTAGTGCACAATTACGCTATCTGTAAAGTGCCCTTTAAATGGAAATATTCAACATTTACTGTGAGCATTGTGTGTCTAAAAAGTTAAATAAGATAAGCAATATTTTAATCATATTAATATGTCAGAAACAAATTTAGTTTTCAGTGAACTTTGATTCACAAACGGATACAAGAAGAGATTTTGGATAATGTGTGGTACTAGCAATTGGTGTGTTTCAACATGAGCTAGCAGAATAAAGGAGTGTTTGTGCAGGTGATAATTAGACAGAATTTTTAATTAAAGAATTATCTGTTCTTCTTTATTGTCATGCTGCTTAGCATTCAGCAAGTGGAAAGTAGACTGGCTTCCCCTCTGACTTCCTGGCACTGTGTAACAAGCTCCTGCACAATGTAGCAAGCGGTCCTCATTACTCCTTCCAGACCTTCTCAGCAAGTATGGCTCACTGGAAGGATGGAGAGAGAAGGCATAAAATCATCTGAACGAGAGAGAATCTGCTTACTTGTTTTGGCTATTTATGCTGTAGGGGGGAGGCAAAAAAGAAAAACAACAAACCAAGCCATAGGTGGATGTTTGACTTCAGTGAGCATTTTTGTTGGAGTATATTTTTGACGCAGATTACATCTTGTTCTCCTCTTATAGTGCTTGTCTTTGAGCAATGGAAGTGCAGGAAACTGAGGTGTTCAGCTGTTGCCCTCCTGTACCTGAACAGTCTAGATGGAAAAACAGATCTGTTTGCTGTATTTTTGAGGATGAGGTATTATTACTTGGCTGTCAGTAGTCATAGTAACACTGCTTTCCTGTGGCTGCTGAATGCTTGGTGTTGAAGTTTTCTTTACTTCTGGCAATCTGTTTTTCTGTTTGTTTATTTTTCTTGTCAGAATTTGCTCCCCTGAGATTTTAAAACTAATTTGACAAGTTAGCCTATAATTTAACATGTCAAAAACTGGAGGTGCTTCCACAGTTATTGCACTTTTTATTTGTTGGTGCCTTAGAGTTTATCTTAGTCTGCCAAATTGTTTTAATACCCTAAATTTAGGACAGGTTTCTCAGCTGGTGTTGATGGGCAGAGCTTCAGTAGAGCTCTTAGGGCATGTCTACACAGATGGGTGCAGACATCTGTGAGCTTCTCTGTCCACTGCATGAGCCAGCCAAAAGCAATCCTGTTCTGTTCTGGAAGTTGCAGAGCTGTTTTAGTGTGATACTGTGCCCAAACGTTTATCTACTGCCTCTTTGGCAGAGATTCCAGGTCTGAGCTGGCTCTTGTCTTCCAGCCTGGAAGGTGAACAGGAGTGTTCATGCCTCTCTCCATCCTTCATTTGAGAAGGCATATCCTTGGCTGCTGCTCAGACCTTAGCTCCTGTTACATTTTTGTTACTGTTCCTTCAATGATTTTCACTTACAGGGATTCAGGGATTCACTTACAGGCATTCAGGGATTGTGTTGTTTTATTTTATTTATTTTGGTGCCTGAGATCTGTTTTCTTTCTTTCAGTTACTATCTCCACAAGCCAGATTGAATGGGTCCCCCAGCATGCTCCTTTCGGCAGTTTCCATCACCCATGAGCCCCTTATCACTGGTGTGCCTCCACACCCACGTGGTGTATTTTGTGTGCGTGAAGGGACCAAATCCCAGTCCATGCAGAATGTGTGAATGAAGTAGAGTCCCAAAAGTCTTAGCATGACAAAGGTACCATCTGTGTCTCTGTAAAGCTTGAGGCCCAGTGTTTATAGGCTGTCTTCAGTGCGAGGTGCTGTAAGAAGCCAGAAGCCCGTGTGCCCACAAAGCTTGACTGGTAAGGGTATGTAGATAAGCTGTATGTAACATTGTGCCAGCAAGTTAGGCCACTTCTGATGTATTTGAAGCAGAGGAGCAGTAGGGCTATTGTGCATGGATCTCTGATTTCTTTTTTGGATGGTCTGAAGACACCGGTTAAAAGAACCAGATCAATCTAATGACCTCTGTGAGAAACACTGCAAATATACAAATCAGATTGGGGAATAAGACTTTGATTTTATCCCAGAAACGTGCAGGTGCCTGATAGGGACAGACAGTGAAGCCAGAAAAAGAAAACTGCATATTGAAGGAAAGAAAGAACTGGGAAAAAAACCATAAAGTTAAAGCAGCAACGATGAAGAAAGAATACACAGTGAAACAAATGAAAATAATGAAGAATATTTTGCACAGTTTCCAAATTTTATCATTTTATTACATCTCTAAGGTAGGCAATACTTTCAGAGTCCCTCGGGACAGCATCCTTAGCAATAGCAAAAGCACAGCTCTTGGCTTCACAGCTGTGTGGGGAGAAAGTGAGTAGTTTTCTTAGGTTGCCAACCACACTGTCTGGAAAAAGGAAAGGAAAAAACTACTGATTAATGTTTTACTACATAAAGTATGTCTTTTTAATTGAGAAAACTTTTGCCATGTGGATGTTGTGCATTTAGAAGAGACTTGTGACTTTAGCGTTAAAGAATTCTACACACAGCAGCATTGGGAGTCACCACTGCATTGCCTTAATTGTGTGAGTTTGCACCCCAGTGACTCACAATTCTTTTTCTTCCAAGGTCAGGAAAGCTATTCCAATTTTTGTTTCTAAAAGCAAAATTCTGATTCCTGGAAGGGATGAGATTTCTGAGATCTGTGTTTGTATTTTTCTGGTTTCATAGCAGGTTTGGATTCTCAATATGTAAGTAAGGAATGTTTTTCTTAATGAGACAAAGTGCCAAGCCCAGTCTGCTACCAGTAAATTAAAGTAGATTTTTTTTCTGGCTTTTGCTTGCAGACTCACCAAATTGCTGCTGAAATCGGAATTAGAAAAAAAGAAAAAAATCAGCTCAGTCTCAATCTCTGCATTAATTAAATAGTGGTAAGAAGATGGAAAAGCAGAAAGAAGATTTATTATTATTATTATTTTTAATAATTTTGACTCAACTTTTCCTTCCATTTGAAAGAACAGCTGAGCAATGCAATTTGGAATCACACAAGACTCAAAAAATGCATGTCAGTGCAACTCCTTTTAATGTAGCAACATTACGTCAGCTTGTGCTAGAAGATCCAATTTACTTTATATGTTGAGTGTAATTAAAAATGATGATAATTACACTTATGGTCACTTTATATTTACAGTTTCAGAGACAAAAGAGATAAGTCTCACATACTATGCATGTGACAGGGGCATCTATGCTTACAGCCATTTCCTGTTTTCTACACCTTTGTGTGCCTGCCATCTGCTGATGATGTGCTTTCTCTAATTTAGATGATAAGGTCCCTGGGTTATCAATCTAGCTTTTAATATATTCTCTTTGAAGTACGGCTGGTAGGTATAATAATGAGAGCTAGTTAGAAGAAATAATACATTGACAAAAACTTTCTTCCCAGTTATCTGATAATTGCATTTGATTTAGGTAGGTGTGTGCAAAGCTCAGGTTGAGATATTTTCTGCTTCATGTATAACTTGTACATAGTACTTTTGGGACCTCTCACAGAGGATATGTTGACACACTCACATGACTATAATGCTCTCAGCTGAAGCATTCAGTGCCGTGCAGCAGAAAACGCTGCTGAGGGAAGCAAAGAAAATAGCATTCATTGCTGTTTTTCCCATTATCATTCCAGATGTTCAAAATGAAGCTATTGACTGTCAGCCCTGGGGAAATATTCAAAGGAGAAAAGAGCAGCTAACTATATAACTCCCACTGAGAGTCAGAATGGGTGAGAATGTCGAATACCATAGCATTACATAAGAGCAGTAGAAAAGCAAACATCCAAACTACTTCTTGGGCTCCTGACTTCTGAACTGTTGCAGTGGGATATAAAACTCAGAATGACACAAATGAAGAGACAAGAATCACATATAAGCTTTTATCTCCAGTTGGCTTCAGGAGGAGATGCACATGCCATGTATAACAGCAGGCTGTGGGCCATCCAGATCTGAGAGTAGAGAATTAAAGGATCCTTCAGTGTGTTAGGTCTTACAGGAAATGGTATTTTGAACAATCTCCTTGCAATTCAGCATTGTGTGAGGACTGAATTAATGTGAATCTACAGTTTGTTGGGAATCATTGTCAGAAAGTAAAGAAAGCCAAGCAGGTAGGCATTCTAAAAGCACTTACTTTCTTCTGTTAGCATTGGTTTCTATTGGTTTCCAAGTTGATTGGAAAATTTCAGGTTTTCTTTGCGTTATTTATATCTTAAGGAAGCCAAGACTGTTATCAGGATTGATTTACGCAGAAAAAGGTGCCCCAGATGAGCATCAGACCTAGTAAAGCGTGTCCCATGTTACATCATTTCTCCTTTATATAGCAGAATGTCTTTCTGTTTCCTCAATTTGCTAGAATTAAATTATCAGGCTATATGGGCAGTGGTCATTTTGACTGTGGTGGTTTCAATATCAGCCGAGAAGCTGATATGAACACTGCAACAGCAAATCAGAGCAAAACACTCAGCTGTACTTTTACTCTAAGAGAGACTGACAGAAAACTCACTCCCACTGAAAGACAAAGTGATATCATGGCCTAAAAAGAAAGAAATCCCATTCTGTTAGTTGGCACAGATTTATAAACTTCGCGGGAATTTATGAGAACACCAGTCATCTTTTTACCATGCAGATCACCTATGTGAGGTTATCTGTATCCTGCAGTCTTTGATCCCAACACTTCTTTAGAAGCTTTTTGCACGTCCTCTATCAGTCTCCTTCAACAATTGTCTGTGGGCTTTTTTGTTTTGCGCCAATCTGTTTGCTGCAGTTTTTCAGGCTGACAGGCTTTGTGCATGTTCAGAAGGATTTGTTCTCAAATATGAAGTAGCCAAGTCTGCACTTACTGAACTTGTGCATGAAAAAATTGTTCACTTAACCATACAAAATTGCAAGTAAGCATTTGCTTTCAAAATGATGTCTTTTTGTGTCTTTTTCTCATATGCTCATTAAGCACTACAGAAAACCTAGGAATAGGAAAAGGGGCTTAAGATGCTGTAAGAAAAAAGTGTTCTTGTTTTGTTGCTATTCATTTGTACTTGTTAGTACGAAGAGGTCTCATTCACTCCCACTGGAGTTGCTACCATGCAAACATGTCATAATAGACAATCCTTGTCCCAGTGATCTGCCAGGCTAAAGAAATCGTGGGCAGTGGTCCAGAGAAAAGGAAAGCAGAGGAATGGAATCATTTGGCTGAAGGCACAGAGGATTTACTATGATCTGGAGAAAGTGAAAAATGTGAGCCTGTGCTATCGTTCTGTATAATGCTGTAAGCTTGTCCCATTGTTTCACTGCAGAGCTGAGTATGCGTGGTATATGTGTTAGAAATAGTAGAAAGGCATTTCTCTGCCTCTACTCAGAGGCTGTTGAAAATCCAGGCAGAAGAAGATATTTCCACTTTAATAAACATCATCTACTAAGGTGCATCTCTGAAAATGTAGGATTAAAAGACTCCATGCCCTCAATAGCAGAGAACTGGTACTTATTTACACTCAAATACCTCAGCATGATATGCTGGGAATACAAAGTGATCAAATTCCTTTTAATATCAACAGAATAGTTTAAGTATTGCTGGTCTAATCTGTCAAGGATGCTCAGTTACCCTTTTCATATTATTTCTCAGTCTGCAAACCAAGGGCAACACAGCCATTGGAGATACCATTGCCTATTACTTTGCAAGCACACAGCCACTGAACCAACATACAAATAAAGCCCCTTAAAACCACAGGTTCTCAGTGTGCTCAGGCACTGGAGTAGAAGAAGATGAGTGAATTACAGAGGCTCTCTGTGAGCTGTAGATAACAGAAATGCTGACACTACATCAGCACTTCCCTGTACTCAGCAGCTCTGGTCTGTTCTTACCAGGAATAATGCTCCTCTGTAACAGACACAAAATATATTAAACTTGTTATACCTCGTTAAACTTGCACTTATTTCTGTATTTAACCTGAAATATTTATGTCTGGAATGTCATATCTAGTTGGGAAGTGAAACTTAGGTGTCCATTCCTAGAGGAACATGGGAATTGTTGCATTAAGTGCATCTGATGTAATACTATTCTGATCAGTGTCAATGCTTCAAAGTGAAATAACATAAAAAATAACTATACTGAAATAACTGGATTTTGATTGCCTGACAAATCTTAAAAAAAGTGCTTTTGAGATTTATCTGCAAAAACAGATAAAAATCCAAGATGATGTTTTTTATCACTTTCTAACAAGACAGCATTTTGAAAATATGTGAATGAAATGCTTTTATTTCCAAAAATGAATTATTTTTTTTCTATTTGGAAAAAAATATATATTTTGAATTTCTGAATAACAGTTCACATCGACCAATTTGTTAAGTCATGTAAGTTATGTAGTGTTTTCATGAAGAAAAAAAAGACACTAAACCTTGAAGAAAATAAACTCCAAGAATTTCATTGCTTACCTTGTGCCTGTGGCTAACTTCTGACCTGAGACATGACAATAGTTTATTTAGTTTTCGTATTGCTTGTCTCTAGGCAATTTTGTGTTTTTTTTTTTTTTTTTTAAGTAGAGGTGGAAATAGTCATTTTATTATGCATGTTGAATGTCTTATAGCATTTGCTGACATAATGATGTCTCATGGAAATACATTTCCTAGATTAGTACTGTAACATGCAAAAAAATGTGTTCTTTAAGTAGATTTTGCTGTTTCTGTGAGCAATGCTTTAGAGATTTAAAAAATATTACTGTATTTACCTCTAAAGATAATGACTTTGGTTCCTGTGGTACCATATGTGAGATTATATTCATTATTTATACACAGACAGTAGAGCTATAAATGACAATTGTGAAGAATTGACAAAGCAAGCAATTGAACTCTATATATTTATACTTTCCTAAACAAATGAGGGTATATTGATAAGTTTCTACTTAATGCACTGTGTATGTATGTATTCACTGAGCCTCGCACAGGAGCTGCTGTATCAATTGTTAGAACTAATTCCTTTCCCTGTTTAAATTCATTAGCACCTTGCTTCAGTAGTACTACAAGATGGTTCTACACAGGCAAGTAGTTACTTGTGGTAAAAAATGATTAGTGGCTTTCAGGTTTCTTAAGTAAAGGGCAGCTGCATTTTAATTTTGAAAGCAAAGGCCAACCGTTCTCTCACACATTTCCTTGCATTCGTCAAAAGGCATTGTCTGGAGCAAGGAAAGCTTTGACTTTCCTGCTCACAAGTGCTGTCAGACACAGGGAAGAGTACTGCCATATCTCACTGTACCAGGTGAGTTGCTTTCTGCCTTTTCTCTTGGAGCTTTCTCTTTTGTTTCACACACAGTGTGCAGCTTAGAAGAGCAGCATAACTGAAGGGCAGCAATGTTGATAAAGGGATCAATTGCTGGAGCAGAATTAAAATTGGATGGAAGATCAGGAATTTGCCTCAGAAACAGCAGGAAGGAGAAAAATGGTATCAGAGCTTTTGCTTGGCACCTATGGGGTCTGGGAGGCGGAATCTGAAAACTCAACATACGTGGGGTGTATGCACAGCAGAGCAGGATGTGAGCACTCAGATGCAGTCCTGGGGCTGGCAGCTGCATCCCCATGGCTGGCTGCGCTCCCCAGGACCTGCCGTTGCTGACGGATCGTGCTGTCACGGCCCTGATGTGTTGGAGCTGGGGGAGGCCCGCCAGGAAAAATTTTAATGGTGTCTGTCATCAAAGAAAAATGTTGTGCGTCTCACTTCAGCAGCCCTGCTGACACCTTCAACGTGGCGCCTGAACTCATCCTGTCTGGGACTGCAGCAGGCTTCGTCTTGTCAGCCTAATCTTTTCTTGGGCTTTGCATCACTCCTGTTGTCTGGGTGCATCTCTTCTGCTCAGTTAAAGGCAGCTTGGAGAGACGAGGCCTAACAGCTTGAGGCTTCTCCGATGAGGTACCAATGTCATGAATATGTAGGGTTCAAGTAAACATAATTTTATTTGCAGAGTGAGAGGAATAAGGAACGAAGTATTCACTTTCTGTAGTAGGTTTTACTGTTGCTTGTTTGATTTTGCTAATGTACATTTTCACAATTTGTAGCTTTTCTGACGAAGCTGTTTTTTTTCTTCTTTTGCATCATGAGGCCTCTGGTAAATGCTTGAAGTAGAAGCAGAGGCTGTTCCCAGGGACATGAGCACAGGTTCTGGTGACACAGAGATGCCCATGGGCAGAGGGCTAAATCAGCTCAGTGGGGGCTGGGAACAAGACCTTTACACAGAGGAACTGTGGGGGCTTGCACCCACCAGGCTGAAATGGGCAGGCATGCCCTGCTGTAGCACTATGGGTGGCATTTCAGGTTTAAGTGTTGCTCCATTTGAAATTTGCTATAATAAATGCAGTGATCTGAAACACTCTGTAAAGCATGGCACCCAGTGGGGAAAAGGACTGTTCAGAAAATGCAAAGCCTTCCCTGTCAGAGTAAAGGAAGATGTCAGGGAAATAAGTGCATCAAAGAGATTGTACAGCTTTCTGTTGTGCAGATGCAGTTGGAAAAAGCCCTATCTAGGCCTTTGCTTCATCTCATGAGGTTTTGCAGGTTTTGGGTATATCTTTGAATCTCCTGGTTCAGATGAGGAAGCAAATGTAGGTCCTTCTGAAAACAAACCAAGTCACAGGAAAAAAAAAGGATAGCAGTAGATAATTAAATAAGTGTAGCTTTTTGTCTGTGGAGGTAAGAGGATATTTATCATTACTGCGAAATATTACATTTTCATATATGAATAAGCGTTGTGTTAGGATTGTTTCACTGGAACTTGTCACCTACATGACAGTAACACTTATGAAATGTTTGAGTGCTCTATTAATTTATGAATAACTGTCCTTACATCAGTTGCATTTTGTATCACTAAAGACTCTGTAAATATAAATATTTTTTATAACATATAGGCAGTAGGGAGTCCACAATGAAAGTGGACAACTTGCTAATTAGGAAAACTTCATAAAGAAAAAGATTGATTTTCATACCATAGTGTTTTGGTCTGAGAGGGCCAAGTACACTCTCCCAGCGTGCTTCTTTTTTAAAACGTTCTACAAGAAAACTGTGGATCAAACTCAAATTTTGGAGACAAAATAGTGGAAGCAAGCTTCTAAACCTGGCCTTCCAGAGTTCATATATATATATATTATATATATATATATATTCTTTTCCTAGCTAAATTTTTGCTGATTTTTTAAAAACTTGATTCTATATTTATTACTTTTCCTTTCCAAGTGAGTTTTTAGCATGATGTAGACTGTTCTGGAAAGTTGAGAAAGTTTCTGTGTTAAAACACAGCACAAGTCTGTCAGGGGATATGTCTTCCTGTCAATTTTTCAGAACAACTCAATTCTGTAGTCAGTGGGGATTTCTGTTTAACAAGGAGTGGCATATGACAGCCTAGGGCTACTAAGTTTTTTACTTGATAAATACTACAGGAAGTATGTTCTGATTATTATACTCTCTCTCTTTTTGTTAAGTGCCTTACTATCAGGGACACTATCCATTAACTCCTTCTAGTTAATGGTTTCCTGATGAATATATTTCTTCTGCTAGTGGGCTATCAGTTGAGAAGGGAATGTGGTCTGACAGCTTTCCCTATTGCAGAATGGCTGATACTTCTTTAGCAGTTGCAGAAAATCAAAGAGACAAGATTCCATAACGAGGTAGCTCATCACACTTGTCATGCTAGGCCATATGCTCAGGGGTATATATTAGTATTGTATGTGTGATAAAAAATAAATCGGGTAATTGAAATAAATCAGGTAATTTACTGTCTAAGTTATTTGATATTTTGGATACTCCAAATTCGACATAGTTGGTTATGTGTTGTTTTTTTACTGTTGATAGCAAAACAGCAAAAACTCCTGTCATTCTAAGGCCTTCCAGAGAAGTCCTGGATAACTGAAGCTGCTTATATAGTTACTTTTGGCATCATCAAAATGGCACATGTGAGCATTCAAGTTCCTGATAAATCTGCCACGTGATTTTAGCAAATGCACAGCTGGGTTTTGAATTAGAGCTTCAGCCCTGCAAGGGTGAAGATGATCCTTAAAATTTTTGCCAACTTCAAGAGATGGATGTAGATTCAGTATCTAGTTCCCAGTTATGGGAACGTTTAATGTCAAAAGGTACACATTCTTCCAAGTGAAGATCAGAGGAGATGGAAGATGGTTCACTGAAGTGTTATAACAAGAAGATCCAAAAATCCAGAAAAATATTCAGGTAAAATGAGATAATGCAAATTCCCATTGTTCTAGACCTTTCCAGGCATCCATTTATAACCACTGCTGGAAAAAGATAAATCCAGTCTCAGCATTCTGACATCTTTAGGAGATCTACTCCTACTGCAATTATTAATCTTTCACCCTTGGCTTAGAATACCACAACTAAATGGAGTGTTAGCTAAGGTTGTACTACTATTTCTATAATCCAAGTTCTATGCAGATACTGGGACTTTTTAAGTATAATGAGTAAGAGAAGTGAAGCTGAGAGCTGTTTCTGTAGATGAAAACTGATATACATGATCTCATTTCCACACAGCTACGTCATAAGCCTGACATAAAAACAAGACTAAAGGAAAGGGAAGGATCAAACTTCAAAGTATATTTGGTTCTCTTATTCTGATGCATGTGGCTGTGGAGAGAGAGTCAGCTTTGCAGTTCTGTTCCAGAAGAGGCTTTGAACTTTCTGCAGACTGAGGTGCAGGCAGACACAGCAGTGTAGGAAGCAATCCTGAGAACAACTGTATATGCTTACCTTGCTGGGGTCTATAGATGTCAGTGGTACTTGGACCTCAAAGGACTGGTCTGTGCAACAAATCTTACTCTGAGCTAGTTGCAAAAAGTAAAAATTGCTCTTTAAACAAATTACTAGTATCTACTAATTACTAGTAGAACAGCTTATGTTTGAGGTACTGTCAGATCTTACCACTACTTGAGATGGAGATACTTCCCTGCTGTGGTTGATGTGAAGTAGGAATGTTGTTCAAGTCTTTTTCACCCAGACGGAGGGTCTCATCCTTTACTATAAAAGTACATATTTTTCTCAACAGAAAATGCATTTTAAATTTTGCTCTGATTCAGTACATACACCCTGTAACAAGCTTTCTCTCTGGTCTTACCATTTCCAGTGAAATATTATTTACTTTCAGAGCAGGTGTGGCTGGTCATAGCAATCATTACAGTTTCATACAACTGGAAAGGTAATTATATTGGCTTATAGTGTACAAAAACTGGGTTGGCTGGCTTCATAACTTCTCATTGATACCTGAATGACTGCTCTGATATTTTTTTTCACAGTGGTCAGTATAGCTAGACAACAGCTTTCATGTGTATTCATTCCTATATTCACTAGTGCAGCCTCAAGTTTCCATTTCTTTATTCATCTGTCAAGTGTCATATCATATTCAGTTGTTTCAGCTTCTTTTAGCAAGAATATCTTTTTCTCTTAGTCACCTTTCTGTGCCAGCAACAACAGGATTTCCATCTCTCCTTGGGCTTCTGCATGCATTCAAGTAATAAAGAGAATCTGCTCTCTTTGCCCTTGACGCTTGTTTAACAGAGGTACGCACAAGAAGAAACAAGAGACAGCTGTTCCTCTGATACAAACATGCAGAGCTTTATTGCCACCAGTAACTACTGCTCAGCTTTACAATCTCATGGCATGCCATAAATGTTTTGTCCTCTTTGCTAATATATTTGAAAGCATTTTCCTACATTCTAATCCTCGCTGTAGGAAGATAATGTTTCCAAGTTTTATGCTCTTAGCAGGTAATCACTTGCTCAGATTCCTTTTCTTCATGACCGATGTAGTTTTAATTTTGAGGATGAGGTTTTTCCACCACGGTGAATATAAGGAAAATAGCTTTTTAAAAATCTAAGCAGACTAGGTATTGCAAATGTTTCGCTATATAAAAGTATCAGATGTGGAAAGATAATTATATGAGTGCAGACTTGAGTAAGCCATTTAATACTTTAAAATATGAAAGTAGTCTCCTGATTTGACATTAAGTTCAGATTAGTTAAAAATAAAAGCAGCTGCTTTGCCTCAATAAACAAAGAATTCCACACTTTCCCTTATCCTTTTGCCAAGCTGCTGCTAAGTCTTATCTTTTAATTAAACTTGAACTTTAAAATAAGTGTGTCTAGCATGCCAGTTTATTAAATGAAATATCAATAGGCGCAGAGTGTTCTTGGCGATTGGCATTCTGTATAGGGATTTCTGGCTTTTTTTTCCTCCTCACGGATCAGACACATTGAAGAGTCCAGTGTCATTGCAACTTGGAATTTACAGTCATTGGCTAGAAAGAAAGAGAAATTAAAGTCTTTACCTACAATAGTTTTTAGTTTCCAGTAGTTTTATTTCCTACCACAAACCACACTCATCCACTTCCATTTTATGTTAAGCGAAGACATCACGCACAAACAATGAAAAACAAAGTAATCTATACTTCTGATCAGTACTCAATAGGCAGTGCATAGGGTGAAACTCTAACTTGAATGAAGCTTCACTGAATACTAAAGACCAAATTCCATATAGACAGGGCTAACAAAATCAAAAATCTGCCCCTTAATTACAGTGTAAGCACATGGTTTGATCTTGATTTAGTCATCCATTCAGGAAATGGAAATGATACCCTGTAAATTGGATGACTAAGTCTGCTATACTAGAACCCATTCCAGAGCCCTCAGTGTCAGAGTGCTATTTCTGAATAAAATGACCAAAAACTACATTTAAGAAACGGTGATTTAAGAAACTACATTTAAGAAACTGTTGATAATCCAGAAGATAAATAAATACTTTGCTAGGTTAAAACTCAAGACCTTATAAATGCAAGAAAAATTAAGAAGCAGTCAAAATTAGCAACCAAATTACTAGGGGGACAAAGAAGGGTCTGACTATACAAATGAATTTGAATTGGTGTTCAGTCACCTATGTCACCTATAAAAAAATACATATATTCAGAATTTTGGTGAAGTATTTTCACCGTCTAAAAAATACTAACAATAAAGGCCTTCCTATTTACTTGAATGTGCATGATGACTGTGCTTTCATTTCTGTTCAGGAAAGCAGTACATTGCAGTTCAGTGCACACTAATAATACAGAGTTATTGTCATGCTGCTACATCTTACAGCCCAGAGTAAACACAGTATATGGGTCTTATGCAGAACCATGTGTTATGCAGTGAGGCTAAAATAAGTATCTACAAAGGAATTTTTGATGGCAACTACCAAAACTGTTTCCAGTGCAAAGATTAGGGAGGCCATTAATTGGGAAAATGAATTAAATATGCATGAATCTTGTGTCAAGTATGAAAGTGCTCAGCTCATTGAAAAATCATATTTTGGAATGGGGGATGCTAGCCTGACTACATTATATCATGAATGTACTTATAACTACATTTTGAAGGATTACAAGGTCCATAGCCAGCTTTATAGAGTACACTGTTTTTAGAAGTATCTGTGATTTCTGAGTCACTGATGATGATTTTCAGGAACTCTTGAAATTGTTGTTGTGAAGTCCCAGCAACAACAATACATTATTCTTAAAAAGACAAAAAAAAAAAAAAGAAAAAAACCCAAACAAACAAGAAAGAAACCAACAAAACAAAACAAAAAGCAAAAAACAAACAAACCAAAACAACTGGAAGTAATAACAGGATAAAAAAGAGCTTTTGTAAGTTGGCCAAAAAGAGATTGTGTCAAACTAATTTAATTTCCTTTCTTGACGAGGTGGCTAGTTGAATACCTAGAAGAACAGGAAGCAATAAAAATGGAATATCTAAATTTTGGTACAACTTTTTTGGCATGTTTCAATATAATGGTCTCATAAGCAAGTTAAGTGAATGTTGTCTAGTTGTAATAACTGTAAAGAGAATAGATAACTGAATGAAAATTTTCATTATTTAATTAATACGAAATTCTGGGAGTCTCTTGGAGTATCACTTTTTGAAGGGCAGATAAACAGTTGAAGTGGCCAACCATAAAAGTTTGGAAATAAATGTTAAATAAAAATCTAAGAAGTTTGATATATTAGAGAATGTTACTGTAAGTTTTCATCACAAACTGATGATGGAAAAGCAAAATTTATTTTAGTATACATCACATCGGTTAGTTATGTTATTAGTATACATCACATCAGGCTTACATGGCATATTAAGAAAATCTTCCAAAATGTTACTGGGATGAAGTATTGGAATGAGACATATTCAGAGATTCAGAGAATCACAGAATAATGCAGTGAGAAGGGACCTTAGCAGGCAGTTTGTTCCAACCCTTCACCCAAGTCAGTTCCAACAAGAGCAGATTGCCCAGGACCATGCTCCATGAGGTTCTCCAGTGCTGGAGATGGCACAGCCACTCTAGAAACCTCTTCAGGTGTTTTCAACAATAAAATTTTCTTTGCCTTATATACTACTGGAATTTCTAATGTTGCAACTCGTGTCCATTGCTTCTGGTTCTATTACTGTGCATCTCTGAGAAGAGATGGCATTTGGACCTGCTCCAGACCTTTGCACTGGAGGAACTGGGGCTCTTTAGACTGGAGTTTATACTGTTAAGACTGGGGAAGAGGAGGCTGAGGGGAGGCCTTATTGTTCTCTTCAAATACCTGAAAGATGATTGTAGTGAGGGGGGTTGGTCTCTTCTCACTGATGGCAGGTGACAGGATGAGGGGAAATGGCCTCAAGTCACACTGGGGAGGTTTAAGTTGGATATCTGGAAATGCTACTTCACAGAAAGGGTTGTTAAGCACTGGAATAGGCTCCAGGGAGGTGGTTGACTCACCATCCCTGGATGGGTTTAAAAACTGTTTGGATGTGATGCTCAGGGACGTGTTTGAGTGGAGGGTTGTTAGAGTTAGGGTAGCATGGTTGGGTTGTGGTTGGACTTGGTCTTTAAGGTCTTTTACAACTTGAACAGCTCTTTGATTCAGTGATTCCCAATGCTGTACAATTATGTAGCTGCACTGGGGCATTTCTACCATTACAGGTATTATGAACAAATTTGACAAGTATCAGGAAAATTCTAGGATTTTCCTCATTACAAGGGTTGAATGAGATGAGAAAGTCTTATCATTCTGTTTCTTACAGAAAATGTAGGAACATTTCTAAGATTATTTTGAATATGCAGAAATAGTGTCTAAAGAATTATTACATCCACCTGTACATACGCTCTGTGTAACAGAAATTTCTGGATCATGGAGGCATGAACACATTTCATTGAATTGCGCCATTCTCTTTTGATGATGAATCCCAAATCTTTAAGATGATTATTTTTTCTCCACAAAGTTGCAAGATGCAATTGTAGCAGGAGAGGAATTTGTGGTCTAGTTATTTCTGGAGTTATTTCTTTTTTTTTTTTTTTTAATGAATCACTTTTACTGTGAAGAGGAAAGAAAAGAAAAACAAGAAGTTCCTACTTTTATTTCTAGGAAATAGATTGAAGAATTCTTGGCTCCAGAGACAAGAAGAGTGTTATACTGAGACTATTACAAAGTGTAGACAGATCGACCCCCTTTAGTTTTGGCCAACTTTAACCAAGTGAAATTCAACTTTGTTTTTGGAATAGGAATGTTGCAAGCTACAAAACCCTGCTTTGTGTTCTAATTCAGAGTTTATGAAAGGAAGAATATTTTAGAAGTACATTATTTTTCAAGCAGAGTTTCTCAGGCATGAACTATGTCAGAAAGCTTGGGAGATGATGTAGAAGAAAAGATTACAACTTAAAATTACAAAGACAGTGTTTAGAAACCCCACAATTTGAAGAAGGTATATATTAAAAAATAAAATAAAATAAAGCTGAATTATTTGTAACTATAAATTTGGATAAGATGTGAGATAGAAATTTAAATAATTAGGTATTTAAGATGGAGGGGAAAATAACACCTACTTGGTATGTAAGCTCTAAAGATCTGTAGATGCTTATAGAAAAAATGCAACTTAAAGTAAGGGCACTTTGAAAAAAGAAATAAAAGAGATAATGGAAACTCACATGTAGATTCCAAGAGGTGGAAGAAGTTTTAGTCACCTGTATATGTTTATTTCAATAAAAATGTCTAATGAGGGCATAGAAATCGAATCAGAAGAGTTCTGCTGGAAGCAAGAAAATAACTAGAAACAAGAATTAGATGAGAAAGAGCAAAGGGTAAACAAAGTGATGTTTAATGAGAATGTTACAAAACAAGTGAAAAATCTTCAGGTTCATCCAATATACATGAAGAACATGAAAGTGAAGAGTAGAAGTCTGAAATTCTAAAAATGATATTTTTAAAATTCATGGGACCCAAGAGAATCACTTAATATTCAGGGGGAAGTAGATTTGATAGATACATAAAAGAAGGTCTGGAAAATTATTATTTTCCTGAAAATATTCAAGCAGAAGAAAGGGAACATAGAAAATATATTGTGTAATATTCTATATATATATGCATAAAGCTTGCATGAAAAACATGTTTCATAAAGAATTTCTTCATTCATAGAACAATTGTTTCTTAAAGTGATGCTAATAAGATTTTATCCATTCTTCAATAACGTTTGTGCATATCTTCACTGTTATCAATAGCTTAGGCAGAAGAGTTAGTAGAATTGTTATTTTTGATCACAGGAACTGTTGCCTTCTTAAGACAGCTCTGATGTCCACTTATTTCAAATTGCCGATTTTATTATTCAAGAATGTACATCCTATCCTTTATGCATCTTTCTATATTATGAATTGCTGAAGTATGATAGCACTATTTTTTCATGACACTGAAAGCAACATGTTGATGTATCATAATGTGAATGTCTTTAATGATCCAAAAATACTTTGCCTTGAAGCCAGAGCATGAAGGTTTGGTTAAATATTGAGGAAATAAGTAAATTATTTGTATACACAATTAGGATATTACACAGTGCTTACAGCATCATTTTCTTTGTGTTCTTTTCTATTCAGACTGTCCTGTTTAATATTTTTGCAGAGCAGTATACTCAGCCTCATTTTCAAGATAGTATTTTGGAATACATTTAGCATGATGATGCCAAAATAAAAGAGTAGTTGAAGAAAATGTTTTATCTCTCTGTACCAGGATTGGACTACCTTTCTTAGGAAAAGTACAAATAGCTGAAAATGTAATGTCTGTTAATCATGATAATATATCAATTGAACAGCTTGCTAGGATTACATTTATTATTTTACTCTGCAGCCCCAGTAGATTTCTCCTTTAGCTTTCCTTCATGGGTTTGTATTTCCTCAGCTGGTTTCAAAATAGAAATTATAACCTCTTTCTGTAAACACTGACTTGTTTGCAGTCCTGATAAGACGCTCATGATTTATGATGCAAGAATGGGTAAACAGAAATTATTTAGCCATGTTTTTCACAATAGTCCTACTGTATCCCTAGAAGCATTTGGGTCCTCTGCTCGAGAAGACTCAGTGCACCACAGGTTTTTCAGTTAATTTTACTGACCTTGTAGCCACCTTCATACGGAGATTCACTGTTAGCTCTTGCTGAAGACTCAAGCTAAAATAAAGTATTACGAATAATACTCCTTGCAATCCTCGTTTTTCAAAACCTACCTGCAGGAGAAGATAGTAAAAGCAGCAGCAAATCTAATTTTAGTTGTTCTCTCTGGCTGATGATGTCTTTTTGAGAGGAGAAAGTTTACCATTCCACTTGTTGATGTCATTATAAATAAATATTAATTTGGCAAGATTTCCAGAGGTAATCAAAATTAATGGCTAAAGCACCTCTGAGCAAAAGTTTCAGTTTGAGTCATGCTGGATGTTTGGAATTAAAAATTATTAAAAATTATTAAAAATTATGTGGAGTGAAAACTAGAGTTGAATTCGCAAGTGTAGTCCTTCACTTTCTTGTGCTTATTTTTCTGCCTCTGTCCTCTCTGTCTGGTGCATACTGAGACAGGGCACCTGTACTCTCACTCTCTGCCAGCTAGAGGCCAAAAGTCAGCTGTCTCATCTGTTTTCTGAAGCAATCAGACATATTGAAACCTCAGATAATTGCATTAAATCTTGTATCTTATATAGTCTTGAATTAAAAACAAAAACATTCTGCTTGCAAAAGTGACTTTTTCAACCTTCTCCCTTGCCTAGAGGCAACAGTTGGAAAAGGATACCATGCTTCAATTACAGTATCCATGTGACAGGAATAGTCTTTTTATAGCATTTGAAAATAGCATTCTCTAAAACAGGATCCCTAACATAAACCAAACCAAACCAAAAAAACCTAGTTTGCTAAGGCTCTTACTGCTGGGTAACACAAAGTAAAGCTGAATGCATGCAAAGCCCTTACTGGAGGGTTTGTTGCTGATAGAAGTTTGAGTTTGCTAGGCATTTTAAATAATAAATCAGCAATTCAGTGGTTTTATTACATCTCACGAATTTTAAACAAATTCAGATATGAGAGCGAAAGATTATTGCTCAGATGAAAAGGGTAAAAAAACTGAAATTCTGGGGAGAAGTTGTGAGAAATCATTTTTTATCATAAAAGGGAGGTCATTTTTAACAAATATCTACAGTCTATGAGATGTAATTATTTATGAGAGTTGTTTAGTGAATACTTTGTTACTACATTGCGTGGCTGTGTCATTTTCTGGTCTTCGCAGATTTTCAGCTGCTTCTATGCTTCTAAAATCTTATTAATGTTGTCTCACTTTCACTTATTTGCTTTCTTCCTTTTGCTGTATCTTCGAGTACTCTCCAGCTTCTGGCCAGCAGAGGCACGAGAGACTGAATGGGAGAGAGCTGAGTGATGGCTTAGGGATTTGCATTTGAGTGGGAGAGCAAACTGCTGTGATTATAGTCAGAGCTAATGTCCAGGAAAGAAGCGCTAGTGCATCCTGGAGTTAAGGTGGTACCTCCAAGAGTGTTAGCAGCAGTGGGTAGTTACGTAAACTCTTATAGTTGTTGATTTTGTTGGGAATAATGGAAACAATGATTGACCAAACCTGCAGTCTCATTGCTGATATTTTCCCCCCTCGTTTTATTTGTTTATTTTATTAAAAACAAAAACAAGCAAACAAAAAAATCCCACCCTTTTAGCACTGCACTCCTTTCTGTGAAGTTTTATTGTAGTTTTCCAAGAGGAAAAGAAAGAAGTGCCCATTACAGAAACAAATCTCCTATGCCGTGTGCGGGTGGTTTCCCCAGTAGAATAGCTGTTCCACTACAAGTGTCATCTGTCTGTGACTATGTGGAGCATTAATCTTAAAGGGATTTACACTGATTCTGCACTGTGTTTCTTACCCTACCTCAAAGCCCATTGAATGTAGCAGGAGACTTGCTGAAGACTTCAGTGCTATTTCGGATCACATTTTTCTGCACAGAGTGGAATGGATGTATGTAGGTGCTCATGAATATCTATTCCCTAAAGACATTCTGGCAGACATTTCCTTCAGACTCTAATACTACAGAATCTTGGATGTGATTTTAGGTTTTTTACTCAGCCAAAAAATTCATGAGGTCTCAGGGGTTTGTTCCTCCATTTCACGAATGTTGGTAGTTTTATCATGGGCTGCATACTTCAATTTACTGATTATATCAAAGGAACTGAAATGCTAATCCCAGGTGAACCGCTGACTGTGTAATGAGAGGTTTCTAAAGTCTTTCAAAGTTACTGAAACAGGTGTTGTAAAGGATAAGAACATGAGACTAAAGCAAGGAAAAATGGTATCACAGAAGCTTTATTTTAGCAGTCATTTGTACTGAGCAGATTCCTTGTGCCATCCAAGTTAGGATGTAGCTTCACACCATGTTATGTTTTTGATGTCAATCTCCTGCTCCCACAAGGTACCAGGCTAACAAATCCGGAAAGTGAAAATAGACTGAGTGATTACAATAGCTGTGGCAGTGTAGTTATCAGCATTTCTGTCGAAACTCCTAACCAGGGTGCTAACTGTGGTGGTTGCTGTTATGAAACAGACAAATATCTACTTGGAATTAGATGGAGGTCATTCACACATTTCATATGGGTCACTGAATGGTGATCACAGAGTAGCAGCTTTTGTTTTGAATCAGTAATGCAAAGGTGAAAAGCTCCATGTTTCTTTATTAATGCCACATGCACTCCAGGTCCATGCTTTCATTTCTTCATCCTGCCAGTTCTATGAACCCTTAAGAACCGGTCACTCTTTGGACTGGGCAGTCTGTTTTTTTCTGATGTTCCAAAATGGATTTCAGACCTTTAAACTTGTCTTTGCACAGTAGGAAAAGTGATGCATCTGGAAGAAGAATTTATTATGTACAAAAAATACTTCTCCAGGAGAAAAGCAGCAAGTGTATAGCAAGGAGAATAAGTGGTATTCTTCATTATATGATAAGAAACAGTGCAGTAATGAAAACAATAAGTAAAACTGCTGTGAAAATCAGAATAATAATGACAAGCCTCTTTCCCAGCAGATGGTTTGTTTTTATTCCAGGAGATGCATAAAATATTTTATTATTATTATCTAAATTCACCTTTCATTTCCATTTTATGATGTGAGAGGGAGGAAGGGAAAAAAAAGAAAGGAAAGGAGCAGCCATCTGAAAGCACAAAGATGGGGTGTGTCAGTTCAAAAAGTCAACCAAGTGCCAAGGATTAGATTCTGTTGTGTGACATGCACCTGAGTGTTCACTGTCTGGCAGACTTAATTCTTGAGAGACAATCCAGTGAACCAGAAATGAGGCTTCAATAACTGAATTCTCATGTGATCCTCATGTTGCCTTTTAAAGACTGAGACAGGAATACTGCCATCAAATTATAACTTAACAACCAGACCTTTCTATTGCTATTTAGTTATTATGTTGGCTTAGTTTTCAGTTCAGGAAGTCCCATCTGTCCTTACATTGCCTTCAAATAATGATAGCGTATGCATTCATAGATCACTATTGGTGCTAGAAAGTGAGGCAGTATGCTTGTTGTAATTCATGGGATTTTTTCCCAAGAGAATGCCTATGCAAATATTATGTTTCTCAGCAGAAAAACTGGAATAAGAGTTACTCATGGGACGTTATTCTTGAACCTGAAACCATTTCTTTGTTGGCTGAAACCAGTCACTGAACTTCACACATTTTTAACATTGTATTTTGAGGAAGATCTTTCATGTTGGTATTTGACAGATGTGCTTGGAATCATACCTTTCTGTCTGTCATTTAAATGGACTGTGAGACTAAATCTGGATTTGTTAAATCTGATTTTTGAATTTCTTCCTGCCATGATGGTTAACCAGATGTGCTGCTTCTCATCATGTTTACTAGTTCTATAACGGTAGCTGAATAGGGTTGAGTTTTCTAGCAAGAACCTATTCTTGCTCTGCAAGGTACTCTATTAGCTTTATTGGTACTTTATTGGCTTTATCAGGCCTGTATTGTTACTGTCTCTTGCACTGCAGGTTGACCAGGTGCTCAGAAGCCTTCAAAGTTTAGGCTCTAATAGGTTTCAAGGCATCCCGAGAATTCTCCTAAGGGATATTTTTTGATGTCCATCAGTTCACCAGGCAAAATGACTCTTGCAGCTTCCCTTGGAGCGATAGATAGCTACAGCTCTAAAGTTGTATCTCAGAGGAACAACTGAGCCCATGGACATTCAGATGATATTAAGGCAAAGATCACTCTGCCTTCAGTGAACTGTGCTTGCCCCAAAGTTTTATGCTGGCCTCAGTTTGCTGCCGGAGTTCAGTGGAGGCTTTTCAGTGCAGGTCAATGCGTATTTCCAGCAAGCTGCCCTCTGCACAGAGGTCAGTGTGCATGCAGCAGTCCATGGAGCATCACAATAATTTAACCTACTACAAAAAATGCTGCTCTAACAAGCTTCTAGGGCCAGCAGATCTGCACACTTCTTGTTATTTACTCTTAATCTTCATCCAAAGTCTGTTATTTAAAAATATATATATTCTTCAGACTTCTATCATGTAACCGAAAATGTAAAGTACTTTTTTAAGGTCTCTCCTCAGAAGAATAAATACATCTCTTTAATTTTTATTAGTAAATATAGACGATCCTTTACTAGAGCAAATGAATGAATCCTATATAATCTAATAACCGAATCAATGACTCAAATATAAATTTCTTTTGACCCACAGAGAAAAGTTTAACTATGGCAATAACAATAAAAGCAAAACAACAATAACACCACCTCTACCAATAACAATAGAAAATAAAATTGGTAATAACTTTTTCCTAAAACATATTAAAGATCATAAATATACTTTTAGCATTTCATGCTCCATTTAATATTTAGTTTTACACAAAACTAGAATTTTCACTTGCTGGAATACACACCTTAGGAATATACTTTATCAAGGCCATATGTTTGTTTTTTTTCTACTCCATGACATTTTTATTTGAAGGTTGGGCTTCTACTATTAGACTGTAAACACAGGCGAGCAATTTGTCTATGGCACACATCTCAGTAATCGGTCAGTGTGGGATCAGCACAGGTTTTTCTGCTTTGCAGAATCACCTGGAGGTAGTATCAATCAAGCGTGATCAATCAATCATCAAGCAATACTTCCAGATTTTTAGACAACCTCACTTTGTTCTTGTCTTCTACTAGTGCTCTCAGCAAAGCACAGTCTACAAGGGCCTTTCTGCAGAGTAAACTGAAAGAAGGCTTTGATTCTTCATGTCTTTCCAATCAGTGCAGTACAGTATTTTTATTAATAGCTAATGACTTTCAAAGATGAAAAGCATAGAACAACTTTTTTGTTGTTAATCTCTTATCATTAAGACTTCAAGAACTTCTGAAAAAGCAACCTGGCTTACAAGCATTCCTTTAAAATTTAAAAGAGAAGATTGTTTAACTTGGATACACTCTCAGCAGAGCCAGACTTGCTCCCCCACTGTGTCTTGGCTGTTTTTCTTCTTCTTCTTCTGATTTTACAGTAGAATGACTCAAATCTTGCTCTTCTTGGAACACTCACTAGTTTTATATAAAATTGTGAGTTCATTCTCCACAATCCTGCATTTTGCAGAGGAGTGATTTAGGGGCCAGCCCATGCCCTGCACTTGGGTGAGACTGCTTCTAGATCAATATGGGGATGTTTTTAGATGAAAAATGAATGAGACATATGAAAGAAACAAAGCAATAATTGGCCTTTCCTGAAATTTCTCTGTCTCTTTTGACTACTTGGATATTTTTCCATAGACCTTCATTGTCCTTAGGTTTCATACTTTTTTGTTTTTACTGAATACAAATTTTGCAAATGGTAATAATTTGTCAGGCAGTTCACTGGTTCTCTCAGAACTGGAACAAAGTATTCGCTAAATGCCAATAGATGGTTCTCACTGATTGTGCTGGATTTCTGCAGGAGGCAAACAGACAGAGGGAAATGTCCTGGCCTCTCCTATTTCCTTTGCTGTGGACTGATGCTGTTGCAGCTTGATGCTGGAGTGGTGCCTGAACCATGGAAAGGAAGCAGGGACCTGGAAGTCTGCCCCATACCATGGAGCCTCTCTGTGCCCATCAAGGTAGCATAATCTCCAGACACAGAGAGAGCAGTCTGTTGAATCGTTGCCCATGCCTAAGTGGCACCATCAAACACAAGAGTGGGGAGGATGAAGTGAGACAAGATGGCTGCAGCTCAATGATAACAGTGCTTTTCTGGGGGGATGCTGATGCAAGGTTCCCATTTTTGTGTCTGTTGTCTAACCCTTTATTGTTCTCGTGTTTAAATGCATACCCATCTCAGAGAATGGGATCTGAAACTGTAGCTCCAACCTGTTTAGTTCCTGTTCCTCTCATTCCATGGTTCCTGCACTCCTTGTATGCTACATGTTAGCATGAGAAGGGCTGAGAACAACCATTCTCTTCCCCTTTCCCTCTTTCTACTTCTTCCTCCCCATTCTTCCTGCCTAGGTGCTGGTTAGCAAAATTTCTAAAGGCAGGTTAGGGGAGTGGATGTGGTCAGCCCCTTCAGAGACATGTCTCTGATTTCCTTCACAAGAATTCAGGTGGGGCTGTTGTCATGCATAGATGTGCATATGTGTGCTGGAGGAGAGGAGACAAGAAAATGATTTGCTGCTGCTTTCATCCTCCCTTTTTATTTTTTGTAAGAAAAGCTAGCACTCCTCCATTTAGGGCTTGTTCAGAGAAGAGCTTTGAGCAGACTGGATACCAAATGTATTATGTTCTAAGAGACTGCCCCTTATGTCTTTGATTTGTAAGCTGCCATTATTTATTTCATTCACATGAAGAAGTGGAAAGCTCAATCAAGACATTTGTAAAGGAACATAAAGCAATGTTGCTTCTAATTAAATGCCTAGGAATTCAGGCTGTGGAAGTGTAACCACAAGACAAACTGCAAAGCTAAGAAAAGTTAACTTACTACTCTAAAACCAACACATGAAACAGAAATGGTGGCAATGCCTACAAGCTTATGTCTACACTTATTAAAACATGGTGTTATGTCATATTTCTGTTTTTTGCACTTTTAACCCAAGTACAGAAAGGGCACTTAAGCACTGGAAGCAACAACTCTAAGCAGCAAATACTTCCAGTTTATTGACATTGCTATGTTTTATTGTAAAGACTGCCAGCCCCTGCAGTTCGGTGATTCTACCATTAAAAGCAGTGTTCATTAAAAAGGAACAGCGCGACTCTGTGACTGAGTGAATGTTGAGTTCACGGTAGATCTTAAAACATGGTATCAAGCCAACTCTTTCTGATTGGACTAGGAAGATTGCTCTTTGGTGACTTTCTGGGAATTTCACTCAGGCTCAGCAGTGAGGAATGTTGGTTATGATGGGGCTTTGGTGCTCTCTGAGCTCTGCTGAGCAAATTGTATGAGGGAAGCTAAGAGGTGTGTGATGTACCTGAAAGCAGGTTTTCAGTCAGGTTGTGACCAGGGCTGGGTTGGAGTTTCAGGGAAGTAATGAGGTAGAACTGTGTATAAAACCAGTGAGATGAGAGATGAAGATTTCGTCTGTCTCCCTCAGAAAATTCCCCACATGTACTTGGAGGTGGAAGCAGCCAGCTTACAGTTGAATATCGTGGACTGTCTTGTGTGCACTTGTGCCTAGGAGAGACTAGGAATGATGAAATAGGAAATATTTTTACAGAAATCTGTTTCTGTTTTCATCACCCTCTATTTGAGTTTGAATGGTATGTGTACAAGTAAGCATGCTATACTTATGCAGTATCATCAAAACCAAAGGCCCATGTATTTATTTGCAAACTGCAAACTGGGCGACTTTTAACTACCACTTAAAAACATATCTGAAGTGTGTTTTCAGCTAAGCTTTTCTGTATCCAAAAGGAAGGCAGCCAAGATTGTTGTATGTAGTCAATGGTCTGTGCATTTAAGGATGATAATACCTCATAAATTTATACGTGACTACATACTCATTGCGTTATTTGTGATATCTAGATTTTACTGACCAGTAGTAGAGTCTGTGAAACAGAGTTATCATGGTCTGAAGTTGATTTTACGTATTAATGTATTTTTGGTGTCTTAAATTACATCCCTGCAGGGACTGTAAGCGTGACAGTGACTGTGATGGTAACATTCTATAAACAAGTTAGGTACATGCCCTAAAGAGAAGAAAAAGCTTTGCACTTTCTGTCATGAGTGGAGAAATGATTTTGCATGGACCAGTAAAGATTGCAGCAGTTGCCACAGGGCTTATAGTAATTTATGCAGAAGATTCCCAGCTGTCTGCATTGGACTGTCAGGTGGAAGACAGCATGTAAAAATAACTCTAGCTCCACTTCTAGGAACAAAACTTCTGAAAATTTTAGTCAATAACAAATCTACAAATATGGGAAATGACAAGGTGACTGTTGCTGTTGCAGCAAAAGCACAGTAAAGATAGTCACTGAAATGGATAACTTGATTTTATCAGCTATAGTCAGTGAAACAGATCACTTGATTGTATCAGTAAAATGGAATACTATTTTATTCCAAGATTCTCTTTTAAGTAAAATAATAAATCCCACTAGTTCAGAAGCTTCATGCATTGTCAAAAATATATTGGCTAGTCTACTAGCAAGGAAAAAAGTTACAGCTTTGGTTCTCCCATGACTGGATACATTTATATATTGGATGGGAACAGCCTGATGGCAATTTTTAAATTCTTCGAAGATTATAAAGATAAGGATGATGGAGAGTCACTTTCATTGTCTGAATACCACTTATATTTCTTCCACAGTCTGCTTTATGGCAGGACTTAAAATTAGAATGGTCTCATTTTGTGTGACCTGAAATTTATTAAATAATAGATTATGTGAAGGGTCAATTACAATAAAAAATTGAAAAGAAATCCATAAAAGTAGTTCTTATCCACCCAAAAAGAGGACATGGCAAAGAAGAAATAGTGGAAATAGGTTTCTCAGTGGCATGCATCATCTTTAATGATTTTGCTTCATGCTTTTACCTTAACTAAAGAAGGTTACTTTTACCTGATTCGGCCACTTTGTTTGAAAAATGATGACTTTACAGGAGATTGTAAACATTTTCTATCATCAACAAGAATTATTGTTTACTAAAAGACTTGGTACAATGTCTGCACTTGGTTCAGAAGCACTAGTATTCTCCTGGTCTATCTTCCAATCTTAATTCTTACAGTCCTATTAAAACTCACAGAATTTATTAAGTCCCTTCCTAAGTTGTAATGAGCTGTGGGAAAAATCTCTTCCTTGTCTAAACACAGGACAATTCACAAAGCCTTCCAAGTATTGATTTTTTTTTTTGTTAAATATAAGCTTTAAATTAAAGTTTTTGAATTGTGCATGTAAGGGGTTTTTAAAACAGATCTCGAAAGAGCATCACCTTTATCCTATTATGTTCCTGCACTCTGTACTTCCAGAAGTTTCTCACCTCCCTTTGGGTGAATAAGTGTTGACAGTGTCAAAATCTTTACAAAAGTGAGCTCTTAATGAGTTTCAAGCTTTTTTTCAGGATGTGGATGACATTTGCAGAGTGTATAGCATAGTGAAGACAAAATGAGTTCTAGCGCTCTCTCTGAGGTGAAATAGCTTTGCAACTCAAAATAAAGCTTTGTAGGCTCAGTTGAGGTGTCACTCCTTGAGATACTGGTAAATTGCATGCTCAAAGTAGCTGACTCACCTCTAAAGTTTATTCTGACCCTATGTTCCTGGAAGTGGTCACTAAGGGCTTTTCTGCCTTTGCAGTGCACAGTGAAAGGATGCTTCTGTCTGCAGATATTGCTGTGTGAATCCCAGACTCACAACATGCAGGAACTGGTCCACAACTTCTTGTACCATTGCATTGTACCAACAGATAAAAAATTCAGAGCGGTAAGCTTCATCTTTTCAGGTTTTCTTCTGGTCACTGTATAGCTGCCAGCTGTACATTATACTTTTCTTCCTTCCTGAAGATTCACTAGATTTGCTGCAAAGTGTAGTATGCAACTCACTCTTGAGACTAGTGATATTCAAAACAAGAACAAAAACATTCATTTTCAGCCCATACTGTTTTAACCAAGTCCCTGAATTTTCTCCTGTGTTTCAAAAAAAAAAACACCCATGTTTCTCTTCAAAAGCTACATTTTAGATAACATTTTGGAAACGGATTGCAAAGCAGATTAAAAGATCTCAGGCAAGAAAATATCAGACCCTTTTTAAACCAGATTCGTCAAACAGAACAAATCCTGACGTTCCCTGAATAACTGCTTTGTACCTCTCTGATGCACACTTCGCATTCCAAAGCAGATGCCTTGCACTATTATTTAAATAATGTTTTATTCTGTATGAAATTAAGGAAGAAATGCTATCTAAAATGTTACCACACACCTTCTTCCTTTCTTCACTACTTCAATTTTTGCCACTAATCAGATCTTTAGTGTGTCTTTTGGAGGGTCTCATAAATGCTTCTCATTCTGTTTCTATCCCTAATTACCATTAATTGGAACAAAATTCTGGCCTCAGTGGCTACATCTGTGCTGTTAAGTAATATTATGCCAGAGACTGTTTTTATGGTTGTCAGGCCCAGTGGCACTAGCTGTATTTGAACTCCAGGGCTCTTCACTTTGTGTCTCTTCTTGTCTCCCTGTGGTTGTAAGGCAAAATTGTTATTTTGTTTGTGTTTCCTTTCAGTAGAGAGTGTTTGATTATTGTGGGGATTATGTAGTAGCCTCTCAGAACACTGTTTTTGTATCAGGAACCTGACATTTTGCTATGTTGCCTTAGGGTGTTAGGTGAAGGAAGCTAAGGACTTTGAGGATACAAATCCAAACGCAGCACCATTGGGATAGTGCTATGCTGAGATTTCATCTTGATTAACACAAAGACTATTTTGAGAGAGGTAGCAGCTGGCCAGGTTTCCTAGAAATACTTTTAACAAATCTCTGCTTTGGTGATGAATTCTATTGGTTTTTCACAAGAAAAAAAGACTTGTCATAACACACTGAGCACAGACAAGTAAATACACTGAAATGCAATTTCAGATTATAGTCAGTACAAAGCTCAAAGGGATGCCAAACAATTCTGGGGAAGAAATTTTATGAATTGGAAGATATGTCCTGAGTGTATTTGTTATTTTTTTCTGCAGCCTAATTAAAACATTCCCCTCACAGATTCCAAGAGCTTAGGGAAGTGTTTGTCCATTCAAAAGTTATTGTTGGTAGGTGCAGTTGACTCCTACTCATTCACTCCTTCTGCCTTTGGCAAAGTGCAGCTTTTCTTAATAAATTCATGTCTTTAGTCTTCACCTGTAGACTCAAAATCTCAACTCTGAACTTAAAAGTCTGATGGTCATTCATGAATGTTAGTCCTATTTGTTATTAGCAGGAGATACAAAAAAAATCAAAGAGTGGAATTGAAAACACCTGGATTGCCTCCTTATAACGTGTTGGAATTCCTTTTTACAGGCTTTCTGCAGTTGAATATATAACATTGATATCTTTTTCCATCTTCCTAAAAGTAACTAACTCCCCTCAAGTGCCTGGTTAAGCTCAGTAAATATGCAAAGATTCTTAAAGAGATAATTTTGCCTACTACCCTCTCTTTTTGAGTTTAGTACTACAGAAAAAAATCTGACACACAGAGCTCAGCTCTAGGCTAGTCTGAAACCAAAAAAAAAAAAAAAAAAAAAGAGAACAAAATAAAAGAGCATGTCAGTGTGGAATGACACTAATGACATTCTTTTCACTGGGCTCTACTTGCAGCTCTTTTAAACAACAACAAAAGTGATTCAAGATACTGAGCCTGAACCCTGTCTCTTAGAATACACTAATGAAAATCAAGAGGAATTCTATTGATTGCAATGCAGTTAAATCAGTGTAAGTAAAATTTAAATTTGGCCCATTGTAGGCAAGATGTAAGGCTGCAACCTGTCAGGCGTTTACATAGTCCAACAGCATTGTATGTAGTATAGAATAAATCAGTGCAAAAAGATACTTATCCCAACATATGTAGAGAGGGTCACACAGGAATAGTTTGTTAGACATTCCTTGTAGAATAAAATCATTCAGAAAATATAGGGTAAGGAAGAGACTATATGGAATGTTAACTCAGAGTTCCTTCCATCATGTGAAAATGTGAGAATATTTGTTATCTTAATTTAGATAAATATGGTTTAAATTGAGCGATGAGCTTCAAAAGAAATACAGTTGAGATGAAACAGAGAGCATGACTTATCTTTTACCCTTGCAACCATTTGCTTTTCTGGGTCAATGAATTCTCATTATCTTTTACTAGAAGGTGGAAATTAGAATAGCATCTGGGAGGTTGACAGTCTTGAAGGTGTTTCCTTCTATTTGAGATTGATAATGGCTATGCCAGATTTCTAGGGATGGATGACTATGCTAGATCCTCCTGTTCTTTTCACTGTAAATTGTCTGTTGTCTTCTGAGCTCTAACTTTTGCAGTATGTGTTGTGTACTAATAGCTATTGCATAGTCTCCTTGTGTGTCACAAGTTTGTAAAGGAATGGTCAGTTTGTGCAAAACCTGCAATTTTTAAAATGGGCATTTAAAAGACCAGAGAGAAAAAATGTGTGTGGGTGGAAACATTTTATTTATGAATTTGCAATGAATATTTTAATTTTTTTTATTAAGGATGTCTTTTCATTTGGAAAGTTAGTTCAGGTCTTGAAACATACAGAACATTTCAATTGACTGAAATTGGAAAGAAAATATCCTAAAATGGAGGATTTCATTTTTGTGATATAAAAATATGTATTTACTTGTCAGTTTACTTGTCGTTTTGAAAATCTCCATCTTTTTTCACAGCTCATTTTTTCATACTATCCGAACAAACTGATAAATCCATTATTTCCTCAAGCATTGTTTTTAATATGCTTTCTAAGTCTCTCTGTAGTCCTTTCTCTGTGTTCAGAGGCTAGGAATTAAAGCTGTTTTCTGCAGGCTGTTTTCAAATCCCTCTATAATGTTCTATCATTTAACTCTGCAGCATTCAATCACTGGCACATGTGGAGGAGTTTTTGTGAGACATTTCTTTCTCTACTTTTCTATGTCTCTACTATATTCACCTTTTCCATTAACCCACCCTGATGGTCCCATTAAACTTAATACTAAAGCTGCCTTTGATTTTGAAAGGATTAGTTTGGCTCACCATTAGCATGATCTGATCACCCTAATGCTGTGGAGCAATATGGTGCTAAATGAAGAGACTGGAAAGAAACTGCTTTTCAGTAGGATGACATTATATGCTGTCAGTTCTATATCATCAATCAAAACTAATTAAGAAGGGAGCGAATTTGGCAGTATTTCTTCTTTTGCTACCACTTCTCAGTCTGCTGTTTGTAGTGGCCTGTCTAACAGCTGAATGAATGATGAAAAATGAGATGCAATGAAACTGTGAAGTCAAATGCCACAGCAGTTGTGTTGGTATCAATGGGGACTACACAGTTGAATACCCATTTTACCAGGCTATAATGTAAGCCTTGGGGAATATTTTCTTTTGCTACAACCATTATAGTTAAAAAAAGGATCCCAGAAACTCCTTTTGGATTAGGTAATAGGACTTCATGCAGAACAAGTAGCAACCACTTCAACAGAAGGTTGAGGATGAAAAGATAAAGATTTTATACCTAAATCAGCTATGGCTCCTTGTGAGGTCTTGTATGTCTCTGTAAAACCAGGATTTTACGTCTAAACATGTATAAATTTGCAAAAGGCTTTCAGATGTGTGAGGCTTCATAGTACGAGTCTGGATAGCAAATAGTTAAGAAAAAAAAATTGTGTGTAGGAGACTGTATATCCCTTTGTCTAAGATTCAACTGTCTTACAGAGAAATTTTCATTCAGTCTATAATGCACTTTTTCTGACTCAAGGTCTTCCTATTCACAATTTTTTTTAAGTAAACTAAGTCTTAGATTGTCTGATAGACACAATTTCTCTTTTTCACAAGTAAACTGAAGTTTCAAAAGAGATCTTCAGCTGGAACTGAATGAAGTTTCATGAATTTACAGGTACGGAGGATCTAAAGAGCCTGGTTTGTTCCTTTTACTTTTATTTTTATAAATATTCTTCCAGCATCACCACTGCAGCTTGCAACAATGCTTAAAAATACTATCGTAGCAACAGCATAAATGTCTGTTAAATTCAAGAAGGTTATTTAATTTGACAAAGATTTTCCCTTGTGAAAAATACCATTTTGGTTTGTAATGTGCTTTCACAAGTAGGTATAATTTGTGGAAATGTTATTAAAACATTGGAAGGAAATTACTTGAAGCTTTACTAAAATCTTGACTTCTCAATTCAAGCCTTTGTCTATTTTAAGATTATAAGAGTACTGCTCTTTTTTATACTGAACCTTAAAGGGTTTAATATGGTTTAATCCATACCATATAGAGAAAGTCAATAAATATTTTTGCTTTTGGAGGTGAAAATCATAAATCAATACTTTTGCCCTGGATGGAAGATTGATAAAATTAAATGGAAAAAATCCAGAAAAAAAATAATTACCAGACCTGAGTGTAAAGGAAACTCAATATGGCCCCTGAAATCAGAAAAAAAACCCTACATATAGTTCACAATGTGTTAGGTAGTTACTAAAAATAACAATGTATATAAAACAGTAATGTGGTAGTATTATCATTGCTTATTATATAAACTGTATAAGAGCTTTCTGCTCCTGTGGAGTTTTTTTCACTGAAATCTAGGGAAACATGTTATGATAAACACAGTTTTGTCATTGCTGGAAACATTAGCATTGTTTTCCAAACAGATTATTGCATATTGGGACAACTGCTACTTGACTGGATAATTTGGCTTTAGTAGAAGAGTATGCTCGCCTTGGGCCACTCTCTGAGCTTTTGCCTAGTGAGGCAGGGATGTGAGAAGTTCTTGGCTGGTTTAAAAGAGTTTACACTGATTCTGGCGTACAGGTTTGGAGAGAGTGAGGAGATGGTTTGTCATGTGCTTCTCATGGTGGTCAGGTCATGAAAAAGGAGCTTGAAAGACTGGGAAGATAAAAGAACCATCGGTTCAGACTCAGATGCTTTTAACAGAGCAAACTCCAAAACCTTTTTCTTGAGAATCTAATTAACTAAAATGGGAAATACTTTTATAACTCTACATGCAATTGAACTGAATTAGTAATTTTTGAAGTGTTAAAGGCATTTCTTTCTTTCCATTAACTGAAATAAACCACCTGATATATTTACATCTCCTGCAAACGATTCTAGTGTTGCTTAGAGTAGCCCATAATTAGATGACTTTCATTCAAGTCTTTGTTTCAGGCATGCTCTGGGACACAAAAGTTAAACAGGAACATTCAGATGAAAAATTAGTGGGATTGTCTCATTATAGAGATGAAATATCCAATGTTAATGTTGAGGCCAACCAAATAACAAAAATTAGTAACTTACTCAACATTTTTTTAAGTCTTTCCAAGTCATGAAACATGATAATGCCTGGTGTCCTAGCTCAGAGTTTTATTTTGGGGCTAATCTTTAAAATATCAGTGACTTCGGTATTGTATGACCTTTGCAACACCTTAAGCAACAGACTCCTGGAATATCTTTGAAACTGGTCTGCTGAAGAGTTTTTTATTACATTTCTGTCTAATTTATTTAACATCTCCTTTAGATTACCTTCTGTTTCTCTTATCTTCTGAAGTTATACCCAGCACATGCTTCCCTGGAATTTTTTCATCTCAAACCAGATAAGATGTATTGATTTCTTTTCTCCTAAAATAAATATTATGGTAGTTCAGAGTGATACTTGACCCCGTCAGTAGGAATAGCAAGTTCTTAGCTCTATTAATGATTAAAGAATTCATTTATGATTGGATAAAATATTCCTATAGGAGTGGAAAACTTTTGAAAATATCTGGAGTACTTAGCTTTGACGGAAAGTAATACCTTGAAATATAAGAACATACTAAATGAATGTAAACTTTTACATGGAAGGCATTTGATGTTCAAAAAATTAAATATTCACTTCATTTAACTAGTTCTCAAACAGCTTAAACATTTTAGAGGATACGTAACATAATCTTGATACGTCAGGTTGATGATTGGTACTTGGACTTGATGGTACTGAAAGTCTATTTCAGCTGAATATTGTGTTCAGTTGTGTAAGAAGGACACTCTGTAAGGACATTAATTTGCTTGAGTGTATGCAGAGAAGAGCAACAAATCTGGAGAAGGAACTGAAAAACAAGGCATACAAGGACTGTTATTTAGCCTGGATGAGGCTGAGGGGAGACTTCAGCACTCAGCTACTGCCTAGAAAGAGGCTGCAGTAAGGAGGCTTTCAATCACAGAAATGGTCTCAAATTGCACAAAGGAACATTTATTTTGGATATGAGGAAGAATTTCTTCACAGAGAGTGCGTCCAAGTTTTGGAACAGGCTGCCTAGGCACTGGAATGGGCTGCCCAGGGAATTATTGGAGTCCTATCCACGGAGGTATTTAAGAGACATGGATAAGGGATGAAGGGACATAATTTAATGATAGTACTCAGTAGGTCTGGTTGGTGGTTGGACTTGTTGATCTTAAAGGTCTTTTCCAACTTAGTTGGTTCTATGATTCTATGACTTTTATTAAAAAAATGAAATTTAGCAATTATAATAATGCAAGCTTTGACCTTGTGGCTTTCCAAATAATGTAGATACATCATATTCTTGAATGAAGTATAAATTCACAGGAGTAGCACATGGGTTTGTAACAGTGGTACGTGTGAGGAAATGATCACTCATCTGTATTTCATGCCTGAAGGTAGTGGTGACCTTTCAGTTCCAAACCACCTCTTAAAACTACTACCCAGTCTGCTCATTGCAGAAATAAATATAAGATCAGAGATTTCAGTCAAACCATCTTTGTAGCTCTTGGGGCAGCTTATTAAAAGTCAAATAATAAGTAAATCCACTGTTAACTCTCCGAGGTAACTGAATAAACAATGTTATTTTGTTATTACTATGTCAAAAAGATTTTTAAATATAATTGATTTAGATACCATTCCTCTGTTCACTTTTTGTAGTGGTTTGAATCATAGACATGACTGTAGGGGACTTGATGCTTCTAGCTGAATCAGCTTTTTCTGGAAAGCAATAGATAAACTTCATATCCTCTTTGTCTGTAGCGGAAGATCTTCCAGCTAAGTCACCTTATTTCACATTTTGTTTTTCAATACAAAGTTTACTCCAAATGTGAATAACTTCTAGTGTTATGAATTACAGCTCTTTTTTTTTCCTTGTCCCTTAAATTTCTCATCCATATTTGTTTTAAGAACAACCATACTTTTAGTTTTGATGGTCTTAAAATATATTTTTCTAATTAGATGTATAAAAGAACCCAAGAAAAAATAGTGTAGTTTATTTTATTTTTGAAGTTTATCTTTTAATTGTGGAAAAAATCCTTCTATTCATTAATATGTGTTAGAATTCATTGACAAAATTTCACCCAACAGTCTAGCTTATTTTAACACATTCCATTCAAATTTTTGGTCACAAGATAGATATGTGAACCCTTTAGGAGAGTGGTAGCGTCACCCTTAAAAAGCATTCTGTGATACAGAAAAAATTGGGAAGGAAAACAGTCTTTGTTATGATAACTACTTTCTTTATTCATTACCCATTTCCTTCAAGTCTTGTGACTTGTCAAAGGAAGTGGAAAAAAGATTACAGAGAATGTATTTACAGAGTATTGGGAGAAGTACGAGAAGTGTGGGAAAAGAAAGCAAAAATGAACTGGAAAACTCAGAACTTTTCTAAGATTTTGCATTTTTTGCAGTTAAAGTATGCCTTGATAGAAGAAATTTCCCTTCTTTGTTAACTTGAGATAATCCATCTGGACAAGGCTAGTGAAATAAACTTCCTGTCTATCTGTTGATAAAAAGACTTTGTATTTGCAAAATTAAAAAAAAAAAAAAAGTGTATTCATTTTGTTTGATTTCAGCTGTAGGCAAAGATGTTGAAGACATAAACTCTACAATGTCCTTTTATTGTTATACATTATCTCAAAGTACCAATGGAAATTGTCATCATCACTGTCCTATTTGCCTGTAGCAACATTACTATTTTTGCTACCATCCAGTTGTTTCTACACAAACTGAGACAAAAACCCATTATAACAAGTAGTATGCAACCTTAATATCATATGAAAATCTGCCTCCAGAAACTGTGATTATGATAACGTGGTTTAAATCATGATTTGTAAACAAGACAAAACCATATGGAAAAAAATGATGCAGAAATCACTATTCTTATTCATTCCAGCTCCTGCAAAAATCCCTAGATCAGCACAGTCACATTATTTTAAATAATAGAAACTTGATCTCTAAAGAACTTCTCAGGTCATTGAAGTTAATACTCTAGAAATAGGGTTTAGAAATACTCTAAAAATACTCCAGAAATAAGTTGATAATGGATAAAACAAAGAAAGGGGAAGGGTGCATGCAGTGATTCTTGTAGAGAACAATTACTTTCAAGGTTCATATTTATAATATGTAGATTAACCATCCCTTAATAAATTGGCACCAGAGTTTGCTTCTAATCAATTTATTTTCTATAGAAGGGTGCTACAGTTTCACTAACCTCAATTTCAGCAGTTGTCATACAGGTGTTTATCAAGTGCATGGAAAATCTTTAGGAGGACCTGCTTGCCCTGGCAAAGCATCCAGGGGAAATTTTTCTGTCATAGAATCCTTAGAGTTGGAAGGGACTTTTAAGGTCATCTAGTCCAACTCCCCTGCAATGAACAGGGACAAGCACAGCTAGATCATACTGCCTCAGGCCTGATCCAGCCTTGCCTTGTTTTCCTCTCTTTTTTTTGTATTCTACACATGCAATCTCATGAAGCCTGTAAATTTCATAGAATTTTTGGAATTATTTCTGATGCATTTTTTATTTCTTTTTGTCATTAGAACAGAGTGCAATAACTTTAGTTCACTGAGGTACACTTAACAAATGCTCATATCTTTTTTAGGTATCTTTTATATGACGATACTACTGGAAAAATTCCAGAATAAATAGCAGTAGCAGAAAAAGGAACATTGAACCTCTGACGGAAATCATAGAATCATAAGATTCTGTGATGGAAATGAAATTCTATGAAATGATGGGAAAAAGTTATCTATTAGCTGGAAAAATGTTTTGACCTCCACTTGTCTGTAAATCATCATTTCTAGGAGTGGCTGAAAGACATGGACAGATGACAGTAAGAACTATCCTGCAGTCATGGTACTTTCTGAGAAGACTTATGTGTAGGAGGGAGAGGGATTTAGTTCCTAAATGTCCTGGAGTGAAATCATGCAAGTCCTCAAACACTTGGCTGGCAGCTTAGCTTTGTGAGTGCCCTTTACCAGCCTAGCCTTCTGTAAAGGACAGCTCTTCCCTTGTGTATTTGACATGAGTGTGTGCCAATTTCCCCCCAGTGTCTTATTTGCCCATTCTCATTGTACTAAAAATGCCTAATTCCATGATAGCAAACATCATATAATGAATGAGTAGAAGAATTTGCTGTCCTTTCAAAGTACAGTGTTTATAGATCTAGGATAAAGAGCTCTTCTGCTGATGGAATAATGTGACGAAATTGGGCCGACAGACAAAATTAGGAGAGGACAGTAGAACAGGAAAATATAGTTTTGAATAAATGTGCTTAGTAATTTCATCTTGTTTCTCAATAAAAATGGCAGAAGATCTAATCTGGCCAAGAGGAATTTTAGGAAAGTAGAAGACTATTGAGTTGGCATCTTGAAGTCCTTTGAGCTCAGAGCCTGTGTGCATTCAGCAGTGCAGTAACTCTCATTATGTGTTAAGAAGATGAATTCATCATGCCTGAATTACACCTGCAGCAGATGTGAGAACCACAGTATTCAATAATGTCTAACTGCTAGCACATTTACATCACTGCTGAAAGCCCCTAGGATCCTTTTTGCTGGCAGCTATCTGAAAACAGAAGTCAACCAATACAATCCCAAGCACTTCATATTGGAAAGCCATATCAATTCCTTGGACAGCTCTGTGCACTAGGGTAGAACAGCCCTGGCTTCTCCACTACCTAATCACTGTATACACTGTGTAACAATTAAGCCATAGGCATTAGACGGCTGATAAAGTTGTATGTCTGAGAATATTCCACCATTACAGGACCATGGCTGTATGAGATACCATCTCACAGGAGACTGGTACCAGTGAGACTGATAGAGGCTTGCCAGTAGTCAGAAGCTGCCTATAGCACAGTTTAAAGTTAGTACATTTCTAATGTTTTACTTATCTTTTATCTAATGCTGTCTTCATGCATACTCAGCAGATGAGAGCAGCAGTCCTCAGATCAGAAAATATTTAAATCTAATGTACACACAGCTCTCCCTCTGGGTCCAATAGTCATTTTTTTTACTGCACTTACATTCTGATTCTAAGGGCCAAGTGCCTATAAGTTTTCTCCCTCTGCCAGAAATGAATTATGCCTTTTGTTTTGTAAATGTCTATGAGAAACTTGGTAGAATGCTTTCATTTTCACTGTAGTGTGTAGTTTGCAGGTGTGAGGTAATGCTAAGCATTCCAGGAGATGCACATCAATGAATTTGGGATAAAAACAATGCTCACTGTGTACACACAGTGTACATCACTAAGTGAGGTAGTGCCTCTCAGGAAAGAGTTTCGGGAGCTCCTGACGGTAGGTGAGGTCAGAATGAAAATACCCACTCAGAAAAGCAACAGAATGAAAACAGCTGCATTTCAGCAGCGCAGAATTGATAATCCCCTCCAAAATAAAAAGGAAAAAAAAAAAAAAGTGAAGAAAGCAAAGGGAAGGATAGCAACTAATCTGCAGTAAAGTTGTAAAAGTACAGTCTGGATAACAGAGTATATGCATGAAAGCATGTTAGTGACCAAGGGCAACATCATATTTGTCTGTAAGATCACAAAACGTTATTGAACTAAGAGAAGAGGGAACAAATAGAACAGAGGTGTTTGGTGCTTGTTATAAAACAATAATTAGGTGGCAGTCAATAAGATGGCTCATGCAGCAAATGGTTAGCTATGAAAAGCTCGTAATGGCAGAAAATTGAATAGGTGTAGACAGAGAGACTGATGCGTGGGCAAGAGGTCCATTAGACAACAATTAGGGTGCAATCTTTGAACTGGTGATTTCTGTCTGTTGTTGGCTGAGGACCACCAGGATTATCTGCTTTTTTTGTACTTTTCCTTGAGTACTCTGTTGCCCATTTTCAGGGACAAGACACTCTCTGAGTGGTCTGACCAGAGGCTGCTGGTTTTGTTCTTACATAAATGCTGGGGCAATTTAAGTCTAAATATCAGTATTCTATCTAGCCCATTAATCTTTAATGAATTGGAATCAAAAGTCCTATGTGCATTTGTTGCTTCACATATAGATCTGTATTCAAAGAACAGAAATCGTAGTATCTGACAGACTTAAGTATGTAGCACAGCTTGAATTTTGAATCCAGTATTGCATGTAAATGTGTAGAGTATTGACAGTGAGTTCTTTGTATTTGGTTCACAGATGTTTGAGGGGAAAAAAAAGCACCACAAAAGAAAACTTCCTCAGCTAAGCATGAGTCCAAAATTAAAGGAAATTATAAACCTGCCACACGTGAACCCAACAGTAAGATTTGCTCAAAAAATTATTTGCTGCAACTTACTCAGCTTTAGTTTACATATAGTTTAACAGTATTGTTTAGTTTTTCTAGCAGATATAATAAGGACACAGGAGTGGTACTTGGGCAGACAGTGACTGCAGTGTGAAATGATGAAGTCCACCACACTGAGTGCTGGAGTAAATTTCACTTAAATATCATTTATTATTCTGTGTTTCATGTGAACAAATGGAAAAAAAGAAGATGTTTGCATGGGAAAAACTGTATAGCAAGAAAGCTGTTGGGGAGGCTGGCAATTCTGTTTCTGAAACGAAGATGTTACCACTGGTAATGATTTTATAACCTTTATGCCAAGACTAATCATATAGCTGTGACACACACTGTAGAGTTTGGTTAGGTGAATAAAGAAAGAACAGAAAAACATAACGAGAATCAGAATAGGTCTGATAGATGGGGGGGACACTAATAACCTAATCAGGGAAAAAGCGAAGGGGTACCACCAATAATGTTTATCCATCAGGTGTTGGCTATAGTTGTGCTTGTAAGGTATTTCCTCTCAGGGCAAGGAGGAGTGAACTAGGGATAGCCGTCAAATGCAACATATTTGTGGTGTAGGACACAGCATTACAGATCAAACAGGAAGTAGGAAAAGCCTTGCAAACAATCTGCCTACTTTCTCGGTGGATCAGACATTACCTAGCAGCTCTGTGGAATCCTGGGAACTGCAGAAGCAGGATTTCCAGTTTTAGGATGTGCATATATACTTTGAACAGAAGTGTTTCTTTCATGCTTTCATTTCTGGGTTGGTATAAAAGTAAACCAGTAGAAACAATTTTTATCCATAGAGTGAAGCTTTCTCCAGATCAGTGCACCAGACAGGCAGCAGCGCTGGTTTTTACTGTTGTTTCACATTAAGGAAGCAGCAATGTGCATGTATTTATAGCGTTGATCCAAAAGATTTTCTGAATATTCTGTGTCCTCTGTGCTAGCCACATCTCTCTACAGAGTAAAGTTTGAAGTTCACATGCTTCTCAGAGCTCACATCTGTCGCATTGCACACAGAGCTTTTTTTCCCTCATCTGCTGCATGACCAGAGTAAAAACTTTGAGTCACTTGTTACACATCCAGGGCTGGCAACTGCACTTAAGCACCACAAATGTGATAACTGTACACACCAGATGGCAAAATCTTTGAACATTCAATTTTATATCCTGACCATTTGGGAACGTTAAAAACTCTCATGAGGAAAGAAATTGTACCCTGAAAGCAACATATAAAATAAGGGTAAATGCTAAAATGATTTCTTAATTAAATAGAAACAAACATTTACTTACTATGTGCCATGGGGAGAGCACTTTCCAATTAAGAGTTTCTAAAACGTGAGGTGATATGTTTAATTCAAACCAATGCTATATGTTTTATTTTTCAGAATGTTGACTTTCTATAAAGAAAATACACAGAAAAAGTGGTGACTTGCATGTACTTGGAGTGAAAATGAAGCCATCTAGTCTTTCTGGCATAACATAAAAAAGCACATTTTGTATCACTAAGATGGGGTTGCTTTTACATATCAGTAAAAGGAGAAGTAATTTGCAGAATATTATCTGGGGAAGGGAAGAAAAGAATGAGGTAGAGTCAAGCAGTGGTAGAAAGTGAACCAGAACATATGACTTTCAGGCAAAAAAACTCTTTCTGAGTTATATTCCATTATTTGATATTTTTGATTTTGGAGAAAGTGTATATTTACTTCCAAGTGCTTGATAAAATGATGAAAAGCATTAACTATCAATGAGCAAAGATTCTGCTTTGAATCCAGCTTCATGTTACATTTACCTGCCCAGAGAATATTTAAACAGTGAACTAAAGCAGATGTGAGCATTATTTAGCATAAACAAATTGAAAGATAACTGTGAAGGACCATGGTTTTGTGTCTTCTCAAGACCAGGGAACATTTGCATCCTTTGAGTTTTTCCTGATACCTAAAGACTTGCTGTGAAGTCCTAGCCTCTCACAGAATTCACAGTGTTTTTTCTGGTTGATTTCAACAGGGCTTGGATTTTTGTTTTCCTATGGACTTAATACATAAAACTCCAGTATGTGAAACTAGCAGATAGTTCGTCTTTGGAAAAGTAAAATAAAATGGAAGTGATTGCAGACATGACTGTGAGCAGCACACAGTGAAAAAATGATTCATATGACATGTTTATTGACATGTTGAGGAGGGAAGGATTTTATATTTTTGATCTTATCTTGGTTATTGCTGTATAAAAAGAGAGAGTAAATAAAAGTCTACCTTCACTCACACCCCAACACTATTATTTTATGCTCGGTTCCTTTATAATATGATATAGTGACTATGATTCTTCAAATAATTGAAATGGTGTTTTTCATGGTGTCTGTTAATAGAACAAGTATTTGTGAGCCACAGGGAAGCAAATATGAATAGAAGATAATTAAGTGAATATATGACTTTTGGAGCACTGCAAACATTATGTCCTTTATGGGAACTTCTAAATACAGGATTAAAAAAAGAAAAGAGAGATCTCTAAGTATGCTTATTTTGAATACATGACAATATATTTGGGCTTTCAAAAATATTTCTGTTTTCACAATGAATTTGCTTATGAGGGGCCTATATGATGATATTAGGAGATCTGAAGAGACTGTTTCCATTTGTTTTGCTTTGCCATCTCTATCTTTTCACTGCAGTCCCCAGAAGGGTAGTTTGACTTTGGTGACCAGGCTGCCTTCAAGTTAAATAGCCAAAGTCAGCAGAATACATTTCAGTAAAAAATCAGATTGCTGTACTTGGCAGGGCTGAAAGTCTCTAGAATGTGGTGAAGTATTTGTATTGAGCATAATGTACCAGAGGGCACTGAAATAACTCTTCAGGTTCAATGCTTTCTTTTCTAAAGTATCAGTGCTCAGAGAGCAGGCTGATAAGCCATGTAAATAGAGGAAGGAAGCATCTTCTAATCTACATAAACCACAGCAGAATTCAAGCCTATGTGTGTCTTATGACTCTTGTCCCTGTGGAGATCATAGTGAGGAAGAAAATAAAGTTTTGGAGCAGTCAGGTTCCCACAAAACAATAGGGATTGTGTGTTGTTATTAGTTTTAAAGCAACTCTATAAATTAGTATGGCTTGATGAATGTCCAGAGCTGAATATAACATCTTTATTCATGTGATTTTCAGCAAAACTTTTCTCCCACCATTATCTGTGGTGCTACAGGACAGCAGGAATACTAGCACTTTCTCACCTGTTTTTGGTCTGATTATCTATTAAATACGCGAGGCTGCTGTTGAGATATACTCCTACTGTGATATTCCAATTCTCAGTGATTTCATAATAGGAGTCTGTCATGTCATTAAAGGTAGACTTCCAAATGGCACTGAAAGTCCACTTTGCAGCCCTTACATCAAGTCAGATCAAGACTGTCTCGCTGTACATGAGTTAGCATCTGTCTGACATTTGTCTCCATATAGGTGTCTGTCTACCTCAGTTGCCATCAGCTCTCTTTAAGCACTTTTATGATAAGATTAAGCCGATCTATTTTAGACATCCATTTTAAGGATAAAATTGAATACAAGACTCTTTGTTTCTTTCCAGTGATTTCAAGTAAATTTGGGGTGACTAACTCAGAAATAGTTGTCTCTGTCACACCCACTGTTGCTGTTATGCTGAACAGCAGCAAGGATCAATTCGATTCCAATGCGAGTGTGACAAGGATCAGAAATTTCCCTCATGAATTAATACTACTACAAAAATGCTCAGGATAAATATTTGGTTACTCATTTCTCTACGCAATAACCCCCAGTTTTTCTCAAGAATAAACTCGATATTTTGGTTTTCTTTTATATTCAGAGTTAAGGAATGGTATGTCACAACAAAGAATGATGTTAGATGAAATAAAGATTATATTTCTCATTTATGCTGGCATCTTTTGAAGCACTTCCCAGTCTTTGACCCCAGAAGAGGCCCCCAGAGGAGAGCTGTATCTATGAAGTCATTGCTGATACGAGGTTAATGTGCTGGGCTTTCATCTGCCTTTCTCTGTTTGACTGTTTTGAGAGTACTACAGTGATCCCTTCTGCATTTGCAGTCATTTATGAGGGGAAGCAAGGGATTCAGAGGTGTTAGTCCTGTCATTCCTCGAATGAGCATTTGCAGCACCAAGTTTGCCCAAAGAAATGAGCAGATCAAGAGCTAAATCATTTTTATCATAGGATGATAGAATCACAGAACAGTTGAGGTTGGAAGGAACCTCTGGAAGCCATCTGGTCCAACCTATTGCCCAAGCAGGGCCACCTGGATAATGTCCAGACAGCTTCTGAATATCTCCAAAGTTGGAGGCTCCACAACTTCTCTGAGCAACTTGTTCTAGCGCTCAGTCACCTTCAAAGACACATTTCCTGATGTTCAAACAGAACTTCCTGTGTTTCATTTTGTGTCCATTGCCTCTTGTTGTGTCCCTTGGCACCACTAACAAGAGCTTGAACCTGTTTTCTTTGCATCCTTCCTTTGAGTATTCATAGGCATTAATGAGATTCCACCCATTAACCTTCTCAAGACTGAAGAGTTCCAGCTCTTCCTTTCATATTTACGTTGTTATTATTATGCAATTATTTTTTCGGATTACTACTAGGAGTGTTCTAACAGGAGCACTGCAGGACCTACTCAGTGCAAAGTAGCTATATAGTTAGCATATATCCCAAAGTATTGCTATCTGCAACTTATTAGCTCTCTTGATAAATTTTAATGTAAAAAAATGATACAATGGCAATATTTTATATATTGTAATTATTTTACAAGTGTATTATCATATACAAGATTATTTCTTAACTCTTGTAGGAGTTTTAATATCCATTAAACTGACAGTTTCTCTATGATACTATTAAAGTGCTATTAACATACCACTCGGGTACTTCACAAAGAAGTCTACTTTCTTGAGGTCTTTATCAGGTTCTTCTGTATAAACAGCTTAGGACAGTACTTGCTAATTAGCTAGAAACATTCAGTGGGTCATCAACAATGAGATTCTTTGTGGCTGGTGTTACTGTATGAGACTGTCACAGTAATTAGAAATTAATTTGTATTCCTCTGTGACTCAAATACTGCTTTTTCTATTTGTAAAAAATATACAAGAAAATGTTTTGCAGTCTTCTTTTATAAGCTCTTAGTTTTCTTGAACCCCAATTTGTGTTTGCTTTAAAGGCTAGTAATGTATAAGGATTTCTGCACCTTCTTTTTTGGTACTTCTAGTGATAATCATATGAGCTGCTTGGACAAAGGCACAAAGCATCCTTAATTGCTGTTTCTGCTTCCATCAGGTATTAGTGACTGATCTGTTGGAAACATTTGGAACTACTGTTTTAAAAATCTTCTTTGAAATTTCAGAAGGCAATCCCTTTCTCTTAGATCTTTCTAAAAATGCTTTTGAGAAAGTGGTGTCTCCACTTGTCCTTTATCAATTGACTCAGGGAATGTCAAACTTGAAGTTTAAGTAGATAGATATCTTGACCTATGAAATTGTAATTAGATTTTGTGGTTATTGCTCTCTCCTGTACAAGCTTGGCAGAGCCAGCCTAGGCAAGAGAGAGGAAAAGAGAAGGTAGAGAAAATATTAAATCCTTCTTAAACTTACAAACTTCTGTGCTTAAGTAACTTTACCACTGTTAGTAGCAATATAGCTGTTAGACTGTACATAGGAAAAATATGCCTTCTTATGATTTCTTTCTAAATAAGTATCTCTAACACTTAGCTATAGGGAAAGGTTGTAATTGATCTCAGCTTGCAGTAAAATGAAAAATTATATCTGCATGATCCCAGATAATAATGCATAATCATAATTTTTCTCCTGGGTCATTCAGGCCTGCCTTGCCGTTTATACCTCAATACTTTCGAACCTAGTGAAAAGAAATTTGAACTGTGGACAAGGATTTGCTTTATGTTCTAGACCTCATATAGGGTGGACCTGGGGACATGTTCATGGAATGCTGTGTCTTTTTCAGTGATGCAACTGTCATTTTAAACTACTTAGGAAATCATTAAGTTAATGCAGTTTCTTTGCATTAGGAAGAATATTTTTGTTGTTTTGGTCATATTCAAATTCTCTTTTTTGAGAAAATCTATTTATCTATTTTTCATGGTGAGAGGGGAAAACTTTTCAGGGTGAGAGGGGAAAGTACTTTCTGTGTGCTAAGCATCAGAATTCAATTTTCAGTCTTCACCATTTTTGAAGATGAATTGAAAAACCATTGTCTTTATTACTTTCTGGCAAATTGGAGATTGGTTTAAAATGGTTAACTCCTGCTATATAGACTGGGGGCCAACTTCTGTAAAACAACAAATATTATGAATAAAATTAGTTATATGGATAATTTTATTTGCATGCTTTCTACCAGAACCTGGGACTAGGAATGAACAATTTCTCAATTTTATGATTTCAAGCTACAAATGGATTATTATAATCTGTTTATATACTAATGTTTTGTAGTGAAAATAAGCTGCAATGGTTATGGTACTCATAGCTTGAGCAGTTGCAAGGCAATATTTTTCTGGTGTTACATGTGGTGATTTGGGAATAAGCAGGTGGTAGGAGAAGATACGGGATTCATATCCATAACCAAATTCATACTCTCACTCTTCCCCTTAGCTGTTTTTTTGTGTTTATTATGCATGATTATTTGTGAGGTTTTAGTAGTAACAGAAAAATGTTGTTAAATTTCCAGAGTTGCAAAGATTTTTCTTATGAGGGATCACAAAAACGTGGAATAGTTGGGGTTGAAGTGGACCTCCATATGTTATCTATTCCAGCTTCCTTTGTTTAAGGAATGTCAGCTAGTGCAGATGGCATGGGACAGTGTCCAATTGGGTTTTGAGTATCTCCAGGAATTGAGGCTCCGCAATCTGTCTGAGCAGCCTCATGGTAAAAAAAAGTTTCCTTCTATGCAAACATAATTTCTAGTTTCCCGCCTTCTACTTCTTACTCCTTGATGTTTAATGATTTCTTTGTGGTCTGCTCCAGGACTCCATATTTTTCTTAGAATTGCAAGCACAAAACTCACCTAGCACTCCATATATGCCTCACCACGAGTGAGGAGAGAGGAAAGATGAGCTACCTTGATCTGCCATCATTGCAAAATGCTGCTGGCCTCCTTTGATGCAAAGGCACATTGCTGGCACACGATCCATTTGTTATCCACTGGGACACTCAGGTCCGTTTCTACAGTGCTGCTTTGCAGCCAGTCAGCATGGTATCTAGGAGAAGTAACATCTTAATGCCAAACTGGCTTTTGTAACTGTGATTTAAACTCTAAGGTACAGATTTGCATTAAGACTTACATGTATGATGCTGAATGTCACAGTACAGAACCTTTAGTCACTGAGCTGCAGAAGCTGAGATCCGTAAGCTGGGAGGCCTACAGTGGGCATATGGAAGAATAAGTGCCTTGGAATAGGACCAGTGTGCCTAGTGAAAGCTCACTCAAATTAGCTATTTAAGCAGGAAGCTGCCTACTCCTGCTAAGAGTGAAGTATTGAGGACCAGCGTATGTCCTAAAATCCACTCTGCATCTACTCAATTGTTTTCCTTGGCACCTGCTAAAGGAGGCAAGTTCCTAGTGTAATTTTCTGAAAAACCTGAATGATGGCTGTTTTCTCCTCTTTCCTTCCCACCAAAACCAGGGTTAAAGCCCTTATTCAGTGTTTTGAATTATCAGTTTTAGTTCTGCCATTTCTCTGAGAGGGACCATTTTTCAGGAGAGTGCTCTAAGCTCAAGTTAGATACTGAAGCTCTTGCACTTCACATAACAGATTTAAATATTCAATGGATATGAGAGAACAGATGATTTTTTAGTTTAGTGAGTCATCAGAGAAGCAGAGGCCTAAACCTTTTCCTCCCTTCTCATTCCCTTGTATTTAATTTTGTTATACCAAATGTGACAGCTTCAAGAGAAAAGGTAGAAAGCATCCTTTCATCTTTCCAAAATTATAAGGTTTTACCCAGCTAATGGATGTAGGTCACAGATACTCTGCAAATTTCATCCATAAATCTATTTGAAGAGACTGTTTTTTACCACACATTTGTACAGTACTTAGACATTTGAGTACAGATGACTTTACTTAGGAGCCCAAACTCTGCAGATTGCTGTAGCAATGCCAATAGTGACAACTTATGAAACGTCATGATTGTTTTCATTTGTGTTGTGATGGTGGATTTTCCCCCTCTACATTGTGTCACTTGACTCCTTTGTCAGTTGAAGAGAGAAATGTTACGAAAATTGTCTCCTCTTTTTAAGAAGTTTTCATGTTTAGATGAAAAGAGCAGGCTGTCAGAAGGATTATCTATTAAATATCATAAATATTACAAAAATATTAATAGGAGTTAAGTGTACTGTGCAGATAGGTACTCAATTAACAATTAGCAGCACAGTTAAAAAAAAACAAAACAAAACAAAGCATGGTTTCATGGCAGATTACTCTCATCATTAATTAGATGTTAGGCTGCTACAAAATTTTAATTATTGGTGAGTTTGCTACTAAATTATTTTTCATTATAACTGCATTGCTTTTATATAGCTTTTCAGAGTAAAATTCCAGGATTAATCACATCATGCCTGCTCTAAGCCATCTATCACTTCCCAAATGCTTTTGATTTTCGTGGAATGAAGATGCGTTCTCTGGGATACAGCATCAGGATGACTTCCAAAGGCCAGAGCAAATCTTGTGTTGTGCAGAGCTGGAGGAGCGTGCACCACTTGCATGTCTCTGAAGACTGCCAGTGCCTGGGGCAGCATTACAGTGTCTGGGAAATCACCTTTATACCTCCTCACCTTAAGGATTTCTTGAAGAACATCTAGGGTAACACTGGTAGTGTGTTTACTGTGACTAAGGTTTAATATGCCCATTATAGTTGTTCCATTCTTATTCCACTTCTGTTTATGTTTTTTTTTTTCTTTTTTTTTTTCCTCCCTGAGTCTTTTCCTCTACTGTGTCAGATGAATTCTTTATTTTTTTGCAGATTGCAACCAGCAATTAAAGCTCTAACTGGCCCCCATTTTTCTTTAGTGAATCTACTGTCCTTCAGTTTTATATGTGCAAATCCACTGTCTTCAAAGTATAGCTGTAGTGCAATCTGGATAACCTTATGAGGAATGTGAATACTGTAATTGTTGTCAACTGAGGGACTAGATTCACACTCACTACGTACTGAAATACCCGTTTGTTCTGATAGGCAATTTAGGCATACAGTAACATAGAGTCAGAGTCAGTTTTGTCTGTTTTGTTCTCCTGGACCCTTGGATACCCTTCTTTCTATCCTGACTATGTTCCAGATGGTCCAGAGTAACGAGAACAGTGAAGGAAAAGGGTGGGGTTGAAAAAAAAATGGAAAAGATAAGACAATTAGTAGTTTACATGCTTTTAACTTCTGAGTTACTGGTTTGCAACTTGTTTCACTGCAGTTCATATGCACATAAAGGCGAAACAGCAGACAACTAATCCCGAGACCTCTTTTTGATGCTGGCTCTTCCCAGGTGCTCTCCAGAGCTTGCTCTTACTCCCTTCCAAGCCTTGGTTCCTCTCACCTCTGACTGCTCCATCGTTGTGAAGGTTGGGTGAAATCTGAGTACAACCTGCAAGAAACCCTACAAGTATGTGGGTTAGTTTGATAATAACTGGAAACAGTCTTTCTATGTCTTAAGAATGAAATGAGAATGTTATATTCAGCATTTTTAATAACAAGGATATAGGACCTGATGCAGAAATTTCAGAATTAAAGTTTATCCCCAGTAAGGTATAGGGAGACAGATGAGATGACCATAGCTACTCTTTCTGATCTTTGGATCTATTATCTCAACGTGCTAACTAAATTTGGTATAAAAGACTGGGTTTGCACAAAATCTTTTCATTTGTCTGAAGGCACATTGTTGTGTGTTTGACATCTAGATATCCTACTGCTCTGCAAGTTCAGAATACAAAGATAGGCTCAACCCTCTCAGAAAGAATTTCAGTAGTTGTGAACTGGAGTAGTGTCACTGATTTTTAGAGGTGTATTTTAGATTACAGTGGTTGAGGATCATGGTCACAATAGCTGTGAAGAAAAAGAAGACAGAAATAAATGCTTATACAAAGAAGTATTCTGGAAGAAGCCCTCCAGTGCAGAATTGCTTAGTTCCATCACCAGAAATATCTTCAAACGTTACCTGACTAGCTTGGATAACGCAGCCTTCCTCCAGAGCTCTTCTTTCTGTGTCTGACAGGGTAGGCAAGGAGCAGCACTTGGAAAGATGATCAGAACTGCTGTTTCTCATTCATATCATAGACATGTTGTACCTGTTGCAACTCTGCATAAATTACAGAGGTCTTCCTGCTACCCCGAGAACATACTTGCAAGGATGTACTGCACCATGCACTTGCTGGGCAAAGAAATCTCTCAGGCCACCCTTGCAGCTATTCAGCTTCACCACTTCTGAGCTCTTTTATGTACTCTGTGACCCCATCAAGGAGTGGTTAGTCAGCAAAGACAGACAAATCTCATTCTGTGAAATATATGGAGATGTATATATATAACGTATTTATAGGTATATATATAGGTCATCAGTAAGACTTAAGAAGAAATGTGACTAAGATTGTTCTTAAATATCTTTGAAAACGTTACGAGGGAAAATTTGATCCCCAGTCACCAGAGCTGCAACCTAAATATTAAATTTTTGATCACATCTATTGTTGTTTCTTAAGGCCTCTATGTAGCAAATTCTTAAGAGTAAACATTTTGGAGATTAACTTTCAAATGCAGATAACTAATTAAGAGATTGAAACAGTGCTTGGATATGCATGAGCCCTGAGGCAATAGAAACCACTGTCCTGGAAATACATGTGCCTTCTTGTTTTACTGTTCTTAGCTGCATGGATAGTTACACAGCCTCAGCCACAGCTGCCCTTTGTTGTACAGATGGCTAACAAAAGCCTGGGATGCTTTCCATTGAGGGAATGACAGTAAATGAACTGAAGCTGTGCTGAAGTTCTGGTCCTTAGTTAGCAAGGGAAATGCACAGATGGTAAATTTTGCCTTTGCTATCTTAAGGGTTGTTTTTCCAAAATCAATTATTTAATTGTTCTTCTCCGTTATTACTTTTTTTTTGTGAGTTCTCATATTTGAGAAGCGTATTTGGGAAATGAAATATGAATTTAAGTAATAACTGCAGCAAGCCCCGTTGAATTATTTCAATTGCAGTTCCAGAAGTGGGTCAACCTGGATATTGAATGTTTTGGCTTCTCAGTTAATTTGAAGTCTTGGGAATGAAGGAAATATGTGGATAGTAATGTGATGGTAGGCCAACTGAGATTTTAACCTGGCTCATTGTATTCTGCTCAGATGGGGAAGCAGTCCTTCACTTTCTTGGATTCTACACTTTAGGACAGAAATGCTTTGAAAACGATACCATGTCTTCACACTGAAACTCTCTGAGACACAGCACAAGTGCACGAGGAAAAGTTCTTGAGCACTCCTGCACCTCTAACAGGCTAGGATCTTCTGCTATATTTACAGCTTTCTTTGTTACGTCAAGTCCAAAATGCAGTGTATCTATAATTCTCCCTTCTGTACGCAAGAGTATATAGTACTTATAGTTTGATTTTCCAGACTGTCCTATTAGTCCTATTTAGTCTCACCATGGCTTTGTTGTGAAATCCCATATTGATTTTGTGTTTTTTTTTTCTCTGTGATTCATACCATTCACTGTATCTGGTATCCGATCTCTGCTGTTTTACTGTTGTTCACAAGAATTTGATTATCAGCTGTGAGGTACATACATACTGCAGGAAGATACACAATGTGGTGGGTGGGAGGATTTTTAACTGATTTTCCACTAGTTTGTGGCAGTACGGTGTTCCTTTTTAACCTGTCCGATCTTTCATTGACTTCATACCATGAAGAACACTTGCATCTCTTTTTGCTTTTATCATTACTTTTTAGATACATGATGATATATAAAATTACGTCTGGCTGAAATATTTAGCACTCCTTTAGGGACAAGAAATAAATATCATTTTCTGCTCTTTGTAACACAGATGTTAAATTTGAAGCTCAAAGTCAATTTTGTATCAGAACATTTCTATGTCAGAAAATGGTGTTATGATAAATTGAAATATTTTGCAAGGACTTGTCAATTTCTTTAAAACTTGAGGAAGATGCTGCCAGCAATGCTGCTTCTAAGGGTTTTTGTTTTATTTTTCTTTTGCTTGCTAACTCTAACCACCATTTCTCTTTGCCTGCCCTGAATGTAGGACAATCATCTCCAAACATCCTGACTTACCACATCAACCATATCCTCTGGACTCTTCTGCTCCTTGGGATGCTCACATGCCCAAATGGTTCATTAAATAGTCTGCCTAATTACTCTGATCTTTAAATGCTGCAAGCCAGGTCCGATCTCTTTGGTCAGTTTGACTGCATTGTTCTTAAAGTGATTGCACTGAGCTCATAAGTAGCATCATAAGTTTGCCAGTTGGCAGGACTTGCAGCTGTCTGTCTGCTCTGCAACTTGTGAATAGGCTACTTGCTTGGATTCTGGTTCATTTGAAGGCAGGGGAGCTGACTGACCCCAAAGAAGTGTACTGACTTATAAGAGTATGGGAAAAGAAATGTGTGAGACCAGGGATTAAAAATAAATTTGAGCAAAGATGTTTGTATGTACTCCTAGTGACTCCGCAGATGATAATAAACCTTACTGGGTACCTTTAGTACACCATCAGCCACAAAATAGGAAAAGGGAATTTCTGAAGATGTGTAAGACTGCAACTGAAAAGTGCATCTAGATTTTCAAATAGAAAAGCTTTAGATTAAAATCACCAAGAAATATGAATCGTCTTTTTTTTTTTATTTGAAGAAATGCAAAGCATAGCAATAATCTAAAATATGTTCCCTATACCAAGCTGAAAAGTATATTTATAGGAATCAGTATATTTTAAAATTGCTCTTAAAACATTTTGACTGCCTGGTGATACTGAGTTGAAAGGTTCTAGAATAAGAAGAGGAATGTTTTCTTCTCCACCCCAGCTTTACCTTCCAAAGTCAAGATCAAAGGACTGTTAAAGAGCGTATAAATGTGTCACCCTGATTGGCCTACAACTTTTAATATGCTGGAGTTGATGGGTGAATAAGAAATGCATCGGCTTTGAAAATAAGTCAGGAATAAAATAATTTCCTACCAGAAAATAGGAAGATTAAATTTACTTGCTGTAAGAAAATAAAAATTTGCTTATCAATGGCTCCTAAATTTACTGGACTGGAGCTTTCTAACATCATGTTAAAGAATCAATACTACTGATCTAAGACCAGCATAAATTAGAAAAGCTATATTGACTAAATTCGAGCCATGCTGATTTACACTACTTAAGAATCAGACCACAGAGCAGATGTTTAATAGAAAATTTGTAATCTTTACCGCTGAATGAATAAGTGAAAATAATTAGATATGCACCTAAGTAATTTGTCCCTTGCTGTGTTTATACAAACATCAGTGTTACCCAGTAATCCTACAGTAGAAGGTCTTTAATTTGCAAACAGATGGCTACTAGAAGACCTAGTTATTTTATCCAGTATTTTTGTAAGGATTGGGCTGGGAGCAAATGAAAAATCTCCTTCTTGATGTGCTGGTTTTTTTACTTTTTCTTACTGGTAAAGCTGTTATCCCCTTCCTCTGAACTACAGGTTCAGGTCACAAAGAGAAGATAAAACACTTCCCTGGCATGGAATTTTGTGCATTGCTGAAAGTGCATGTGGCACTGACCTTTGCCATAGCAATTGAAACATCTCTGATCCTGGAGACTAAAAGTTCTGCTTGTTCATTAAAGGGGAGACAATTTAGAAAAATCTTTAGGTCTAAGCCAAGATGCATGATGAATGAAGGTTATTAGCTAGGAAAATCTATATGAACTGAGAGACTGCATTGGATGGGACTAGATGTGAGCACAAGGAGAGATCAGACATTAAATAAATATGATTATGTTGCACAGCTATACCAAAGATGCTACAGAAATGGGTGAACTAATAGTATCCCTCAATGGAGATACTCTTATCTTAGATTAACCTGTGTGGCTGGCAGATGGTTTATCTACACAAAAAGGGGTAGACTTGATGCTCACATTTTTACAAGTTCCTTTCGTTCTTCATGACTCAGTGGACTTTGACTTTAGGTTGTAGAGGTCTCTTCTAATTATAATTTTGCTTTAGATATATCAAATGCATTTGTTTGCTGCATAAGTGCATCTGATTTTGATCAATTTATGTTCAAACTGTAATATTACCTTACTGGAGACTTATCTTGTAGATCATATTTACTTAGATTCATATAGGAAAAAAAGTTCATGTCTGACTTGCATTGTATTAACACTGATACGTAGAAGAGGAAGGGTGAATGTTCAGTTATTCCATTGTCATTATTCAAATGTGTAATCTAACATTTTGGCTTTGCTTACAATATAGTCAGGTACTTCTTTTTCTATTCAAATAAAAGGAAATTTGTACTTCTCTTCAAGTAAAACCACTTTTCAGATGATATTACAGTTAGCTGAAGCTTTAATTGCTGTAGATGAACATTATTACAATGCTTAGAAAGTAGTTTTGTTTAAACTGGATTTTGAAAGAAAACCTGAAGCAATTTTTATATTATATTTTAAACAAGTTCAAGGCAGTAGATTTAATTCGGGTAAAATAGAAAGGATTCTAAGGCTTTACACACTTTATTAAAACTTTGAAGTCCTGAATGAAAGGCGAAAAATTAGGACTGTTACCAACTGTTTGAATTCTGCGCAGATATGCTATCATTAAATATACATCCAAAACATATATTCTTGAAATATTCACAACTTCCATAACACACTTTTCCATAAAACTTCTCTAACCGGTACATACCCATGGAGTGTTAAGTGTTTTACTGACAGGTCAAAAGAAAATTGAATTCCTATGCACATGGATTAGGTTTGTGTATCTCAAATGGTTGCCAGGGATAGCAGTGAAATTGTGGAAGGAAAGATGCAACACATTACAAAAACTCAGAGTCATGCTATTAAAGCCTATTGTTAAAACTCTGTACTGTGGAACAGCTACAGTTTTGCTCATGTGTCACTGTGTCTATTGATTTAAGTCTTTATCAAGGTGCAACAGATGCCTAGTAAATGGGAAGTAGTTCTACAGAAGAGGCAACAATGGCTGCTTGATCCAGCAGTGGCTTCTGTCTGGCCCAGGAGCACAGCAGGTCAAACAGCTCATCTCTATGACTAATAACCCACCTGCTGAATGTTGTGGGGCTCCTATGGTCAGTGCACATGGGGCTGGCACACAGAAGGATTTCCCATAGTCTTCAACCAGGTTCAGTCTGAAATTTAGGTAAGAACTGCTCCTTCATTAGAGCCTGGGTTATCTTTGAAGTTAGGAATTATGAGATGGGTGTTGTGAACTACCAGAAAAAATGTGTGAATCTTTATTCACCTGAGTGGGTCTGAGTGATTTCACAATGTCAGGATATCACTGCTAGCTCTTTTTGCATTTCTTTCTCTTGCTGAATCTGGCAACACTTTCTCTCCCTTTCTCCACACATGGTGTTTAAGTACTGCCAGCCAAAATCGATCATATTTTGTGTTGGCATACAATCTGCCAGCAGACTGATTCAAACAGTCAGCCAAGCATACTGTCTGAAGCATACGGGTATCAAAATTTGGTTGGTAATCAAATCAAAATGCATCTGTTCATACCATTTTCCATACTTTTATAAAGTTAGGAAAGTAAAACTGTCTTGAAATTTTGACACGTCTACTTCAGGTAGGAACACAAAATCTGAAATACAGAAGGCTTTTTTTTGTTCTTCCCATTCCCTTAACATAATAGCTCTTGTTGCTTTTGTACTATAAGATGTAAATATTTCACCATCAATAGTCAAACAGGAAATGCAGACCTTATCTAAGGCTGACATGACTGGCTGGAGTTCTTACACATGTGTATTTCCTATTAGAGATGCAAAATATATCAAAGAGATGTTAGTTTTTCTGGTATTTATCATAGTAATTCCTCAGATGAAAGACATTATCATGATTTTTTTTTTCCAGTGTTGGTATAGCTACATTTCTGATATACACATGTAAACAAATCACATTTTTTGCCTACTTTGCTAGCAAAAGTTGTAGATATTGACCTGATCTTAGGAACCAGCTCTATTTTTATCCACTCTTTGATCAGTGATTGATAGAAAAACTGTAAAAAATACAGCTGTAAAAATATAACAGTTTGAGTAGTGTGGTATTTAATAATGGGAAGATAACAGTAAAATGCAAGTAAGCTCTGGAATAAATCTCTACTGTAGGAGTTTAAGGAGGACCTTTTGATCAAAACAGTACAGCAAAGACTTTTCTGAAGATAAGTACTGGTCTCAAAGTTACACACTTTTAGACACAACTGTACTTGGCAAATGTTATATTGAATGGAACTGAAGAAGATACTATCCTGTGTTTAATATCTTTATTATTACATGTTTGTTTATTGTGGGGCATTGCTTTTAATTAAAGGGTTACAGTATGGTCATGAGATGTGTCGAAAAAAATTAGTATGCTAAATAGATGGAGCAGTCTACAGCTCTGAAGTGAGCCTGAATGGAAAACATTTAGAATCACAAAATAAAAAATTGAGATCCGTCATTTCTAGGATGATCCCTCGGATTAAATAGTCTAGGTTACGTTTTTCCTTGCCATGACAAAACTACAGGAATTAAATCTATGCAAACCTATGAGAATCCTCCCAATGAGCTTCTGAAAGAAATACTCCCTCTGGAGGAAATCTGATATGATGGGGAAGTATTACGTGACTGAAATCTTCATGAATACCTGCATAAACAGATTATTTTTTACCTCTTTGTTCCTTGCCTATTGCCCCACTTTCTCATTGTCTCTGGTTTGATCCTTTTGTCCTGCTACTGTTATATAAGGGTGGGTGGAAGCGGGCTGTTGTAGAGGCTGTGCCTGTTGTGAATAACCCACTAGGATGGCCTGCTGGTCAAGATAGCTCCTGTTGCAGAATGGTTACTTCCCATACTCACCAAACTTGATGCAGAAGGGATTTCTTGTGCCTTCAACAATTTGTTTGTTGTGCTGTTTTTGGAGTAATACCACTCAATCTACTCTAATTTTCTGCCCTTTGTTGTTCACCATGGAGGTTATCAGAAAGAATAAATCTAGGACATTTTGTTTGTTAGTTTTCAGAACTGTAATTTGTTGCTCTGCCAGCTGCTGAAAATGGAAACTGAAATACAAAAGAGGTTAAAATTCGTCTCAAATAAGCATTTAACTTAGCTTTAATGAGCTAGTTACTGTATATTAATTAAATCTAAATAGCTCATTGAAAGATTCTGTGATTTTTCCTTGCCATCTGGTTAGCTTGTTCTAAATGACAAAAGCAATAAGTGCTTAATTATGTTCTTATTAATATATTTTTGGTTTTGAATCTTCTGAGTTTTGTAATGGACATTTCTCAAGATATAATGAAAGAATGGAGATTTTATTATCTAAGAGTAATTACTTGCATTAACAGTTTTGCTACTGAGTTCTGCTATAACCTGCCTTTGGAATAGTGTCATGCAAACAAGATCAAAATGTTAGCATTTTTGCTTGTGTCATGACTGACATAAGCAATGAAAATGAGACCTAGTGAGTACCTCCTGAAGCAGATTGTACATGTCTTTTTCCTGCTGTTTCTGCTTAGTAAAACAAAGTCTTCCTTGTAAGGTTGCAGCCTGTGAATTTCTTGTATTTCCCTGTCTCATCAAGCTTTACAGTAGTGGCATACTGAATAGCATAGTCCTCCAGCAGTGTATGCTAACTTGCTGTTTCAGTCATTGCTGCTCCTAGTAGTCCTGCTATAATTCACTGTTATAACTTCCCTAAACAAAAGGAAATCTTTGTTTTTGTTAATTAGTTGATACAGTGTGCAGCTGGAGTTGTCAGGTTATTTAGAACAATGTTCTCAATGATTTGTTTCGTGCTCTATGAATAGAAAGAAGGGGAAGGAAAGTTTTCCTGTATTGCTTGAGAAAGAAAAGTCTTCATGAAGGCATGTTGCTGTTTTTGTCACAGCAGTGACAAAAAGTGAACTGATTGCCATTAGAAATGAGTACTGTCATTTCCACAAAATCATCTTTGCAGTTTGCATTTAAACACTAATAGCCACATCAGCTCTCCCTCAATGACATGCTGAGTGACTGAAAGTAAATGACTGCCAGCTGTACCTGGCCATTATCCCTCCTTCAGGGCCACCTTAGTCTGCGTGGATGTTATGCTTAAGTATCCACTGGCTTTACAGGGAAAGCTGCAAATAAGAAAAAATAAGCCTTGTCCCTAGAGGTCATTTTATTCCCTGCTCAAGCCATGAGGATGCCACGAGCAATGCTCAGAGTTGAAGCATTTTCTGCTGTTTACTGTGCCCAAATGGGAATTCAGAGCAGCTTTCTACCAACTGCCATTCTTCATTAGTGAAGAGATAACAGTGTCATGGCACCTAGAGGACTTTGCCTTTTATACTGCTCAGAAAGTAATGTCGAGAATAAAATAAAGCACACAAAGAAGACAAAAATAAGGCCAAAAGAACATCCTTCAGACTACAGAATTAGGGGTGGGCAAAGTGTAGGGCTTTCCTCTTGTGAGAAGTGCTAGAATGTTAAGTCACAGTAGATCTACATCACTTTCTGGTTTCCTGTGCTGCTTATAAGGCTAACTCAGATGTGAGGAGTTATAGTTTCAGTATCATTTATTAAAAATAGAGACTATGCAAAAGTCCATAGGCAACTCCATATTATGACTAGATTTTTTCTTCTTGAGCATTGTTTCTTTTCTGCTTACGTTTCAGCCTTCTGATCCTTATTTTCAGAGTGCTAATGGCAGCAGAACTGTGCTACTGCAGTTAAAAGTAGCAAACCATCTATCAAATAATCTTATTCTACTCTCACATCCTAAGATTCATTCTTTTGCCTAACCTGCTATTTTCATCATGTTAGGAAGGGAAGAGAAACAACCAGAGCTATCACTTTGTTTGCACCAGTTCCCTCTGCTCTGCCTGTTAGGAAAGGTTTCTAAATTTTCACCAATAAATCAGACTTCCTCACTTTGTTTTTGCATTAGTTGTGCAGCTGTCACTTATGCTATAACTGCAAAGACCACAGACTGATGAGAAAATATTGCAAAGATATTTTTCATATAGCAGGAAAAATGTATGTTTTACTTTGAATTGAGTTAAATAAGCAATGACCATAGAGTAGGTGAGGTCAAGTTAAAAAAGAGAAAGCATGGACAGAAGGAAATCTGTGTAACTCTTAAGAAGGAATAACTTCCTGGGGTTTCACCTATGGCATGCATTAGTTACTAAACCAGCTGAATGACCTCTTATGTACTCTCAATCTGTTGGTGAATTTTGGGATTGTGCATATGTGTAGTCAGGGAAAAAGGTTAGGAGGTGCTCCCATGGAAACTGGCAGAAGGGATAAGGCTCTGAGGACTCTTTGGTCCAAAGCAAAGTAATCCCTTGGTTGATTTTAAGATAACATTAGCTTTTGGCCTGATTCACCAACATCCAAGGCATGATTGCTTACTGTGTTCCTGGATATGTATTTTTCTCAGCTTAATATGACTGTATTTGGGAATAGGAACAAGTATTTTAGGCCACAGCACAGAAAAATCTCTTCCTCTCTCCCTTCTTCTTTCTTTTTTTCTTTCTCTCTCTCTTTTTCTCTCCTTTTCTCTTTTCTCTCTTTCATTTTATTTTCCTTTCTGTTTTAATTGCTGCTGGTTCCTATTAAACTACATCTCAAAAGCATTCATTTCCCCACAGCAACTGCTACCCATGGAGAGCATGGAGAGCTCAGAGCAGCAATTGATGGTGTTTGCTTCCTGTGTAACACCCTAAGGGGAGAAAGTGCTGGTATACCTCCTATCTTCCTAGGAAATATTTTTTCCTGCAGCACAAAGGATTTTTGCTAGAGAAGTAAGTGTAATTTGTAGCCCACTGAGTCATCTTCAGTTTTGTCCTACATATGGAGATACATCTGCCAATGCACCATTTTTTGAAAATGAGAGTTAGGTAAGATAAATGGCTAGTTCTTAGAACAACTCTGTGGATATGTAGCATACTTCTCAATGCCAGGGCTAGAAAGAGTAAAAGAAGGAGAACGAGTACCAGGAAACAAAATGGTTCTTGCAGTCCCATTATTACTTTACAAGCATTTCATTGGCAGTCCTGTAAATTCAGAAATTTTGAATGGTCAGAAGAGAGGCCTTAATACGGGGAATTTAAGTGATGATATTATCCCTAGAACATTAATGATTTAATAGCTCAGCTGCTGCAGTCAATAATTTCTGTTGACAAGAGAAAACCTAGTCTTGCAATAATTGGTTGTTTTTTCTGTGTGTAAGCACAGCCTGCAAGGGTCCCTTGTAATAGTAATAATGTAAGGAAAACCAAGACCCACAGACAGTTAAATTGGAATGGACTGAAGAAATTTAACTGTTTATAAAAACTGACATGTCCAAATGAAGAAAACACCTTTGTGGGAGAAGCCTAAGACTTTAATGGAAAGGGTCCCGTGTGAGCAGATTACTTGTTGTAGGCTGTGTTTTTTCCTCCCTATAGCTTGTAGATGGCTGCAGTCTTGAAGCTATGGGCTGATAGTTGATCTCAACTTCTTAATTTTGTCTTGGTTATAGTCAATACACAGACACTGTAGTCACTTCAGTAGCCTCACAAAATATACCGGGCACCTCTGGTATGCTACAGCATGGCCAGATTCATTATTCAGATAAGCCTGTGGTGGAAATGTACTGAAGCACCTCAAGGAGCAAGAATCATTAGGGCTAAACGCTCAAAAGGCAGAATTAGAGATCTGGACTCAGAAGGAAGAAAGTGATATGGTTGAAAAAAACCCTTGAAGTCTAAAGGACAAATAGAGACATGAAATTCAATTGCACATTATCAGTTTGTAATGGCAGCAAGCTTTAGCTGAGATACGAAGCATCGTGTAAAGGAACAGTAAGAAAATTAGGTTAGCATTTAGTGACTTTTAGCATTTATGGTTAATAATTTACTTTTATAACACTGTTGTCAACCTCACTGCAACACTGAACTACTCCTGCCATCAGTATTAAGGGAAAAAAAAACACTTCCAGTGGACCTTCCTAACTGGAGAGCCTTAATTGTAGTTCACTTAAAAATCCATTTAAACACTCTGCTAGAATCCTTAGAATCCTTACTTTAAGCTGGTCTGTGTACTCTTCAATGCCACATGCCAAAGGCATTTTCACTTATTTAGGTGATAATATGCCTATCTTGACATAAATGCTCACTCACACAGTGAATCACTTGGCACCTGGATGTTTTCTTCTAGATTACTGTCAAGTCTGCTAGTATGAAGGGGCAACAGGTTATTTCTAACATCTGGCATGCTTTGGCAAGAAATAAATTGCCCTGTTTTATTTACATATTTTCATTTTTGTCTTCCCTTTAAATGACTCAAACATGATGAATTTTATCTAAAGTCTCTAGAGGTATTAATATCAAATAAAAAAGAATGTGCTACTATAAAGATAGAAAAGCTATAATTCAATACCTTGAAATATGCTTTATTTTCCTCAGCATATGTGAGTTGGAATTAAATATAACAAGGTGGGGGGTGAGGAGAGAGAGAGAGAGAGAGAGAAAGAGAAAGAGGGAGGTATTGTTCTTCCCACATATAAAGCTACAAACACATCTATTGCTGCACATATGAAATGCCATTGTGAAGAAAAAAAAAGGTTTTCATGTACCACAGTATTCTCCTGGAGAAGCTGACAGCCCATGGCTTGGATAGGTACACTCTTCAGTGGGTAAAAAACTGCGCTGACTTCCACCTCACCACAGTCTCCTTTTCTAGTTGTAGACAGGCAACAAGGTCACACCTGAGTCTCCTCTTCTCCAGACTGAATAATCCCAGTTCCTTCATCTGCTCCTCATAAGGCTTGTGCTCCAGACCGCTCACCAGCTTTGTTGCCCTTCTCTGGACAGCTCCGGGGCCTCAGTGTCTTTCCTGCAGTAACAGTCCAGAGTAGACAGTCTTTGTTTCCATCTGAATCCATCTGAATGGGGGATTATTCTGCTCCTCATCCCTGACTTCCAGGTCAGGGGATAGAGTTCCCCAAGGGTAGTTGATCTCACTATTAAAGACAGGTGTAAAGAAGGCATTGAGATCCTCGACCTTTTTCTTATCCTCAGTGGTCCTATTCCCTAACACATCCAGTAAAGGATGGAGATTCTCCTTAGCCCTCCTCTGACTATTAATACATTTTAATAGATTTGTAAAAAAATGTTTTGTTCTCTTTTACTACAGTGGCCAGGTTATGTTCAAGCTTGGGTTTTGCCTTCCTAATTTTCTCTCAGCATATCCTAGCAACTTCTTCGTAATTTTCTTGAGTTGCCCATCCCTTCTTTCACAGGAGACAGACTCTGCTTATCTCTTGAAGTCTCAGTAAAAGTTTCCTGTTCATCCATGCCAAACTTCTTCCCCCCTAGCTCATCCTACAGCACTCAGGGACAGCCTGCTCCTATGCCTTTAAGATTTCCTTCTTGAGGAGTGTCTGTGGACCCCTTTACCTTCCTGTAACCTTCACGACAGACTCTCTAGAGACCCTTCTTACCAGTGTCCTGAACAGATCAAAGCCCGCCCTCTGTAAAACCAAGGTAGCAGTTTTGCTGACTTCACTACCGGCTTCACCAAGAATTCTCATTTTGTACAGTTTTGTCCAACACACTGGTAATTTGTCATGTGTAGCTATTTCTAAAACATTAAAATCAAGGCAATAAGTTCTGCCCACAAATCCGCCTAAATCATTCTACTCCAGAACAAGATCACTTGGAGTTGGATTCAGCCCTTGAAAGATTGTACATATTCCTTTCTGCATTTGAAAGTAAAACTGTAACCATAGCAGTCACAAAGATGGCAATAAGAACAGTTGCTGTTTGCTTCTTAATACCAGAAATTGCATATGGATTGTTTGCAATTAAAAGCTGTCCAAAACTTTGTAAATACAGCTACAGATCCTGGCACAGAGAAGCAGCCAGTACATGCCAGGCACTTTAAGACACTATTGGATATAAAGATGAAATCAATAAGCAAACACACGACTAAGATGTAGAGATGGGGATGGGCAAGGTGGACTGGGCAGGGAAGGAGTAATACAATTCAGCTGATTTTGGAAAGCTCTGTAGGCAAAGGTGAGCGATGCTGTCCCTCTTGAGACTGCCCTCTGCAGTCCCTGTCAGGTGGGCTCTCTCTGAGCCTCATATTATGGACAAAAATATTTTGTCTGCTCTCCCTGTTAAACCTAATACATATCAGTAAGATGTGGGCTGGATACCGCACCTTTTTCTTTTTTCAGTTCAACTATTACTGAGCTGACTGCCTCAGCTCTTTTTCCTCCCAGTGCACATAGCAGCCTTGACAACTTCCCACAAAGATGGTGTGTGAACATCTTCTCAAAAGACTGAGAGGAGAGAGCAGTAATTGTTAATAGGATAGCTGGAGCTGAAGCTAGGAGCTGGAGATTGCTGAGTCGAGAAAGATGAAATTTTGGCAGGGAGAAAACAGACCCCAGACCCATGCTCCCTGCTTTGCTTAATATGTGGAGCTAAGGAGCTGTTTTTGGCTCCCTGCGCTGGAAGCCAGATCAGCATCCAGAATAATTAAAGTATCCTAGGGACCAGAAATTGCAGCACCTAGAACTGGGGCCTCTGTATGCACACCAGCCAGATATGTGTTGCCTGAGTACTGCTGAAGCTCTTCTAGCAATTGCCTTACCCCAGAGCTGAAGAGATGTGCTGTATAAGATCCAGGTAGTCATGCTTTAGATTGCTCATATACTCTGTTGTAGGGATACACAATGCAAGAAGCTCAGTGACTGAGAAGGTTATGGTCCAGATTTCTGTCCTTGTTTGCTGAAGGAGAACTGGAGCAGGATGAGCAGAGGAGAAATGTGAAATGCACCACATCCAAAGGAGAGGCTGTCAAACATCTACTTGCACTGCTAGTAAGGAAAATAAAACGAGAGGAAACTTTTAGAAGCAAGAACATTTGATATTCAGAGAACAGCAGAATGCTAAACAGGTACCTCTGCACTTTTCATTTAGCTTAATGACAACTAGGAAAGGCTGACAAGCTTCCTTTTTCAACTTACTGAAGCATAAAGCTAGTATGTGGGAGTATTAGCTCTGGTAAGCATTGTGTGCTGTTTCATTTCTGAGTGAAAGGGGCTGTCTGCATTTCAAGGAATCACACTGAAACCTATACTCAATTTATGGCAGAATAATAAGGTGATCCATTGTACTGCTTTTGGAAGTGGAAAATGAGCTCTGCTTTAGGTGTGCGATTTGATATTGCTGAATCAACATCAGTATCAATAACATACAGATGCTCACATGTGCTTCTGCCTCATGTGTGAGATAGTTTTTTGCTTATGTGTGTACACATGTATATACCTGTAGTGTGAAGGGCAGAATTCAGCTTTTGGTACCAAGTCCTTTAGCTGTGCAGTTTCAGGACCCTTGAGCAGAGGTTCCCAGCCCCACATCTGAGGTTATGGTTAGAGACTATCAAAAGCTGGAGGAAAATTTCATCCACATGAATTTCAGATATAGATACCTCTAGGAGCCACTTTTTTTCATGGAAATGAAGCAAACAGAAGGTGTCCAAGTAGCCACAACTATAAACAGCTCAAAGTTGTAATGTCTTTTATGCAGTCCTGTAAGCTTACGCTATAACATTTCCCTCTGGAAATTAGGGAATGTCATCTGTCAGGCTATGGTGCTTACAAAGCAGTCAGTCCACATGAAGCAGAAAACTGCAGACATATTTTTGCTGTAATGAATCAAGGGAAGGAATGGGAGAAGATTCTCTTTTAAACAATAAGAAATGAAACAAAAAATCTGTAACAAATGGAAGAAAATATTTTCTTCCATTTTCTTTAAATTCAGTTCTATGCTATCATGCTACATGGTGAGAATTGTTTGTAATTGTTTGCAAGCAGACTAAGATGCTGAATTTGCAATGGCCACTTACTTATTATTCACATTATTATTATTTGTATTATTGTATGTATTGTATTATTTACATCTATTATATAGATTCACTGGGACCTAATTAAAACTCTGTTTGATTAGAAAGCAAGAAACTGAATTGAAGTTTGTAGGATTTTGGTGCATAGAGTTCAATATATTTAAATAGCTACCTTAGAGATTTCAATGGGGTATTAATTATGTAAGAAAATTAACTTCAAGAAATAATTAACATAATCTTTTTTTTTTTTTTTGAAAAATGTAACCGGAATTGTAATCATTAAAATATTTAATACAAAATACTCAGAGATTGATGATGGGAATTCAATTGTTTGAGTTCTGCATTTCTGAGAGCTGACATTGAAAATGATGAAGGATATGAACTCCTACTGCTGGTTATTGTGTTTTGCCCCTTTTGTTCTATGTCTAGAGACATTTCACTGACATTGTCCTGTTAGGAGACCTAAAAATGGCCTACAATTAGTCATTAAGGTTGTATTTTTTATCTAGCAGTCATCCTGTATCTTTGTATTTTTTTGACATGAACTGGGTGGAGGTCTTCTGTTGGAGGAATTGCAGCAGTAGTGAATTGTTGGATCTATCCCCTCTGCTTTGCTCATAACAGCGACAGGAGTGTGAGGAATATATGGTAGTGCTGCAATTGCAGCAGCTCCTATGTCATCTCACATTACTCTAATATAAAAAGAAATTAGTCAAAGCAAAGGAGGGCCTCAGACTAGCTGCTTTTGATTTAATAACTCTTTGGCTCTTGTGATAGCTTTCTAGAGGCTCTGACAGTTGCTCTGTGTTATAATTTTATTTTTAAACCTTGACATGTAGAGTCACTGTACAACTATGTCCACTTTCTTATCCAGATGCTCTTCCTGAGTTGAATACAGGCTATGGAGGAAGATAAACAGAAACAAAAGCAGAACGGCAAGGCATTAGCTTTCTGCGAGTCACTTCCCAATAACCATGCTGGGGAGGTGTTAAGAGGAAGAGGAAGCTAAGAGCTGACTAATGGTAGCCTGCACCTGTCTGAATCACAAGGATGACAAAACCAAACTTTTCTCAGTGGAAGCAAGTGATACAACAGGCATCCACCTTCCTTGTGACTCTTTAGATCTAGAACATTTTTATCAGTGTAGAAATGCCTAAATACAGAGGTTTCCCATTTTGTGTATTTTGTAAACAAGAATAAAATGAACAAATAACACAAATGTGCAAAGCAAGATGTAATTAAGTGAATTAATATCACAACACACAAATAAGCTAATTAGCAAATTGCTTAGGCAAACCTGATTAAACTAACACTTCTTAATATGTTCAGTACTGTAATCTGGAAAAAGAATTCATGTTTATTTATTGGACTATTCGATCCACCATTAACTTAACTTTGCTCATAATGATGCTATCAGATTGTTTAGTAGTCTGGTAGGTATTAGGTATGTATGTAGGCAATACCTTTGTGAACTGAGTCAGTGTTAAAATTACGTTGTTGATGGTGTTCAGTACAGAGGGCTCATCCTCTAAGTTCTCAAAGAGTAACACTATTCTTTGATGCCTTCATGTCTCTTCATGCCTCAGCACAATGTGCAGATAAATACTATACAACTCAAGATGACAAAGTTTCCCATACCTAACAGGCAAAGAGGAATATGTTAACAAATAGCAATTCCTCGACTGTGGAATAGTTTCTGGCTGTAAGACTTTTCCCCATGTGAGTTTTTAGACAAAGGAATTGTGATAGGAACTGTTTCTGAGGAGTGAATGAATGAATTCCCAATGTCGTGCTAGAATTTAGGGTGAAATAGTTTTTTAAAAAATATTGTGGCACAGTGAATGTGAAAGGCTATTGGCTGCTTCACTTATGGCGATATAATGCCATGTTTTGGCCAGTGCAGAAAGTCTTTGGTCACATAAGCCAAAGGAATGGGCAAAATCATTCATTTGAAACTGACCTATGAGAAAAAAGATTATTTTTTGTTAAATGAACTGTGGAAGAAAATAAAGAATTTGAGGGTAAAAACTAGAACATTCAGATATCATTAACTGTTGGAAACTTCTAGATTCTCTAATACCACTGCACTCCTCAGAGCTTATTCTGTTCATGAGTTTTTCTTGCTCTTATTTTCTTTAGTGAGCATAGTTCAGAGCTGTATTTCATCTTCTGTCTGCACAGTGACCAAAGGAGTGCCAAGATGTACTGTCTCTCCTCACTAGATTGGAGGGTGCAATGCCTCTGGAAGGAGTATGCAATCTAAGTGACAGCACAGAATGAATGTAGGATACATCTGTCTGCAACTCCCATCACTCAGCATGGCAACAAGTCTAATAAGAAATATTTCAAGGGGAAAAGAAGTTACGCTGAAAGCAGATATTTTTAATGGCACATTTCAGATATCTGGTAGACAATTTTCTGCTGGTAACTACCTGACTTTAATTGAGGTAAAACTTACTCGAGGGAATAGTCTAGAAAAATGCTATGGTGCAGATATGAGGCAAATTAACCTGTTCTGGTTGAAGTATCACAGAAGCACACTGCTGTGCTGAACTATAGCCACCTCTGTGATTGCAGTGTACACATATGCTGAACCTATTATTATTCAAAAAATGATGTAACCCTACATAGTTTTTAGAGATTTATACTGAAGCATAAAATTTCTGTTAGATGCTCATTCAGTATTTTAGGAGTCTATAATGCAAATCAGTATTAGTAATATAAATTATGAGATGATATAGTGGTTTTCTTAGTCTGTCTCCAAAAAAGGGTAGTTATCCAGGAGTAAGGTAGGAAATTCAAAGTTAGAATTTGGAAGAAGATGTTACATAGAATCTCTAATGACCAGATGTAGTAACTATCCCCCAGTCTCTTTCAGACATGTTCTGTGGGAGTTTTCTACATCTGTACATTTCTATTTGACAGGGAACATGGTTCTTAATTCTAAATAGATTAAACTAAAAATACTTGTTTCTATTTTAGTTTACATTTGGTAGGAGATTACCTGCTCTCTGCTTCTGAATCTTGGTACTTAAGGACATTTTTTACTATTTTAATCTTTTTCTTTACTCCTGCACCCATTCTAGTAACTATGACACCAATATGTACTACTAACTAGAGGATTTATGAGTTTTTCTGAATGCATTAGACCATTAGCAATACAAGGTGCATAGGTTTTCCCAAGTTGTTATTACTGAACAGAGCATTCAGAGGAGGTTCAGAGGCACAGGTAGGAATTAAATTTGCAGTGAAGATTATAGAATATCCAAAGTTGGAAAGGAACCACAAGGATCACCCAGTCCAATCCCTAGCTTCACACAGGACCAGCCCAAATTCAAATCTGTTGTCTGAGAATGTTCGTGTGTTTCTGAGCTCTTGAACTCTGACAGCTTGGGACAGTGACCACTTCCTGGGGCAGCCTGTTCCATGCCCATACTATGGTGCAGAACCTGTCCCTAACCCCCAACTTGACTTGCGCTGACACAGCTCCGTGCTGTTCCCTTGGGTTGTGTCACTGTCATAGAGAACAGAGCTCAGCGCTGCCCCTCAGCTCCCTGTGAGGAATGGTGGGCTGCCATGTTGCCTCCCCTCAGCTCCTCTGCTCTGGGCTGAACACACCAAGGGACCTCCGCTGCTCCTCATACACATTGCCTTCTAGACCTGGTTTCATCTAGTGGATTGCGTTGATAATAGAAGCAGAAGTCTATTAATTTTAATTTATCCATAGAAACACTGAAAGTTAAGTCTTTATAACACCTTAAAAAAAAAAAAAAAAAAAAAAAAGAACGGGGCTGTTTTATTACTGGCTGTTAATTCAGCCTCTCATGAAAAATTCCTGCCAGAACAGCAATTGGTTGAATATGTCAAGTATTGCTGTGTGTTCCTAAAATGTGCAGTAGATCTCTGGGGTCAGTAGTTAATTGTTTTGATTTCAACTTTCATATGGTACATAAATTTAAATTAAATTACAAGAAATGTACAAGGACAGAACTGGTTTAACTAGTTTTTTCATTGAAAAATAATAGTAGACTCATAAAACCCATAGCATTGACTTTATGGTGATTAGGTAGAATTTCACGGCCTGTGGGCTTGAGCAAATGGTTGTCATACGTTTAGTTCTTCAGTCATACTTTTATCAAGTCCTGCCAAATATTTCTCTCTCTCCATGGCTCCATGTATCTTCATAAAAAGCAGTGTTCATCTTTGTGTTGTGATTGGAGATCATGGAATGCAAGATTGCAAGGAGTATTTCTTCTAGACAAGATATTAAACAGAACTGGCATCCTTACTGCAGTATTTGTGATATTAGCTGTATTTAGGAAGGGAAGAAGTACAAATGTAGCCATAAATTTATCTTCTGCAGATGGTACATTTACCATTTCTCATGGGACCCACTGAACATCTGTGAAATGTCACTATTTTTTGAAATTTGATGCAATTTTGTCATTGTCCTGTAGTTCTAAGACTGTAATGTTAAAGTAATAGTTGTAATTTAGATAAAAATGTAGTAAAAGCTTATTTATTTTCTCTCAGGACCTCTTATTATGTCCTGCAAAATCTAAGTCTTTTGCAGGGACTTTTTCTGGAGGGAATTTTATCAAGTTGGGTACTTTGAACAATTACAGCTTCTGTCTTCCTCTGAAGGATGGATATTACTTTTGTCGTTTTCTTTTGCTCATAGCCCAACATTGCTTACTTATCAAGACTAAAATTTACTCCACCTCAGATACTTTTTTGTAGGAAGGCATCATGCAGCTTCCTTAATCTCCTGTCTCCAGGAGAATCTTCTAGGTCTTTAGAGCATTATGGCTTTAGAAAATTATTTGTTGCTCTCCATTCCAATCTTTTTGAAAGGAATTAGATCCTCAGTAGATGAAGATGTTTAAATTCCTATTTTTGTGCAGAGAAAATATGCAATTCTCCTTTGAAGCTAGTTCATTACAGAATCAAACTTTGCTTCTGAATCACTGGGGATTTCTCTGTGAGCTCTATGAACTGGGTAAGATATAAGCATTTAAATAAGTGTCTCTGATTTTACATGGGGAAAAAAACATAGTTGGAATTTGGCCTAATGTAATAAGTCTAATTGATAAAAGATTATTTTTACTTATCAAAGATGCTATTTGTTTTGTGGTTAAATGATAAAGTAACATGTTTGAACATTGTAAAATTCGTTGTTTTTCTGGCACACTGATAATAGCTCAGCTGAGATAATATATATTTGACTAGCCCTTAACTTGCAGAAAAATAAGTTTTTATTTGTTTCTATCTAGATAAGCTCTGAACTAAAATTTAAAGAAACTTTTATTTATTATGACACTGTACTGGTTGATGTTATTGCAGAATGAAACTTAAAACAGGTAGATTTTAAGTAAGAGCTCTCTTTGCACAAGATATTCTTCAAGGAAAACTATGGAACTCAGAAAGATATAGTTCTTGGGAAAATATGCTATAAAAATTTGTAGGACTGTTAAAATGGACACACTTGTACCATTTCTAAATTTTCTATTAGAAGTCTGGTATTCAGTGAGCTTACAGTACCTTTGCAGGCAAATAAACCACAAAAGAGATTGTATACGAACCGAATTTTATCATCTTATGTTTTTTTCAAAACGATTTAAAAATTTTTTCCACTCTTTTTTATAGAAGAACGATAATATCAAGAGCAGAGATGGAATATTTGCAAGCTGTAAGTTTGGGCAGGTGTAAGATAGATTCATCTCCACTTGCTCTTGAATATTTATACTCCTTCTGTGAAAGATGCCCACAGAAGGCAACTCTCTTTATTGCAGTAGATGTGTGAATTGCCCTTTCCTGCAGGAAACCTGTTAAAATAAAGTCAGATTGGTTATTTCCAGTGCAAACCTTTCTATCTGAAATGCTGAATCTTCGAAACTAACATAGCAAAATCCCATTTTAAACACTACATAGGATACAGTCATTATAAAATAAATAAATAAATTTAAATCTGTCAGTGTATTACATTATACCAATCACCACTTACCAGATGTATTTGTTGCTAGAACATTTAAAATGTTAATTACAGTAGTAATATTTGTTTCACAGTTAGTTAGCAGTCAGAATCTTAAATCAGTTGCAAATCATAGAGCAGTAGAAACTCCTAAATCAGTGGAAAATGATGAAGCCTTCATGTAGTCTTTGTCTTTATTAAATCCTAGCAAACAATATTAATTGTAATCCAGAGATGACTGCTTTACTGATTTTTTGACATTTTGAAGTTCTAATTTCTCATTCTAAACTTGAACAAAAACATTTATCAGTATCTGTTCCCTAACCATGTGCATTTAGCATTTGAGTCTATGCAGACAGAGATATTCTACATTTTCATCTTCAGACACCAGATATTCATACCTGTATAGATCTCAGGAGAGATTTGGTGCAGGAACCTAAATTTTCCCCTCATCCATACCGTATGAAGAACCATAATTCCTTTTTCCTCCCACTTTCAGCCCTGGAGAGTCTTCTGCAATCCAGAGAACATCTCCCATTCCACTCAACTCTTTCTCTCCTATAGCCCCTCGTATATCCACAGAAGAAGCATTTAAATTCCTGCTTTCTCCTCTTTACTCACTCTAGCCATGTTGGCCTGCCCATTCCAAACATCCTACCTGTATGCCCTCCATTATCCTAATCCTTAGTCCCAGATCTGATTTTTTATAGTTCTTGCTGCTTCTCAACCTTCATCTTTTCAACCCATCGCAGATCTTCTTTGCTCTGAGCTTCCTTGCTGACCAGAAGTTTTAGCTCATGTCCAGCTTTCTCAGTCATATCAGATCCTCAGTTCCTGCTGCTTTGTCAAGCTGTGCATAGTGGATTGCTTAGCTGACAAAGCAGGGGTTTACAAACTCAGAGAAGTAAGCAGATTCTTGGTGCCTGGAATGAACTCCTGGGCAGAAGGGGATTGAAGGAACTGTAAGCTTTGGTGTGTAAGGGATTGCCTGTAGATACTGCAGTTTTCTGCCATCTGACTTCCTTCAGATCTGTTGTCTGCTACTGTCCAAGATGCTGCCCCCTCTCACCTGGTCAATGGAGGTTACTGAAGCTACCTTTCACCTTCCTCCTTTTGCCCTATTAATAACTCAAAGCTCAGTTCGTCTTCTTGTGGTTGTTTCAAAGGTCTGTGTGAAGGTTGTATGTATTGAAAGGCTACTCATAAAACTGAAAACTCAAAAGTGCTGCTTCCAGGTAATTGGCAATTTAAGTTTGTATTTGACTTCCTTCTTTGCTTCATAGTTTTAAAGTTTGAACAAAAGCATTAAGTGCTTTTCAAAAAGCATTTTTCAAATAATAATGTATTCAGTGGAGCTTTTCCGTGTACTGTAACTTACTCAATGAAGACTCAGTGTTAGATTGAATTATACCCATGAAGACAGCTCCCTGGAGAACATTCGCTGTCGCTTGACATTGTTTCTGACAGCAATACCAGCCTACACAGTTCCTATGTCCTACTAGTCCACCCCTTCTCTGTCTTCTGGCCCAGCACAGAGATGTTTTCTAGGAAGTGTAGATATTTAGAGTGCTTTTTAAGTTAGATCACACATCTGATTCAGAGCATGAGCTTCATTTTATTTATGTGAAGGATTTGGGAACTTCTATGGTAAAGCAGCAGGGATGAGTGGCAGGAATCATAGAATCACAAACACACACAAAAGAAAAGATTGGAAAGGATCTCTCAAGGTCCAAATTCTGACTTAGTGCTGAGCTACTTTTAAAGATACAGAAAGACACAGGAGGTTGTTCCCGGCTTTATCCATTCAGATTTTAAATATCTCTTAACAGCACAAATTTTGTAACCTGAGATCCACAAATTCTTAAGCCATAGCTCTGCAGAGGACAGTACAGAAGCTGCTGCCAGTTGTGTTATTTTTTATAGCTGAACAGAGCTATCATCCCTTCTGTTCCACCTAAACATTAGTTTAGGTCTCAGAGGAATAGTTGCAGTTCTGTAAGGTAGTTGCACTTTGGCTAATGAGTCTTGCCTCATAACACGGCTAATTATTCTAGGAGACATATACGCTGATAGGCCTGCATTTCTTCCAGCCTGAAACCATCTCAGATAACTGTTCTTCGCGTGTAGTGAAGTCATGTACTACATAGATTGCTCTTGGACAATTTGCAAATGATGTAGAGGAAGGGATTTGGGAATCTGAGCCAGATTTCTCTGTTCTTATGTCAGCACTTCACTTAAGCCCCAAATTTGGTATCCAAAATAAAGAGAGCTGCAAAATCAACTATGTTACTGCTGTACTTACATCAGTCCATTTGCTTGTGCATTAGTTCTTTTTTTAAGCATGTAGAAACAGCTGGGTACATAATGAATGACAAAGCAAGGGAAGCTTTTTGTTTGTGCAATAGGGCTGCTAAATATTTACATTTTGTTCAAGCTACTGGAAGCAGCTGAGATGCAAGTATGCCAGGCAGACTAAACCTGACTACAAAACCATGATTCATTCACCCAGCTTGTCACTTAACTGACACTGTTTTCAGTTTTTAAAAGAGGAAGAAAGAAAAGGTGAACTTCATTCATTAGCTTCTATACATTTAGTATTGAAGTTATCCCACATCAAGTAAAGAAATAACATTAAGGAACAGCATTTATGGGATCTTTTATTAAATACTAAGTTTTATATATATATACTCAAATTATTGAAAAAACTTCGTGCAGGTTTAGTTCCTGAAATCCATGAATGCTTACTTAGCTAAGTTTGTGTATAATTTTGCTTTTACCTGTCGCTTCTGAAATGAACTGGAGAGTATCAGCTCTGTTTTTTGGTGCAAATTGGGAATGAAGCAGTAGTGTTTTATACTGGATTTGTGAAGATATCTGAGATGCTGAAAGGTGGATCTAGATTGACTTCAGTATGAGATAAGTATCCTAACTTCCCCTTCTTCTTAGACAGTAATGTACCTTGGTGTGCCTAATCTTTGTTCCTTAGGGAGACCTGTGGGCCTGTGAGTTTCCACAGGAAATCTGCTTGTTCCAAGGGACTCTGTTGGGAGCTGCCATGACACACAGGGACTGGGCATAACATTAAACTTATATGTTTGTCTTGGAAGGAAAATTAATTATGGAAGTCCAGATCCAGTGCATCCAATGAAACCATTCTTATACTAACTGCATGATGTGCACAAGGTGTCCTGGCTGTGTATAGGCAAGTTAGTACAAGAATTCATTACTGTTTTTTTCTGGTCTAAGCTGTCAAGGATGACTGTCTTAACTTATAAGGCAATCATATAACTGTAAAGCACAAAGAAAATGCTTTGTCTATAAACTCCTGGCCAGCAGTCCTGAAATCAGTTTGCCCAGCCGCACACACAGTTAACCTCCATTATTACTGTTATTGCAGTTTTTTTCTTTACCTTAATTTTTTCCCTCCTCTGTATGGTATGTTATGACATACAACATAAGCATGCAATCAATTTCTGTGAGCTAAAGTAAAAGAAATGTCCTTCCTTTTCTATCTCATACTAATAATTTTGAGATGTTTTTAGTGCCAAATAAAATCACTATTACTCTCTCCCACTTTTATTTATATGGCTGCCAATAATTATTATGTTAATGTTGAAAGGAATCTATTGAAGATACTTGGCTGAAGAAAGTGTCTGAAATGGAAAATTAATCAGGGGAAGAAAGAAAACACCATGTAAGAGTACCATGACATAATAGCAGTAGCTGAGTGTTTGTTCACTCGCAAGATCAAATAATGGATGTGATGGCTAGAGGAAGAACAGACCTTTGTGAAACATTTATTGCAATTGAAGAATCTCCGTCCTATTCTTCATCACAGAATATAATTATTCCTTTAAGTAAAGTTAAACAAATCCTATGCAGTGGTAAACTGTTCCATTGATTTACTTCTCTTCACTGTACAAATTCTCCTTGTCACAAAAGAGACAAAAGTTTATTTTTTAAATAATTTCTTTTTTTCCTCATTAAAAATTACTCAACACCCAAGATTGTAGAAGGATAGAATATTCTATAGATGTGTAATACAGATACTTGCTTTTAGTCTGAAAATTATGTTTAGTGACAATTTACATACCCATGTTTTAAGTCTAATTTTAAATTTAACCTAGAGCTGCTTTTTTTTTTTTTTTTTAATGTAAAAGAAAAAACAATTTGAAAATTTTGCAAATGTTATACAAAACTGAAAAGAAACAGTGTTTTTTTCGGGCTTTCATTGTGAGCATTTATGAGGTTTAACTGATAATGAAAGTATTGGTCATGATTTTCCTGCTAACAATGCTTTAAGAATTAAATTGATAAGAAACAAAAATACTTGAATAACAACACTACATGGCCTAAGTAACTATATATAATAAAATATCAAGTACAAACTGTTCAAGCCTATTTGACATCCAGATCAGGAATATTACTTGTTATGATTTTCAGCCATTCCTTACAAATCATGGATATATGCGGATAAATAAGATCAGTATAACAATGAACATTATAAAGATGAAGATAATAATAAATAGTATTCTTCAGGAATAGCTTGCTCAGTGCTTTTTTGCTTACACTTTGCAAGTAAATCAAAGAAATCTGTTGTCCCTCCAACTCTTTTTCTCAGTAATGGAGGAAGGGGGTATTTAAATGCTTCCATCTTGTTAAGACAGTGACAAGAACTGTTTCAGTTTTACCATTGCCTACAGGGAAGTCTATTAATGGTTTTCTGAAGAGCACCATTAAGCCACCGTCTCTCTCTCCATTCCCTACTTCTTTCTGGTTAATCCTTAAAACAATATAATCCTTCTTTCCTTACAGTGATTTCTTCATCATTTGCACAAAGTTTATCCTTGCAGCCTAAAGACTTCTCTTGGATAATTGGCTAAAGCGTTTGGTACTTTCACAGGACTGTATATGTCTTATAATCTTATGCTGTCACAATGCATATTTAAAAATAAGATCTGCTCTGAAATCCAAACTACCTTGACACATATTAATGAAATTCTTTTCTGAGTTTCAAATGAATTTGCTCCCTCTGCACTTTAAAAGATGCAATCAACATTTGCTCAGCCATAGAAAAGTGGAATTAATGCAATTAAAGCCATTTAAATATCAATCATTTAGACAAACAAAACACACAAGTGTCCAAGTGTTCAGCCAATCAATTTGATAAACACTCAGGAAAGAATAAACCAAGAGTATTTTAATGGAAAAGAAAGCTAATTTGCAGTCTGCTGCAACACACCACTAAGCTTCTTCAGTATACTGTGATTAGACATGGGCTGCAGTAAAATAGTTACTGGGAAGCCACAATCTCTGATGGTTTAGCAAAAAGTCTAACTTTCCCACAGCCACATTTAAGAGAAACAATGGTTGTGAAAGGAATTGGTTTTCATGCTGAAGCTTAATGAAGAAAGACTTGCTGTTCATCAGAGAAGATGAATTTTGGTTTAGCTCCAAATCCATAAAAATCTTCCCAGAAAAATACAAAACCTGATTTGGAAGATGTCTCCTTATTAAAAAAAAAAAAAAAAAAAAGTTAATCCACTGAAAATTGAGTATTTTAATACCAAGGAATAACAGTAAAAATGCACAGTAAATTTATTCCTTCAGAATCTCATTGATTCCATCTGCAGCTAATATACCAAATGCCACTTCTGAATGCTTTAGAGCCACAAGGTGACAAAATAGCTTTCGATGAGATAAAGATTAGAACTGCTTTTGCAGTTACAATAGGGAAGTGATAAATTACTGACTTCAATGATCTTTCTGGATGAAAGGTTTGAGACAGTTACAGCTAAGATTAGCACTTTGGATAAGAGGGTGACAGGATATGAAAAAAGACCAAAGGCTAGCAAGAAGGATCACAAGATAGAAAAGAAAAGACTGAAAAATTCTACTCATAAAAATTCAAATTATAGTGAAGTAATGAACTAAGTAGCTACAGAACAAAATTAAAGAACGAAAAAGATGTAAACTGGATGAATTAGGTGATTTTTTTTTTTTTTTTTTTTAATCTGTGAGTGAAACGTTTTGTTTTTGAGCACCATGAAAAATTAAAAGCAAAAAGGAATCCTGGGAATGGAGATGTGTTGTTTGCTCCAGGGATTTCAAACATATTCTGGGCAAAATCACACAAAATGAGATTAGGGAATATGCCAAAATATGTTTTCCAGAAAGACTCCAGAGGCAGGAATCAGCTACTATGAATCTGAAGGAACAAGCTTCTGGAATAGCTGGGGTGTGTTTGGAAAGATTGATATATGTTCTTGGCAGTGGATGGTTGACATCCTGAGGAGAATCCAACTGCCTTTTCATTGCAGTTTTTCTTTCAATATAAAACTAACTTAGACCATAAGCCAGTGTTTTGATTTTGAAGCTGTGGGAGGTTTCCATATGTGTAATATTGGTCTGTCAGTGGCTTTAAGATAAATATTGTTGGTGCTTGGTAACAGATCATAGAGCTTTGTGCTGTTGGTAATATGCTCAAATGAGCATTAACAAAATATTCCTTTTAATGAGATACAACGTATCATCAAATAAGAATGTTAACTTGGAGATTCACATGGGACTTGTGTTTAATGTGCTTTAGAAGTGTTTGTTAACTGAGAGGATCAGCATTTCCACCCAATAACAAATCTAGTTTTTATGAGGAAAATCAGGTGTTGTAGGTGCGCTCCAGTTGGAGGGCTAGAGACTTCAGAGCTACAGTCTGCCTCCACTTCCAAGAGAACCTCTTTCTATTTTATAGTTGTCAGTCATTGAGAAGGAGATTACAGAAAGACAGAAACTTGAGGATTAGCTGCTTTCCAACAGGCGCTACGCTTTTCCCACATTAGATATTTTGGAAGGAAGAAATATTTCTCAAGCCACACCAAGCACCCAAGACAAAGCCCATTACTGGGAACCACAAGATTATAACTTTATGAATTACTAGTGGTGCATTGTCAGCTTTACTATTTATTTTTATGTTCACCAAAGTCACGGTCATTTCTAGTACCAGCCCAGCTTGGTAACAGGTGAACTGTTTTGGAACAGAATGTTATTCATTGTTATGGAGGTTGTGGGAATGAGTTTGTAAGAAGGCTTGCTTTATTTTTTCAGATCCACAGGAAGGCAGTAGAAAGCTGCCATTGAAAAGTATAACCTGCTTTTGCTAGTTCTGGAGAAGGCCTTGAAATAATGAACATTCTACATTCTAAATATAATGGCAAAGAAAATAGAGCTGCCCCCAGTAGTACTTCTTTAACATTGATTTTTTTTTTTTTATAAATAATCACATGGTGGGTTGGGAAAGACAGAAATAGGCCATAATTTTGGGGAGTGTGAACTTAACAGTATTGTTAGAGTTAATACAGTGGCAAGATGCACTATACATCTTTGACATAGAGAAATATCTCCATTGGCTAAAATAACAGGTCTTCAGACCAGGTCATTTAGGATTTCAAGGTGAGTCCATAGCAGGAGTCTGGAGACATATCAGGCTTTAAGAAAAGTAGCCCTGTTAAAATCTGCCAATTTGTCCTCAAAATATATGATCTCAGGCCATCTAATCCCCTGAATCACCGTGATTTGATCTCTAAAACCAGATATATGAAAATATTGAAAATCTTATTAATGTTAACAAAAACTAATTTCAAAGAAAGGCTGGAAACCTTCCAGTTGAATTATAGTTGCAAATCTTTATCTCTTTGACAGACTATTACATTTAATTCAGTCAGTGTGTGTTCAAACTTACTCTGTTGATCAGTATTCTGTATACAGCCCTTGGAGACCCTCTTTGTAATGGTTTCTCTACTTATGTCAGAGCTACACAGAGATATATGTCTTGAAGAAGATGAACTGGTTAATGGTAAAATAGTAAATAATCAGAACTGATGAACAGACTGTGTCACAGCTGAATAATCAAGCAACCCTTTGAATTAAGACTTGGCAAAAGGAGGCTTTTTGATCATTTCTTCTAGCATTGTGAACTTCTGTTTGATTTACGAATGCTTGTAATTTCCAAGGATAAGGAATAATCACAGGCACTTGCTCAAGGACCATCTGAAAAAATACTGATCAAATTACTGAGTTGTTATTTACATGCCAACAATATCTTTCCTAACTAGCTGTACTTACACACACACACACAAAGAAAAAAAGAAAAAAAAAGGTTTGCTTCATTTTGAGAACCCCTCAGACATAAAGCCATAGGCTAGGCTTTAGCAGTTCATCACAGCCCCCATCTGCATTTGGAGCATTTGGTGGTTGTACATATGGAATAGGAATAACATGTTCTTCCAGTACTAAATGCTAAGTTCAGTGATAGAGGAATGCGTGTGAAAGAACAGTTTCTCAGAATTTCCTTTTTATTTATACTTTGCCCATGTATGAGCTTGTGTTTTGTTTCAGTTTTTTCTTCTTTAAATGTAATCTATGTCTACACTCTACTCTTCTTTAAACAGTTCTTTGGAGAAAATGCCTTTGGACTCTAAATCCAACTTCTTGGGAAACCTTAGCAAAGTATATAGGACAAATGGGAGAGAAGACTTAGAATGCAGAAAGCTTTGCACTGTTTGTTTTGTGTGGTGTTTTGGGACCTTAGCATTCCTGTTAGAAATCCAGTATTTCCTAGTCATTCATGCCAGGATTAGCAGATTCAGAAATGATGAGAGTTTGAAAGGCTATAAAATCAGCACACTTGATTGCAAAGAAATAAAAAGTGGTGTAATATTCAAATGGTTTTCTTTATAGGCTGTGAATAATATAAAGTTTTCTTATCTCTGCACAGATTATTGTTGAGCATATGTCAAGTTTGCCTCTGTAGTCATTTATACTGTGGTGTTGCAACAGCAAATACTTAATTTACAGCAAAGTATAATGGAAATGACACGGGAAGCTTTGTAAAGTAAAGGTAATTGTGTATGTCTATGGATCTCCTCAATTAGCTACAGCCCTTATAAAATAACTATCAGAAATGTGCTTCTTTGCTGCAGGGAAGATGCTTGAGCTTTCTTCTCGCTTTTTTTTTTTTTTTTTTTTTGGATTTTCATGCTAGGGATTGTCTGGTAACAGTGAAAATTATCCTTCTGAAATGCTTTCTTTACTTGAATAAGTAATGCCATCAGAGACTGTAAAACAAGACAGGGCTAGAAATAGAAAGATAAGAGGACAGAGCCAAATATTAGCTATGTGAAGGCTGACTTGCGCCTGTATTCTGCTCCTTCTGTTAATCTGATTGCCTTCTTTAAGGCTGACAAGTAATTCACAATCCTTATAATAGACTAATTTCTTCTGACTCAAGGGTTTTCTTACAAAAAATGTTTTTAAAAGAAATCATTACTGTCTCCTTGGATAGCATGATCTGTTTCTAATGAGTATTTTGTGCTGCAGATATTCTGATGTACTTACATTCTTCTGTATCCAGAAATAAATTTCCCAGTTAATTAATAGCAGAACAAGTAATTTTGCAAGGTAATTAGCCAGATAATAATTACATTAATTTGAGTAAAACAGAGCATAGCAGTTTTGGTTAAACTGCAATTCACTTGTACAAACCAATCCCTGCACTCAGGAAAGAACCAATATTTGCATTTAAACTCACTGAATAAAAGGCTGCTTCACAATTATACTTTTTAACATATGCAGATTAGACTATGGAAGATTCTGTATTGAAACTCAGTGAATAGATACAAAAATGTAAAGTCCAAATTTACAATTTGACCCTTATTTAGCCTATGATTACCGATAAGTTTCTCTACATCATAATAACGCAGCTTAATCGCTTTGAAGCTTTAAGTAATCTAAAACATGACTGTGATAGAAGGGCTAGCCAACAAATTATGCACTTGTCTCAAACAGATAAAGAGTTCTCTTAGTCTCTTAACAGTACCGAGAAAATGTTAGCTGACAACGTTCCCCTTTGAAAGTCACTGTTAAAATCCTTATTTTATTTCTGTACTCTCTTCAGCTTCTATGTGACAAATTGAACATGAAGCATCTAAAATGTCATTCTGACCCTGATGAGATGAAGACCCAACTAACAGCATTGAGCAAATCTAGAAAATTGCAGTCATGTTGATGAGAAATGCTATTATTGTGTCATTACAGTGAATAACTGAAGAACTTTTTTCCTCTGCAACCACAACAAAAGAGTTTTTAACCTAAAACTTGCCCTGGAATGGATTAGAAACATACCCTGAAAAGGAATGCTTGCAGGTCAGATTCCCCCAGCCTGCACAGCTTTACATGAGAATAAGGTCTATTCTTTGCAATCTTACCTTCTCAGTGAAACAGGAGCAAAATCCTTCAGCACCATAAACTGTGCTTTGCATTTGGGAGTTTAGAAACTTTATAGTGTCAAATGTAATCAAGAAGGGCTCATCTACATTTTGCATGGCTTGATACCTGTTGGGTTGTGCATTACAGAGGAACTAAATACTTGAATGATTCCAGTTTATTTACTCTAAATGCAACACGTTCAGCATTTCCTAATACATACCATGTCTCGTCACAAAACTATAGTTGTATCCATCGTTTTCCCTAATTTCCTAAATTTCTATTAATACTTCACAATTATTGGCCTAGGGAACATCTTTTAGTATCACAGTCAAGACAGTAGTGATACCTGTTAACGGTTCTAGCGTAGCACCTCCCTCTGACTGACAGCATACAGCCTACCTAATTTCTGGCCTTTGTTATGCATTTTTCCTGCTGGCTGAACTGGGATCAGGAACTTGAATTGTCTTTACTAAGTTGTCAAGGACCCTTTTCTAGGAGAAGTGTCCTTTTGTACAATTGGTTCTTGCTCCAGTTATCTTATGTAACCCCTTTCTATAACTTTATTAACAAGTTCCTTCTGGAAATACTTTCTTTTGGTCCCTGATGTTCTTTGCAGAAAATTATACTCCTGGGTAGAAATCTGCTTTCCATCCCTTTTATTATTATACCAAAATTGTTCTTGAGTGAAAATCTCTTTGTTCTCTACTTTCTTTCCCATGTGATAAACTCTCTGGTAGTTCTTAACTTGGTAGCCTCTTTCTGTGTCATTCCCAGTCAGAATCCTTTTTTTTCAATGTAGATATGACCAAGGACGGTTTCGAAGAGTGTATCTGTGTCAGGCACTTCTTGACGTTTTCATTAAGGACTTGAATGATGGAAACATGTGAACACACATTAAATGTAGATTTGACAGCAGGGAAAAACATCTCTAATGTATTATACAGGGAGAATGTGAGATCTCAGCTGTAGGAAGTGGGTTAAAAAAATAGTTGTCTGTTAGGAATAATCTAGACAGAGCAGATCTGAAATGGTCTGAGGGGATGTGAGGTAGACAAGAGCTTCAGAGAGCCATTGCTGGCTAAGTTTATATAATGTATTCATTTAATTGTTCCTAAAAGAAAATCCTTCCATCTTATTTTAACTGACTTCATCTGATTTCTGATTTCTTTTTTTTCTGATCTGATTTTTTTTCTAACTTATTACTATTACTCAAATTCATTTCTTAATGTCCCTTGCTTACTGAATGATGTTCAGACATCATTCAGACAATGGATGTTGTTTTGCTTTCTTTCTACTCGGTTATTCTTTCTTTTTTCATGTTCAGTATCATTGCTTTCCAGGTTCATAAGTATCCATACCCTGAGATACTTAGCTTTTTAGCTTGCAGTATTCAGCCCCTAAACTGATCCATCTTTCCTTTTTTTTTTTTTTTTTAAGCATGATTCTTTTTTAATTTACATGTATTCACGTCCGAAATCTGTTTTTCCTTCTCACCTCACATCTAAGTTTGAAGGGCAATAAATTTTCACCTATGACACTGTCAGTACTAAGCTATTTTTCTGTGGCACCTTTGGGGCTTGTGTACTTAAGTCAAGTATTTCTTCAGCTACAAAACAGTATTTCAAACTTTAAAACATACCAGAATGAATGAAACAGTTTATATTTAAAAAAAAAATAAATCACACATTCAGTACAGAAGTTTTTTTTTTTTAATATGGGAAGTTGAGTTAGCCTTATAGGCTCACCACAGTAGACAAAAAAATCTCCCAATTTTGTCTCACTAGCAAATTGTATTAACACAATCTGTACTTTCACTGAGGTGTTAATGAAAATGTTAAGATAAAATCAAGACAAACCATTAAGAAATTTAGTTATGTTAAAAAAAGTCTAAATGGAGAGCGTAGCCTGTTATTTTTTTCTCTTAAAATGTTTCTTCCCAACATTACAGCTCTTGAACTAAGTTACCTTTTCTCCTGTGTAACTAATAATTTTCCATGTGATACTGGTTCTCTTTTCCACCCTTGGTGATTCTATGATGCTGTACTAAATACTTTACTGTACTCTAGCCTGACAACTTTTGTCTGTAAAACAGTTGTTTTATCAAGTGAAAGTGGCAGTCAGCCCTTAAGTGGGGCTTAGGAGAGGTTCAGCCAGGCTCCACCCCTTCTGGTCACACAGCTGAATGGGCTTCAGCTGTGCTCCCAGGGCTGACTTGGTCCTTTCCTTAGATGGTCAATTAGTGTTTCAGGTTGTGACTCAACAATTCCCATGCAAGTGACAAACTGAATTGCTGGATTTCCACGTATATTTGAAAGAGAATTATCTTTCACCTTCTGCAGTTTTACCTAAGAAGACAAAATTCTTCAGTTAATTAGAAAACTAAACGGCTTTTATTTTTTTCCTAAGCAAAGAGAAAAGAAACAGAAATATTCTAAATTAATTTTTCATCATTCCCAGCAGTCAGAAAATCTCACTAAAAATCCTACATAGATTTTCCTTCTCTGTTCACCTGAATACTACAACTGTAAGCAAGACTGAAATTGTTTGTCAGTATTTTATGATTTTTACTGCCTTATTATAAATACTCAGTGTCCTAATATGGCTGTGGTTTCTGACCTGACTGGTGAGCTAGAAAATTGAATAGTTGCTTAAGAAAACCAGTACAGTAGTAGACAGGCTACTACAAAATAATTAGTTAAAAATGCTAATTGAAAAATACTGGCAAGAAGTGATTCTATGGGCTGTAGGGGTGAACTATTAAATTGCAAATAGCTTTGAAAATGCAGACAGGAATAAGCCTGTTTGAATGAAAAGCTGAATACAAGTGTATTTTCCTTGCAGATAATGCATTGTATAAATTGTATTGCATAAGCTTTGTGTCCTTTCAAGCTTCTGAAACCAAATGGAAGACTCTCTGAAAAAAGCTAAAAATAGTATTATTTCAAAGTGACTGTTTTCAAATAATAGCAACTTGTAAGAAAAATTTAATTGCAATTAAGTAATAAACTGAGATCATGTAGAGGTCATAGATAGTGCTAACTATTTGAGGAGTTTTTATAGTTTTTATTGTTTTCAATGTGCTGCTAATTTGCTGCATAATTAAGGCGCTTAAAGTATTTTGGAATGGCAGAGAAGATCACTAAATATTTTTATACTTGAATCTAAAACTTGTTAATTAAATTTAAAATAAATAATTCAGAAAAAATGCAACCACACTATGGCATCAGTGCAGGGAAAAGTTTAACATGTGACTTCATTTTTAATTCACTGTGTTTTAAATACATGCTTGAAAGTTCACACATAACTACTTCACTAATATGATAGAAGGCTCATACAATTAATTAATCATTGAAGGGAAGGCCATGAATTTGTTCCTATGTTCACCATTTTACCTACTCACCTTTTCTGTCAATTTGATTGTGAGCCTGAAGCTCAGAATCGCACTTACCATTATCTTTCTGGAATAAAACTCCTTGCATTTATGAGATCAGTGTTTTATTCTAAAAATATTATTCCTTCAATTTTACTGTTTTTAATTTAACTTTATAGTTTGGGTGGTTAAGGTTTCTACTGTAAGAAGACTGTTACTGCTATGATTGTTTGGAGGAGAGAACCTGGAAGTGCTTTGCTACATAATTGTGCATCTTTTTGGAAGTCAGTGGCTCTTTTTTTCTGCACTGGTCAGTTCAGGCTCAAAAGCGAGTACAATCAGATTCCACTGAAATCAGTGACTGCATTGTAGTTAAACCTTTGTGGGTAAATGCATAAAATAGAAAGGAATATGTGAGCTTTGCACTGTTTAATGTGGATTCATTTTTTCGGGTATGATTTTCATAAAACACTTGGGGCTTCAGTGTTTTTGGATGGATTTCACATATTATATAAAACCATATATTTCCTCTTCTAGTTTCTCAGGAAACCATAGAATTAACAGTCACAATGAAATGTCAGAACAACCATTTATTTTTTATTTATTAATGTATGTATTGAATTACATGTACTTTTATTTCATTTTACTGTTTCATTTCTGAGATTCATCTAATCTAGTCTATTCTATTCTGACTATTAGTATTGATTCCTGCAAAACTCTCTGAGCTTTCTTATCCCAAGAGACTAACAGAAATTACATTAATTTGCAGGAATAATATTACCTGTAATATTCCAAAATGCTGTTTTAACATGACCAAGTTTCTGGGTGGCTAACTATGAAATTACTGCTTTTTTATAGCTGTTTAATTTCATTCCATAATGGAAAACCATTATACGGTACCCAAAGGCTGGTATGATAAGTGGTTTTCAGACTTCTAATTTCATAAGTATTTTTGTCAAATTAGTGGTATAATATATAATCTTCAGAAGTTTTGCTCTAGTCTGCCAAAAGCTGTGCCTATGCCTCAGAAAAACCTGAAGTTTTTCTTACATATTGATTGGCAGGGGATATGTCTCCAACTGGCTCAAGCTATAAACTTAATACATCCATTTTGCCAGTAAATTAAATTGCTGATAGCTTATCTGAAGGCTTTTGATCTTTGACTCTTACTACTTATAGAAATGGAACAAATACCTGTGGTAAATACTCCTATTTTAAAATACCAAATTAAATATTTTAGGCTAGTAACTGGGCACATGTACTTCTGGATACAAAGAAGAAATGCATTTTGAGCACTCCTGAGACAATTTCTTCTACGTGTTTTGCTTCTCTTTTCTGCAGTTGTCCATTTTTATTCCCACCGACTTCCTGAGCATCTTAGAACTATAGATTCTTTTTCTTCAAACATTCTGTATGCCTCTTCACTGAAGCTGGTTTTGTCTTGTTTTACTCATAGATAAGCTTTACTTACAGTCCTAAAGTATTTTTCCCTGTTGTGGGTGGCTTGTAGGATTGAGTGTACTGTAAAAATAATGATAGACTGAATAAAAAAAAAAAAAAAAAAAGGAACAAAAAGACAACAAATCACTCATAAAAACACATTCCCACATTTTTATAAAAAGAGTATTCCCTGAAATCTTTCCCTTTTCAAGGTTGTCTGAAATAAGTTAGAGGGAATTTTCTTGCAAGATGATGTGGTTCTGTTAAAATAGCAGTTGCAAAACACTGATGGCATTATGCACTGTCACTACAAACTAGTATCTTCAGGCACACAGTATTGGATTCATGGCATTCTAAAATTTATTTCTGTTAAGTAGACTGAACAATATAAGCAGAAATATCTGTGTATTGCATTTAAAAAAAACCTATATTGATATAAAATTATGAAAATTGTTACTATAAAAAGAGTCAAAGCCAGGTTCCTCCAAAATAAATAGGTAATTCTTATCCATTGGTAGGAGAAATTCATCAGGTAACATCATTAATGTCCATTAGTATCGTAATAACTTTGAACAAGGCTTTCCTGTAATAGAAAATCAGTGTTATAAACCATACTACAATTTTTTCACATTAGCTTGCCAAAACTCATTATTCAAAATGAAGACATGGAAATCAGTCTTAGAAGTCTATCAATAGTCATTTTGCAAGTTAGTGTCTCAAAACTGACTTATTAATATTACTAATTACCACTCAGAAGGGAAAGTCACCATAGTCTGCAGAGAAAGCATGTATTCTGTTTTCTGAGCACATGCCTCAGACCAAACTCACTTCACATTGAATTACTTGAATATAAATAACCTACAGAAGTGTAGATATTTAATGAGTGATGAGTCAAGAAACATTACACAGCTTTGACTCCGTGTTCTTACTAGAAAGAATTAAACTATGCCTCAGTCTGCAAGAGTTAGGTTTTTTGCTGTACCTTAGGCACTCCAGCACTGTTTAGATGTGACATGAAATTCTTTCAGGCAGGCAGGACTCTTTTTATGTCAAACAATGTGGGTGCTAGAAGCTGAAAACATTAACTATATTGATAAAATTTTCTATCACACTTCAGTTCTCTCAAAACGTTGATATATTAATATGACTATTTTTTTTCCTGTGTTAGTCTTGAATTTTTCCATACTAAGGATTCAGCTGTGACTAGGAGTTATTTAGGGCTTCGGGAGATAAAAAAAACCCTGACACAGAAGAATACTCCTTTTAAATGAAAACGTTTCTCCATCATACAATTCTGTTCCTGAACTGTAGGAATACTGATCATATAAAATAAAAAGTCTCCATGCTTTTGAAATTAAAATAGAAGTCTAGTTACAATAATTATTAACTTAATAATGTTCTTTACTTTGCTTCCTGGTCTTGTCCAGGTAAAAATTGCTCAGCAGTAATGTCTGCGACTGAGGCTCTTCTCAGTTGTGCACAGTCGAAGGGGTAAGAAGGAAAGGCACAAACTTACATGCAGAAAATTTGATTTAACCATAAGAAACATAGTTTTTACTTATCTATCTAACCATCTATCTATCTAATCTATCAGTCATCCATTTTTACTGTGTATGAAGCTGAACACTCAAACAAATTTGCTATAGGCTATGTGTCTCTACCCTTGTAGGTATTAAAAACCAGCTGGTCATAGTCTGGGGCAAGCTGCCATGTGAAACTGTGTAAGCAATTGGATTGAACTAGATGATATCCAAAGCTCCCTTCCTAGCTCAATGAGTCTGTATGATTCTTGAAGATACTAACAGCAGGAAACACTGACTGAGTGTAGAGTCAGCTATCAGCACGATAGCGGTCTTTTCTGATCTACATATAAACCTTTTGGGATGGTTGTCACAGCTCATTCAAGACTCACATGTGATACATGTTCCTATTTCACAACTCCTAAGCAATTATCCCTGTTGAATATACAAGATCTCAATTCCTACTGCTCTGTGAGCTTAAACCTTGGATCTTCATTTGTCAGATCAGCAGTGCTTGTGGTAGGTTTTCTGGAACTGTTAAAACCATGATTCAATATTTTTTCTGTGATGTGCTCTGCTTTAAGTGGGAATTAATTTAGGAAGTCATACCATATAGGAATCAGACCTCAAAATCACTGATATGTTTCCTGGCCTTATAATGAATAAATCAATTGGCTTTATGTCAGTTGAGCCTACTTCTCTGAATGACTGTCTCTCTGAATGTCCATTGTCTTTGTGCCTGATTAAAGCAGTGTGCCAAATGCTCTCACCTCATCAGAGCAGAAAAAAAAGAGTCACTGATGAAGAGTACTAAGAAATATATCTGTGTATCAATGTGCTTTCCTCCTTATAGGCTAGATCAAAGTCTTTGGAGGCATGGAAACGTACCTCCAAATCTTCTTCCTAATAAATAACAAAAAGCTGTTTACTTGGAAAGTGCTGCTTTAAGTAGGAAAAGATTTCTATGCTGTTGGAAGGTCTGTGCTAGGACAAATAATATAGAAACTTAAATGTGTCTGCCAAAACAGGAATAGAAGTATAAGACAAAGCCAAACCAAACAAAAACAAACCAGCTAACCCACCAAAAAAACACGATAGGAGTATCTACACTGATGAATCGTGGGTCAGAGTGTGCTGCAGAAAATCTACTCTTGCCAAAGTTTTCTGGAGTAGGATACCAAAGATTAAAATGTGTAACTCTTAAATTTTTTAGTCCTTTCTTTGAAGGGCTTGCAATCATATAAAAGGATTAGATAAGGTTTTAGGATACACACATAATTTTTACTTACCTCAATTTCAAGCAAGCATGAAAATCCATTGGACACATATAAAGATAGATGGAAGAGCAAATATGAAGTACTCAGCTCTTAGTAACCATTCCTTTTCACCTTATTATTTAGGTAATCTTGAGGTGGTTGTCAGTTAAAAAACTTCCTGAAAAACTATTGAAGATGTACAGTAGCTGGTGCAAAGAGAGACATGAAAGCAAATGTAGAAAGTCTGCAAAAAGCCTCCTTTAAAAGCTTTTCAGTCTCCTGAGATTCTGAAAAGTGAATCAATTCAAGTGCTTCCTCACTATAGTGTAAACATAGAAGAAAATGGTGTGAAGTAGTAAAACCTAATGTGTCTTTGTACTATACATCATTTTATCATCTTCTGAAAGGCTGAAGGTAAATTTCAGATAGTTTATTCAGATAATTTTTGTAGTAGGGCTTGTGATTTTCAGTGTGAATAAATTTAGGACTTAGGATTTTTGTTTGACTGGCTGTTGCTATTTTGGTGGTTTTGTATCCTTATTTTTGAATTAAAGAGGAAGTCCAGCTTTCACTTTTATTTCTTTATATTTTCTCCATAAGTGCTGCAACAAACATTGCTTTATATATATATGGTCTTATCAGAGTAATAGAATTCTTAATAGAAATAAACTCTTTTTTTCTCACCTTAGTGGAGCTGACTTTACATGGAATAGCAGCAGCTTGATGTTTATATAATTTTCTAATTTTGAAAGAAATTCTTACTACCTTACTCTGAGCAGACTATCAGGCTTTTTTTTTTGTAGCCTACAATGTCACTTTAACCCTGTGTGGTTTCAATGGCTTACTTCTCACATAGCAATATATAGCTCTATGTCTTTTTGTAAAGATTTGAATTGAATTAAGATTCCGTGGAAATCAGTCAGGTGATACCAGGGAAAGGTGGATATAGTGCATCAGAGAGTTCTAACAGTAGAAATACAGCTGTAGTTAGTAGTTTCACACATTTATCAAGAAAGAGTTTTATGAGTCTTTGACCAGAATATGCATGATAAATACATAAATCATAGAATCATAGAATGGCCTCAGTTGAAAAGGACCTCAAAGATCATCTAGTTTCAACCCCCCTGCTGTTGGCCACTAGACCAGACTGCCCAGAGCCACATCCAGCCTGGCCTTGAATGCTTCCTGGGATGGGGCATCCACAGGCTCTCTGGGCAATCTGTTCCAGTGTGTCACCACCCTCTGAGTGAAAAACTTCCTCCTAATATCTAACCTGAATCTCCCGTCTTAGTTTAAAACCATGCCCCCTTGTCCTGGAAGGCCCCAATGAAGTCTCCTCAGAGCTTTCTCTTCTCCAAGCTAAACAAGCCCAGTTCCCTCAACCTTTCTTCATCAGAGTGGTGGCTCCATTTCTCTTATCATCTTAGTGGCCCTTCTCTGGACCAGTTCCAAGAGCTGTGTGTCTTTCTTGTACTGGAGGCTCCAGACCTGGATGCAGTACTCCAGATGGGCCCTCACAAGACCTGAGTAGAGGAGTACAATCACCTCCCACTCCCTGCTGGCCACCCCCTTTTAAATGCAGCCCAGAACACAGTTGGCCTTCTGGGATGCCAGCACCCGCTGCTGGCTCATGTCCATCTTCTTATCTACCAGGATCCCCAAGTCCTTCTCTGCAGAGCTGCTCTCAAGGAGTTCTTCTCCCATTTGTATAAATACCTGGGATTACCCTGGCCCAAGCGCAATGCCTTGCACTTGGCCTTGTTGAACCTCATTAGGTTCACATGGGCCCACATCTTCAGCCTTTCCAGGTACCTTTGAATGGCTTCTCTTCCCTCCAGTGTATCAACTGCATGACAGTTTTAAGTTGTCTGCTGAGTCATCAAGGATTGTCTAGGATACATCAATTTCTATTGGTGCAGTCCATCCTTGCCAAGCCCTGAGTTTAATTTATAAACTTGAAAATATTTGAAAATCCTTGAAAATAAGTCCTTGAACAAATCCTAATTGTACAACAGAGATTGACAAACTTTTACCATCAAGACTTCACTTAAGTCCTTTGAGATTTCTCAGTTTTTCACAGTGGATGTATTGGTTGCTTATGAAGAGATGCCCTGTTCTCTGGTTGCCCCTTGGTGGTGAGGCATGTGGGCTTAAGAAGGTAGGAAATGAGTGAGTGGCAGAGCTTACTTCTATGGTCTGTAAATAAGCTTTCTGTATCTCATTTATGTACTGATTTGTGCTTTTGCTGAAGGCCTTGAATAACTGAAGATGCTGAGAAGAACTTATTAAGTTCTTGTTACATTCTCATTCTTTACGCTTTATTTAAATTCTGTGCAATTATACTAGTCTGTGTTTCTTATTGTGCAGATATTTATGATTGCAGGGATGTCCTTGTACTGACTGAAGCCAGTGGCAGAACTCCCAGTTAAGCTCCCAGGCATTTGGTCCAGGTCTGTTCCTTTGGAAGTTTCCTTTCAGTGTACTTGAAATACCTCCTTCTGAGTGCAGGAAACAGTAATGATTCTAACCCTCACAACAGTTCACTGTTTGTCATACCACCTCAGTCAATCAATGCAATTTTCTTTAATTCCCGATATAATCTCAATAGACAGCCTCACTGATCTTTTTCCCTAAGGTGTTCTTAACTAGCTTTGATTCCATCAGATTTGTGAGAAAGACTATTCAAATTATGTCCTTACTTTACATTAATTGTCATTTGCAGTTTTTCAACTTCATCCAATACATCTGGGGTGAATCATTACCTCACTTTAATTTTTATTAACCTTAACAACAGTTTTATCCTCTCTTATTTCTTTTTGGGTTTTTTGAATTTCTTAGTTTCTAATCCTGCCCAGGGATACTATTTCATGCACTACAATTCATAAAACCCTAAGGAAATGCAGCATCTACTTCATTATGTTACAAAAGCTATATAATTACTAAATTTCTATTTCCAAAATGTCTTGCAAGTAACTTCTCCTGTATGTATTTTTTTTAAATGTCTGAATATAGCATATTATTTTCACCAACTTTCTTTTACCCACAATAGGAATCCTGCTTTCAAAGAAATATTCTCAGACAGGTGCAATTTAAGTACATATAAGAAGAATTAGAAGATGTATTGTTCTTCCCTTGTACTTTACTTTTACAAGTGTGTATTTGCATCTACTTTGAAAAAAAAAGATTCAAATACACATTTTCTTAAACTTCATTGGATAAAAATAAGGAATGGTTAAAAATAAAGTTGTAACTTATGTCTTCAATGCTCTAATTCATTGTTATCAAATCTTCCTACAGTACTGATAGCAGCTTGTTAATGCTGATCTCATTATAGGTAAGGTTGAAACATTTAATGGAAAGCATAGCTTCTTTTGAAAACATTGTACTTAGTAACTAATGTAATTATACCAGGAGACATAACGGAAGAGATTAGTGCAGTAAGTGACCTACCTTTAATAATGTCATCAAAAATTGTAATTGCAAAATTATCCACTGTGTTGTATATGTTCACTAACATAATATTCAAGTCACTCATCACTTGCAGCACTTCATGAAATAACCAATTATTCTTTCCAGTGTACAAATATAAATTCCATTAATTCTAATAATTCCCTGCTCACCAAGCGATCTTAAGAACTGTGTATTCAGACATACTACAAAATGCCTCCAACCATGACTGAAAAATAGGTATATTAACAGGCAGTGTTTGGATACCAGGATTCTAAATCCTGCTACTGATCATACACAGAAAGTCTTGGAGGTCAAATATAAGATAAGAACTTAGAGCTGCATATAAATACACACATAAAATATCTGCAACCTATTCTATTAAAGATATTGACAATATGTCTTAGATTCATTTCCAGATATATCGTGTGCATCTGTATCCCTCCATCCATCTATCCATCCATTATCTATTTATCTTTGTCTATCTCCCTAACTATTGACGTATTGATCTATGTCAATCTATCTCACAATATTTTACTATTATATCTTTGGAACTTGGGTCAGGCCAAGAATTCAAAAAGATCTAAATGGAAATGGAAAGCTTGAAAAGGAAATATGTTTTGAGTCCTGTAAGACCTTTATTTGTCAGTAGGAGGTAAGATATATCTCGTTCTTCTGTTCTCTGAACTTCATTAAACTATGGTCAGAGAAAATACAAAAGCTGTATTTCCAATATGAATAAGAAATAGTCAATTGTCGTAGCAGTTTTATGTCAGATTCTCTGGCATTTTCTGCCATGTAAATGTCTGCATGGTGTCATATCCCACCCTTGAAGGGAAGGAGAGGTGATCAGATTTTCATATCCTCCTGGTTAGATTAAGGTGAAGTGACATTCAAGGTCTATACATAAAAGGAAAAAAAAAAAAAAAAAAGGTCAATTTAATAGGAGATGTCTTAAAAATAGTTATCCTATATGCATTGCCTTCCCACAGTTAAAAAGGCTGCTCTGAAAGTAATGCCTCCTATTTTATTATGTTGGCTCAGAAGAATATGTTGGTGGTAGAGACAGTAGAGGTTGAACTTCCCTATCAGTATTCCATTAGATATTGTTACTATATTGTGACAGATAGCAGCAGAGGGGCAGTCTGACGGAATGTCATCTGACATGGAGGTGCATATATAGCAAAGTTGTGTCACTGAATTTTTCCATGTGAAAAAACTTGCACTTATCCTAATAAAAAATATCCTAATTTAAAATGCCCTAATAAAATACACATGGGGGTTAATAAGAAAATAGCTTCTTGCAAATATTTTCCTTCAGTAAAAAGCTTCCACTCCATCTTGCCCAGTTCTATGTAAATATGTTCAGGCTTAGAAAGGCACATATAATGCCCACAAAGTTGAGAAAGAGAAGAGCTTTGAAAGAGTTAATAATCTTTTTAACCTTAGGCATTGAAATCAATTGTTTTTGAAAATGTATCTCACTTTCCAGTAAGTACAATGACAGTCACAGTTGTTCCTGTGGCTGTGCGTTCATTGTTCTGATGCTGGAATTAGACTAGATGTGCAGCTTTCAGGTAGATTGTATGTATGATGAACACCTGTTGCCAAATGAGTGATAAACTTCACTTTTATGAGGGAAACAGCAGCATATTTACTGTTACAAGACGGCAACTTTACAAATCTCTATGGCAAGGAATGTTTGATCATTTACTGCACAGAGGACAGAGTCAGACAAAACTGTTAAGAAGACACTCTAATTGAGTTACAAGGTTCAGAGTAGATCTCGTTTTCTTCCAGACTCCTTCTCAGAGGAGTCTGGGTATGGCTGGATCCAATCTTAGTCCCAAATTTGGCAGTTTATGTCTAAATGATGATATATGCAATCAGTCCCTTATATCACTTAGCTAAGATTACAAAGTATGCTATTAGTCACCTACCAAGTATCCATCCTGAGAGTCTCTCATCCTCAGGAGGAACCTCGAAGGGGCACTCAAGGGATGATCCTGGCTGTGTAAGAAGAGCTCAGTGGGCTCTGGGCTGTCTTCTATTTATAGGGCAAGGTTGTTTATTATTAGTCATGTTTGCATACCAACATTATTTGCTCAATTAACCCTTAGTTTTTGGCTACTGTGTTATTATCTATCCCCTCGGAGTCCAACCTGAGCTAGATGCAGTCATCTCAGCTGCCACTGATAGTTATTGCTCTGAGCGGGTCTATGGGCTATGGGTGATAGGTCAGGTTATGGAGGAAAGAATACACTGCCACAGTACTGTCTGTGCTATCCTTACCAGAGAAATGCCATATCTCATCAAGGATAATCTTGACTTTATGGGGAAAATCCACCATGAAGCAAACTAGAAATCTCAAATCTTACAAGGAAAGGCAGTCTTCTCCTTATAACGGTCTTTTCAGAAACTTCAGCCATGAGTTTAAAAGCTTCAAACAATGCTGTGAAATTCCCATGAATTATGTGAGGAGTTAGATATACTGAAAACATACATGAAAACATGAGATATACTGAAAACATTGTTCATGATGATCATTACTGTATATCTGCAGACTTTTCTGAAGGCTGTGCAGGAATGGCTTTTCAGCCAGACCACCTTACCTCTAACTTGCAGAATTTGCTGTGAACTCTGCCCAGCTGGATTTTTGGGGGTTGGATGAGGTGGTGAAATAGAATGTTTTCTCAAACCACACATGACTTCTCAGGCTGTCTCCAGCAATGTTAACTGTTTGAACAGAGAAAATAATACCAATAATGCTCTAAATTGCGAGGAAAAACAATTTTGGAAGTGTTACCAATAAAGGGAACTTTTTCTTTGTCAACTATTATTGCTAAAGGCACTGTAATTACTTGTGTCTCTGGGGTGCAACTTCCATGCTGCTGATGCTTTTTCTTGTAATCTAGATGTATTTTCATTGCTCTGTGACCATCACTTCCAGTTTGCATTCTATGTCTGTGACTTCTTATGTTTTATGCCCTTGTGCAGGTTTTGGTGTCAGTGATATGAAACTCAATGATTTAGATGTTTTACCTAAGCTCCATGTTCTTTTACTGTTTTTATGGCTATTCCATCTTTCATGTCCAGTAAAGAGAAAACAAACAAACCGAACCAAACCAAAACACCACACCTATGAATGGGAATATAATATAGCTTAATTCAGATGACAGTATGTAAGATTCTATGTTTAGTTGTAATGAAATAACTGTATAAAATTACATGCTGCTGCTTAGTATATCAAATACATAACTGAAGTGCATTGCATGCTGATGAGATGGTTTACTGAATTATTCATCTAAATTTAGAAATTTCAGTTCTTTATTTTTTAACAGGTGCGGTAACCTCACATCACCATAGTTTTCTGTGTTTGACCAGCATAGATTTTGTGCAGATTTAATGCCTCGTGTAGTGCCATTAATGTGATGGGAGTTACATCAGAGATATGAACTCATTCAGTTATTGCTAGTACCATCTGGAAATTTATAATGCCACAGCAGTGTTTCACTTACTGGAGATACATTCATCCTTTTTGTTTAGTATGAGAAGACAGGGATTAAAAATTGAAAATCACTTTAGCTTGCTCTATATCATCTTATATTCCCTTGTAGGCTTTGTCATATTTGGATGACGAGATGTGAATTTAAATAATATTTAAATAAGTGTGATAGCACAATAAAAAATAAATAAATCCCTCAATAGGCCTCCTGAGGCAAAGCATTTTCATGAATATCAACATAGTACTTTTACAGTGAAAGTAGATATATAGGAAAAATGGGCACCTTTGGAAAAGGAAGTGATCACAGCTATTACTTCTGTATCCAAACAGAGGCAATGTTGAGCCAGTTCAACCTTGTGGCAGAATGCAGCTTTTGTTTCTGCTTGCTCCTGATGATCCAAGGCAGGGCATTGTCCAGGATGCTGCCCTTTCCAGAAAATTTTGTCTCTTTAATTGAAATGAAAGCACAAGACTGGACACAGACTCCGCGTACTATTTTCCTTCCTACTTTCAGTTATGAACAGTAGGCACTTTTTAGCCACCTTTAGGAAGGCAGAGCAGAGTTTTTTTATGGAGGTAACAGAAAAAAAATGCAAGGATGGCTATGGAATCTTCAGTCAAACTTTCTCTTTCCCTCAACCATGATCTCTTATTGAACTAGTGATGAATGCTTGAGGAATGGTTATAGGAAGCAGCAAGCACAGAGAGATGTTCCCCTTGGTCCATGCAGAGAGCTGTCTCTGCTGCCCTTACTAACACAACTTTGTATCTCTGAGTCAACACTGACATTTGAGTGCCTCACTCCAAGAACTACAAGAGACCTGTAGGACGAAGTCCAGCTCTTTTCTCTCATGGTTTACCATGCTGCATAATTCTGTCAGAAGATTTTCTTCATTTTTCTTCAGTTTCTTTAGGATGTTGTGTTGCATCTTCTCATTATTTTTATTGACATCAAGTCTATGAATTTATTTACTCGTAGTTAGAAAAACCTTTATCTAGTTTTGAGACTATTCTTTCTCCACGTGGAAAGCATCCAATGCTAGTTTAAGTCATTTCCCTTTTCCACTGCCTCCTCCAGAGCACAGAAAAAAATTATTCTTTAAACAGATGCTGATGACTCCCAGTTTGTCATCAACCATCCATGTTAAAACCTCAGGTAGCTCAAAACCAAGATTGCAGAAGCAATGGAAATATGGACAAAGTTACAACTACACAGCATATACAATAGCTGCTCTGAAACTGATAAATCCTGTTTTTTTTGTTTTGTATTGTTTGTTTTTTATGTTAGCCCATGACATCAGAGAGAATGTTGGTGGTATGGTAGTACAGGTTGAGCCTTCCCAACCATGTTCCACTCCATTTTGTTGCTGTGTAACAGGTGGCTGCAGAGGAGCAGCTTGACACAATGGCACTTGGCAGGGAAGTGAGTATGAGGCAAAGGTATGAATTCCTCCATGCAAAAATATTGCATCCATTAACACTCACTGACACTTGCTGAATGTTTCTGAAAACCAAACAGTGGATGTAATCACAATGAAGTGGTAGGTGGTGTTTTTCAGCAGTGGCTGATCAGCTCATCTGCACAGATTTGCTAACACTGACTGTTGAAAAACAGGGTTTCGTAGCTGGCAATTTGCTCTATCGAATAATGTTATTATGTTCTTATCTGTTGTAGTTTCAATGGAAATGTATAGGAGGCATTGCCTTCTGAGTGATCCGTGTGTATGTGTGTGTATACATGTGTATACATTTCTTTCCTTATAGTTCTAACACTTGTGTCTGTTTAACTTATCTCTCTCAGTTGTGCAAGGTGGCAGCATTCTACCAGGTCTGTCACCCAGCCTGATTTAGGCATAATAGATTGGTTACCACACCCTAGCTTTCCTGTGGCATCTTGAGTCAAATTTTTAAAAAAACTTTTTGCAGGTACAGAGACATGAATGTTTTTGTGCTGTCCCATGTGGAAAAGTGAATCTTTTACGCCTTAAGAGCTTATTTCTTTTTCCTATGCACAGAGCACTGCTGGGATGGATCAGTCACCCAGTGTGGCCCTCCTGCAGTGATTCTCTGCAGGTAGCACAGCCCCCCGAGGCTGCCGTGCTAGGAGGTTGGCATGTTTGTTGGCAGCCAAGGGAGCAAAGCAGCACAATGCTGACAGTCACTTTCCTCATCTTCCATCTCATTGAGTCATATGGAACAAGGCAAGAATTTTTGTTAAATGGCGTGGTTTTGATTAAATATAAGAAGAGAGGTATGTTAGCAAGTGTTTACAATTACTTTGCTAAGAAAATAATCTCATAATTTTGCCTGAAAGTACCTAACTACCCTTAAAGGTTTATTTGCTTGCCTTTAGGCCCTTGTTATTTGTGTCTGGTTTACATTAAAAAACAAACAAACAAACAAACAGAATATCCATCAAAACTCTTCACCTTTGAAATTAATGGCAATACTGCTGAAAAATACTACATAGGAAAATCTCTGAGTGTTTTTATAATTATGATATATTATTCTCCAACCAAGATACAAAAAATAAAAAAGATTAAAAAAAAATTAAAAAAATTTGAATTTAAATAAGTTAATTATATAGCCATTTGATGCCAAGATGATGAACATTACCTATTATTTATAATAAATTATTGTCATGAACTTAGTCCTATAGATATATATGTTTATATAAAGAAGAGAGTTCATGTAACATAAAAGAGATTATTTGTCTTTGTTGCAGTCAGTTTAGTAGACATGTTGCCTATGGAATGCTAGTAACCACCCATTTCTTAAAATACTGTACCTTAATAGAGATTACAGAAAAAAATCAGCCAAATAAGTAATCGGGAAAAGTGCATTTAGATGTGAAGGTGTAATAATTAAATGGAAGAACAAAGGGAAAAAAGTGACTGTTGAAAGAGATTCTGATGATTGCATCTCCCCAAATTGTGAACATTACATTTTTTTTTTTTAATTTTTACGGAGCAACCTGAAGCAGGTACTTTCTATTCACTGTAGGGATCTTTGGCACAGCATAAATGACACGGTATCATGCAATATAATCATGTAGCTGCCAGAAAGATGAATGATGAGTCAAATCCCTTTTTATTACTCCAGTATTACTATGTCTTCAGTTCCCTTTATTTCTTCAATTTCTGAAGCCTGTGATCCAGAAGAGTTTCACTTCTTTCGCTTGTTGCTGGAGAACCCAAGCTCTGGGAATTAGCTCTAGGGATTCCTCCTGCTAAATAGACAATGCTCTCTGGGGAGATTTTCTCAGGCAATTCTGAAAAAACGTGAGCCCTATTTCCCACAGTAACACTGTAATACTCAGTGAAGTGACACAGTTTGCTTTTGGCATTGAATAAATTACTCCTTTCCATGATCTTGTGCTGGGGAACGAGCAAGTTCTGTCTCAGCTGTGCACCAGGTTTGCTAGTCCTCCACCCCTCTTCTTAAGGACACTGTCTACCTCATGGGCTTAAGCACACCAATGTCAGCTGTCTCTATGGACTTCTTGTTTGGAAGCATGTGCTATATTTAGTTTTTACTGCTGTTAAACTGGTGCTTTCTGATGGGAAATTTTTCCATGTTGAATACCAGAGAATATTCAAAACCAGTTAGTATTAATTTTTAGTGACCACAACTTCAACAGAGGAGGATGATTTTCAGAGGTTTATGCTGTCATATCCCCTAGCACCAAGAGTGACAGACGTGTTTCTTTCCCTGTTCAGCAGTTTAATTGCTTGCAGTCACAGGGATGTTTTACCACAGGAGGAAGTGTTGAAGATGTTGAAGTTTAGCTGCAGATGATTCCTAGCTGTGTTTAGCCAAAGCATGAAAATCTGCAAATGAATTCTCCAAAGACATTAGATACTGAAGTAGTTTACATTGCTAACATTCATCACAGACTACAGGCGTTGTGCCATCTCTGTTCCCTACAGAGAAATAAAAATGAGACAGCTTTCTGAATTCACTTTCAAGAAGAGGTAAGGCTAATCATTAAAGTTCCGAATTAATGCTTCAGTCTTACCATCTGTACCAAAAAGTTTCTTTAAAGTCCAGCCTCAGGACATTGTACATAACCCAAAAGAAAGGATCTTCTTCAAGAGGATTTTTCTATGCAGAAAAATGGCCAGTCCAAGGAAGGAGAATATAGACTAGAGAGCACAAAGTAGGACACAGTAGCAATCATGTCTGCTTCCTCTCTCATGGAAATTTCATGAGATTTCAGCTCCCACAAACATAATCAGCCATCCACGTCAGCCCATCTGCATCTCTACAACATTTTGGTAGCTTGTCCTACTGCCCCTACAGGGAATCAACTACATGTCCTTTTAAGGTTCTTTACCTGTTTGAGTTAGAAACTGGATTTGGGAGCTGTAATGGAGAAAGATATAAGGTTACATAATGCTTTGAAGGTTTTAGAAATGAGGTATTCAACTCAACACGGAGGCGGTCCCAGTCCATTCTGTGGTTTGTGACTGGCAGAAGGAGCAAAGAGACATGTTGGTTACTTTCTTACATGAGTTTAAAGTTTCATTTGGCAATACAGATTTGTCAGCCAGCAAATGTACTATCAAACCTATGTAGCATTATCTTGATAAGTTGTCATCAGTTTGGACAGGTGAAAAAAGACCCAAACTCTATAAACAAGCACTGATAAAATTTATTGGTGCTGAAGGATTTATTTTGTTGATGCTGTCGGTGTTAGTGTCTCATCTGTCTCTTCTGCAGTCTGAAAAGTTTCTTCAGTGAATTACAGACACTCAAAATTCCTTTTTGACTGCTATTTTGAGAGTTGCAGGCAGAGAGGAATAGGGAGAAAGTGGAGTCTGCAGAACAAGGTTATTAGAGACAGACCAAAGAAACTTTCTTGAGAAAAAGAACTTCAGCATTGGGAACTCCATATCTAAGGCTTTTCATGTCTGAGTACCAATTTAACAGCCACTCAATGTAGATCATTTTGGCACATGCCATTAAAATGTTCCACCTGGTACAGACAAGCTCTGATAGTTGTGAGTTTATAAAACTTACTGTTTGTAGCTTAGGCCTGGTCTCTGCTTCTGAAGTATTACTTGACTTTTGGTGAAACAGAACATCCTTTGTCTTAGGAGGGCTTGAACTGTGTTTAATTATGATAGCACTTTTATACACATTTTACACACTTTTCTGAGCGTATTCATCTTTATTATCTGGAGAGGAGTTTCCAAGTGAAGCAACTCTCTTAGCTTACATTAGCATTTCCTGGTGTGGCTCTATACCCACATCTTCAACTTAATCACCACTGCTGCAGTGCAAAGAGCATTTTTCCCGGTTTATTAGGTTCACGTATCTTTAACTCCTTAACTCTCCATAACCTAGAGTGTTTCCTTTTCTTTTGCCTTTTCAGTGTTCATCTTTCTGCTCTAAGTAGAGTACCTTCTCTTTATTTCTGTGCCAGTCTGTACAGATATGTGTTGTGTATCTGAGCAGAGAGCTAAACTTCCTTTCACCTTCAGAGGCTATGCAGAATTTTGAGACTATATACAGTTGAGAAATCTGAAGATGAAACTACCAAAGCAGAGCTATCATGGAAGGGTACTATCATTTTGCCATGACACATTAAAAAAAAATCACTTCTATATTTCAACTCTTGATGCTGGAACTTTTACAAGTAGTGAGGTGGGTTTTTCCAGCCCAAATGTTTCTCAGAAGCAATGCCTCCAGCAGCTTTGCAGACACAGAGCTGTTCTCATACTTGCTGGTGCCACATAGTGGCATGATGAAATTGTATTCAAGTAGTCTTCTGGAAATTTAGATCTAATGATGAAGAGTCAGTCTTAAATATTTTATAACTTTTGCATTATACCATGCGTGGTCTTTTTCTGACTTCTGCTTTTTCTGACTTCTGCTCTCTGGGATTGTTTGGACTGTTTGTGTAAGACAGATGTCCCAGGTGTATGCTGCCCACAGGAACCATTAGCATGGAGGTGTTGACCCCTCCCTGTCTCCAACAGCACACAGACTGAGAAAATCTGGGAAGCAGCCTATCTGGCCCTGTGCAACATTCTTCCCACCAAAGAGATACTAGCAGCAAACATCATGATGTTTTGTATTTCTCTGACTGGTAGAAATAACCTTTAGTCTTTTTAAAAAAATGTAGATCCTTAAAGTTTGGTACAGAAGTTTTTCTCACTGGAGAAAAACTTTTGCACAAGTTTATCAGCTCACCACTAAACAGCAGTGAATCAGGTGTTCCAGACACTGCTGGTGAAATGTGATCTGCAGATTTTTGTGCTGAAAGAAGTCCTGAGCATGTAGCTCAGGTGTCTTTTGGTTTGAGGTGACAGAAGGTACCCACTCTCAGCTCAGGAAGTTAGGAGGAAATGCCACAGGGTTCTCTCCATTTTGCACAAGAGATTAAGGGGGGGGAAGCGTATGTCTCTAAAAACTGGTGTACTGAGTTACAGCTCTGTAGGGCAGGGTAGTCCTGAACTGTATGGTGGCACATGGCAGCTGGCTTAGCAGCACTTTGTGACTTTAAAAGTACTTGTCTGCATTGTTGAAATCATACTCTGCTGCTGCTCTTATAGAAGTGCTAAACATCTATTGACACTGACAGTTGGGTAATGAGGTGACTGCAACAATTAATTTCTATGTTTCCATTGGTCTAGATTCCGGAAAATTTTTACATTTATTCAGTGTGAACAGCTGAATAGAGGGAGGGGGGAAGAAAGAGAGTCCAATATGTCAGCACTTTCACCTTTCCATTAGAGTCTAAAAGTGTTCAATCTTTTGGCTTACCTGGGCCACAGTGAATTGAGCAGGAACTGTCTTGGGATGCATATCCAAAGGTTGCTCTGAAAGTAATGCTTCCTATTTATTTCCATGGGAACTACAACTGATACAAAGAGCATAAAAACTCTGATAGGGCAAATTCTCAGCTACAAAACATTATTTTTCAACACAGCCACCACCATTAGCTTTGCATTTTCACCAGCAATGAACGAGAGTCTCCATGGTGCACTCATAAAAATCTGCACCAGCGGAGCTGACCCACTCTCATTGTCTCCCCTTACTGTTCTCACTTCCACTGCTTGGCCTCCAGAAACATTCAGCAAGCATTGATGAATGTCGGTGGGTGCCATTTTTTTTTTTCTGCACAGAGGAATTCAGTGACACACCTTTGCTTCATATGCACTTCTATTTCAGGTGCCATTTTGTTGGGCTTCCCTTCTGCTGCCATCTGTTGCACAGCAACAAAATGTAACAGACTGGGAAATTTCAACCTCTGCTGCTGTACCAGCAACTGACATCGTGGGCAAACATAATAAAACAGGAGGCATTACTTTTGGAGCAGTAAAATATATATTGGTAATATGTATAAGTAGCAAAACTTATTTTAGTATTTAACATTTTTTATTAAAACAACCAAAAAAGAGAATACAAAGAACATAAAACTAGTGGGATACTTGTCCCTGTTCCTGTGAAACTAACACGTTGTGTTGGTTCGATAGCAGTGGCTACAACTCGCAGTGAGTTCTCAAGGTGTTTGTCAGAGATTTTTGATGGAATTTTATTCCTTCTGTTCTTCATCCTTGAAAATATTTCTTCACAAATGCATATACTGCCAAAAAGCAATGACATAAATAAGGAATGATTGTACAATTGATCTTATGGAAGTAGAGACATGGTCAGATTTTTGGTGTGAATGTCTGATTGCAAATGTACACATTCCATTTGAAAACATGTGGGTGATGTACTTATGTTGACTGAAAATAGAGTTGCAAATATACCCCAAATATGATGACTTTACTGGCAGTCTTGAAACCTGTTCTCAAACTCCTTTATTGGAATGGAAAGCCCGACTACATATTTTTTGCTGTTCACAGGACTGTGTTTAGCCGATGAATCAAAATGCGTACAATTATTTATCATAACCTGATTTGGCACTGCATGGTGCCCTCCTCATCCCCTGATTTCAGCTCAGACAGCATTAATCACTGTTTGTTTGCTCCCAGGCTGGGCTGGCTGGGCTGGGCTGGGCTGATCAGCAGGGCTGAGCCACAACTATAATGGCCCAGCTGCAGGGATGGATGCACTGGGAACTGTGCTGTGCTGCATGTGGCCCACGGGCTGTGGGTTGGATGTGTCTGTGACAAGACATTGCCAGAAGGTCACTGTCTTTGGATTGCTTTCCTGTTTTCAAGTGCCAGAAATTTGATATAGAGTTATTTCATGGTTTGCTGAACATGGGGAGAATTGCAACTAGCAGTGCACGTTTTTTTTTTTTTGTAAAGTTAGTGTAAACCTCTTGTTATTTTACACTGTTTCAGAATCCAGTGAAGAAACTTCCTTCTTTCTCTATTTCATGATGACATCATGACATCTCATAAGCAATGTTACCAGGAGACAGAACTAAGTGTCACCAGAACAGGCATTGAATATTAAGATGAATGTAACAAATGTATCTATTGATTGATTACATTGTTTTTGTTTTAATTGCATTGATTGAATATTGCAACACATAAAACATCCAAGCACACCACTCTGAACAAGAGATGAAAACTGGGTTTTCCCAAAAGGCAGACTGCTGTAAGCTCATGCATTTCTTTATGGATCAGTGCTTGAAATAGTGGCTTTGGTTCAGCAGACCGCTCTGGATTCAGCAACGGGCCGAAGAATAGGCTGTGTGTTGGTAATGGTAACTAACAAACTAACAACAGTAACCATTAAACAGGCACTGTCAAAGAGTAATAGGTCTCAGTTTTTGGAAGGCAATTGGATCTGCCTGTTATGCACATGGTTGTAGCTCCTCTGAAAATAATTACTCCCTATCAACTGATGCTGACATTTGGGCCCACTGCTTTCAGTAGACCAGTGAGAGCTTATGGTGGGAGTGGGTGTTATCTCATCTCCTTTCAGCAGCTGACAGAAAGGCAAGAGAAATCCCAGGAAATAATTGGTCCTGATTGTAGGTTTTAGCTGCAGAGCATGTGGAACAGGCTCCAAAAGGAGCCCTGGCCACACTAGCTCTGACACTCAGAGAGAAGGAGCTGTAGTCACCTGGAACAGCTGCATGGGGTGGGTGCAGCTATGCAGGGTCTGGCTGAAGTAATTGGGGTGGTTCAATCCTGAGTGTCCTAGAGACACCAGATAGTTGTGATTTCCACTGTCTTATATGGAGAACACTTTGATGAATGCCAGAGAAACTCTAAAATAAAAAAATAACTGTAGGGCTGCTTCCATGACAGTTGTGGAATTAAAAGAATCCAGTGAATACTTGAACTGAAAGTCACGCTAGGGAAGATTTTCTGGAAAAGTTTTAATTATCTAATTGTATCTCCCTTACCCATCATTATTTTCATGTAAAATATAGCTTAAAGCCTTAACACTGATTGCACTGAACTGTGCCAGGTGCTATGTCTGCTTGTGAGAGCTTTCTTTCTGTCAGTAGTCAAGGTAAAAATAAAAATAAAAAAAATTACAGATGGGTAAACACACTGTTTGTAGAGAGGAGCTGCTAAGACTGAAGTCTGAGAGGGCGAATCCTACAACTCACTTCCAGAAACAGGGTTTGGTTCAACCTCACTATTACTTTCCTTGAAAAAAGTAAATGCTACTCATCTCTGTGCACTTTCTTCCCACATGTGCCTATTCTCAGGCGTGTATGATCTGTCTGTACTCAAACTTGTAATCTAGTAAACAAGTAAAGGGAGGAAAGGGGAAGTCAGCTGGGCTGCAAATTATGTCATGTAACAGTTTAAGGCTCCAGAGCTGCCTTTAGCCAGAAGGATGGTAGCTCTTGGAGGTAAGCTGCAAACACTGAATAACCAGTCTCTGGAGACAGCTATGCAGGAGTAAAGAGGAAACAGTTCCATTAAATATGATGCCAGTCATGTTTTCTAACAGCGTCCTTGGAGATAAACATGGTGATCATGTAGATCACCAAAGATTACTGCTACTTCATTGATGGTGGTAACAGTAGGCATGAACTCATGTCAGTGCAGTCAAAAAGGCAGCTCATCAGATTTTGAAGAATGACAAGTACCAGTTTCACTAGATTTATTGGAGAGCCTAAAAAATAAGGAAAAGTAATGAAATACATGGCAAGAAAAACTGAAGTGTAGGAAAAGTTTGCTCTCTGACATATAGGACAAATCATCACTTTCCATCATATGGATAATATTTTATATCTAAATTTTTCTTTGAAACATTTATTTTACAGATTTTTATTTTTTTAAAAAGTAATAAATGAAAAGACTTACCAGGCCTACCACGTATGCCACATGCAAGTGCAAATAAATCCAAAATGAAAATGTTGTCTCTGATATGGGAACGTAGTCACTAATTTCAGTAAGACTGTTTCCCCTTTTTTTCAGCTGCTCTCTATTTGGTCAGCAGTTTGTTCTGAATGATGTTTGCCAATGCAGTATTTGTCTATGTTGTGACTCCATAGAGATCAACTTTTCAGATTATTGTTGAATTTCACACCCAGACTGAAGTGGTGTAGCCTGCAACATATATTTCAGCTTTGTTACAAAGCCCTCCAAACAGATCCAGCTTAGAAATAATGTAGAAAATAGAAGTTGTGTTCTGCAGATCTATACCTGACTGTTCTGGTCAGGTATAGATCTGACAAAAGCCTATGTTGGCACTGTACAAGGGAATTGTAAGCAAGCATTGGCAAAGACATTAATAGCACCAAAAAAAAAAAAAAAATTTTAAAAAATCACATCTACCACACCTTTATTACTGCACTCTGTAAAAATTTCCTCATAGGAAAGTGATTGCAGACTGCATCCTGGCTTCACTGCCATCTTTTCTTATCAGGTTCTCTCTCCATTTCCTTCTATATCGCCTCAAAAGTTTTTTGAAACTTGTTTTCTTTCTGTTATCTACATGCTTTTTCCTTAGAAAAAGAAAAATACTTTTTTTTTTTTTTCTGTAATCTCTTCCCAAGAAGTCTAGCTTGAATTTCCTCTCTAATTTGTTTTGTAGCGAGTTTAATTTCTCTAATGTAATTAATTTCTCTAAAGTGATTTTCCTGTCTGTTCTCAGCTTTCTACTTTCTCTCTTTCAATTGTTCTGACAGCAAAGACAATTTACAAATAGGGAGATGCACATTTGAGGAAGAGACTAAAGGACAAAAAGAAATCTGTAAATGCAAGCTAATGTGACTGTTCTTAGCTAATTATCCTTAATTTAATGAAAGAGAGGAATGCTTTCCTGCAGTATCTAGGGAAAAAGGAAAGAAATGGCCCCTGGAGATGTTTCCATTGTCCATAAATGGTCCTTTGTAGAGCTGAACCTAGGTCAGTGGTTACTAGCAGTCTAAAACTAAATGTAGGATCTCACTCCATAGATAAATAGCAAGCAAAAGTAAGTAATAATTAGGCAGCACCCAGAGTTACAGTCAGTAAATTACGAGCAGCACCATCTGGCTACTTCTACAATAAGCCTTCAGTGTTCATTTTACTGGTACACATACATTACAGCTTGTGATTTTAAGAGTAGCTGCAAGTCACTGATGGAAATAGTGGAATTATCTATTAGAGCCATCAGTCACTAGTTGAAAAAAAAGCTTGTCGAAGCATTTTGACTGGACAAATTATTTGGCAGTAAGATATATGCATTGCAGTAAATACCCTTTTCAAAACAACATCTTTAATAAACTCTTGGCATATTTGAATAGAAAAAATATATTGGCATTTAAGAGCTGGGGAAAATAATCTAGCCCTTTTTCTTGTCTGCATATTCTACTCTGTGCAAATAATCTGCAAGATCTGCAAGAGCCTCCAGTGCTGGCCAGGCAGGTTGAAACTCTGTACTGCTCCCACTGCATCATTCCTATTTCTTTTCAGATACCTAAACAGTAATTCTTCCTGTCTCTTTTGGTACTTGCCTCCAACACCTCCAACACCAACAATGCCCATGTACCATTTTGCTTTTCTGCATGTGATTTGTATTTCTTGGTTTCCTTACCACTTTTTTTATTCTTTTTTTCTTTGTCTTAGTGTGCTGATGTGTGCTCAGGGGCAAGCCCATGTACAATTAGTTAAATCTCATTGCTGTTCCCAAGTGCAGGCAAGGTGCTTCAGTCCATCAGTGAGAACTTGATAATGACTGGAAAAATTCTGGTAACAGTAATGAAGTCAGTAACATCTTTGCTTCAGTATTCTGCTAGCTTTAATTCTAATATTCACCTTTAAACCCCAAAAGCTTACCTGTTCAAAAGGATGAATAAATGGCTTGATTGATGAGTCAGAAAGAATAAGCTATGACCCAACCTGAAGGGATCTAATTTGAGCTTTCTGTAAAATAGTGTAAAAAGATTATTTTTGTACTCATGGGAGTTGTTATATGAGTGCAAAAATTTCCCTGTAGAGACAGAAAGATCCACTTCCACACACTCTGCTGTCTTATGCCTGTGAGCTACAGCTCTGGCTGTCATTGCAGTGAAAATGGAAGAGGAAAAATAGGGTGCGAGAGAATGTATGTGGAGAACCCTCAGAAGACAAAGCCACAGTTTGTGACACCAGAGGGCAATGTTCTCTTGTGATACCGGTTGTGGGACAAAACCACAAGCCAGAAAAGTGCAGCGCAGGCAATAGCTCTTCAAAAAAGACCACAGTTTAGAAAACAAATGTTACAGGGTACGTTGCTAAGGTGTACTTTGTCACCTTTGAAGCCCTGCATGGCTTCAAGGTACTGGTTATACAGAATGCTTTTTAAAATCAGTTTTAAACTTAAGAATAATTCCCATGTGCAAAGTCAGAAGATGTCCTGTCTAAGGAAAGATAAAAACCCAAAGCATGTATGTGCTCATGGTAAACACAGGAGAAAAAAAAACAAACAACAGAACTGCATTCACTTTTTTCAATGTGTACACAAAATTAACATAATTCTTACCTCAACAGAAGGTTGAGGGAAACAAATGTTCATTTAATGGCTCAGTAAAATTAGTGTTCAAATAAGTTAATAAGCATATGTGACATTGAAATAAACAGTCAATAATGCCCCGTTTTGTTTGTTTTGTTTTCCAATGAAAGTACTAAAAGCAAGCATTTCCCCTTCTTAGTCTGTGGAATTTTCACAGTAGGTTTATTATCTTCAAATTAATTGCACTGAAATGATGCAACCTCTCCCTTTCCTCCAAATAGTATAAGTAAGTTCTGGCCTGGGTGCCAGGCTGGGGCCATGCTGCAGCATGTTGGAGCCTCTACAAGGATGCATGTTCTCTTGGGAACAGCAGGAAATATCTGTTTTCATTCCTCCTGTTTATAGAATTGCTCTTCTCTAAACTGGGTTTTGGGAGGTCTCCTGAGCTGAATGTGAGATTGAGCTCTTCTACCTGAGGCGTTGGCTCAGTTGGACTTTCAGAATGAAAAATCTGCAAGATAGGAGGGATGATTCATCCTTAATTGGGTAATTACACTGGTTAAATGAACAATCATCTTGTGCAGAAATTAAAGTTAAATAGGAAAGATTTTACAAATGGCCTCAGGGTCAGGTGTGAGGGCAAAATCCTCAAAAGGATTTAAATACTGCTGTGTCAAGTGGTAACTTGCTGGTTCCTTTGGTTCTTATCTGATGAATTAGATGTCTAAAAAAAAGAAGCCCAAGAAGTGCTAAATGGTCAGCTTTTTCTGCAGGGACAAGGAGGTAGAAGTTATCCAGCAACATTTGGTGGGAGAAAGTCATGCTCACCTTTGTCCTGAAAGATCTTAAAGCTGTCTTCCTTTCTGAAGGGACAGATGTAGTCCTTTGAGCAGAGGTAGAGAATAATTTCAGGAAGCAGGAAGATGGTAAGAGGAAACAAACAGAAAGGGAAGCAAAGGTGCCTGAAGTTATGCACTGTCTTTCACACAGGTAATGCCTCTGTGAAAATAAGGTGGAAAACAGAGGATGCATGGTGTGGAGAAGGTGAAGCAGGACAATGGTTCCATGTTTGTCTTATTGAAAAACTTAAGGGGCATCAAGAGAAATCAGTTCATAATAAAGTCAAAACAAATGGGTGGCAATTCATAGGCACTGTGGTTGCAGGAAGCTTAAACTGATTTGCGGAAAGAAAACTGGTAAGGAAAATCCAGTAGAAGACTATTAAATAGATACGGTTTACATTGGCTCAAGGATTCCTTTGCCACAAACCTGTGAAACTGAGAGAGATTAGAATGGAAGCAGCACGGTAGGCTGTCCTTGTTTTATTCTTCCATATGGATCTGCTATGGGTGATAGATACAACTCTGCAGGGAAAGGACCAGGGAATTGGTAGAGCTGAATCTTATAATTTTACTTCTTTTTGCTGATGTTTTTTGTTTTTTTTTTACTTTGTATCAGATAATGCTATTTCCCATTTTCTATGGATAGAGAAAAGGAGAATGTGCATAACTTTAAAGGTTAGGAGTTAAGTTATCTAGGATCATCTTCCACAGACACATCAAATCCACATTAACACTTTGTCTTAATTTTCACATTATCTTCTAAGAGATTTTAAATATCTTGTTGTGGCTTATGAGCTTTGCTGACCTCACTTGTGTGCAAGGATTATGTGAGATATTTTGTAAAAAGACACTAATTAAAACCCTGCAGATAAATGGAAAGGGGGATAAAATGGAATAAGTATTGGTCAAAGGCACATTGTGTCAGGCTATACTGATGCCTGTTTTATCAAAGAAGGTTGATAAGAATCTTCATTTATGCATCTAGGGGAAAAAAAAGATGATTTTGGAGACAAAAGCAGTAGATAGAATCTCTCTGACCTTGAGCAAAGCATTTAATGCAGTTTCACATGGGAAATTACTAGTTAAAATGATAAAATGATGAAGATAGAAATTAGTACAGAAACTGAGATGTCGTAAGGAACTCTCTAAATAAGAGATGACAGTGAGTCATACTGGAAGGCAAATGATCAAGGTGAAAGAGTTTACTAGACAATTTCCTCAAGGACCAGTCTCAGGGCAGATTTTATTTATTATTTCGAATAATGACCTTGGATTAAAAGACGGGAGTGTGATAAGTGAAACTGGCTGTCACAAATAGGAAGTACCTGTAGTGTAAAGCAGTACTGGAGCCTTGTATGGAGACACAGGGTCATCCTGAGAATCAGAAGGGTAGACAGGAATGGACCAAGGACATACACCTTGAACCTAATGATATGAGTCTGTGCTAGGATCTTAGTAGTTGGAAGGAACATCTGGAAAAGCACCTTTAACAAGAATGAATCTAAAGAAGTTGACTTAGCAAAGTAAAATAATGGCTATAGTAGAGATGGAGAAGATGGTTTCTCCCTTACGCATATCCAATAACAAACTGTTGAGATCTCAGAAGAGCTAGTTTAACTATATGATGTGTTTGTGATGATGCTACTTGGATATGAGCCAAGCATAAATCAGTTGCAGCTGCAAATTAGAAAGATTTTGTACTATTTTAAGACTGATACTACGAAGCCATATTCCCATAGGAATAGCAAGGCCAAAGTATCAAGTTTTAAGATGATGCTTGATATACCTGATTACATGATAATGACTAAAACTGGACTCTGTTGCTTGAAACTCTTCCAGGCCTACAGCTCGTTCAATCCTTTAGTTATAGGAGTTCTTGTTTTTCCTCAAGACGTACTGAATGATTTCATTCACATAGACCAGTTTCAACAGAGACAATTACCATGCCAAATGCCTCTTACTACAGAAACTAGGACAAGTGCCCAGGTAGGGATTGAGTATTGTCTCATGCTACCCTTGAAGCAAACAAACAAAAAAATAGAGCTAGACAGAACCTTTATTCTTTTCTTCTTCCAAATTCTCCTGCCAGCATCCTAGTAATCTGTTTCTCTTTTTAAGCTAAGATAAAGGTTCAAAATGCTGGCACAGTGTCACAGATTGTAAGGCCAGAATAGATTGCTTAGGTCAGCTGCTGTGCACCTAGGCATTTTTCAAGGCTATGTGGTACATTGCTTTCACTACCTTATCTAATAATGTCTCATCTGATACCAATGACCAGTAGAGGTTTACTAGTCCCTTGGAAGAATTGGATGATTTCTTTACAGCAAAGAACCCATTAAAATCACTCTAGTTCCTTTCCACTTTTGCGAGTAATCTTTATGTTATCTTATGTTCCTAAATGCGTTTCATTTAAAGTCATTCGATGCTGCTGGTGTATTTCAGATATAGAAATTACATGTAGTATTTATTATTCTTTGCTAATCCACAGCTTGTTAATCAGGATTTTCTTCAAAATATATAGTTGATATCATAAGGTTTTTAATGGCGCTTCTGTTCCTGACTGGATGTGTACCATCCAACAACTTCAAAAGACTTCTGAACACTTCCCAGAAACACACTTCTGTATTTGTGTATGGTTTTGCAACACATTTTCTTTCTGCAAGCATCCTTGATTCCAAAAATGTTGTGCATTCATATTTTCAGTGAAAATCTGGCTGGTGCTATAATGCAGGCAGCGACAAAACAAGTTCTGGGTTTTCCTCTGAATATTTAACTACAGGCATCACTTGCTCAGCTTTGCAACTTTAAAGTGCTCCTAGTACCATGCATAGCCAAAGCTTGTAATCATTAGTTCTGGTCATTCTTAATCTTATCACCTTATTAGTGTGTGAATATTACCTTTTTTTTCTATAAACTGCTCCCTTGAAGAGATAGTGATCACATTTGCTGATTGCCTATGTAATTGCTACTAGTTTGTATCTGATGATCTTGATATGTGATCTTCATTATACTATCTTCCAGTGGAGTTAGTTACAATGTACAGTGATATGAGAAAGAAATAGGTATCTGAATTTACCTTACCTGTGGCAAATACATATGTGTTTTAAGAAATTAATGGGCACACTTATAGATACTAGTTAATCTAAATCCTCATCATTCTTGAACTGTGGGCACGATTAACTCATTCAAACCAAGAATCTTGCTTCTTTATTTTTTTTTTGTGTGTATTGTGGAATGAGGAAAAATAGAAGAAAATTACATAAAGGGTTGCTTTGCTGCAACTTCTAGCTCCTTGGGAAATAACACCAAAAAGCCACACAACTACAAAACTACTCCAAGGATATAGGCATTGTTATGAGGAGATTCAGAATGGTACTGCTTACCATCTGTTGAAATATATTGAGAAGACTACATGGCACACTTCCATGGGATTTTCATTTATTACAATCGCTGCAGCAGAACCAGAATCCTTTAAGGAATGGGAAGAATAAAAAAAAAAAAAGGGCTTTCTATATGAGAGCAGCTGATTTTCTATGGGAGCAAACATGAAAAGGAAAGCAAAGAGGAAAATGAGCTAATAAAGCTGGTGGAAACTTCCAAGTATGGATGATTCCTCCTTTCTGCATGTCAGATTTTTAGATGACTACCTTCTTGGGTTTTGAGTTTAAAACCCAAGGTTTTAAATTAACATCCACTAGTTTTTTTTTTTTTTTTTTTGTCTCACAGTGGAGATAAGTGCTGAATTTAAACATGAAGATCCAAGTGAAAACTCCCTATTTTACTTATTCACTGGGACTGTCTATTTGCAAGTCTTTGACATACTCCCATGCTGATTGTAGGCAAGGCAGATTCAGCAGCCATCTAAGCACCTTTTAAGATAGTCACATCTATAAACTATCTAAATGCTGTCTGTCTGCTCCCAAGGGAGCTTATTACTTGCTGCTTGATTCAGGTGCTCCTTAAGCTCACATGACTACATTTTTGTAAAGTTTTCCAAGAAATCTTCCCTGGACCATGCACAGAACTGCAAAGCAAGAAGAGCTGAGCTGCTAGGCACTAAGGCACTAAATGGTAAGTGTGACACTTAAGATATACAAGATTCAGTTTTTGAAGGTTTTCCCTGGTGCAATAGAGTTATGCTCTAAAAAGGGAGAGGCTGGAGGTGAGAGATTAGGAATGACAATTGGTACTGTCTGTGCCAGAGTCAATATTCTCTTGGAGGCTTAAAATGCCCATGCGTTGGCTGCTGCTGCAGTTGTCTACAGTACAGACCACACAAGGAGCAAAGAAAGCAGACAGCTGGATGTTTAAGGATCCATATACCATATACTTTCACTGGGAGTGGAAGACAGTGTGTTTTCCTTCCACTTCCTGGAATCTACTGTTTCATTTGCAAATATTTGTTAATTGCATATTTCCTTCAACATCCTTTGGGGTATATCAGAACCACCTTGTATACTCACAAACAGTGCCTGAAAATTTCTTTATTCGCTCACGATCTTCAGCAAGCTGACCCTAAAGCCCTCTTTTTGCCTTTACTTCTATATCAGCAGGCATAGCTTTGGATTTATGGTTTATTCTGTTCTTGGTATTTTAAGTGCCCGTAACTCAGACACATGTAGAGGGAATGCACAGAAACAATGTGCAGCATGGAGGGGAGCCTTTTTCTTTGTGAAGCTTCCCATCTTGGAGGAGGTAGAGAGCAAGTTTTTTTCCCTACCAAGGCAGGGATGGACTGCTTGCCAAACTTATGGGGGCAGTTAGCAGAGGTGAGAGACTAGGAGTGTTGGTTACTAAGGCACTCATTAGCACAGCACAAACCACTTGCGGTGTCTTGCTTCCTTCTCATACTTGTCATTCCATCATACTTCTTATTGCACCCGAGGATGAGCTCCACAGACATCTCCTTTCAGTGAGGATATTCTTCTTTCCTGTGCCACTCTGTTGCTGCATTTTCTTTTTTTCCCTTGTCTGTTGCTCTAAAACCTCTTCAGGATTAATATCAACATGAGAGAAGCCTGACGGCACTGGGGCTAAAAGATGAACTAGGAAAAAAAAAAGGATGTTAGTTTGAGACCTGGGCAGGGAGCTGTACTTGCAGATGGAGGCATTGAGGTGTAGCAATCATCTTAGCTATGTTATCTGACATTTCATATCAAATCTGTAAGTCTATAAATACTGGTTCAGTATATTTATCAATTTGCATATGGCCAAAAACCATTCAGTAAGTAATCTGACACAGAGCAAAAATCTGTCAATAGCTTGTGTGTGTGATAAGTTTTACTGTCTCTGCTTTTTCTGACAGAAGTCACTTCACCAAGATATTACAAGTCTTGTCTTACCATATGAAGTCTTAACTATGCAAGAGTATTAGTTTATCCTAAATACACATATTTTAATATGAGTTCATGCACTAATACTTGGAATATAAACATAAATATTTATATATAAATGTAAATATAGTTCTTCAGAATGTGAAGATCAAAATGAACACAAAGTAAAATTCAAATGCTATGCAAAAGTGTTAGTTGATTTCTATGATTTTGCATTTGTTACCTGAAATATTGAAATGATGATGAATTTGTTAGTGATACTGAGTAGATTTCTTATTATTGAAAATAAGAATTATAGCCTTAGACATTTTGTGTCTTTGGAAATACTGTATTTCTCAACTTTGGAGATCAGTAATAATGAGTAATTTTCTATCGACGCTCTAGCACAATAATTGTGCTGTTCTGAACCTCTTATGTTCAGATTAGATTAAAGAGGGAAAATTAGCTCTTATCGTAATGCTTCATTAACATTTCAGAAGTAGGATAATAACAAATGAGAATTTGATGTTATTATCTACAGAAGTATGAAAGCAGTTACGTTTATACTATTTATCATATCCAGTTATACAGTGCTTGTAAAAACAGAACTAGCCTTCAGTCCTCAGTGCAGTTCTTCACAAACATCTGTGATGTTTTCCCATACAAATTTCTAGCTGAATGTGTGTGCATCACCGAGGTCACATTTAACAGTAGTTGCAGAACTCATGTGATTCATAGGTACTACAAGTATTGACAGATTTCCCTTTTGATGAATTAAAGTCTTGCATTCTTGAGTTGTTTTGTAGCTGGTCCTGTTGGCCTTAAATTCAGTTGAAGATTAATTTTGTGACTCAGATTGTTAGGTTCATAGAGATCACTTTGACTTGTTCTTAAATCTACCCATAAGTATGAATTTCCACACTTAATGAATCCTGTCTGGAAAGATCTTGGGAGAAGAGTGCTCTGTTAGGATGGTAGTTAACACTTCTGAAAGGGAAAGAGTCAAGGGATTGCTATTGTGCAGCAACCCCGCGGCCTGTACACAGCAGCTGTTCTGCTAAGCAATTAAATATCCATCGTTTCATGTCTGATGTGCTTTCATCTGTTCTTAAATTTCATAAACTGACAAATTAAGTATTCAATAGTAAGTGGTAAATTGTAGTTCTTATTTTAACAACCAGCAATTAGTGGAGCAAATGATGGGGTTTGATCTGCTAAAGGGGTTTTGGACATTAGCAGACAAAGAGTGAGATAGAATAATGATTAGGATGAATCTAATCTCAGAAATGTGCATATTGTGCTGTTAGTAAGAAATCTTTATGTAGTGATAATGCTGCAGCATGACAGGCTTGGGCTGGTCTCAAGGCAGCTGAATCTGGCCCATGTTTATCACTCCCAGTAGACACTGAGAAAGCATGGGACTGCTTATCACCAGTTTTGTGGGCTCTCACTTCTGCTACCCTGCAGCCAGGGGCTCATTTGATGTTCTAGTCCAAAGCCAGGTTTTCTTTTTGGCCTCATTCTCCCTTTTCCTCAGCCTGCAGGTTTTAACACATGTGCAGTAACAAGGAGGCCTGTCACCAGTTCTCATCAACAGCTGGTGATCTCCAAAGGCACTTGTTGTCCAATTTCCTTCAGTCTTGCAGAGATCAACCAGTACTTCCCTCAGTAAACATCCTACCCTGAGATGGTGTGTATTCTTAAAGTCTGACAAGGAATGATAAGCAACAACCAACCAACGAAAAAAACTCCTACTGAAAGACAACAAAACTTTGTAAGAGCAGACAGGGCCCTGTCTAGTTGTTATGACAATAACTCCTTCAGATCAAAGTGCTACCTATAAACAACATTTTATTCTCTACACTGACAGTCTGTGATAAGTTCTGTTGCTACCGAACATCTGGTTATCCTGATAGGAAAAAGTCCTGTCAATGATAAATATATATCTTTTTTAAACTTACGTCTGTTACAAGTTACTAACCCACAGGGCGAAATGTCTTTAAGATGTAAACATTTTCTTCTCCTTCAAGCAGCCTTCTAACAGAATGATGTGTCAGAAATTTACCTAAATCCTTGTCAAATACATAGGCATTTAAGGAAATAATCTTTTTACTTATTTTTTTATATTGCCCTCCTTTTCTGTGAATGTTGATAATAGACCATTCAGTTCATTCTGTTGGTCAGCGTAAGAGAAAAATATCTGTCCTTGTCTCTTATTATTTTCACTCTTGGAGAAAGATGTGTCATTTGTAGAAGAGACGTATCTATTCTAGCATCTGCAGTGGAACATGAGCAGGAGAGAAAGAACCTCAAAATGATGTAGCCCTCAAATCACTGCAAAAATATCTGATTAATAAAGAGAATATGTATTGTCATTTAAAAGAATTATCTTCATCTTGGCTTTACATTTTTGTGACAGCAAGGGACACACTAAATAAGTTATCACTAAAATGGAGAGTAGTAGCATGGCAATCAAGTATAATGAAACTCAATTTAGATCATGACACTTTAATGCCAGAAAAGCACTTATGACCATTTGTGGGAGACAGAGCTTTTAAGATTTTCAAGGTATTTTAAAAAAACAGTTCAATATGAAAAACTTCTGTTAATTTTAGTGATCTGATAAAAAATCTCATGACTATAAACCTCCTATAATTTCAAAAGTATAAATTACTTTATAGGCTTAGTAAACAGGACAAAACAATTCCTCTGCTTCCTCAGTCTTCATCTGAACATGCTGATAATATGCTGTTGAATTGAATCTCATAACAGTTACTGTACGGGAGTTAATACCAGCAATATTTTTCTCTCGCTCCCTCTCCTTTCACGTAGCTGGTTTTGTGTTGTTTTTTTTTTTTCACTCACCTTGCCTAATCTCAGATGTACCTGAGACCTGGTGTAAGCTCAAGGGCTGTTCCATCCTGTGTGGCACCTCCCAGAGCAGAGCAGCATGTGGTGGCTGAAGCCTTGGGGATGCTCTAATTGTGGGACCTGCCCAACTGCAGCTCTGCTTCTTGATAGAGTGATATACACACTGATAGCATCTGGATGGTAGAGTTTACCAGATTAACTCCTTGTTTATGTTACAAGTGATTATCAGATATTGCTTCCCCTTCCAACATTAACTAAAGGTGTGGAAGTTAGATTTCTTGGATTCTTAGTGCAAATAAAATGATGCAATTTCTTTTCCCATTGATCAGTCAGTCACCTAGTAATTAACGATGCCCATCTTCTTCCATATGGAAGCATACGGATGAAGCATACATTTAATTGCAATCTGATAGAACAGCAATATTTTTTTTCCATTCTGTTTTCTGTTATTTTAAAGTCAGAAATAATTTTCCTATTATTTTTTATCTATTTCATAATGGAGCTGAAAATTTGACAAGTTCAAGGCCCAGCTCCATTGTAGCTGAAAGCATTAGTATAAACATTGGTTTGAAAACCTCAATGAGTACTTTTTGCATTTATCTTTGATATGACTGTATTAAAAGGAGTTTACATTCTAAATACTATCATAAATTATTGGATTAAACAAAAGGAAAGCTGTCTGGATTTTGTTCTGGGAAAGGAAGTTAAGAGCCAAGAAAAACTCAGGATTAGCTGTGGACACAGTGCAAATAATGAATGGGATGTATTTGGTTATGCAAAGTCCTACTAGCTTCACTGGGACTCCTGGGAAGAGTAGATTTCAGCTCTACCAATTTGGGGTTTGTAGCATACATTTACATGCCTGGATTAAAAAAATATTTCAGAATGTGTCTGCACAGAAAAATGTTAGTTCTAGGGCAGCAAGAAATATTTAATACCTAAGTCTTATGTGAGAAATCATTTGTTAATGATAATTACTTAATGGAAGAAAAACATTTTTATTAATCTTTTTTATATTAATAGCTCTACTACTTTGACTTCTATTTATTTCGTTGTTATCTTCTTCATTACTTTTTCCTTCATTATCATAAAACCACGTATTTTACTCCAGATACACCTTTTACTCTTTAACTCCTCTCTTCTTTACATACCACCATATTTGACTATGCACCATCATTTCCTCTACTTTTTACAACTGTCATCTCCAAGTTGTCAGCTTTTTCCAGCATTCTAGAATAGTTACAATATTGAGCCCTTATAGACATATCATTACAGTTTTTATGTTAGTACTTAAATGCCAAGTAAATGTTTGACTTATTTTACATAATTTATCCCTAAACAGATGTAGTCATCCTTTTAAGCAGAACAATAAGCTGTGCAAACATAACTTCCAGAAGAATGATGAATAATATTAATGTCTACTAAAAGAGGGGAAATTTATATTAGATGTTAGGAAGAAATTGTTTGCTCAAAGGGTGGTGAGGCCCTGGCTCTGCTATCCAGAAAAGCCCTATCCCTGGAGGCACTCAAGGCCAGGTTGGATGGGCCGTGGGCAGGTGAGCTAGTGGGGGGCAGTCCTGCCCATGGAAGGGAGTTGGAACTAAGCCATTCTGTGATTCTATAATTATTCAAGAAGTGTTTATTGTTCTCACACTGACACCTGAAATAGGATAGGTTCTCATTTCTGTGGACCTGGAGGCAAAGGCAGTGAAATGCTCTGGATGAGACATTCACCAGTAGGTGGCTAAACAGCCCCTGGCAATGCTTCAAGGAGCTTCAGGGAAAGCTGTCCTTCGGCCAGGACAAAACAGGTATAGAGCAAGAGTCTATACACTGAGAATTTGTTGCAGCCATGTGACCGTTGTGTGCAGTACCTGAACTAGAGAGGAATTTAGGCCAATGAATGTGAAGCACTTTGTAAGGGGTAACAAAAGCCTCAGAGGACTGTGTTTTTCACAGGTGAGTCAGGAACATCATATCTCTTCTAGTTGACCCACTCTATCACACTTCATTTTTTCTTATTTGGCACTTTCTTGAAAGCACGTTGCTAGAATACTTTTTCAGACTTATGGATCATAGTTCTTGGTTTATAACTAACAGAGGTTTTCACACTTCCGTTGCATTTCACATAGACCACTAGATAACATGCCTGAAACAACCCTTGATCAAATAATTAGTGAGCTGCCTGTTTGAATTATTTACAAGCTGTTATCTACAGAACTAGAAACAAACCTTCTTTTTCCCCCAGTGTTCAAGCATATAAACATAGAAATATCAAATTGAGTATGGAGGAAAATGAAAATAAGTGTTATTTGGACTTAATTCTATTTCAAGCAAAGAAGAAACACTGAAGCCTATGGAAGAGCGCCTGCCTGGCAAGTGCAAAGCCCTCCCAGGTGCTGTTCTTCCATCTCTGAGATACTGGCATTGCTACATATTTCCTGTGTCTTTGTTCTGCAGAAATTTTAGCTGCTTTCCAGATGTTTCCCAAGGAAAGCTTCCCTTCCCTTATGGCTTCAAGATGGAAACAAAAGGACAAAGGATAGGGAGACTGGGACTGATTTAGTGGCTCTGCTTGCATTTGCAGTGTGAGGTGAATGGGATGCCAGGAGAATGATGTCTGGTCTCTGACTAGCACTGCTGATCCACCGTATCAAGTAGCGCTGAATGAAAATACCTTTTACCTCTGTGTGAATTTTCATCTCCCAGGCTGGGGTGGTGGAAAGTACCTATGCAAGCTGCAGGAAAAAAATATTTATTGGGTACATATAATATATTGTGTTTGTTATACCTTCAAGCAACAAGCCCCATGGGACTGAAATTGTTATCACCTGGTACTGCTACTCTCTGGTACTTCAATATTAATTCACAAGATTATTATCATTTTTAATATAGTGTTTGTGATGAACATACAGTGCTTATGTCACACTTTATTCCAAAACACTTGCTCAGACTTCAACATCCTCATCAAAAGAGAGACAATTAACAAATAAGAAAAGAAATGAAGATGGGAGGCAGTGTGCAAGTTTTGAGTTAGCAGAATACTTACCTAATTTTGAGCAGGAGTGACAAGGAGTGGAGTACAGAAATGACAAGTGAACTATGAACATATATAAAAGCATGCTTGTGGGATTGGAGTTGCTTGTTCCATAACAAGTGAGTTGATGCACTGAATTTGGGATCCTAAGAAAGATGAGAAATCTTTTTTGACATGTTAGATGAGTCTCTCAGACTCTAGGGAAAAAATTACATTTATAAGATTAAAATTACAGCCCTCTTAGAGGTACTGAACTGAGAGGAATTTAAGCAGGTTGGAGAAAAGGGCTGACAGGAATCCCATGAAGGACAACAAAGAGAAACGCAAAGTTCTGCACACAGGGATCACCAGTACTAGCTGAAAGCCACCCAGGTGGAAAACAGCTCAACAGAAAAGGAGCTGAGTGTCCTGGTGGACACCAAGTTGAACAAGAGCTAGCATTGTGCCTATGCTACAAAGAAGGCCAATGGTATTCTGGGTTGCATCAGGAAGAACATTGCCAGCAGGTTGAGACCTCTCTTCTTTTCTCTAGTCTGCATTGGTGAGGTCACACTTGGAAGGCTGTGTCCAGCCCTGAGCTGCCCAGTGCAAGAAAGACATGAACATACTGGAATTATGTGGTCCAATGAGGGGCCACAAAGATTATCAGGGACTGTAGCATCTCTCCTATAGGGAAAGACTGAGATAGCTGGCACTGTTCAGCCTGAAGACGAGATAGCTCAGGACAATTTCATCTATGTATAGATATCCCCGAAGAGAGGACAGAATCAGGCTTTTTTCAGTACTGCTCAGTGACAGAACAAGAAATGATAGGTGCAAATTAGAACACAGGAGGTTCCACTTGAATATCAAGAAACGCTTTTTAACTGTATGGATGACAGAGCACTGGCACAGGTTGATCAGAGAGGTTGTGGAGTCCCCTTTTTGGAGATATTCAAAAGCCTTCTGGACATGGACCTGGGCAAACTTGCTCTAGGTGGCCCTGCTTGAGCAGATGACCTCCAGAGATCCCTTATATGTCAGACATTCTATGATTCTGTGGGTTATAACAACTCTTTTAAAGATCTCTGTGAGCTCATTGATTTTTGTCTCTTTAATCACTGACTTTAATAAACTGGCATGTAAGGAGAAATTTTGTCCTCAATAAATCAGGCTAATTTACTTTCTCTTCAGCTCTGATTATAAATTAAGTGGAACTGAATAGCAATAAATAAAATCAAAATGAATTTCAAAATAAGGGAGCTAATAGTTTCTTCTGATGTGTGGAATCAAGCTCATGACTGCACAAAAAGATGCAGACAGTCCCTTGTTCTTCACGGAAGGCTCTGTGAATTCTAAATGTTATTACAATGACAATTTGTTAGACATTTGGTAATATCTATTCTCAACATTACTTTTTTATCTGATGTTTATCCAGCAAACAGAAATTAGATTATCTGTGTTGTCTGTGGTGTAAAGAAGCTTCTGAGAGTTTACTCTCATTGAAAGTAAACTTGTTTACAGAAAATTGTGCGTAATGATGGTTGACACCATAGAAATTCTCTGCTGTAAGTTCAGCCCCCTATTCCCATGCTTTGCTAAATGGTGGGAGTGAATGTGGAGCAGACTTGGTTGTAAATAAGCCACAGTTTGAGAAACATTTGTTCAGACATTTCTGCCAGTGAAGAATGCACTGCAGAATGAATAGATCTGCAGCTAATGAATAGATTTAGAGGAATAAGGACCTGTGAAGAACTCATGAATGGAAAGAGCAGATAACCTCTGCAAGAGAATATTGACTTCCATAAGTTGCAAACAATGCAAAAGAATGAATTTGTTATATATTTCTCATTAACAGGCAGTTTTTCAGTTACTTTCAGAAAATTAGGTCTCATCACGCATAATAGTTGCTTGAGAGGACAAACACTATGATCCTGAATATCCTCCCATACTTCCTTTATTTATTTTTTTTTTCCTTTTTTCCCTCACCTTTTATTGCTGAATGTATCATATGCTGCATTTCTTTGATCAGTTGGTATCAGCTATCCTGGCTGTATGTCGTCTTTGTAAACCCAGCCTCCTTGTTGGTGTGGCAGCATCAGAAGCAGAAATGGCCTTGACATTGTGTAAGCACTGCTCAGAAATAGCTAAAATAACTAAATAGTCACTGATCCAAAACATAGCAACAGATGGGTGCTCTGCTATCTATCTCAGCCAAAACCGGTAGAAGTAATTATCAAACCATGCAACATGCAGACTACTTAGGGGTATTATTTGGGAAAGACTCACACCTTATGAAGACTGAACACTTTTGACACATTTTAAAGGAAATTTTGAGTACCTCATTGGTGTATTGATAATTATTTTGCTTGTTATGATGAAAGTGGCCTCTCAGAAATGCTGTAGAGAGCTGGACAATGAAATGTCAGTGTTTATACTATATTTAGAGGTGTAAATCAGCACAGAAAGTTTTTCATGTGCTTTAATTAAACTCTAGGCTTATTCATAAAGGATTATTTTTAGTAGGTCACCCACAATCTATTGTTTCCCTCAGAGAAATATCTCCAGTGTGGAAATAGGTCACAGTGAAGATGATCTTCCATTTCCCTCCTCTGAGTACAGTGGCATCAAGCTGCTGTATGGGGTCAGCATTGAGCGCAGCCTGGAAATTCAGTCTAATGAAAGTTCCCATGGGAAATCAAGACACCATTCTATTAATCATAGGCCTTGGATGTGTTACTGTGTAGAATGAACAGCCACTTTAGGAGTCTGCTAGAGAGACACTTAGAAATAATACCTTTTATCCCCCCTTGCTTTTTAAATTTTTAAAAATGTATTTTGTGAGAAAACTGGAAACTTTCTTGGTTTTTGAAATCACTAAAACTTTTAATCAAAAGAAAGACAAAGAAGAAAAGGAAAAATAGCATCAAAGCTGGAATATTTTAATGGATGTTTTATATCTTATGCTTTTTTTGTTTCTTTTTTTTTCTTTTTATTTTTTTTTCTTTTTCTTTAAAAGGAGTATTCTCTCCCTTGAGATATTCTTTCAGCAAAAAAAAAAAAAAAATCTGCACAAAACCATCACTTACCTTAAAAATATAGGATGGTAAAAACGGTCTTAGGCTATACTCTATAACAGTAATTTAACAAAACCGACACTTTCCTGCTGATTTACAGTAGATACGGTCTTGTTTGCAGGCAATCTTCTTAAGTTCAAAGCACAAGAAAAGTTTGTGGTTTTGAGGACAGCATAATGGTGTGGCTGATCCTGTGTTTCAATGCTGATACTCGGCTGAAGCAGTATTGCTATTGAAAGCCTTCAGTCAGTTAGCCAGAGGAATATTTCAAAATGTAACTATTCAAGAAAACCCTATATTGAGAGAATAGCAATATTATTGACCAAAAGGATGAGAATCTAAGTCAAGGAGTGAGATATTTGCCTTAGAATGCTTTCCTGTGAATTAGTAGGTCTAACCTACTAAATCTCTTGCTTGTCATGCAAGCTGATCTTCATAAGAAGAACAAAAGAAATAAATACAAAAATAAGGATTTCTATAATGCATCATGCTCCCTCCAATATCACCATTCATATACAAACATGTACAGAGTAATAAATCATTAAGATTTAATTGTTCCCAAATTAATTTCTAATTAACCAATGCAGTCAACTGGTTGATTTATTAGGCATGAAAATCTTTTCTTTGGAAACTGAGTGTCAACTTGGAGAATGTTTTCAAAGATTGTTGGAGTACAAATAAACTCCATGGAAAAATTTGAAGAATGCTATAAATAATGTAATTGTTTTCCATTTATTTATTTTCTTTTGAAGATACCAAATTTCTTTTGGAACAAATCCAGTGCTTCTGAAATTGAACATTTTTAGGTAAATTATTTGGGGTTTGCAGATAATTGTGTGAGTTTTTTTGTCTTTGATTTGTTAGAAAAAATACTTTTGATTGATCAGAACAATTTTGAACAGTTGCTGTTTGTATTTTCTGACCCATTTGGTGATAAAAGACACTTCTTGCCTATTCAGTAAAGTTCTTAGATAAATGCAGTTCTGACAATCAGGCCTGAATAGGGAAGTGGTTGAAAATCATTGCTCCAAAACCTATTTCTTTAGTGATTCCCTTTCAACACTTTTTTTCTGCTGACTTCCTTCATTTGTTTTCTTTGACAGTGTTACTGTGTCTGACTTGAATTTATTTCTACTTATGCACAATTGTAGCAAATGAACCAACAGGAAAAAGAAATTATGTTCACACATCCTGGTAAATGAATAATAGATAGTCCATCACAATACTCATTGCATAAAAATATCTATACGTGTTCAGAAAGCAGCAGCATAGAAGAGCTGCGGCCCAAACACAGAAATCTTTGAGAGAAAGGCAAATGAACTGCTGAAAACTATTTAGAATCAGTGCCTCTTGAGGAAGTCTGTTGTGAAGAAATGAGCAGCATTCAAATCAGAGATAAGCATCACAGTATTATCTATATTCTTTACAGTGGAATCTAGGTGTCAAAAATGACTGAAGAAACTAATATGGGTTAGCAAAGTCATAAAAAGCAGTATAAAACTCTTACAGTTGTACACTTGGAGAAAAAAAAAAGAGACAGAGAGGTGCCGGCTGACCTGCAGCAAATGCCATCTCTGAATGAAACATAAAACAATGCTAGAAGGGCTAGCAGCCCCATCTATTTCCTCCCCCTTGCTGCCCCAAAAGGAAAGAAAATGAAATCTGAACAACTAAGATAGGAGTTTCTAAAGTTCTTGCCATTTTTTTTTTAAATTACCACTAATGAATATGGCCAGTTCCTCTGTGGAACAAGAGAGGAGATGCCTATGTGCTTTAGCATTTCACTTTGTAAAACAGAGTCAGTTGACTTGGCATAGTCCCAGGAAACAAATATGAGGCTAAAAACCAGAATGATAGGCTCCAGTGCATCTTGTGTGGTTTCAGAGTCTGTTTTCTATTAGATAAAATTCTTACACAGGGACCAGTTTTTCAAAGGAGAAAATTGATATAACTGAGAAACATACCTAAGTCCTATGAAATATGGCTGTTCTTTTACTTCTTTTGGTGCCGACAGGAATTGTGAGCTTTCATTATTACATACTGAATGCCTGGATTTCAAAAAACTAACAGCCTTGTTCTTCTCAGAAAGATATTCTGCCATTTATTTAATTCATGTGCCATTTTTTTTGAGGAAATTGTGAGGAGTATGGCTACTTACCCTGCTGGAAGGGACAGCAGCTCATGAAATAACATCATTCATCCACATACAGACCTGTTCTTGGGCACAGGCCAGTGGTCTTCATTGGTTCTATTCTTCTGACTAAAAGTAAGCATATTCAGTATAGGGACAAGCAGCAAGTCTTATCACTCAATATTCGATTGAGATCTATAGTCAATGAAGTCACTAATGCAATCAGTCTTATCCTAAAGTCAATGCATGTGTTTTCAGACAAATTAAGCTCTAAACCCCTTTACTCTTGGGGGACTAGCCTCACTGCAGACACCTACCCTGCCACTAAGAGAGGTGAATTCCACTGTGAATTTTCATTGTATCACAAAATTGACCCATACATCTGCTTGTGTTACTCTCAAAATCCTATTACATGCAGAAAAGAAATGTAACTGAGCTGAAGAATTTCCTGTTAGTCTCACTGGAGTCACAGAACCACAGAACCAGTCTGATCAAAATACCATAAACAGTTATTATTAGTCCAGGTGCAGTAATAATTGCACACTCAGCCTGAATGAGCACACACAAAATAGCAATAATTTCACAGATTTTTTGTTAAACAAAACAAAACAAAAACCAAAGCAAACCCCAAACATGTGAAAGCCAAATTTCCTCAAACCTATCTATCTGGCTGTTTCACTCGTGTCATGGTCATACCTGCAGAAGTTCTCTGAGTCTGTAGGTCATGTTTTTGGTGTCCCTCCAGAAGAAGGATCTGAGCATATGCAGAGTCTGCAGAGTCATCTGCACCTGGGTGCTTGTGTTGAAGATAAATTTGAATGGGGCCCTTGGCAGCCTGATGTAGTAGTTGATCTGGAGCTTAGCAACCCTGACTGTGGCAGGGAAGTTTGAACTTGATCCTTGAGGTCCCTTCCAACCCAAGCCATTCTATGATGCTATGATGAATTGTTCTACGATGATTCAGCAATGTCACTATATGAAGGGCAAATCTACTCAGGACTGTCTTTGCACTCAGGCAGGTTCAGATTCATTTTCTGGTGCGTACCACGTCACTTTTTTTGCAGAGAAACATCCTGGAAACTTCAGTGGGATCAGCCTTTTTTGAAACATCCTTTGTAAGTTCATTGAATGCTGGTCTTAAGCTTTTTTTCTCTTTAATCGATGGAAGCTGACATTTGAGTTATGACTGCAACCTTTGCATGACTGTTTAACTCCCACTGGAAACCCACAGAAACTGTTTCATCCATAGAAAATGTATGTGTTAATTTCTCTTGGCTAAGTTTTGCTTCTTTATATTCTTTCTCTCTTGCATTGTCTCCTCAAGATACAAAATTAAAATCACAATCAATCTCATTTGTTGCAACATTAATTTAATCAGAACTCTCTTCATTTTCCTGGCTTCTTTCCAGCCAGACACTCCTGCTGATCTGAAACCTTCTGCCTGCATCTTTAGTTCTCCTTGCAATAGCTATTAGGGCTGGGCTAAGAATTTTTCAGCTGATTTTTTTTTTTTTCCTGATGAAAAGCAGAAATCAAGCTTGTTAGGGATTTGCACTTTTTATTTCTGTCAAATGGTACAGAAATTTTTCCCCTCTAACAATTTCCACGAGTCATAGCATTTTGTTATGATATTTTTAAGTGCACTTTTTGTGTGTGTGTGTGTTCTGAACAACCCAATGCTTCAGATTTTCTTTTTTAATGTATACATTATTATCACTGTTGTGAAGAAGTAATAATTCAGGACAACTGCTTTCAAATCGTTCTCAGAAGCAGCCTTTGTAGAACACTTATTTTCTTCAGCAAATTGCTACCACGTGATTCTCTATCTTTTCTTTTTTAATTTCAAAGGGAAGTGACATGCTCATCTCTGAGAAGAAAACAGGAACCAAAACTGTTCTTATAGAAGCTGGACTGAGGTTGCACGAACTATCAACATCATATCTGTTAAAGGAAAGAAGAGGATAGAGTGAAACAGGTATTCTAACATTTATCTGGATCAATGGCTTTGGTGAAAAGGGATGCAGGTATGCATAGAAGGATAAATAAATGTCACCAAGGATTCTTGTCTCATTAAAAAAAACTAAAATACATTAAATCCTCTCCTTGAGCCACAGATCTATCTAAGCAGTGATAAACAGTGGGAATGTTGAGGCTGACGGTTGTTCCTTCATTAAAAATATGGTTTATGAAATTACTTAATATATTTGGAGTCCCAGTAGGAATAGCTCCACTCACCTGAGTATAATCCAGTGTGTCAAAGATAATTATTAGTAGCCTATGAAGCTGTGTTTGCAGGTGTTATAAATTTGGACTTCTCTGAGATTTTGTATGATTTGTCAGTCATAATCACTCCTATTGTTTGTGAGCAGGTATTTTGCTCTCATATAAACAGTGTGAGTGACAGAGTTTTTTTGCTTTTTTTCTACAGATAATGAATTGTTTCAGTGCGCACACATAAAGAACATCACTTTAGACTTATCACTTTCACACAATGCTTTATCTATGCTTTACTGAGTTGAAAATGAACATCTAACTTACTGTGATTTTTTCTACTACTACTTTCTTGTGGGATTTTATATATATTTCACTTCTGATAATTATCTTAGATTCAGTGGGTTTTTTTGTTTTCATTCTGATACAGATGAATAGGCACTGAAAAATAATTAGTCTTTAAATGGAGAGATTTGTATTTTATTCTAAAATATTTAGCTTAGACTTTCTATAGTACCTCCCCTGAATATATTATCAAATCAAATGAAAACTGTATTAAAACTGAGGTCTAGACTCCATTATGAAATATACAATGTTAAAATGCAAAGAAGTCTTGACTGTTGCAGAAACTATTCACAATGAAAATACTGCTTTTTTTTTTCTTTTCTTTTTTTTTTTTTTTTTTTTAATCCAAACTCCTACCACTTTGAATTTATTTGTTCATTACTTATGAATCTTTTAGTCCCAGGTATCAGGTTAAGTTTACTTTTATTCTACTTCATTCATTGTTTAGCTCATACTTCACGGCTACCGTTGCTGTTCCAGCAGCATGAGGAGAGAATAGTGATCATGGCTGAGTTTTTGGGATTTTTTTCTACAGAAAGATCTATTTTTCACCTGAAGATGTAATACTCATTCTTCACTGCTTAATGTCTTCCATAGCTGATAATAATTACACCTGTGCACTGTGGTAGATCAAGCTTTTAGCATGGGAGCGATATTCCCATTCTGGAAGGTACAAAAGATAGAAAGCAAAAACTGTAAAAAACAATGAATTAAAACAAATAACAAAAAAGAAAATCCCAAACAGGAGAATCAACCCTTTCTTATTTTGCTTATTAGCGTTCTCTATCATTTTTACTACCAATTGTCTAAATGACTGGAAACCCCTTCCTACTCAGTAATTATGTAACTAATGGATAAATGAACTTCAGCTGCTCTCCTTCTTTACAAAGACAATGGAAAAATTGCATAAAAATACACCCTGCTGAGCCTCTTCATTTAAGCACCTAAAACTGGTGTTGCTTTGCTAGAAATGCCTAGGGATAGTTGCTTCTGAAGAAGATGTAGGAAATGCTAGATGATAATGAACTAGCCTGCTATAATGAGCAATTTGTACCTGGCTTATGAACCTAAGCAAGATTGGCATTTAATCTGCTTATTTTTTCAGTTTCTTTTTTCCATATTCTTTTTCTCTACACCTGCACTATGTTCATTATCTTCATAAATGTTTATTGTTTTGACCCTTGGGTAGCTATTGGCTTTACTGCATCAAAATATATTTCTGGGCTAGTTGTGTGCTGTATTAAAGTAGCATATGTTTTTCTCAGTTCGTCTCATGATAAATAATGAGTGATAAAGATAGGGGCAAAGCACAAACACAGGAAAACTGTATGGTATTAAGGACAATGAGAACAGAGAAAGCAGAGGACATTTCTTCATCTTCTCATTGTATGCTCTGGGCAACCTGTTCTAGTTGTTGGCAACCCTACAAATAGCAAGGATGTTGCTCATGGATGCATCAAGGATGATGATTATTATGGTCCTTTTCAACCCAGGCCATTCTATGATTTTGAATTTTGATATTAAAAGGTATGTAATTACTGTTGTAAAGAGCACTTCTCATGCCTCAGTGCTTCTACAGGGAAGCTGTTCTGCTTATAATTAGAAACTATCCAATGTAAGCTATTTATGGGCAGTATTTATTTCTTTGATGAGTCTTGTCATTCTTCTTCTATGAATTCTGTGCTTTGGATAAGCTCTCAGAATCCAGTCTCTTGAAGTCTCACTCAGACTTTAGTAAGTCCAAATTTCTTAGTCTTTTCTCAGAAGATCATGCCACCAACATAATCTTTGCTTACTTGTTGTGGAACTGGTTTGTGTTAAAAATCAGCACCGCATACAAAATTCTAGATAAGGCTTTATTCATGTGTAGTAAATTATTTCAATCTCATCCGTATATCTACTAGAAATCTACTGTCTGAATAGTCTTTGAGGGACTGTGTTTGCTTTTTATTTGTTACATCTCTGTTTTTAGTGTCCTTTGATATGTCTCTAACTCACCTGGCTTTCTGGAAATTCTAACTTTATATCCCTGCTTCTATTTTTCCAATATTTATCTTCTCTGTTCAGCATGATGATTTTGTTGTTGTTGTTCTGTATCTTTTGTTATAGACTTATTTGTTATGTTGCTTTTCATATGGTTTTCATGTGTGCAAGTATGGAACAATGCTTTATTGTTTGCCCTGATCAAGATTCAAGTTCTGGATAGCTCTTAAAAAAAGTATATTTATCCAATTAAAACTCTAGGTGCCCCCTCTATTCAAATCCCTAAGATTCTCATTCATTCAACTTTACATTTTATGTTCTTTAATAAGAGAATTCTCTTTTGAACAAAAGAGTCCCAGCTATGAATTTACTCAGTTATGAATTTGGACTAAATTAATTCCTGAGAAGTCTGCCTGAGTTAATTTTCTATAGCCAGTTTTTCTACAGTGTCCCCATTACTTGTCAAAGATAACTTTTCATTTTTTTAGTTAGTAGAATAAAATACCTTATGCTATTATGCTGAAGCAAATTTGTACCTTAATTGGTAATATTTCTATCACCTAACCCTGGAACATTAGATCACTTCAGGAAAGAGAAAAACAATTGATATTTTATTTCTTAAATAAAATTGGTGAGATTTTAGTTCACTCATCAGTCTTGTGAATTCTGTGCCAGTTCATAACTTTCCTGAAGCAGATCAGATGTATTCCATTGAAGATTAGCTGTAGTCTTGAATCTTCCTCAGTCTAGCGCCATTGTCCTACTTCTCTTCTAGCTGAAGTCTGCCAGGAACGTTTCTTATTGACAAGGACTGGGTTATTCCCCTCTCTCACTGGGATCCATTTCATCTTCAAATTCGCATCCTCAGTTTTCAGTCTCGGGGACAAAACAAACATCATCCTGCCTACTACAATGGTATCTAAAAGGAAAATCAGACAAAATTCAAATATTGAAGTCATGGATATTTCATGGTCTAAAGGTCAGTGGTTGTTCATCACTTTCTGCTTAGTGCTAAAGCTTCTTTTTATCACTCCTAAAGCAAGAACAGTGCTGAAGAGGACTGGAATAAACATACTAAGTGATGTTTTCATTACAGCTGGGATCAATTATTATGGCTCATTATTTTCAGATATTCAACCTTGTGTTATTATAAAATACTAGCTCAAGCAAATGCTCCCACTACAGTGATTCCTACAGAGTATAGACTATCTGATATTTTATTCCATTATTTTTCATCATTGTTTTGATTTAGAGCTCTTTAATTTATACATTCCCTAAACATATGACTTTATGACTGTTTTTCATTTTACACTCTTGCAGCTAGCTTTTTCTTGCTGTTCATGCTCATCAGAATCACTAGAAGTTCTGCGTGGGTAGTTTGTGCTACAGATATATTGCAAATCCTCACTTTAATTGCTGGAAGTTCTCTGGAACTCGTTTTAATAGTAGGGGCTATAGCTGGCCCTACGGCTACAAAATCATGTAATTAATTAGCACTACATTTATCACTGCAATACAAGAACACCTTGTATGCTTCCTCTATAGGTTTTAAAGACCTGTGTTAATATGAATTGAGTTGGAGAATGTATGGTTGGCTTAGCTGTTAATTGCTGATAGACGAGATAAAGAAGTAGATGAGGCAAATATAATGGATGCACAATGTAATGTTATCTGGCTAATGGTTTTAGGGACTATCGCTGATAAATGTGTGCTCTACAAGCTCATCTCATGGAATTACCATTGTGAAGAATGTTTCACTTTTCCTGCCGATGGAGAGCTAGGAATGTGATAAAAAAGGACTCAAATCATTTGTTAACATGATATCACTAGCCAATTGTTTCCTTTTTTTTTTTTTCCTAGTAAAATAAAAAAAGTCTGTAAAAACAGCTGGGTAAAGCAAAAACAAGGGGACAAGAGCTCTGGCTGCTATTCCCATTGCCAGCAGAAAACTGTGATTTCAGATGTGATTTACAGTCTGATTTGGAAAAGCATCATAAACTTGAGGTGAAGCACACATGCTCAACACCTTTGAAAATAAGCTACCTAATTGTTTTGTTCCTTAGTTTCTATATTGTAAAATCAGGGGAAAAAACAAAACAAACAAACAAACAAAAAAAAAAACCAAAAAAAAACCCTGGTGTATTGAAATCACCATTTGAGAACGAATGGCATAGTAACTACTCCAGCAAAGCTGCCCTTGCTGAGAAGTGCTACACATAACAGATGTAATATAATATTTCAGGAGTGATGTAATACTATTCCACTCCCTTCATTGATCTTGAATTTTCCAGTTTCTAGTTTTGCAGGCGTCTGAACTGAAAGGTCTTTGATGTATGCTGCTGAGAATTGCAGGATCCCGTGAAATAGGCATTAAAACAACAAATCAGTCTTCAGTTGCTGCTCATTTCACAAAACAGTTAAACATTTCAGGTAATAAATTTTTTTAATATTTCACAAGCCTGACTCTTAGAGTTCTCAGGTTCTTGATTTGCAAGGGGCAGCTAGCACTACTATCTCAAAAGACTAGTGTAATGTTAAGCTGCTGAAATTACTTTAAGTTAATTCATGTATAAGGAGATAGATCATTCACACACGTTCATCTCTATGTGCTGTCTGGAAGAAATGTGGGCCCACCATTTCTAAAATTGTATTTGCTAGCAGATTATTCATTAGTATACAATAACCCTAGGATCTTCATTTTTACACTGTAAATAAGAGAGTAAAATATAACTGTTTAGCAGGATTTTTGCTTTAACTTTTTGTAGGCATTCTTTACTATGAACTATTCTCCTTTGCAAGGGTGTGTTAATGTTTTTATGTTCTGGTGCTGTGCAAAGTATTTAATTGTTTCAATCTTTGAATCAAAAATACTTTTTATGTGGTTGGGTGTCTTCCAACAAGCCACCTTTCTCAGTGCTTTGATGAGGATGTCTACTCTGACATGAGGAGGGAAACCATGATCTCACCATCAAATTTTGAGATCTGACACAGTCACAACCTAGTGTCAGCTGTCTAACTGTCATTTTTTTCCTCTCAGCCCAACTAAGCCACTGCCATTTTGCTACAAGTGGGCAGTAATTAACTGCTTATTGAAATCAAAACATGCAACTTTCTCACCCTTGGCTCAGGTTCACTGGCCTCATCTTACCCCTTCCTTGGCCCACCAAAGGAAAAGGGAGCTCAGCAACAGTCAGTTGCAGGTGATTTACTCCATCATTCCTGCAGAAAATGTTTCAGTGGTCTGCAGAGGACTTTCAGAATATGGACATCTGAGGCAATACCTCTTAGTCAGAGATATCAGTGTCCCTTATTCAGTCTGAGTACCTGCTTACTCCCAATCACCTAAGTAAGAAATCCTAAAAACGAGATAACTGCGTCTAAATCACTAATTATATTTAGAAGTTTCCACTTTTTGCAATATTGAAATTACTTCATTTTCTATGAAGTAAAAACAAACAAACCAAAAGAACCAACAAAGCAAAGTTAAGTAGAACTGTTTGTCTTTGGGATGATCGGCAAGACTTTAAGGGCCAATACTAAATGACACTAATATATCCTGCATTTTTGTATCACTCCTGTTACCTTAAATAGTGGAGTATCTGTTCCAGTGAACAGTGAGAAATATGAAAATAATATGTTTTTAAGACTAGGTAGATTCTTGCTCCTTTCCTTTGTGTGAATTTCACACTACCTTCTTTTAGAATTATCTTACCTCACTTTGGGCTCCTTTTAAGCTAGGAGTTAAGTTATGACTATATCACATGACAAGTAATACTTCATAACAAAAAGCCATGTGTAAACATGACATGCTTCCCTTGACACATGCCAACCAGATGAATTAAACCTTAGGAGAAGTTTGTCCCATTTAAAGTTAGCGTGTCTTGACATGTGCTGACAGCTCTTGTTGAAATTTGGCTTTAGGGAATAACTTCCAGACTCCGGGAAGAAGGACAGAAGAGATGAAGTGCATGAGATCTGAGTTTGGAAGATGACTGAGGTATGTGAGGCTGAATAAATATTTCTAGAAAACTGAAATGTGTATAATACTGCTATGGGAAAAGTGTTATGACAAGTATTGTAACTGCTGTTACGACATTAGGAGACTTCAGTTTAGAGATGAGATTTATCCAGAATAGCCACAGGTTCCTCTCTACTGGGTGAGCTGTCCACTTAGACACTGTGGGAACAATTTTTTTTTTCCTCATCCTGCTATGGACATTTCTTTGTTACTCTTTTGTTTATAAAATTGTCACCTGAAGCAACCACTGCATATCCCCAACACTTAGTGACTTGGAGTAGTGAATTTAACCTCAAGGACACCTGGGTCCCCTGTATGCATGGATATGCAGGAAGGACTGGTCGCAGCTGGAACTCAGGGTCCATGGAAGGGTGCTGGTTTATTTGCAGAAGTACAGAAGCCCTTCTTCACCTGTAAAAATTGAGTGGGAGCAATAAATGCTCGGCATCTCCAAAAATCAAGGCAGCATAATTTTCTACTTCCTCCCTACTTCAGACTCATATCTCATTTGCTTTCCTGACCAAACTGCTAGCTGTGTAGCTGTCTTCAGTGATCTGTCCATGATAATGTAGCTAGAGTGCTACTTTAATTTTGCTTGCAAATAGGCAGCAACAGATGGCACAATGCAGGTAAGAGAATTATCTGCCATTAAGGGAAGCACAACCAAAGACTAGCAAATCTACCTTTTTTATTTGCAAGAAAGACAGATCAGAGAATTTTAATATGAAGCAAAACAATAAGAAAAATAGATAATTAGAAAATAAAAGGTTAGGCATAAGGACACATTTGGGAAGAAATAAAGAGATTTAGATGAAAACTATTTGCTTTCAAATAAGTGCAAAAATTATGTAAGAGGAAAAAGGAAGAAAAAGGAAACAAGTTCAGTGTATATGGGCAGTCCATGTGCAGCGTTGTGTGGCTGCTCAGGAAAATGAACACGTCAAGTAATGGAAAGGAGAAATGGAATAGTAAAGGATCACAGGATTTCAAATTAGCTGAACAAATTGTATTGGGGAAGTACGTAGACCATACAATTCAATAGCTGGAATTGGCAGACAGTTTATAACAATGGTTCTGAGTGAATGGCCCTTCCTGTCCAAATTTAAGATAATGCTGGTGTATCATAGGCATTTCATTTTTATCATCACCAACATTTTAGACCAATATTCTATTATCTTGTATGTGTTTATGGTGCCAAGTTGAAGTGGACAAGGAATTAATTTGATGAAGAATTTGGTGACTTTGAGGAAGAGATGAAAGGAAAAGGCAAGTTTTTTAAGGATTATTAGAAACTTACAGAAAAAGAAAGAATATAAAACATTCAAGTAGGGACTGCACAAAAAATATTTCATTTTGTTTTGAATCACTTTTGATTTTCCTAAACTCCTTTACAAAAGCTGCGTGTCAATTCAGAGAGTAAAAAAACTACTTTAATTCTCAGTATGTAAAAATTCTCTGGCAATTTAGAAGGAAATAATTTCTACCAGTGTATGTTTTTCTCTTGTTTCAGAAAATCTTACCTATTTGAGTTGTCCAAGCCAATAGTTTCTTCTGATTTTGTGGTCCAAACAAATATTTTGTTTGTTAGTACATTTACTGAAATTGTGTCAAAACCTCAGCTGTAACTGGCTCCTGAAACCTCAGTTTTCACAGCAGTGTCTAGAATGGGATGGAATCTATCAGAACACAAATAATGGAAAGAAGTGTGGGCAAATGGAAGTATAATTCTTCAATTTCTCCTTACAACACAGATCTACTGCTTGTATTTGTGTTTTTCACATTTAATGCAACAAAAAGGAGCATTTTTTTCTTCAGAATTCTGCTTCTTGCAAGACACAGAGTATAATGGGGCAACAGCTGTTATGATTAGGTACCCTGAAAATTCTTTTTGAAGTAGCACCCTTATTCTCTGTCCTTCCTTTTCTTCCCTCCCTTATGAAGGCGCTTTCCTTTGAAGCACTGCTTACTACTCACTGTCAGTATGCTATTTATACTTTGCAAAGGAACTCCAGCTCTTGTGATTTGACAGATCACTGTCGCAGATGTTCAGGAACATGAGAAAGTGATATAGGCTATAATAAGATGATGTAAAATTCTATGCAGCATATCAAACATAACCATTTTAAAATTCATATATTTTACTGGCAGCAGAAAGCTTTCTAAGGAAGTGGCATGCTCCTAGCTTTTGCTATTCTTCTGAAATCTGCCAGTCAGATTCTACATCAGCCTAGATTTATACTTAGCTTTATCAGGTAGACCAGTCAGCACTGAATGGCATTAATGTCATCTTGGGGTAATGAAAGTAAAGATAACCATCCCAGAGACTGTTTGGGAAAAAGCTAACTGATGCAAATAGCTGCAGGCTTTCTTCATAATTCACATTTTTCTTGTAGATGAGAGTATGATCTAGAAATTGTTTTAGGCTTTCTTACTGATGAAAAAGAAAGAATTTTGTTGCTGGTGGGCACAAGAAGCTATAATAAATAGCCACATGTATGTGCACAAGAGGAAACAGTTTGTATTTTATCAATAAAGCAAAGGATTCAAAGTGTCACCCTGGTTGTTTTGCAAGTTACAACAGTGAGAATGGAGAAAAACGTCTTCTTTGTAACAATGATAACATGAATGATAACACACAAGTGTGCTCATTCTGTATTAGTTGTCTGCTGGATACTGCCTCTGTGGAGGCCATTTTCTGGTGGTAGACTGCAGCAGCATGAAATCATTTCTGTTGAAATGAAACTGACCAACCTGCCTGCAAGCTTATTGTGCTGGACACTTTTTGGACCTTGACATGTGAAAGGATTATACAATTTTGAGTGGTAGATAACCTGTTCACTGTTATGTGTTACTTTATGAGTGGGACATTTTAGCAATGTCCTGGCATACTAGCCAAACAATTTGGGCTGGAGAGGTGTTTCACAATAAAATTCTTTCAAGTATTTAAGTGAAAAAACAATATGGAAATAGGAAAAAATACTTCCCTTTTGGAACAGGTTTTAACTAATGTAAAAACAAAGATAAGCACTTAAGCCTTCTACAGAATGAACTATCATTTTAGGAAGATGGTTTTGATCATTAGTCTTCTCCTTTCTCCATCCCATTAAAAATGCTGTGACAAAGATAGCCAATATAGTCCTTGACTACCAATGGGAATAACAAAAATGAGTCTCTGCTCTGTGAACCATTTACTTTCAACAAAAGCAACATAGAGGGGTTGCTACTGTGCAACTGAAGAAGATCTGTACATTTGTAAAGTGTCCATCAGTAAGATTGTGGTAAGGATTCAGCCTCCATTATCTGTCTTCCTTAATTTTGTCACTGGGATTGCATGTTTATAGTTTCAAAACTCAAGGTAATGTACTAGGCTTTCTTCAGTAAAGTACGGAACAAGGAGTAAGAGAGTAGGACTGCACAGAACAAATGATCTTTTCTGTGAGAAAGAACTCTACTGTTTTGAGGGATGAATCTTATCATGATAAGCTTGAGATTGTCAAAAAGTGTGCACACTCACACAGAGATAATATGAAAGTACTGGAATACTTGGCTTACATGCTCCATGCAAGCAAGATCAATAATTCGCAAGCTAGAAACTGTTGGGAAAGCTATAAGATATATTGCTTGGTATGTGAAAGTGGTCAAGAGGGAAGAAGATGGGCGGAAAGAGTAGATCATAATTGCTGGGGACTGTCTTCACAGAGAAACAAACCTGTGCCAGATTGTACTGCTAGTCTGAGATATGAGATAGAATTAATTTTATCGCAGTTCGTTGTGAATAGAGATCAGGTGAAACCCAGACAAGGAGACATAGGGTTGGTGAGAGACTCTCATATACCTGAAAGTTAATGAACCTGCAGGAATGCACATAGGACTAGTTAGTGTTGCTGGGGGGCAGCCAAGGAAGCTGGGCTAACCCAGTCTTGTGGTAAGAATGGCTGTGGCCATTCTGGTGACCCACCTAGCTCTCCATACTTCCTGTGTGCTGTCTGGTGCACAGAAGCATATGGAAAGGGTATTGGCAAAGCTATGTCTTGTGGCAGCTCCTGCAGGCATGTTCTCTGGTGGGAGAAAGAATGAGCAAAGAAGTAAGGATGTTTGTACTTTATCGTTACTTACTTAGACTGTGGTTGGTATTGATTGAATGTGCCAAGAACTGTCATCATACCCTTCACAGTACTCACTATTTCCATGTACCCCCTTTCGCCCTGTGAGCTGCATTTCTGTACATTTAAATCCATAGTATTAAGTTCTGTAGATACTGTAGGTTTCTCATGACATGATGTATAACTGCTCTTAGAATATGGCCGCTGAAGACATGCCCAAGTATGCCCTCTGTGCCCAAGTACTTGAGCTGGCTACTCCTTCCTCAGAAGGTGAACTAGATATTATGGCTGAGAGACCTACTTGGAGCTTGAGCACTTCTGGGATAGTTCTTTCATGAAATCCTGAATGACTTCTTTATCTCTGTAATATGACCCTAATTTCCACAAGATTACCTTGATGAAAGGTATTTCATGTCACCTAGTTTGCTGTTCCTTGCTTATGGCTATAGTTCATGCTAATTTGAAGCATTATGGAAAGAGCTTAGTTCTGCTAGCAATCAGCAACACAATGGATACCAAATTTAGTTTGCTGAGTAATTATCTGTAGTTCTACATATAGCATCGCATATAATACCAGCAGTTCAAGCGCTGCCGTTGCAGGGCTGCCCATTAAAACAGCTTCATATTATGTGACTCCATCCTGATTTGTGTATTGTGCAAGACAGAACCAGAAAGCCTGGGAATATGATTTTGAGAAGTGGATTTATCCAAGTCCCTATTAACAGATGTATTCATATAGCAGCAGATCAGGTGATTGGCTGCTTATCACCTTAGACTTTGCTGTCCAGCATGACCTAATGGAATGATTGATGATTTTGCTTTATTTACTGAGACAAAATTTATCAGACTCAACTTTAAACAGGATGGGGTGGAGACCATCTAAAGTTGGCAAAACCAATTTTGATGGGATTCCAAAGAAAAGAAAAGCTCTTTTGATTCTTTCAGAAAAAATAATGTTCTTCACATCTGGTACACTAATTACTTAGCATCAGATTCTGGTTCTAAATGGTATGTCTGGAGGAACAGACAGGGGCTGCTGCAGGCAGAATTTTGGAGACAGGACTTTGCTATACTCTCTAAGTTGGGAAGTGATTCACTACAGTAGCACTTTACTGCTCTAGGTTTACCCCCAAAACGAGGGCAATTTAAGCATTTTTTTTCATTCACCAAATTTTTTACTCATTTATTATGTAAGAAAATAAAACCAAAATTAAAATGAAAACAGCATCAGTTATAATGCTTGTAAAGTACTGGACAAGGCAGAGAAGGATAAGAGAGAGGAAGAGTTAAAACCCATCGTGGGGTTACATGTTTTACCTAGGCTTTGAGGTTCAACTCTGCAATAATTAAACACGATAGTTCGTAGACAGCATCCATTCAGAGCACCTGTATGATAGTAAGAAGGTTGGAATGTATTTCCAGGAAGGAATCTGTCTTATACGAGTATCTTTCTCTGAAAGTAATGTCTTCTAATTATTTCCAGTGGAATTACAACAGATACAAAGAGCACAATAACACTTTGATAGAGCAAATTCTCAGCTATAAGCTCTATTTTTCAACATAGTTACCACCGTTATCTGTGCATTTTCTCCAGAAATAAACAAGAGCCTGAATAGTATGCTCATAAAAATCTTCCTGGCAGTCTGGGATATGGTTTGTCTTCCGTGTCACTGTTGTCACTACTGAAACACACCAACCATTTCTTCACTGTGCTCACATCCATTGTTTGGTCTCCATAAACGTTCAGCAAGTGTTGATGAATGTCAGTGAGTGCCATTTTTTTTACTGTAGGGGGGAATTGAATCATACACCTTTGCTAATGACATGCTTCCATGCAAAATGCCTTTTTGTCAAACTGCCCCTCTGTTGCCATCTGTCACAAGGCAAAATGTAACAGAATATTGGTGGGAAGGTTCTACTGCTTCTGCCATACCACCATTATCTACTTCTGACTTCATGGGCCAACATAATAAAATAAGAGGCATTACTTTCAGAGCAGCCCTCTTAATTCCACTAAATATCTATTAATAGACATGGTCAGAAGTGGAATATCAGCCCAAACTGACTTCTGTGACCCAGACTGACAGTTCTTCAGATATGTAAACATCTTAGAGGAGAACTTACAGTGTTAAATTCAAAATTGCCCAGTCTGCACACAAACTAAATGATTTAACAATAATGTTCCATACACGCCAGCACACCTGCAGGATAATAACACATACAGTGCCTGTCATGTATCCTTCCAAATAAAATGCAATACATATCAGAGAGGTGTTTAAGAATCTGCTCTGCATGTTTACTGGCAAGAGAATCTTTCTGTCCTATCCAACTTTTTATATGGAACTATTTTTCAGTAATACTTTCTTAAAACAGTCTTAGAAAATTTAACTGCCTTTTTTACACTTCAGCCTGACACATATACAGCATCTGCTTTGTATTCCTTACAGGTTTTTGCATATATTTTTGAGAAAATAAAAGATATTTATAATTCAGGAAAAATGAATTCTTTACAAAGAACAAAAATATACTATCATCAGAAACTTAGCTCTTGCTTATGGTGTCAAGAAGAAGCCAACACGTACATCTGTCTCTCTGTGATGTATGTTGTGCAAGGTACTGTGATTCAAGTGTGAGAGTGCCCCTATCTTGCAGTGGGTAATACTCTCAGGCATGTTGTTGAAAGCACAGATGTTCAGAAAGTCAAGTAGATGGTTAAGTTTGATTCCAGAGCTTTTATATTTTTAACACAAAGATCTCTAGCATCTGTTATAAGCCTGCTGTTGAGTGGCTACAGACTGTCACAACTCCAGCTGTGACATTTACACCTATCACTTCTTCCTCACAAAGGGAGATGACCGCACTGCCGTTATCTCATCCTATGTTGTCCAGTTAACAATAGCAAGCCACTGGAAGTACCAGAAATCATCCAACTACATCAGCTCAGAGATCTATTTTCTTCTGCTTCTTAGCAACTTTTATGACAACCACAACTAGATCACATGGTGCTCTGCTCTTCAGAAGAGCTGAGCTGGTTGGCCAGAAGTAAGCATGGGTCTTCACACTGTGCTGCAAAACAGTCAGTGTAAAAGTAACACATCCCTGAGGTAAAGATGGCCAGCAGCATGCTGAGTGGGGAGCTCAGCAAAAGGGGGCACCAGGGTGGCTGGGGCTGGAGTGCTTGGCTTGTGAAGAGAGGCTGGGGAAGCTGATCTTGATCTTCTTCCAGAAGAGAGAGCTTTGGTGGGGATACTAATGGCAGGTAGAGGTTATGGAGGAGGTATGAAGGAGGTTATGGAAGAGGTAGAGCCAAGCTCTTCACAGTGGTATGTGGCAGGAGAACAAAAATTAATGGACATAAGCTGAAACAGGGAAGGTTCAAATGGATGTTAAGAAAAGCGTTTTCATCCTGTGCACAATTATGAAGTGGGAAACAGCCTCCAGAGGAGGTTGTTTCATCTCATTCTTTGGAGGGCTTCACGAACCAGTGACCACAGAATCATATATAGAATGGCATAGATTGGAGGAAACTGCCATGAGCAGGGTTGCCAACCACTAGATCAGGCTGCCCAGGATCGTATCCAACCTGGCCTTGAATGCCTCCAGAGATGGGACATCCATAGCCCCTCTGGGCAACCTGTTCCAGTACTTTACCACCCTCTGAGTAAATAATGTCTTCCTTGCATCTAGATTAGATCTCTACTCTTTTAGTTTAAAGCCATTCCCCCTTGTCCTATCACTATTGGATCATGTTTTGCTTGTAAGCTCCTTTCAAGTACTGAAAAGCCACAGTGGGGTGTCCCTGGAGCCTTATCTTCTCCAAGCTAAATAAACCCAACTCTCTAGACCTTTCTTCACAGGAGAGATACTCCAGCATCCTGATAATTTACACAGCCCTCCTCTGGATTCACACCAGAAGCTCCACATCCCTCCTATAGTACTCTGCACAGTACTCCAGATGAGGCCTCAGTTGGGGAGAATCACATCTTTCTCCCTGCTGGCCTTCCCTCTTTTGATGCAGGATACTGTGATATCCTAGGATACCGTTTGCCGTCCAGGCTGCAAGAGAACTGACTCATATCCAACTTTTTGTCCAGCAGAACCCCCATTTCCTTCTAGGCAGAGCTGCTGTCAGTGAGTTTTCCCAGTCTGTATCTGGGATTAACTCAACCCAAGTGCAACACACCCAGCTCTGGCCCCAGGTCTAGCCATGGTTTCAGAAAGGGGCTGAACTGGAGACCTCCTGAGGTCCTTCTCAGCAGTAGTCTTTAAAATAGATCACGTACTCATGAATGGAGTCCACTCAAAGGTCACATAAGTAGGATTATCTGTGCTGGATGTGGTTAACAGGATGAAGAGTTTACAAGTTAACAGGATGAAGAGTTTGCCAGCCAGTAAATCTGCAGCTAGTATATGATAGACCAGTCTTAGGCCCTGCTAACAACAATTTCTCTTTATTAAAACAATAAATATATTAAAATCAGGCATTTGAACCATTTTAATTCCCCTTTCTTTATTCCCTTGTCTAAAATCAAAATAATTTAGCTTTTAGATGAGAGTATGATCTGCCAGAAGACTGAACGGCAACTCAGGAGACCGACTTTTTCCTCTGAGCCTTTTTGCATTCTGTTGATGAAAATGGCTGGAAATGAACAGTATTATGTAATTATCCAACCGAAAAAATGATCACTATTTCTGTCTGTGAATAAGCTAAGGCTGGTTGGTGAAGAGGAGAAAGTTGCAACGTTACTACTGGGAATTTGTATGGAAAGCATTGTTGAACAGTAGCAACTTAAAACTTTTTTTTAGGAGCTCTATGTGGCTTCAGCAGAGAAATATGCTTGAGGAATCTGATGCCTTTTTTTCTATCAAGATCAGAATTGACATTACATAGACATTTTCAAACAAAATCAAAAATAAGATGAAACCACAAAACAAAAGAAGGCCCTAATCTGTACTATGTATGTCTTTCCTAACTATACATTTTTTTGATAGGTTATTACTGTAACTATGACTAACAACAATAACAATTACAGATATAGCTGTAGCTGTAGCTTTTACTACTGCTTCTGCTATTACTGTAATTATTGCTATTACTGTTACTATTACTATTAGCATTACTATTGCTTCCCTGGCTGTAATGACTTCAGTTTGGGCCCATTAAGATGATTTTTAAAATGAACATGATTTCTGTTTCAGTAAATAAAGACTTTAGGTGATCATAACATCTCCTTCTGAGCTTGATAAAATAAGTGCTAACTTTATTATAGACTCCTGATCTTTTAACTTCAATAGATACTGTGCATGTTGATCAGCTGTCATCTGAAAGTGAATGAAATGCTTATATTGTTTTAAGAATAAACCGATTTTTTAGGAAGATATGAGAATATAGAGATGCAAATATTAGTGACAGAGTTGGAGTAGTCACTTTCTGTGGGCAGATGTTTCCTACACAGAGTGGAGTCTACTGAAATTATCTCTTTTCTCCAGTCTCTCTTCTTATTACTCCCCTTCAGCAGCTCCCAGCAGAATTTGCATCATCAGTTTAAAAAGTCCACAAAGGGGGTTAATATCAACTCATCTGACTTTAGCTGTAGAGGAATAAGATGTGCAAGGCTTCCTATCCGCAGAGCTGTGGACCTAGCAGCTCCCACTTTTGTGTGGCAATGAGCAATGCAGGAGTGGTGATCTTTTCAGGTAGCATAGAAGACATTGGTTCATGAGTACAGGAAGGGAAGTGCCCGGTAGCTTTTGAATTCTACAGCAGGCATATATTGACATATTAACATGCAAAGCAGTACACGATGAATCTGTGTTTCAGGCTTTTCTGTTGCTCATTTACTTTTGCTTTATATTTGAGCATCAGTTTGTGGTGTAAATTTCGTTAGCAGATTAAATAGTTTTTTCTCTTTAATATTCTATACCATTACTATATTTTGTACTGAATGTTTATGAAATTACAGTAGAATGGCTGCAATGTAAATGCTGATGAAGACAATACATATTTCTTAAGAAAATACTTGGAGCTGGAATGACTCATACTGGCCCACTCAGTGAATAAAATCACAGACTTCTGAGTAATGTATACTATCAATAGCACCCATTCATCACTTTAAGTACAGACAGACACACTTAATTGGCTTTGGCACTAAAACAGAACTCCAGTATGAACCAAAATCAGCCTGCAGAAGGCTCTGAAAACAAAGCGTAAGGTGGGACTCATCTTTTCACAGGATACACCAGCAATAATAATTTTTTCATTTTTCCACAGTGAAGAACATCATCTTCCAGCTAGTTGCCAGTTTTTATTCTTATTTTTTATTCTTTTGTCACATTTTTTTGTACACAATTTTATTTCACTCCGTTATTGATTACTTGCAGCTTGGGATTTCATTTCTTTTTCTTCTTGGATACATATTTGTAACTTTTTGCCATCTCTTTGATTATTAGCTGCTAAGCACTCTGTGTATCTGACTCACAAATGCTCTCATAATGATCTTTAGAAAGAAGAAGTGCTCAAATTATCAGGAACTACATGGAGAATTCATATGAAGTATACTAATATTTGCAAATGAATTTGAATAAACTGTTCTAGCTTAGAGATACATATCAGGATATTTCCTTCTTGTATTCTGGTCTGGTAGACTGCTGAGGCAAATAATCTCTTCAGCAGCATAACACACGGGTTATACTGCCGTTGATGTTATATAGATTTGTATTTTATATACATATATAGATTGGACTGAACTGGAATAGTTCTGTTGGAAAAGACCTACAAAGATCATCAAATTGAAATACCTGACCACTTCAGGGATAAGGAAAATGTAAAGCATATTATTGAAGACATTCTGCAAATGACTTCTGAACACTGAAAGGCATAACACATCAACCACCTTGCTAGGAATTCTGTTCCAGTGTTCTGGAACAAGAAAATGTATCATAATCATGGTAAATAATATTTTCCTAATGCCTTGTCTGAACCTCCCCTGGTTGGCTTTTGCCATTCCTGTATGTTCTGTTGTCAGTTACTAGGAGTAGAGACCAGCACTTTCCTCTCCATTTCCCAAGTTCAGGAGGAAGGAATCAGGCCACCTCTCAGCCTCCTTTTCTTCAGACTAGACAAGTAGCCACCCACGGGATATGCCTTCCAACCCTGTTATCAGCTTTGTTGCCCTCTTCTGGACACTTAGAAGGACTTCAACATCTTTTTAACATTGTGGGAGCCTGAAATTCACAGTATTCAAGGTGAGGCTGCATCAATGCTAAGTATGGTGGAAGAATCAGCTCTGTTGACTGGCTGGCTGTGTTTAATGCATTCCCAAATGCACTTTAACCTCTTTGCTGCCAGAGCATGCTGATGGCTCATGTTGAGTCTCCAGTTGGTCAGCATCCTCGGGTGTCTTTCTGTATAGCTGTATAAATATATATAACATATGTGTGTTATGTATAATATATATAGCAGTGTATGTACACACTACAATGCAGATTAACGGCAGTATAAAATCTCTGGGTAGGTAGCCAGACTGACTTGACAAAGTAACTTATTAACCGAGACTTACAATGTATCACTTAGACACTTGAAATCTGTAGTGTTTCAATAAATTTGAAGGGTGCTAGATTGACATAAAATAGAGTGGAGCATTTCTGTGTTGTTATTCCCTCCATACAGCTTCTCTCTTGGCCTAGGACTATAGGTACAAAAGATCTTCAGAGGCGGACAAGTTCCTTTCCATTTGGTATCAGCTGAAGATCTCTTAGCAACTGCTGGGTATGCAGATTCAGCAATTGTCTTTCTATTATTTTCTCTGCATAAAGAGATACTACTGGAGAAGCCTTGGCTTGTGTAAGAAGCTTATCTATTTCCAGTTTTAGCTTTTACAACAGTATGGTTATCCATCAGGATCAGGTCAGTGGGATAACTGCAAGATGCTCCGTCAATATAGGCCTCCCAGCTGCATAGCCAGTGTGGTTCTGAGAATAACACTTGTCTGTGAACTGGAATATTTCCTTTTAAAATATTTGACCCACTGTGCATTTTCTATCCAGAAAATTTATTTGTTTATTTGTTTGTTTGTTTGCTTGTGTGGCACAGCATCATCCTTCTGTCCTTGTCTTTGTGCAGTCTAGGGTCTTGTAGTTTATTCCTGACTTCATTTTATAACAACTCACTTGAGAGAGGACCGTGGCCACTGTGAAGTGAGTAGTGTTTGAGTATATTTAACACTAGACATACCAACACTCGGTGATTTAGTATAAAGCTTGTCAGGAATAAAGGGAGTAAGAATGCAGATAATTTGATTTAGATGTGGCTTTGGCTTTACAGCCATGTAATAGTCTTGCTAAAATCTGCTGTTGATAAGATGATATGCCTTTTGCTAGGATCTAAAGACATCTTGTTTTTCTGAAACATTAAGGGAATGAATGGCTAAAACTCTCTAAATGTTCTTTGCCTATATGAGTCATATTTATGATTTTCCCTGGGACTCTGATATTCAGTCAGCATTGACCTAAACAAAACAAAACAGAACAAAAAAGCAAAATATCATTTTCATGTCATAGAAATCACAGAAAATAATGAATGAGAGAAGTCATTCACTTCATGCAGGATGGGTACCTTGAAGTAGACAATCCATGAATCTCTTTCACTGTATTTGTCAGCAGTCATTTTAAGGGCCTGTTTCTCAATTCACAGGTTGTGGTTATTAGTAACTTCATACCTGTGCTGCAGATGTCATTGAGGCTTATTCCTTGGAGCTATATCATCAATCATGGTTTTCTCATGGTTTTCACATTCTAGAGCAGAATAATCCAAAGTATTTTTCCCCCAGAAATCTTTACTTCAATAACTGAAATGGAAAATGTAAGATATAATCATCATACACAAGCATAAACCACACTGGCTATTTAAGCTGATGCCAGGCAGTGACATTTTTGATAATGCTGTATAGCTCCCCTGGGAATTACCTTGTGTGCATGCAAAAGAAATGCAACCACAGTTCCGAACTATGCACCAGAAATGCTGCTAATGTAGCTGTGTTAGAATTGCTGTGAACTTGTTCCAGATACCATTTTTCACATAGAAGGCTGCAGTGTCACTCCCCCAAGTAATGTTAAGTTGTTAAAACACCATAAAAGATCAGCGTTGTCTGAAAGCACTTAGAGAGACCTATGCTGAGTGTTTGTAACTTCAAGGCTTTGTTTTCTGGCAAGAAGGCTTGCAGCAGCTTATGGATGTGGGATATTTGCTAGAGGAGTAAGAATTGTTGGAAAAGTATATTATTGATGACAGCATATAAAGGTTATTTTTTTCATAAATTTCAGCAAGAAAATGTCTGTAATATCACTATGGAAAAAATCTAAGTTAGTATGAAATTCTGAAAAGTAAATGGCAAGGGGAGGTTTTTAAAGTGTTATCCAAGATATGGAATAAGTGTAGTAAAATATAATATCCCTTCTTACATGATACCTGCTTACAACTTTACCTATGTATATATGTGTATGTGTATCTTCTAGTGATGATATTTCCAATCCAGGAAGCTTTATGTGTGCTCTGCAAACCTGGCAAACAGTCAGCTTCTTCCATGGAATGAGATGTGCTTTAACAGTGAATTTCATAAATTTAATCGGTAGGCACATGCATCAGTGGTGATTTATACCTTGGCTGTTGATCAATGACACCTTACATTTGCTGCTTGTTTGCAGAGTAAATGGAGTGTTTTGGAATTGTGGGAGCGCATACTGAGCTCACCACTTTATACTCTCTGCCAACTATTCTTTTTCAGCCCTAGCATATTTCTTCTGTACTTCAATTATGGATTTAGTGGCAAAGTACAGTTCAAATGAGCTCTTTCTAAAATTGCTGCTGCAGCTCTTCACATCTGCCTAAACCCTCCCCACGGACTTCGTCAAAAGACAGGCAGAATCTGCATTGATGTGTAAGCTCAGGTAGTGAACTTATGCTTGGATCTAGGATAATTTAATCCACTTATCAACTTCTGGTGCTTTCTGGTTTAATCTAGAGTGGGTCATCTGTCTTCATAGGTAGGAAAACAGCTGTGCAGGAGAATGTGTTGGTTTTTTACATCTGTTCTTCTGAGCATTGTGGAAGAAATGGATTAAAACCACTTGGTTTAGAGAAGCTAAGCACAATCACAAGCTTGAGCATAAAAATTGAGTGCAAACTCATCTGCAGTTTGTCACCATTTTTTTAGGAAGCAGGTACCTGTCAGATCATCTTATCTCAGCTGTTTCTCCACATCAGAAAATATCTTTTCTACTGATATGCTATCGGCAAGAACTTATCTAACAAATGTGGTGAGAATCTGTTCCAAGTATACTGTAGGAGTTCAGTGTAAAACAGAACTCTCTCTACTGACTAAGTAACATTGTAAGCAGCAATATAGTATATATTCTGTTCCTATCTGCCTGGACTGTAATGCTGGCAACTTCCTGCTGCTGCTTGTAGGTGTGCATTAGCTTCAAATGAGCTCTGAACACTCAGATTGCCCTTTAATAATTTTCTGGCTGCTTGATGTTATTTGTTCTCTCTAACACAGCCCAAACAGATAGGCTCATTTTCTGTATCTGATCCTTTTCTTTGGCAAGTCTGATTTCCTCCTATTATTCTGTGCACCAGGAAAGCATGCATCACATTCCATCCCTATTTTCCTGTACAGAGATGCCATCCATTATTGTGTTTGTACTTTTGTGTCCCTACTGAAGTCACCTATTTTCAATGCAGCAAATGTGTCAAAAACATCAGCTCCCAAATGGGACCACAAACATGGGACAAAAAGTAGAAACTGAAATGTAGGACAAAAAGTTTGTCCGTCCACCTGGGTCAAAATGACTGTGTTCTCAGCAGTACTGAGCTGAGCTCTCGTTGGAAATAGAACTAGGAGCTTTTAGAATGGCTTTAATACTCTTATAATGGTTTTAATACTGTTACAGTTTGCCAGATAGAGCATGTCTAAATATGTGATATTGCCTGATGTTTAAATGTAACAAAAAAGCATGAGCTTCTGAACAATATTACCAAACATGAGAAGCATAAATCTTTCATGTCATTACCTTGTTCAGGCACATAAAGCCAGTGATAATACTTCCTTTGTCACTATTTTTTTTTTTTCTACCACAGGGAAATTCTCATTCATCATCTTCGAATTGTCCTTTAAAATGCTAATAGATTTTATTCTGATGATGCATTCTTTCACTCGCAGAAACATTATAGAAGGCCCCTAAGTGATGTGGCAGCACAATGGGGAGCAACATTCATTTCAAGTTCAGTACAAATCGATTTATGCTAAAACAAGCCAATGTCCACAGAGATAGCTGGTTTTACTACATCTGCTCAGTACATTATGCCCATCAGATGATTCATACATACTTCATACAATGTTATGCTGATGGCATTAGAAAAATATGAAATATCAGAAGTGATATAATAACGCATTTGTCAAAAGACAGAAGCTTCATAGGATAATTTAAAGATTCTGAGATTATTTGCTAATACTTCACCATTCAGAATTTCTGTTCTTGAAAAACATCAAAATGCTTTTGCCACTAAAACTTTGTTATGTGTGTAATCCCTTTGGTTTCATCTAGCAATGAAGCAGCCTGGCACTAAGTGAAAAAAAGCAAAGCTGGCAGAACCTGTCCATGTGTTTCTCAGCTTCTCTGCACTATAGCTGCTTTGTGGTAGCATGTCACTGCAAAGCAGTGCTTGCACTTCAAGCTGGAAACTTTATTTGGCATAATATACTGAGTGCATGAAATCCCCCAAGTAGCTCACTCATGTTAACAGTGTCTTTTGTGCTTTTCTTGAAGAAATGAAAATATTTCTCTGCTCCTAGATGATCCCTTCTCCAAAATTCTTATGTGGAACATGGCTGAGTAATAGGAAACTCATGTTAGTTGGTTAAAAAATAGTAAATAGATGGAGCAAGTAAAGAAAGGCCTCTGAATGTTTAAGGACAAATTCTTTAATATCTCCTGCTTAGCACACAGTATCTTAATTATTGCTTGTAAAAACTTCCTGAAACTTTTTTTTTTTTTTTTTTTTTTACTTTATTGCTTGTAAAAAGTGCTTCTTCAGGTTATTTCTTCATAGCCTATCATTTAAGATTAATACGTGCAGCTCAGCAGACCATTGTTAATGTCCATTCTGAGGAATGATATGGATTTAATTAATTATACCTCACTAATGAATTGGAGTAGAATATGATGTTGCTTAGATGTTCATTGTCACCTACAGAAAACATTTTTTTTCCTCATGTTATTTGATAATTCATCTTGAAATATTTTCATTTAATATACAGTATCTGAAATGTTCAGATGAAGCCGTTCAAATTATTTGATCCAAATTTTGTTTGCAATACTGCATTTAATGGCACGATCGGTCTCTAGGAAAGCATGACCTGTTCCTAAGAAGAAGAGAGGACAAAATAAAGAATATTAGTTTTAATTTGTTCTCTGAAACTGACCTGATGTTTCTCATCTTATTTATTCTCCTTTCTCTTCCTGGGTCTTTTGGGTGCTGTATTTTTAAACAACTGTTTTGTGTTACAAACACATACCTGTTCTAAGTCATTTGCATAGAGGATAATCCCAGTAACTGAGGTTTCTGCGTTTGGTTTTCCTTTTTATTTTTTTATTTTTTTCAATGTCCATATGTACCATTGTTAATTTACTTTATTAAATTTTAAATGAACTTAAATAATGTGTAATCTTTGATGTATCTATCATTACAGAAAGCTTATTATTCATTATTTAAGCTGAAATGTCAAAGCTAATCACAACTTCTTGACTAACTCAGTTTCGGCTGCCTGATTTTAATGTGTCTTAGCAATGAAAGGTTTTCTGAGCAAAGCTATTTAGGAACATTTGGAAATTCAAGAAATGTTAAGATCAAAAATTAAATATACAAGATTAAGGTAGAGAGTGCCACTAGATGATAGTCATCCAGCTTCTATTTGGAGAAATACTAGCGCTAATATTATTGGTCTCTGTCTATCACAACTTCTGTGTGAGGAAAGCTCTCTTAGTTTTTAGCTGTTTAGCATTCTATGGATCTTTTAATTAATCTAACAAGTAAAATATTCAAATTAGTGAGACAGTGACTCAGGATAGCTTTTTTTTTCACCTATTTTTCTTTATTACTTTTTTCTTTTTTATATTTAGAATAAGGTACTGAAATGTTGATGCTTTGACTAGTTCACCCTGGGTAATGGGAAAGTTTGTAAGGCAGTAAACCATTAAGCCACTATCTAATGGAGATCACAATTGTTAACTGCGAAAAATGAGTGGTGATTGTACAGTTGATCAAAAGGTATCTTTGTGAAAACAGTTAAGAAGACACAAAAAAGCACTACTGCTTCCTGTGATAATTATTGGCGTTGAATGACTTTAACAAAGTTTTTGTGTTTGCTTTCCATAGAAATCATTCCAACTGATTGAAAAAATCCTTTTTTTTTTTTTTTTACCTTAAAAAGAAACTTCTTGTGATGCCATCACAAAGAAATAATCCCAACGCATCCAATAAGCAACAAGTGCTGTATGAAGAGCAAGCATTTGATGTTGTCAGAAGGGAGAAGCATTGTGTTAGAAGGGAGAACTGTAAGTCATGAGTCCTTCAGTTGAGATACATGTAGTATATAGATATCTTTGCAGACAGATCTGGAAGAGTGAGAAGCATACAGAGAAATACGTTGTTGTGTCTCTAAGTGTATAAAATCTTCATTAACAGTAACACTGTTTTCTATACAAAGGTTTTGCCAATTCTTCATATTACCATTCCTTAGAGTGGCACTGATAATGCTTATTTTACTGTGATGTTTTGGGTATTAAAGCAGTTGCTTTTTAAAAAATGCCCTCAAATGAAAGTATTACAGTCTATAAGTGTAAAGTCTGTCATTATTAATAACAAACCTATAAAATATGCTTATCTGTCTAGATCTTTGGTACACAGTACACTGGATATTGCAATTTTTGAACCTTTTTCTTCAGTGTTTACATTGTTGTCTGTTAATTCTCTTTCATCATTTAATTTGATGAATGTCTTATAACACTCACAAACCTTATCCTTTTCAATTATTTCTTAATCACAGTATCAATATAAAAACATTTTTAGTCATTGTTTTTGTAGTGACTTATAGGAAATGAATTCTGAAAATAAGAAATATGTAACTTTCTCCATCTTTATATAATGCAGGTAACAACTATAAATTGAACAGACAAATGTAAAGGTAAGAGTTCAAACTTGATCTTTGTAATATCCTTTTCTTTACCTCTATCACCTCATAAAATAATGTAGAAATATTAATCAGGAAGCACACACAGTATGCAAAGCAAGTTTATATTCATATGCTGACTGTCCTATCAAATGCCTTGTGGTACCTTGTCGTATCTAATCAAAATTCTTGATGTTGTGCCTTCTGGATGAGTGATTTGATTTTACGTAAATTGGATATTCATATTTATACTTTAAACTCGATGTGGCATTTAATGTTCATGTTTTGATCGCTGCTCCAGTGAACACAAAGTTTATTATTTTACAAGTAAGCCATAGAGTTACAAGACTGTACTTGACTTGCAAAACAATAAAATAAATCTTTCAAAAAATGTCAGCATTCAATAAATTATGTACCTCACATTGAGCTGCAACAACACATGACAAGATGTATGGCTTAAAGAAAAGGTGTTAAAAGGGAAAATTATGGATATATGGTTAGTTTCTTTAAAACTATCACTTATCCCCATTCCATCACTCTAGCTGTCATTTTGTCTTTTAGCATTCTTTTTTCCTGTTTTTGGACTAATGTGTCTGAATTGTGACAGAAACTGCCATATTATGAATAATTCTTGATAAATGTAAAGGGAGATGAAATTTCAACAAACTCAATGAATATTTAAGGTCACATATATAGTATAAAATCTGACATTAAAAGCCAAGGGCTTTTCGTGAACTGAGAGAAGTTTCATTGAAACTTGGAATCATCTTTAGGTATGCACTGTGTGTCACTTGTACATATTACGGGATGAATGTTGGATGCAGTTCTTTTTTACTGTGAATTGTGTGAAACGTTGCTTATTTTTCTTTACAAAGGCAAAAAATAAAATCAGACATGATCAGGCATTCTTGATACTTGCTCTGGTACTATGTAGTCTCAGAGGACTACATTCTGCTTTTGGGTCAGTAACTTACTTTATAGTTCTTCTTGGCAGATAAGTATATCTTACTACATTAGCACATGATGTTTCATGAGCCACAGCCAAGATCAAATGATACTGTAGACTGTTAATAGCTCATTTCCTTCTTAACTCTTCTTGGTTGATGGTAGAGAAAACTGAGGATTTAGGATGTTAAGGCACTTGCCATGTTGGGGAAGCCTGAATTGCACATGAAAAGGTAATAGAAAGATCTTAAGATTTTGAGAATCTCGGCTATAATTGTTTTGAAATTAGAAAAGCCTTGGGTTATTAAATATCCTAGAAGCCTGTGAAGTCATCTATTTCTTCGGTAAATACATACTTACAACAGTATCTACATTTAAATTTTAACTCATTAGTAGGCAATAAAATCGTCAATGCTGTATTTTTTACCTGCTAATTCCTATTAAAAGTGCAAAAATGTCATATAGTAAAGTGCAAGAAAATCATAAAACTTCAGATTTTCTACTAGATGAGTTTAAATTGTGTAGCTCATTTGACAAATTGTACTCGCTTCACTGACTTTCATTATATCCTGTATTGTCTTAAGGGCACACTGAAGTTCTACAGTCTGTGATTCACTATCCCCTGAGTGGTCTAAGAAACTTTCCACTGATTGACATAAAGAGTGTATCAGGGACATGCCATCCACCCATTTTTTGGCTGGGTTTATAAACTTTGCAGCTACTTGATTAAGTTCTCAAAGATGCAGATAGTTGTGGAGAAATGAGTAAAAATTAGACACTGAATCTTTATGAGATTACTTTTACACATAATTGAGTACTTTGACAGAAAGAGGAAAGATGTCTAAGAAGCATTTTAGATGACTCATCATCACTTGATAGTTCCTGCATATACTTTACAAAATCCAAACTCAATCTGTTAATCTTCCTGGAAGAGAGGCCTTCTTTTTGTGTTTTTGATTGATTTAGACATAGCTTCAAAGTTATCCAGTTATCCAGTTATAGTGGCATTGCTTCTTTTGCTCATAGTCTTCTCTAATATAATACAGCAGCATAAAAAGTTTTAGTCCATAAGACACATATTTATTCAATGTCTTAGAAATTCTTAAATAATGATTTTTTTCTAGGAACATAAAAAATATTTTGTTATATAAAAGGCAAGTTTTGCTGTGTACCTATTTACAGCTCATATACAGTTATGGGAACTTTTAAGGAACAGTTTCTGAAATATAGAATGTGAAGAAGATATTTCATGCAAGTTCAGTGAATGTTTACTGAATATCACAACATGTGAAGAAAAAAAGAGTATTTATTACAGCATAAATTGAGATACGTAAGAGGAAGAACTCCTTTTCATCCATTAACTTTTTAGAGGTGAGAACATGGTTCTCAATTTCTGTGTAAAATTGGAATTTTATTAAAATATATTAGTCAAAAACTTAAAATATTTTTTGACAGGAAGTATTTTTTTTTATTCCAGTTACTTTGTTTTTCAGGTTCCCTCCTAGTCAAACTAGCTATTCCATCATGAGCTGGCACTCGTCAGTTAAATCAAAATCAGACTTCCTTCTCAGACACATTTGTGTCCTTCAAAACTCTTCCTTGTTCATAGAAAGTACTAGCACTGTCTAAGAGAATATACTTTTCATTAATGAGGGAAAAAATAATGACATGTTTGTTGTGTGGTTCTCTTCTGTTTCCATTTTCTGATACTGAACTCAAGTGCCTTCTTTGGAAGACAGTTTACAGGCCTGTAACCTGCTTGACCAGTAATTATTTGGTTTTGTCCAGTTTCACTTCTTATTGCCCTGTTTAACCCAAACTTGTTTTTCCAATACTCACAAGTGTACCTCTAGTATGTTTGGACTTGATGGTCTTTCAAGGTCCCTTCTAACTTCAACTGCAGGATAATTCTATGATGTCACATTTATTCCACTTGTTTCTTTTACACTTATCCATATTTTTGCAGTCCTTCACAGAACAGCTTTTGACAAGTCATGCTGAAAGCTTTATGTAATTGCGTAACAATAGCACATAGATATCTGAGAAACAGACGAGACAGGAGAAAATTTTTTTTTTTTGGCACATAGGAGAAAAAAAAATTAGAAGGGATGTGATTTTTCTAATTTGTAGCCTTTTCTTCATTTAGCCCATCTTTAATTTGTTCTCAAGATAGCTTATGTAGTGCAATGGATCTTTTCCTTCTATTAGAAACATCTTCCTATTAGAACTTAATTCCTGTATTTGAAAGGGTGAACCAGACCTTAAGGAAATTCCTTCCTCAAATCCCTCATGTAATGTATGTGTATGAAGTAAAAAATGTAATAAAAGCTAATAAAAATTTTTTTAAAAAAAGCTAATTCCACCTATCCCAAGTGGAAAACATCCCTGTCTGTGACAGGAGGCTTGAAACTACATCTTTAGAGTCCTTTTCAATTGAAACCAGTCTGTGATTCAATGTGAAGCAGAGTGTGAACTGCTCTAGAGTTTGTGTAGTGAACATTTTTACTCCCAAATCAAGGTGTTAACTCAGGTAAAGTCATACAGTGCCACCTCCCATCTGATTCCCCAGTGATGCAGGCAGAGCTGAAAACCCTGGGTTTTTTAAAGGACTCTGTCTCTTCATTTTCATTTCAATAGCTCCTATTGTGGATCTTGAGAGAGAAATCTGCTGCAACACACATTTTCCATTTTAAACAAGTTAAAGTTGTTCAACCTTTCCCATACTGCTCTAAGTCCCTACTTTGACTGCAGTCAGTGGAACTGGTAGTGGAACTTTCTGTGCCCTCTGTTTGCATTCTGCCTGGTGGCTGGAGAGATTGCTGAGCAGAAGCATGTTGCTCTCTGTCCCTTGCACCCCTCCCCATCTTCTGTATTTGTAAGGATGGAAAACAATGTACTTGATATAAAAAATCTTATTTCTTTACCATGCTGTGCCTGACTTTTCCTTACACTGTAAAAGTGCTGAGTTCTGAAAATTATTATCTTCTAAGCAATTACACTGCAAGCTATCAGTTCACATGAAGGGTAGCTGACATTGTGTAAGCTAGAGCTATTTTGGTGATAACGAGCGAGGCTGCAGTGAAGTCAATTACATTAGACTGGAAGAGCTCAGAGACTCAATTCATTAGAGTTCTTCTAACTTCCAGATCACCATTTCAATTCTATCCCTAGGGGCTGTGCTATGTATGAGAGACATTAAAGACAATGCCTCCGGATCTCTGATATCCTTGGCAGCAGGGTTTTTCACTCATTCCTCTTGGCTTCACTCCTTCTTTTTCTGGCACCCTTTCGGTGGCAATGTCCTGCCCCAGACCTTGAGCACTGCAATAGAAAATACAGTTTATCCTACATTGTTTGAGAAATGCTGAATAAGGAACTGCTTGTGTATTGGATAAAGCAGGGTAAACTTGAGGTGTCCCTAATAAGGAAGTTATTCTCTCAAAGACATATTTTAAAAATGAAATTGTTATATAATTTTTACAGAGTCAGAGAATGGTTTAGGTTGGAAAGGACCTCTGGAAGTCATCTGGTCCAAACTCCTTTCAAACATGGCCACCCAGCAAGCTACCCGGGATAATTTCCAAAATATATACTCTTATATTTGAATGTTCAATAAGGAAATTTCAAGTGAATAAAACTCAGTATCATGGTCCAAACTTCCTCCGTGTATAATTATGATTAAACATACTGATTTTACCAGACACAAATCTGATCACGTCTGAAATGGAAAACTGCAAAACATTTAATAGCACAGTGATCTGATAGCACTTTCCTTAAAGCTAACAAAAATTGTAAATAATTTGCAATAGAAACACTGCATGAGCTCATTATTTACCTCATTATTTTGACAAGGATTTGCACCTGCTGGGGATGGAGAGTAAGATATAGTGGCAAGGTTCTATGAATGCTGAAAGAAAATAACTGCAGTCTAAATACATGAGGATAGAAGGACTCAGCAGTGGTAAGAAGACAGTAACTATATGGCTTAGACCACAGATGGTAATAATGCCTAGACTATTATGGAAATGGTGTGGAAAGTTCACTTTGATGGATTAATGCAATTAACAGCTACTTGAAAGGCCAAGGGAGGCATGGATGAGTATAGAAGCCAGCTTCTGCTGGCACTCAGGTGATTATTTTTGGTGGTGTTAGGTGGTGTTAGGGCATTACTAGTTTACCTAAATTAACAAGTTCTTGTCTGAGTTTGTGCTTTGGAAATATAAATAAGATATTTTAAATGAACTTCATTTCTGTTTGTTCCATGATCATTCTGGTTTTAGCAAGAGGAAGTAATTTTTAAGAGTAGGACTTGCATGAGCAAGGTTCTCTTGTCCAAAAGGAAATTTTGAATTTTCTCTTAGGAAGAGTACTGAAGTCTGGATAGTTTGCTCCCCTTTAACCTTTTAACTCTTAGAAGTTATGCACTTCTGGAATTGTATGGCAACTACTTGCAATACAGCAGCTAATGTCAGAAGGCAAAACTGCATGGAAGTATTGATTGCAATAGGTACAGACATTTGGCCTTGTGCATTGTCACACTTGCTGAACAAGATCTTTTCAAGCCATTTACGTACCTAAAACTGTTCTGGTGCTCCACATAAGCTAAAAGCACAGGCACTTTAGACCCAGCTGTGACATTACCAAATGAAATGGAGCATGTGATTGTGGGAGTGATTCTGGTCTGCCTCTGTGAAAAGAAAAACAGGGTCACTAATACTTTTCAAAGGTAATGAACAAAGCTTTTGGATATGTGGATGTGTGACTGTGTCCTTACATATACCTTTTTTTTTGACTGAGTTAATTCAAGTACTGCACTAATGTACCTACTGTTGGTAATTGAAGTAGCTTGAAGAAACTTGTCCAGTTATTTCTGTCTAATACTAATGCAGAGACACAGCCAAGGTTTAGCTCATATGCCTGAACACATAAGAAAAACACTAGTATGATAACATATACTCACATACTCATAACAACCCTTGTGAGTCAGCTCATGTGCTGATTTGGAACGTTTCTTGTATGAATACATATAATATGATTGTACTGAAATAGAAAAAAACATGTTTTTATTGCATGTCAAAAACATAATGAACTCTGATAGATACAGTTTAAAAAAAAAAATTAGAAATGTTTCCTTACATAGGAAATTCAATAATGAATGTGTTGTAGTGCTGTATTATTGATTTATGGCAAAATCAAAGCATCCAGAATCACATAATGGATTAGGAACTCTTTGACAGAGAGCTGAGGTTAATGCATAGAGCAGTATCAAGACCCCTAATATTTAAGCTCTCATGATTATTTTGAAAGAATGATTACATTTGACACTGATTGAATTTGTCAGTTACATCAACCAAGAAGTATCAGCAAACTAGCAGAAGAAAATTGCACTACAAAGAGACTTAAAAAGGTCACAACAGAAGAATGCAAGAACATGACATATAGTTGTGAAAAATACTGAGGAGGGAAGAAACAGCCATCTTCTAATTTTGATAGTATGGCTATCCTGAAATCAACAAGGCCAGGAAACAGCTGGTGATGATAAGGAAAAAAAAAACACCACACCCTAAATAGAAGACAGATGTGCTGGAGATTTGTAGAATATGGAAGGAAATAGTGTAGCTTTCATAGCATTGGTGAGTCAGTATGTAGAATAAATCATGAGCTTTTGGTCCCATCACATAGAAAAGACTGTAGAAACTAGAAGAAAGAAAAATTTTAGGCAAAATCCTTTAAAAGTCAGTAAATCAGACTTCTGATGTAACCTATTTGAAAAAAAGTGATTGGAGGCTTACTTCCCACTGGCTTTAGAACAGAGGTATGGGCCAAGTGTAGATCTTGATTCAGTGAAACACTGTAGAGCAAACTTAATTTTCAGTGTCTGCTTAGACAGATCCATTTCCTTTGAGCATAGATCTATTCTCCAACATACTGAGGAAACACAGAATTTAAGCATACAGGTCAATTTTCATTTTGAAAGACCTTGATAAATTGCAACCATTTATAAGGTAGAAACAGAGTAGCATAAAGAAAGTCATCGTGCAATGGCGTTATATGGAATAACTGACATGTGAGAAATGCTAATTGCCCTGTACATTGCTTTGATCTAAATTATGACTCAAAATGAGAAGTATTTTCAGTGCATCTTAAACTGTATTGCAAGGATAGATATCACTAGGTGGGAGCTGAATAAGTGGGACAATTTCTCTTCCTTGGGTCCCTTCACTTGCATTTGGCACTGATTCATTGAAATAACTTAAGAAATAGAGAATTTTACTTCTGATTCTATTAAAAAAGATTGTCATCAACTTCTTCTTTCTTCTGATTTTTTTTATTTTTTTTTAATGCAATAGGAACATCCAGAATGACTGATGAGTTGGGAACATTTGGTTTCTGTGGTAAAATTCTGAGGGGGAGTTGCTAACTATGTACAGCATTTCAATTTTTGCTACTGCGTTTGCACAGCCCTGAGGGCTATCTAACAGGAAGGAAAATGCAGCTTGTGCAATGAAAATCATGTAACCATTTCCTCCTATACACAGAATTAGCAGCAATAAAATATTTGCTATAGGGTGAATTGTAAACAAATCTTTTCTCAGTGCTGGAATTTATGAAAACATTCAGGTGTGGAGGTGAAATCAAGAACAAATAATTAATGGCCTCAGCTAAATACAGTAGCTGAGATTATTGGCAGCTCTTGACTGCATAGCACAGCTCAGAGGGGCCTGCTTAAAATTAACTCCTTTGCCTTGCTTTTCCTCCTGGCTGTGTGAATTACTGTTAGATACATTTCTGAAAGCTTCGCTAACCTATGCTGTGAGCTTCCCAAAGGGGTCTTCTGACACAGCCTATTATTCCAGACTACATCCTTTATTTGTTGCCTCAGCATTCTTACCCTGTCTATATTCATCTGTATGCAATTGCGGTCTTTTCTCTGTGATTTCTTTATGGGGACTCAAATCTGGTGATGGCTACTTTATCACTGTGGAGGCATGTTTCAAGGCCAATGTTTCCAACTCATAATTGCGAAAAATGAGGTATGCTGACTGGGTCCTTGAGAGATACCATGTTTGTTAAGATCATGGAAATTTAATGGAGAAATCTGCAAAGGTAAGTCTTTTGAATAGAGTCTTTTTGCTTTTGTAGATGGAAAAAAAGGGAAAAATCACCTCAAATATTAAGTGTAGTATGAGAGGTGCAAAAGAAATTTGATTTAAAACTTACAGATTTTTGGATGATTGTTTTTGCAGTCACAAAATAACTGTTTTCTGCTTCATGTCATATTTTTTTAAAAAAGTTTTTAGTTGCTTTTTTTTTTTAATCAGACTTGAGTAATTTTATTTTAATTTTTTTATTTTATTTTTTTTATTTTAATTTTAAATTAGGGGTGGTCAGCAGGGATAGGGAGGTGATTGTCCCTCTCTACTCTGCTCTTGTGAGGCCCCATCTGGAATACTGTGTCCAGGTGTGGAGCCCTCAGCACAAAAAAGACATGGAGATTTTGGAAAGGGTCCAGAGGAGGGCCACGAAGATGATCAGGGGGCTGGAGCACCTCCCCTATGAGGACAGGCTGAGGGAGTTGGGTTTGTTCAGCCTGGAGAAGAGAAGGTTGCGGGGTGACCTCATTGCAGCCTTTCAATACCTGAAGGGAACTTACTCCCAACTCCCAGGAGGGGAGTAAACTCTTCGAAAGGGCTGATAATAGCAGGACTAGGGGAAATGGTTTTAAGTTAAAAGAGGGAAGATTTAGGTTGGATGTTAGGGGGAAGTTCTTTACTAGGAGAGTGGTTAGGTCCTGGAATAGGCTGCCCAGGGAGGTTGTGGATGCCCCGTCCTTGGAGCTGTTCAAGACCAGGTTGGACAGGGCTCTGGGCAACCTGATCTAGTAAAGGTGTATGTTTGGTGGCCCTGCTAGGCAGGGGGGTTGGAACTACATGATCCTTGAGGTCCCTTCCAACCCGGGTCATTCTGTGATTCTGTGATTCTGTAATTTTCTTCTTGAGTAAGCTCCAGCTTACACAATGTCAGCCACCCTTCATATCATATAATGAACTGATAACTTGCAGTGTAATTTCACAGACTATGACAACATTTTGGGATCATGGATAGGACTAAGACTTTTTAAACCTTAGACATAGTTTATTCTCGGGTGAATTAGACATTTAAAATCAGATTTGTAAATTCTGCAAGAATTCAAACTCAGTCCCTCAGAAAGGCTTTCATGTCTAACTTCTACTGAAATTCATAGAAGTTAGCTGTTAATGTTGGGTGCTAAGATGTGAGAACACAGTTTTTCCAACCTTACCAACCCTAGCTTTCCCATGGATTGCAATGACGTTCAAACTTCCAAGTTATTTAATGCAATATTCAAGCTATCTTTTACACGTTTACCTTCAAAGGGGCAACTACTGTGTGGAGTCATAGTACTAAATGCAGAAATAATAACATAACCAAGACTTTCTGCCCCTCAGGGCTGACAGCTGCTGCCTCTTTCTGAAGTCAACACGATGCCATAGCAGCTAGGCATAACAGGAAATGTTCTGAATAGAGTACTTAGGTGCCTTGGAGATGTTTTGCAAATATCAATAAGCAGATCTCAAGAATAAACAAACATTCTCATTGGGAAATGATCAACTTTATAAACTGGCTTGAATGCATTCATTATGGGAGGCTGTTGAGCTTTGTTTGCTTCCTCCTATTTCTTATTTTGCCAAGAGTTCAGACATTAAATGGGAACACCTTATTCTGGGTGCTGCTTTCCAAAATACTCATTGGAGAGCACACAATAAAAACATTATACTGTAGGAGAAAAAAAATATCCCTGAATAGCGATTACAACCTGTTACTTAGCTTTTCAAAATATTTGGGTTGTGTGTTTGTTTTGCTTCATCTCTCTTTTTATATAGTCAGTAAAAATTAGTTATACTCAATCTAATTATTTTAGAAAACATAATAAACATTAAGCATGTATCAAAGCCATCTGGAAATGCTATGAGTTGTACTCAGAAATAGTGGGTTTAATATATATTCAGCACAGGAGTTTGTTCTCCTTCTGAGTTTTACGTTAGCAACCCTCACACAGGCTCCAGGTCAAGAATGTGCTTAATAAAAAGATTCAGTCAGGTACCTGGTTCTTAGATTCAGGGCATTTTGGAAGCCCCCTGAAACATCCCTATCATTGTTGGCATTTAAATCTCAGTTAACATGTTGCTTAGCTATTCCCATGGGTTTATGGGCTGCTGACAGGAGGAATGAACTGATTCCATTTCTGGCTTAGGCCAGTGCTGATGACACTGTAGGACAATCTGAATCACAGCAAGAATTTACTTAGTGTATTATCTGTGAAGAATACAATTACCAGACAGGCACATTAAGACCAAAGGAAAATGAGTGCTCAACATAGAAAAGGGAAATTCTTGCGGGAAAATATGGCTTAGCCTCTTGAAAGAAGCAAGTACTGCCAGTACTGCTTGGACTAAGCACTGCTGATCCTTATGGTTCATTTTTGGCGCAGAAAAAATGAGTATTCTCCCTCTTCATTTTCATGAATTTGTCATGCATATATGTGTAATACCAAGCTTGAAGGAGCCCTAGAACTGGCTGCATCCATACTGATCTTATTCCTTAACCCCTTCTTACATCAATCTGGCAACAGGCAGTACCATTACACCTCCTTTCCTGAATCTTATTTCTACTCCTAGTAGCTAAACTCTTCATCCTAACTTTAGTGGGCAACCAGCCAGTAGAAAATTAATTCACCATCACTGGGCAACTAACCTCTTTCTCCCACTTTACCTTCTTACTTTCTTCTTAATAAGTACATCAAACTAACATCTAAGCACATAAAACATCAAGATTATAGCTATAGCCATGAAAAAATCAGCTTACGCCTGAAAGATATCTGCCGCACAAATGTCTTGCTACTTAGCTTTTATGATTTAGACTCATATCCTCATTTAGGAAATATAACAAAGGTAATTATCATCTTGATAGGCCCTTTCAGCTCAAACAATACTCACCAATCAATACAGCTAAGGGCTTACTATTTCACTAAACTAAATCGTTCTGCCTTAAACCTAGCATAAATGATAGAAACTGTGATGACAAAAAAATCTGTTAACATGTCCTGACGGCTGGAAGGGTTCATGCTTCTCCTGGGTGAATGAGATTTTACAGACATAAGAAAATGTTTTCCACATTTTTTGTTTCAGTCTCTTCACACTGAAATAAATCCACCAGTATTTACATTTTATCTGAGCAATTGTGGATGTATTTGGGTTTTTCTGTCAATGAACCCCTGGATAATTCAGTTGCTGCCTCCAAACACTTCTCTGCCCCATAAGCCTGTTTTGTGCTGCAGAAACGTTGCAGTAAGAAAAAATGAACTACAGTTGAGCACAGTTCACACTATAGATCCTCACAGGCACTAGTATTTTGTTGATGTCATAATATTAAAATGTAAGGAAAATATCCTTTTACTTCTTAAGTGGCAAAGATTACAGTAGCTTGAATACCAAAAGCTCCACTTGCAAGACCCAAAATTAGGAGCACAGATCATATGTGTACATACATAATGAAAACATTGCTTATCTAACAAGCTTTCATGAATGCAACCTTTCATCATGCTTAACTGTACTATACCATCACCAAAAGCTGGGGAGCAGAAGGAAGATATTAACAGTCAGAGCTGCTTCTGCAATTTGTCATGCGTGTCAATGCAGTGAGAGACATGCTTGAGCTGACAGTGACAGTGCAGTTGAATAGATAGCACAAGACATGCCCTTCACTTTGCTGACATGCACTCAGCATACCTCAGAGTACCGCTTGGCAGAAGTAATTTCTATTCTTCAGAATTCCCAGAGTGGGGATGCTTCTTGTCCCACACCTGTGCCACTCTCTGGGTTCCAGCTCCTGATGAGCACAGCATCAGCCGCAGCTCTGAACTTTGCTGTGTTGGAGCTCCAGTCTAAGATGAAACATTTTCAGTTCATAAGAGTAATAAGCATTACAAATTAGTTTCAGATCAATTATTAACTGAAGATTATTATGAAATATTAAAGATAAACTATTATACATAATGTATTTGTCAGATTAAAAATCAGCATTTGTGTATTATTCTTTTTGTCTGATTATACATTTGGATATTTAACTCACTTAAAAGGAGTGTAAAAATTAAAGATAATTGGGTGTGAAATGTGTATATAAAAATAAAAACTGGAGTTGCTAGCAGCTTTTGCAGGAGGGAGTTTTCTTATGTTTTGAGCACAGCTTCCCTCTGGTCTTTGGTAAGTCCTGTGGCACTCAGGATGCATTGTCCCAGGCCTGGGTACTGCTTTCATCAGCACTATATTTGATGACATTAATTTATTGTGCACATTCAGGGAGAAGAAGGATTTTCATTCAAGGTGTAGTCCAGCCACTTTGGTAGAAATCCTGGTGGCTGCAGAATGTTTTTGCAGTAACAAAGTTGCTGGTGGTCCCAAAGCCTGTCAGGACAGAAGGTGTAAGCAGGAAAGTCCCTTGTTCTCTTGGCTTTTTTCTACAGCTATGTTGTGATATTTTGCATTGCATCTCATGAGTCGATGGAGCCTCTTTCTCTTGGGGCTTGATACAGTGAGGATGTGATGCTGCTACAGAGCCTACAGAGTTAGAGGTAGTTAGAAAAGAGAGGAGTCACTGATAGAGCAACTCTAACATCAGAAAACCCTGGTTTCATGGACATGAGACATTGTGGAGAGGTTTGTTGGTCATTTTGAGTTTTACAGGGGGAATTTGTCCAAAATGCAAGATGCCTGGTAGCCCTTGTGTCCCCATGCTTACTGATTTCCCAGTGGGGAGACAGCATGAGCCTTACCTCATGGGCACCTGCTGCCCATGCTGGTGTGTCTAGTCCTCAAAGTTGGAGTAAATTTATTATTTTGGAGGCTTCTATTCTAATAATCTTTGCTGGCCAAAAAGCCATCACCTCTAGCTGTTAACATGTGCAAGTATTCTGATGCTCCAGAAGGTCAGACTGCATTTGACACAGTTGTCCTTTCAGAAAAGAAACCTGAGGCACTTTTTTTTGTTTTCTTTTTGTGATTTATATTTATCTTTTCTAGGATGAACGTCACCTCAAATTCTGAGATTTTGTTGGTTGAAAAAAGAAACTTAAGTGATTTGAAGAACTCTATCACATAAAGCTAAATATTAAATAATATTCCGTTTATATATTTATAAGTGTAAGGTCATAGATTTTTGGGTTTTAGTTGAGTATGACTCAATTTGTTTTGGAAAAAAAAAAAGACTTTCCTGAAGGTTGGAAAATCTCCTCTGAAGCCTTTTCTCTCTTGAGTAAATATGTGCAGTTATAATTAGACAGTTTTGTTAAACATGCATTATGTAACCAAAAGCCTGGAACAGCTCCAATGCCATTTCTCTCTATTGTGTAAATATGTAATTAGGGAAGATTTTTTCCAGTGCTGCTGCTGATTACATTTTCCTCAGTCATGCAAGAATGGGATTTTTCTGCTCTCAAATGTACTGCAATCTGAGCTCTACAGTAAGCCCTGATGCAACATATTACTCTCACATTCCCAGTGGTGAATTCCTTGACCTCTATTAATTTGTTTGGGTCTCACCTTGTCTTAAATGGGGTAGAACCCATGTGAAATCTGACGTATCAGTCTAAGTGAACAGTAGGAGCTAACAATGGCACTGAGCATAGTGATGACAGTAATGTTTCCATCATGTGGGACCAGTCAGAGGAGCATAACTTAAAGGACCAGATCCTTCAGTGTCTCATGTGTATCAGAGCATGTTCCTGCTGCACAGCTAGTGCAGAGCCACTGCTATTGTTACCTCTGCTGAGAAGATTCAGGTTTAATAGGTGCTGTGGCTGTACTTGTGCTTGAGTAAGGCAGTGCAGATCTTCTAGCTCCTGCCTCTAGCAGCCTTTATTTGTGGAGTAAGATGTGAGCCCTGAATTCTGGCAGCTCTGGTTGCTCACAAGGGGAGCTAGTTCTGAACTTTGAGGGTATAGGAGGAAAACTCACCTTCAGAACATACATCTGGCCCATTTGAGTAGGGATACCTAATACCTTTAGACAGCACATGCTTCTGAGAAAGCCTTTTTTTAGGCATAGTGCATAAAAATACAGATATTTTTGTATAAGCTTTGTGACACTGATGATAGCATGTCCTAGAGTAGGAAAATACAGCAAAGATGACCAATGTGGAGCATGGCAGACACCAGCTTGATTCAGTACTAGCATGAATTGGTTGTGATTTTGCAAATAGCTTTCTAATGGTGAATTTTCATGTTTAGTTGTAGAGTGAGTAATTTTGAGGATTTACAGTGTTTGAACATCTTTTTTATTATTTCTGGCTTGGATTGTGTTTCCCCAAGATGTTGTTCCTGTTAATGATCACTTTGAAAGACCTTTATGATTCAGGAGGCAGCTAAGTTTTTTAAAATGTAATTAACATTTTAGTGAACTTCTGAAATAATTCATGCAGAGATGAGCCATGAGGAGCTCAGTGGACTGGAATCTGTTGTGATCACCACTGAAACAGAGCAGTATCATGCTCCTGCTGATAATTCCAAATCGGTGTTCTTAAACTGCTTGCCACTTTTTTTCTGTTGTCCCATAAATAAAAAGCACCAGTATATCGTTATTATGTGTATCAGTATTGAAATCATCTCACCTCCTCAAATGGAAGACATTAAAAAGCATTATGTGTATTTTGAACAAATGGAGCTGTTGCTCCTGATAACTGCAGAGCACTAAGGCTTATCTCAGTAATAAAATTGATCTTTAAAAACAGAATGATTGAACTTTTAGAGATAATGTATTACTTCAGAGTTAAAGCAGAATTGTTTATTTAAAATAAAACCATTCATCTCCAATCTATTGTAATTTTTTGGGCATATGAAAATAATAGGTGCTAGTAGGATAAAGGTTTATGCAAATTAAGAATTAAAGCCTATGACAAAGTTCATCGAAAGACTCTATGAAGTGATCCCATGATGAGAAATGGACCCTCAGAGCCTGGTAATTGTCTCAGATATGAAAGGACGTATGTCCTGTCCACTTTTAATAATGACGCAGTGTGGCAATGTGTTCTACAGGATCAGTAGTTTAATATGTTTTTAAACATACATTATAAATAAGTAGACTGTATATCTATTACTTTTGTTCTTACAGCAGTGAACTAAAACAGTAGTGAGCTGGAGATACTAAAATTTTCCTGGAACACAAAATTACTTCACATACTCAGTGCTAGAGAGGATTGAAATGTAATCACATTAAAAAGGAAGAGACCAAAAATTTCAGTTCTGATTCAGTGTTGATGTATATCCATTGTCATATACAACAGTAGCAGAAATTTGAGTTATCCATGCATTTCATTGCCTCCCAATTTAACTGTATGAACTGTGGTTGTTGTTGTGGAGAGCTCAGTGATATCCTTGCTTATTGCAGAAGCAGTCCAGCAGCGGATGGAAAGTTAAGTGCAGGACACAAAATGTGAAGGAGGTGTGCCATTATACAAGTCTATATGTCTCTAAGGCAATCTTACTTCCATCTCTTTCTCTTTAGCATGTGATAAACAAACAAACTGTCCAGCAGCAGCTTTTGGTAATCTCTGCTGCTTTCCAAATTCCAAGCATGATTACTTACCTGGAGATTTGGAAAACCACAATTAAATTATTATTTTTTTATTTTTTAATTCTCCAACTCTATGTTCTGGGTTTCCTTTTTGGGTGTGCTTGTAGGCTTATGAGTAAGACAAGGAGGAATCAATGTCAGAACTGAAACATCACAAGCTTTGAGGACTGCCCAGGTTTCTTGATCTGCACTGTAGCAGCTGGATGCCTAAGCAAGAGCAGATAAATGGTGTTAAAGCTAAGAAAAACAAAGCTAAAAGTGAGGGAATAAGACAAAGTGATTAACTTGTCTGAGAGGGTTTTGGAGTTCAGGGACACAGCACACTCCCACATCTGTACCAGCCCTTTTGGATTGAAACACTGGGAGGATCTTTGTCTGTTCCATCCTTCCTATTCTGCTTCCTTCATAATCGATACGTTCTTAGTGCCACAGAAAATGTGAAACTGTTTGACTGAATAAGCTGCCCTCTGTTAACTGTCTTGAGAGCTCAAGGCAGTTCTGTTACTTGAACTGAGCAATTCACCTTAAAATAGCAGCGTGACGTTTCCCTAGAGAAATGAAATCCAAAGCCTGATCTGTCATAACTAATAAAAGCAGAACTTTGTCAGTCAGTCAGCAAAGACCTCAGGGAGAAAGGAATTAATGGGTTTTATTAATGTGTTGCTGTTGTCTGAACATGTGTGCATTACTGCTGTTGATTTAAGAATGAAATAGTGGCACGGCATTCTTGCAGTGACGCTTTTTGTTGTTTTTAGTTATCAACTACTGCAATCTTCAGAAGAAAAAAGTCATTAATTGCACTGGAAATAAATTTCCTCATTTGGAAAGGCTCAAACGATGTACATGATGTGAACATTCCCTTAGCCCTTATTCATAATTGACATCTCAATGTGTTTCTCATTCAAGAAACTGGAGATGATTCAATTGTTTTGGATTTGTTGCCATACATATTAGTCCAAGGTTAAGAAAAAAAAAAAAAAAAAAAAAGCTCTTTTATTTAAAATAGTAAGTAGAGTTTAGCATAGAAATTGTTTACACACTGGTACCTCTGCATCTGAATCATTTACAAATGCTTCAAGGTGCTGAAAACCACCAGAAGTGCATATCTTCTGTGACCAAAATCCAAAAGTCAGAAGTAGTTTTCTAATCCTGTGCTGTGACTTTATTTTTCTCTAATATTCAGGGTGTACTTACTAATAAAAAATACATTTTCTCACAAGATGAAATGAGTTCATAAATGTACGTAATTACTAACGATTACTAAATGGAATTTACAACATTCTATGTTGCAGACAAATTAGCACATCTCAGAGAATATATTTTTGTGTTCAATATCCTTCAGACTTCCTCTTTCTTTTTTTTTTTTTTTTCCCCAGGCTTAATAAGAGTTCTGTGACAAAGATGTAGTTCAGCACTTTTCCGGTTACAGAGGGTACATGAGCAGTACACACATATGAGACGCTTCAGTCTCGTGAGAAGCAGTTCTTGCAGGGTTTCCTGGACAGGATCAAGAACCACTGGAAATATTCAGATAATTAACTGGAAATCATGAAAGCAGACTGTCTGGCAGGTTCTGTTTTGAATAAACTTTGGATTGAAAGTGAACTTTTCGGGTAAGTATGTGAATAGGCTTATTATCTCTATCCATACTTCACAATTAGACAGGTCTATAAACAGTTTCATTAAATACTGAGATGCAAAAAGTCATGTCCTGGTCCTAAGAGATACAGATCACACAGCTAGTCTTTGTTCAGGCAAACTGTTGCACTGGAATTAATTTTCAAGACAGCCATTCAGTCTGTGTATGAAACAGTGAAGTAGAGAAAATAAGTTCTATGTGTGCTTAGTGAATCACCTCTATCTGCAGGAGGTGATACGCTCTTCTGACAACCTCATTTGTGAGCACTGTTACATTCCACCAGGACACTGAAACTGAGTCACTGTGAGGAGGTAAAATTCCCAGAAGTTGGCATGCAGTGTTGGATCTCACAAGAGATAAAAAATAGTCCTGACTTTTGCCACTAGGTGAATGTGATACAAGACACATATTTTTCAACTGGTCTTTCTTTCAGCGCAGCAGTAAATTCTGTACGCACCACGTCATGTGGTCAATCACCCACAGAAACCTTAACAGGGACAGATTGTCCCCTTTAACAAACCGTAAATTGAGATACCACTCAAACAAACTGGGGAAGGAGACAGGCACAGATCTTGTTTTGTTGTGAAGGAGTGATCTCCAAGTAAAATGCTGTTGATTAGAATTATGGAAAACATATCACATCAGAATACACTGGAAAATGATTAAAACTATTACCAAAAATGCAAAGTCCAGGTAAAACTACATTTGTAATTGAATGTAGGCAGTGAGAGAAAACCCAGAAAGTTCATATTCTTTGTGAGATCTTTATAAAGATTATCTGAAAGTTGACGAGTGTACAGAAACATCACTTCAGAGTCTGTAGCAAAGACAAATAAAAGAACAGTGTATTTTTAACTGGAACAAAATATTTAGGATATAAGCAGAACATATCTGTAACATATCATGCTGTCACTTCAGGCTCTTCTAATGCACACATAAGTGTAATATCAGATTTCATTAACTACATTACTTGATCAGTTTAAATCTATGCTTGTGTTTAGTTCTAACAATTATTTAAAATACATTCAATAATGTCAAGTTATATGTACATGTTTATACTAAACAGATGGAAAACGTGAAAAGATTCTGAGAAATGATTTTTTTAAGACTCTGCAGACAGTTTGAGGCTGAGGAGATGCAGGGAGTGAGGAAGCAATAGAGAGGAGCACGGTGTCAGTGAGACTGCTAGAACAAGTGGAGTTATTCATTGTAAGAACTAGTGAACAGCAAGTGGTTTTCATACAGTCTGTAAAAGGGGTAGGTTTGTGTGTGTGTTTTATTACTATGAGACTTTTTGTAATTCAAAGGAGAAAGTGTGAGACATGGGAATAGTCTTCTAAGGACTTTATGACCTCCGTCTATTACAGTGTCAGCATAGAATTCATACCATCTTTATGGTACTTGTGACTTTTATATTGTACTATAATTCTGTACTCACTTTGAGGTATTCTATTCACCATGGTGAATTTTATTCCTAAGTGCTAGGAAGAAATAACAGTGTGCTCTGAGATTACCCAACTACTTCAATGTAATACTGGTAGACAAATTATTATCGTCTATTCCATGCAACATTCCTTACGCCTTGCACATAAGCTGCATGCATTTTGTTCCCATAATGCAGAATCCTAGGAAATAGCTTATGCTTTGAGGGGAAAAAAAATGCCATCCAGTGCTTTGAAGTCCAGATCAGTGCAGACTGGTGGTCCTGCTACCTGCCACTTCTGGAATTGCTTTTTGGATCAGTTTTCCATGGAAAGAGCCATCCTCATACCTACTGAAAGGTAAAAATAGATCTTAGAATGATGTTTGCTTTGTAGAAAGAATGAATATATTTTGTTGTTGTTTGGCACCACCTGTTAAGCAAACTTCTCAGTACCCCTTAAAACTCCACAGACTACTGCCATGATCAGTATGGTTTAATACATTTCAGGAATAAGGCCTGATGTAAAAACACAGCTCCATTTAGATTATACTTTCATGCATCTGAAGAATTATTTTAAAAGCTTTTTGAACCTCTTATGAGAATCAACTTGATTTCCTCATGATTTTACTCAGAAGTGCAATCAAAATCTCTTAAGAACGAGGCGCATTCTAATTGGCATACTTGATTCTTAATTGTGACTAAGAGGTGGTAATGTATTTTAAGAATAATATTTCAAAGAAGGAATGTATTTTGTTGTTTTTTTTTCCCCTCAAGAACTGTTATGGTGGTTAGTTATTTCTTCAAAATCTCTCTGTTTGCCCCAGAATGTATCCATTACTAATACTTAGCTCAGCAGATCTGTAACCCTTGCTTCTCTTTGTGTTCTTCAAAGTTTTGGTGAGCCCAACACAGTTAGGTTTCAGAAAAGGATTTGGGCTCTTGTTTTCCATTAATAATAATCCTGCAAATGGGAGTGAAATCCTCAAACAAACACTTATACTGGCAAAAGAAGTGATCCATGGATCATTTCATGCAGGTACTTGAAGCATTTCTTTGTCTCTAAAGTCGGATCTTCTTTGCGCAATAGATGCTTTATAGCTTCATATGTAGCTGCTACAAACACCTATGTGAGTGTTGTTTTTCCTCCCCGCCCTTTTTTTTAAAGTTAAGTTCATCATGGAAGTATTGTTTTTAAATGGTACAGCTCTGTTTTGATTCAGGTTGAAAAATGGACCATTGGAAAAGGAGTTTCCCAACCATCTTCTGACATAAACCAAAATTTCCAGTATGAAATTAGGCATTCATCCAGTCATGATCTAGGTTGCAAGGTAATTTCTCATCCATTTTCCCCAGCATACTGGTGTCTCATGATTGGTCTTCTCCTGTTGAGTTATGAGATGCTGTGAGGTGTTAAAATCTAGTGGATTTCACACTGAAATGTCCACACAGGAAATTTAAAGTTGCTGATATTTACCTTAGAGTAAAAAACTTAAAACCTTAAAACACTCCTTGTAGATCCTCTAGGGATTTGAAATCTACTGTCTAAGGATATTTGTTTGCTTTTGTTATCTTTCACAAATCACTTACCAGTACAGAAACTTGTCCAGAGACCCACAAATGGATGGTTGAAAGTACCTCACTAGAGTAAAATAGAAATGTTGTGACCTCAGTTTCGCTGGAAGGCTGGGTGTTATTTTTGATGCAAGTAATTCGGAACAGTATGAGTGAAAGGAAGACATACTTCTGTGGAATGCAAGCGCAAATGAGGAAATGTGTGTGGTAAGATCTAAGAGTGAATGAGCTTGGCTCACACAGAAATGCAGTTTTTACATATGTCATTATAGATGAACAAAGGAAGATGGAGATTTGATGGATTATAAAATTCTATATAGTAACAGCTCATTTCAGTGTCTGAAAAGTTTGAGATGCTTGTTGGAAGAAGTCAACAAGTGACAAATATGGGTAGAATGCAAGACGCGCATTAAAGCTTGTAATACAATAGTAGTTTACTATGGAATAAACATAATAAATCATAATATCAGAAGGAACATTTCTCAACCAGGCAGCTTTAATATTCCTTTCTTATATTCCAACTTTTCTAAAAACCTAGAATAATCTTTTCAATGTTCTGCACGTTATTATGATTTTTTGCCACTTATCCAGTTTAATTTGCCCATATGTTATGTATCTTCTTAAATAACAGACTCATTTTATTTTCTTCTTCCTCCATTAAATAAAACTTATCACCCCTTTTCTAACCACAGTTGACTTTTGACCTAGACAAGCCTCCCAAACATTGAAAAATATCCCAAATCCTTTTCTACTTCTTATAAAAGTGGTATTTCATTAATTCACAGGATTTTTCTAAATATTAATGAGAACTTGGCTTTCTGTTTCAGTGAAAGCAACATGTTGCTCAAAGATGAGTAGCCCCCCAAAAGGGGAAGAAATGAATTTAAGCTTTAATTTATGACGAAAATGTATAAAATAGAACATTAGTTGGATTTAGGTATCTTTTCGGAATTTTAGTAAGAAAAGTCATGAAGCTTATGAAAGAGAAGAAGTCATAATATACAGTGATCCTTCAGGGGTATAACCTCCTCTCCCCCTTTGTTTGTAACTTTAATAGGAGTCAAGTACAAACCAAGATAAGGAAATAGATGTATCAGCTAGTCTTTTGAAAGCCATTTTCCTGGATTATACATGGTTTTCCAGTATTTTCAATTATCATAATACGTTAAATATAGTAGTCCCTACTCGAGGACTACATAATAGATTTACAGGCATTCATTTATCTTCTTTGCCTTTAGCATAGAATATATTTGCCATGTTAAACAAGAAGGATATACTGTACTATGGATGTCCTGGTTGGTTATAGTAAGAAAGCTTTACTAACCGAGTTGGTCTTGAATACATGTCCAGAATTATCAATAACAACTGAAAAAATAAGCAGGAGTAAAAAGAGAGTTGTCTTGCAATTACTTTCTACAGAAGATACTGTCAGTCTTTATGGAATGAAACTAAATGTAGACAAACATACATAGCACACTAAGGGTTTGTCCATCAATTTTTCCTGCTGTTTAGTAGAAAGATAGATAAATAGAAAGAAAAAAAGATGTCTAGAAAAAATATGTTTCGTTTTTCACATCACTTATTTTGTGAAGTTCTTACAGGTTTTCCAATTTCTCAAACACGGTTGTTTATCTGATCATTAAAAAAATAAAGAAGGATTTCAGTCTTTTTATCTTAATATGAAAAACAAATAACTGGTGTATGAGTAAATAGTAATTATATTTTTTTAATATGGTTGAGCAGAGCTGGTAGCAATTCAATGCAATTGTGTAAAAAAGAAGGGATTTTTTTTATTATTTTTTTTAATGAGAGTCATTATATGATATTTTAATTCTCTTTCACAAAACCTCTGTGTTTCTTTTCCTTATTTCTTGACTGAGCAAAAATTAAGTGATTTCTATGAAGCTCCCATGTAGTAACAATTTTTCGAGTCAAAAGGACATTACAATTTTTCTTTTAGCTGCTCAGTGTGATATAAGAAATGCTCTTATATCAAGCTGAAAACACAGCTGATCAACGAATGTGTAAAACAAGGGTATGAAAAATGTTTGGCATCTTCCATGACTTGTCTTGAAGAACCAAACATCTTTTGCCATAGATTTATGAGATTTAATTGTTGTACATATTTTTCTTCACATTGCTTTGAGAAATGTTAACAGTTTTCAGGACTCTGGAACAAAGATAAAGCCTGGATATGACATTAGAAGGCTTCTCATTCTTTCGGATTGTGATTTGATGACCTCTGGGAGAAATTTAAGAGAAAGTTCTTACTAAATAAACTTCGTTGCCATATGAAATGTTAAGAAGAAATCCCTTCAAAAAAGGGGTAGATGTGGCACAGAAAGACACCATTTAGTGGTCATGGTGGTAATTGGTTGACAATTGGACAAGATGATCTTAGTGGTCTTTTCCAACCTTAATAATTCTATGATTCTGTGATTCAATGATTAAATGATTCTGTTAGTCTTTAAAGCATCTTTCCATTGAAAAATGTTAATGTTACAGAAAGAAAATATAAATATTTTGATTTCGGACATCAGTTTTTAAAGAAAAATAAACTATTTCACTGAATGCGGAAAGGAAAGGGGGGAGGGGGAAGGGGGAAGGGGAAAGGGAGAAGGGGGAAGGGGGAGGAAAGGAAAGGAAAGCTGTGTTTCAGCTGCATGGAGGGACCAAATCTCAGTTAAGGGCTTTGGAATGCTGCTGTGCAGAAAAGTGGTGTTCCACTTTCCACAGTGTATGAAAAGCATACTTATGTTTTCTTTTTGGGAGTAAGATCTCTGAGCATTTGTATGAACTCCATATGAGTTCTCAGGAGCTGACTGATTTATGTGATCTATTGCTCAGGATAGTATATGACAGACTTCTTGCCTAGTGGTGGTATCATTTAATTATATTTAAGAGACTGGAGAATGTTTTCAAGTCTGTGGATGTCATGGCATTGAATGGTTTATGTAGGAAATAAATCCCATGAGACCCAGAGACACAGAAACTTGAAAATGCAGAAAATTGAAATAACTATAAATTTAAATGTATTTAAATAAGTTATTGTGTTGAATACGCAGAAGAAAAGCTGGTTTTCATAGAAGGATATATGCACCAATGTCACAAACATTAAATATTAGAAGAAAAACTGTGAATGTAGGAATTTCTAAAGTGCTTGGCATTGACCCAGGTCTGCAGGCATTGAAGTTATTGGAAAATTCTTCCATTGTATTCTCTAAATAGGCCAATACTGAAGGCTTTTAAATATCTCCTCTGTAGTTGATTTGATAGAGGCAAGATTTATGCATCATAATGCGTAAATGAACAAATGGCACACTTAGAGTAAAAACCTGAGTCTGAAGAAAGAACCCTTCCAATTTTCTCATTTAACTTACTGGTAACAAATGGAGAATTGCAAGAATTTAAACAATGAACAGCCTGAACTCACTCAAAATTTAATAAAAGCAAAAAACTTTTTTTTTTTTCCAAATATGAAAATAGTCTATTACAGTTTTGCTATTAATTTCTTCATCATTTCACATAATCTTATAAAAGCCTTTGTCTGGGTGCTTAACAAAAATACAGAAATACGGTTGTGAACTTAATATGATAGTATCCAATAGCTCTGTAGATCCAAGAGCTGTGAGAATCAGAGAAACATCTACATGTTTTAGGTTACTCTTTCTTAGCTTTTCCTTTACATACATACTTGTGTAAGTAAGTTGTTATAAGTTTTGTAAGGGAATGCTCAAACCATGTGGACTGAGTTGATAAATGAAATGTATCAAAATCTTCAGGATTTGTTTGGATACTTGTTAATATCTCAAGGGTCTGTATATTTTTTCCATTGCATTAGGAAGCGTTAGTCAAACTCCTTAAGTGTTGTATTGTATTGAGTGTTGCTATATTGAAAATAATATTTCTAACATATAAAGAATTACATTTGAATGTTAAAAATTGTTTAATCAAGCTTATCTAAGAGCTTTTTTCATCTTCAGCTTAGAGAATGAGTTAGTATCTAAGATTTTTAAATGATAGCATTTCCAGGGCCCTGAAAATATGGCTTAAACTCTATTTAGTAAAATACAAAGTTTAAAAGATTACCAGGAGAACAAATAGAAAATAAAAATTTTCTGAAATGTATGTGATTACCTGTTCTTGTAAAATGTTCATACTAATTGGCTATACTAATTCAACTGGACAACTCCCCCAATTTTATTTTTAATAGCAAATAAATAGATTATTAGGAATTTTCCAGACAAAAACTATCCACAAAAAGCAGGAAACTAGTAACAAAGCCTGAGCAGTTATCAGCATCAACACTTCAATTTTTCTTAATGCTTACTACCAAAACAAACCAAACAAACAAACAAGATGTCACAGGAACATCAAGTTTCATGAGATGTAACAGGTTTATGATGTGGATGGGATAATACTCTCATATCCCTTATTTGACAAGATGATCTGACCTCATCTGGCTTGGAGATCTGGCCTTTCCAGAGGCTGTCTCAGCACAGTGCTGAGCAGGGTTTTGGGAGGGAGGACCACCACCAGCAAAGGCAATAGGAAAGACCTGTTCCTGCCACAGAGAGAGGCACAGGTCCTGTGGTTCCCATGTCCCAGTGGTCAGCAGAGGAAGATGAAGGTGGAACCAAGTAAAATGAGGCAATGTGCTGCAGAAAAGGTACAGAGCTTGGTGCTCAGATGCCATCAGTGCATTTTCTCTTTTCTGAGATGCCATTTTGGCTGCATCTGATCATCAGTAATGAAGTCTAGGAATGAAATTGCTTTTGATCTCTGCTGATGTGAACATTACTAACACAGCATTTAAAGATAAGGCAAAGTAATTTTAAAGATGTCTCCTGCAGATACCCAGAATTGCAAAGATCATTAATCTTTCTTCACTTCCCAGTTCTTCCTAAAGGGACTCTCCATTTTCTCATGAAGTGATCAAAAAATTCCCTAAGGAAGTCTGTCAGAAAGAGCTATTTCAGAATCTCATGTTTTTCTCAGAATAATTCTAGCCCAAGGATGGCAGCTGGCACAGTGGGACCAGGATTCCAGCTTGATCATGTCAGCTCATGTCATGTTGTAGGTCCTGCTTGGGAATCTTAAGGCACGCACAGCTTTGCCTCCTTTTTTACCAGTCAAGCTCATAAGTAGGTATCCAAGGTCCTCTGTGCATCAAGTACCCTTCTCTTCATTTCCTCACTTCTTTATGAAATTAGTATTGTTTGACTTACTGCCTAAAAATTTTAGAATATGGATAGGAAGTTAAAAGAAATTACAGATTAAATTGCCTGGAATTATAACTGCAAACATGATGTAAAATGTCTTTAATTTCAGGTATGGCCCTACTAGTTTTACTCAGTGAATTTCTGCCAGTGAAAAGGTATCTAAACAGAAAAGTTCAGTTCTGTGGCTTCCTTATGTCTCCCTCTATAGAATCTCAGAAAAATGCCATTGCCTTGAAATACAACTGGGTTTAGTTCAGCCAAAGTTACCAGTTACTTATGCTTGTTTCCTTGAGCTTTCCTGACCTTGGGCTTGCTCTGCCAGCACAGGAGGACCAGGGCTGCAGCCAGCCAGGGTGAGGAGAGAAGACGGTGTGAGCAGAGGAAGGGGAGACCAACTGGGAAATGTCCTACCCGTCTCTGCTTTTACAGAGATGAATCTGTAGCCAGGCTCCACCAGAGGTAAGTTAGCAGAAACAAGTCTGTCAGAAACTTCTGAGATAGAAAAGATTCTGCTTCTCAAACAAGCTATTTTGGATATAGCTTTACTTTCTTTTCCTTCTTTTCATTTCGTCTTTGTTTTGTCCCTTACACCTCCCTCTCCAATCCGTCCCTCAAAACATAGTTGAAGAGCTGTGTTGTTCTTTATTCAATTCTGAATGCACTACTAACATCTTGGTAAAATACTCAGTTCTTCCTGAACAAGCTTTTGTACCCACCCCAAGATACTTTCCTTGCCATCCACATTGGCTGCTGAGAAATTTCCTCTTATTATGCACTGAGTAGATGTAAATCTATTTAGCATAATAGCAGTAGATTTCCTGCTGTGTATTACAGTACTGGAAACCTTTTAAATATCCAACAAGCTGAACCATTTTATAATCATCTCTTCTGTTCTCCTTAGTACCTCAAAATAATTTCTGAGTTGAGCCAGCTAATATCCTCCTGCTTAAGTGTTTCTGAATCCACTTCAATTGTGTGTGCACGGAGGGAGGGTTTCCTCCACACTTTCGTCTTCCATCCCTGTCATTCAATGTTCCAGTCCAATGATTTTTCCATTTCTGTTTCCAGTGAGCTCATTTTAAAGTTCCAAATGGCTCTTTACATTTATATCCTCTGTTCATTTCTTTCATTTCCATTTCTTTTCTTTTTTTTTTTCATGTCATTATTCATGTTAAGATGTGCCACTACCTTTAATCTAACACGTTACATCCCCCTTTTTTTTCCCCCCTCTATGTAACTGAAAGCTTTTAAACACACATTTTGACTTCTGCAATCAATTTGCTAGCTTTTTTCTTTTTCCAGAAAAGAATCTTTTTTGTCCTTTTACTTATAAAAAATCAAGAATTCCCAAACACAAAATTGCTCACAGGGTAGCAATCTCAAGTTAATCTTGTAAAGTTTTAAGAAAAACATATTCTGTGTCTAAAAAAGAACCTGAGATACACTCAGCCCATTTTTTCTTAAATGTCAGCTTCCAGCCTGATCTTGATATAAAAATTCATTTATGAATGATTTTTTTTCAATGTTTATTCTGTATCCTGAATGAATACAGATCAGTACTTCTAATAAATTAGTACTGAGAGATTCTTTTCCAGCCGAAATGGAATGGAATGTGACAGCCTTCCTAGGAGAACAGGGGAAAATGGGTACTACATTATAATAGATTTGCAAAGTCTGCTTTTCAATGAGATGTCCTGAAAGTACAACAAACATTTCAGACTTCAAGAATCCATGGCATGACTGCTCTAAGAATGGATTTTAGCAATTAAGATTCAAACTCAGAAAAAAATGTTAAGCAAATGCTGAAGTTTGTGAGCCAAGCACACAAAACAGTCTTGGGAGATTTCAAAATTAGAGAATGGAGAACTCAAAGGAGTAGGACAGATAAGAGGATAATGGATTCCCTACCAGTGATAATAAATCATACGTAAGTTTTCCATCTATGTGAAACGACTAATGATTATAGATATTTCACAACCCAAAGGCCAAAGGAAACGCTGCCTCAGATTCTACTTTATTGTATATTTATTTCTATGCCTGTTTGGAAATTCAAATTTGGAAAATCATCTATTTCTTCTCTTCTTCATCCAGAAATTAGCTATACTCTGAAAGAATTGAGATAACTTGTTTCCAAAAATGTTCCAGTTCAGAAAATTGGGCCTGGGTTGTAGTTCTCTTCTGGGAGAATTGAAGTGCTGCAAATTGGAAGAAAATGCCAGATACTGTTGTTAATGCAGGCTCACAGCTTCTGAAGCCTTGTTTGTATTCAAGTACTTCCCTTCTATGATATGGTAATATGATCAAGTTTTAAAACAGGTAACACAGGAGTTGCAGGATTTACTTGTTATGAATATTTTATCCTGTGTATTTAACTTGTTTGTTTGTGAACTGAGCATGAAGCATATAAAGGTAGTTGCTATTCATAACTATTCACTAAATAATGACTATATCACTGAATAAAAAACTTCAGTCTGTGAGCATTTCACTGCAGCTTGTCTGTTTGCAATAGGTGATTGGTCACTTGAAACATAAATGCTTGTTAAGCTTCACCATTTGACAGAAACATTTCTGTCGAAATTTTGCCTCACAGATTACTCTTTACTTCTAAAATTAGTGGTTGTTCACAGTGTTGGCAGCAGTACTCTCATGTCCTTTGAAAGGTAATATCAGTTTAATGAGACTTTTCCTGGATTTTGCCAAAAAGAGGTTCAGTCCTGGCACAAAGCTATGGTAAAGGTGAATTCTGATCTTTAGGCCTCTCCTGCCTCCTGGAGACAGTGTTATTTCCAAGATAAGATGCTAAAGAAAGGTGGAATGAATAATTTCTTCACCACTACAATGCTCTAGATCTATTTTCTCCTTCTGGAACCCTTATCTTCAGCAATCCTACTGACTCACTGCTCTGGATGGCTGGTAGGAAGAGATTATGATGTTTTTGTGCTTCCTGCATGTCACTGCTCCTCCTTCCAGTCCACTGGCTGGCAAGTGGGGGGACTCAAAGTCTATACAGCATTGCCTCTGAAGCTTGGAGAGGAGGGGCAGGGATGCTCGTCCTCCTCGCAAGGACTGAGGGCTATTAGTCAGTGGAAGAGCTCTGTAGAGTTATACTTCATTGAAAGTGTGCAGCAGAGCATAAGTAACAAATGGAAAAAAGTTTTTATAGTCTGAAAATCAATTCTCAAAAATATGCAGTTCTATAGCAAATATTTATGTGAGTTGTTCATTTTGAGTATAGTACATGTTTCTCTTTTTCTTGTGTCAGTCACTCACTGAAATTTCCCCTGAGAAAGAAATGCAATTTTTTGGCCAGATTGACTTTGTATAAATATATCTTACTATGCAATGAGCTTTTTTTTTTTTTTTTTTTTTTTTTTTTTTTGTGCCTGGTATAACGGGGACTGATCTAATGCAGCAATGTTTTACAGTTGAGAATCACCACATATTCACAGCCCCAGCCAGGACAGCCAGGAGAGACAAGGGCAGCTGTCTCCGACAAGGCTGGGAGCTGCTGATCCGCCAGGCAGTGGTTCACTGAGGCACCAGCAGGATGGCTGGTCCCTGAGGTTGCTGTACCTGGCCACATGCTATGTTATGTGTTAGAGCATCAAGCAGATGGCGGTTTCTGTTTATTTAGAAAATAATGATGAACTATATTCTGGTACAGTTTTCTCATCTTGCTGTGTATGTACATATACTGAGGGGGAAAGTGATGCTGAAAAGTGGTCCCACAGATCACATCCACTACTCAGGCGTGAGGCCTGTTGAAGTGGATGATTTGGTAAGTAAAGTATTCTTCCATCAGTAACTGACCAGATGTTAGTGAAAAAGTTTGAGTAACTCCTCAGTATTTTCTGTTGGCTGAGCCATCAGGCTGATGTACTTTAGGATGTGATTTTGTGTCAGAATATCCGTATTAAAATGTGATTCTAGAACAGAAGCGTATACACCGAAAAGATCACTGAGCACAAAGTTCCCATCTCCCATCTCCACTTTTTTTCTTCTTTTTTGCTTTTTTTTTTTTTTTTTTCCAAATCGGAAGTCATCAGAGTTGTATTTTTCCCGATTAACACATTCCTCCATCAACTATAATTGCAACCATTAAATTAGATTGCCTCCTGTTAATCTTCCACTGCTTCAATCCTATTATGCAGGGAAATAATGTAAAGTGTCAGAATTAGAGGATGCAAGTGCTAATCTTGAGACTAGAGAAAAATATTGTTTTAATAAAAAGCAATTTAATCATAGTGAACTTTAAAGCAATGCATAGATGGCATTTTCTTAGATCACCAGAACATGCATAAAATAAATGGAAATCTTTTCATTAACAAGAAGAAATAAACATCATATCAAAGCTGATGGCATTCTCACATGCATCATTTGTATAGCTCAACAGACAGCTTAGAATTAAGGGGAGCCTCAGGCAAAGAGTTGGAGAAGCAAATAGGAGCACTTGAAGTCTTAATTTATATCTCAATATAAAGTTTATAAGCCTAGATAAAAAAATATGTAGTGGAAACATTAAGTCCCAGCAGTTGAACCAGCCTGATTAATATCTCTTTGAACAGAACTTACATTAAAACAGTTCAGAGGAGACACAACTGGGTTTAAAAGGCAAAAAGCCTGGCATAGCTGCCAGCCTTGATATGAAATGATGGTAGAAGACTTTCTTTAGAGCTACGTTCTGTTAAAATATGGTATTAATCTTGCAGTGAGCTTTAAAGATCTCATGGTCTGAGTGAATGTATTAGTGTTTGAAGCACTGAAACATTTACAGATCTTCCTATGATTTTTTGAAGACTATCAAAGATTAATTAGCTCTGTGGCACCTTTAGGAAAATGCTGCTTTTTTAAATGCTAAAATAAATTATGAACTATCCCTAGATTTTTTTTTAGTGTATAGATAAAACTAGTGACCTCTGGACTGAATAATTGATTTCCAGTGCTTCATTCCACTATCAATCAAATATTTTTTGATATTTCACATAGTAGGAAAAAAAATGGCTTATTTCCAGCATGAGTAGAATCTGAAGTGTAAAACATGCGTAATTAGAGAAATGACAGAATCACAAAATCCTTAGAGTTGGAAGGGACTTCTGAAGGCCATCAAGTCCAACTTCCCTGCAATGAACAGGGACAGCACAGCTAGATCAGTTAGCTGAGGGCCTGATCCAGCCTCTCCTTAAAAGTCTCCAGGGACTGGGCATGAACCATACTGCTGGACAACCTAATCCAGTGCCTCCCCACCCTCACTGTACAAAACTTTTTCCTTATATCTAACCTAAATCTACCCTCTTGGAGCCATGTCTTGTTCTGTCACCACAGACTCTGCTAAAGAGACTGTCCTCTTCTTTCATGTAGCTCCTCTTTAGATACTGAAAGGCCGCTATTAGGTCACGTCTCTCAGGTTGTAGAAGTGTTCCATTCCATGGATAATTTTTGTGGCTCTCCTCTGGACACGCTCCAGCAGGTCTGTGTCTCTCCTGTACTGAGGACTCCACATCTGGATGCAGAGTGAGGCCTCATGAGCACTGAGCAGAGGGCAGGCTCACCTCCCTCAGCCTGCTGGCCATGCTTCTTTTGATCCAGCCCAGGATACAGTTGACTTTCTGGGCTGCAACGGCACACTGCTGGTTCATGTCTGGCCTACCATCACCAGTACTCCCAGGTCTTTTTTTTGGCAGGGCTGTGCTCAATCCTTTCATCCACCAGTCTGTATTGTATAGAGTATTGCCTTAATTCAGATGTAAGATTTCGCATTTCGATTTGTTGAACTTCATGAAGTTCACCTGGTCCCACTTCTCAGCCTGTCTAGGTCCCTCTGGATGGCATCCTGTCCCTCTGGTGTGTTGACTGTACCCCACAGCTTGGTGTCATCAGCAAACTCGCTGATGGTGCACTCAACCCCACTGTCAATGTCACTGATGAAGATATTAAAGAGTATCAGTCCCAGCACTGACCCATGGGGGACACCACTTGTCACTGATCTCCATCCAGACACTGAGCCATTGATCACCACTCTCTGCTGTTTGTTTATTGTGTGATTTCTAAGATGGCTTGGGAAAATTTTCATTGGTGGATCTTTAGAACTGGTTGTTCACTCAGCAAACAAGCAAATAAACAAGCAAAAAGGAAAGCAAAAGAATTAAGAGCAGGCTATTTATGTCAGTTCCCAGCTCAAACATTTTTATTCCAAGGTTCCTCCATCAGTATTTTCACCGTATGATTGTTTTTTTCTCCTATATATTACCACAGAGTTGTTCTTGGAATTCATTTAGGCTCCCTTTTTAAGCTATTATTATTACAATAGTCACTTTCTCTGCAACAGCAAAGGTTCCCTCGACTTTTTTTCAGATTTTTTGAGGCTATTTCAACCCCTGCAATCCTCCTGTCCTTAGTGCAACAACCTGGCTGTCCTCCAGCTGTGGTCTGTAGGGACTATTTGATGTCCTCTGCCAGGGCAGTTACTTCAGTTGCTAAAGAAGTTGAGAGATGTTTAAATGTACACTACGTTTTTATGACCTTGCTTTTGTGTGTATGTAATTGCAGTTAATGTCCTCAGAATTTTGTTCAGTTTAGGGCAGATGTGGACCTGAACTCAGTGATCCTGACTGTGGGAGAGGTGTAGAGCATCTTCTACTCAGATGTGGACATGTTTCAAAGCTGCAAACCCCTGGGTCTCAGACAGGAACAGCTGGGACACCAGTCTCAACCTGCCTCTGGTGCTGCTGGCAACCACTGGCTGACAGGGAGTGCAACCATCCCCTTTGTCTTTTCATGCATGTTGCTGTGAGCTGCTATGAGGATGATGGGGAGGCTCATATGCATGCCTCTGATCTGCAGTCTGATGCTTTGGTTGTAGACAAATTTGGCTGGTTGTGTACAAAGCTTAGGTCATGTAAAATATTACCGACGGCATTTGAAAAGAATAGTCACTGTGTTGCCAGCCAGGGTAGGAAAGATCTTAACAGCTAAGGATGAAAAGTAGCTTCTCTGTGGACTGCTCTCCATTGCAGTATGTATTATTATTTCCATCAGAGTGACATGCTATTTTATTACCAATGTCTTGTATTTCTTCCATAAACTGTCAAACGTAAAAGTGCGTCAAATATTTCATTCATTATTTTAATGTTAAACATAGAATCACTTTCTAATGTGACTCTCACAAAAGAGATCTCTGGGGATGAATGTAGACGTATCACTTATGTGGGAAGGCAGTTCTTGAAATGATTTGGTTCTTTGGCTCTTGGTGTCAAAAGAGAAAGTAACTCCAGTATTATGGGATTTCATAGTCTGAAAGGAGTCACTGCTGTTTAGTTATGCATCTTATTTTAGCTTCTTTCCTCTAGAAAGTGGCTACTCAAACAAGCTATCCGAAGTTCCATGTCTTCAAATGTAATAGGACAGAAAACAGGAAAATGGGAAGGATGTCAAAGAGGAATAGGTATGAAACAAGAGAAAGAGACAAGAAAAGAGATGCAGAAAAGCAAATAGGGATATGCATATGTAGAAAAAAGGATATGAAGATATAGAAGAACACTTCACAGAAAATGCTGAAAGAAAGTGAAATTAGAATAACTAAAGTCATGTGGAAACAGAGAAAGTTAGAAAGAGTCAATGATTTGGAACAGTCACTGGAAAGAGACATACAAGAGCTGCCTGACTTTATGCAGGAATCGGTGTTGAAGGAATCCAGCCTGTTTGTGGCATTCAGCTCGCAGCCACCCTGTAAATCGGGTGTGGCAGCAGAATCCTTTCTTCTTCAAGGCACATCCTTGGCCTTCAATCCTTCCTCCCTATGCTGACATCTGAAAAAAGCAAAGGTGCTCTCTGAAATACAGGAACAAGTCAGTCCATACTCTGCCTGTAAATAGCATTTGTCAGAGAGGGGGAGGTCTGTTGTCACTGGTGGGGTGAGACATCACTAAGGTGCAAGGATACCACAACATGCATGGTGCAGCCCACAGGCAGCTTAACATTTTAGTCATTTTTCATTGTGATTCTGGCAGCGGCAATATCTGTACAGCACAGTTTTCACATCAGTTTTCAACTGATGAGAAAAGGCTTGTCATTTTTGTTAAAGATATTCACATTTCTATGTCACAGAATCATAGAATCATGAAATCGCAGAACATCCTAAGTTGAAAGGGAGCCACAAGGATCACAGATTCCATAATGGAAATGCTACATTAGGGCTTGAACCAGTAATTGAGCACCTGGTGAGAAGGCAGGGCCAATCCAGGGGAGCTCAGGTGCATGCAATGCATCTGAGTGATGGAAGGGGTAGATCCTGCTCCACCTCTTCCCAGACCTCATTTAAGGGTTGGAAGCAGAGGTGAGGATATTTTTCTGGAGATCTCTGCATGCTTGAGGTCTTCTGAAGGTAAGAAGCTTATTTTCTTTATTTCTGTACCTGCTGTTGTGTTTGAGTGAATCCTCCCTCACTGCAGCTAGGGTCTTGCTGCTTTGCTGTCATTGTTGGGCTTACCATTGCATTATAGATTCCAACTTCTGGCTCTGGCCAGGATGACTCAAAATTCAAATCTGATGTTTGAAAGTGTTGTGCAAATGCTTTTTGAGCTCCAGTAGCTTGGGGCTATTATTGTTACTGCGGAAAAAACTGTTTAGGGGCTCCAACACCCTCCGGTGAAGAACCTTTTCCTAACAACCCTGCTAACAACCATTCATGATACAGCTTCTGCTAGGCCTCTCTACTCTCAAGGGAGTTAAATGCTCCTCCCAGTTTCAAATTGTCCATGAACTTGTTTATTAGACCTCCTAGTTTTGCGTTGAATTAATTTAGGTAAATCTTAAGAGGACTAATCGAGGGCCAGTGTTTTCCCTGTCACATCTACTTCTAAGATTTCTACTTTCAAATTTGAGCACAAAGTGTGTTATCGCTTAATCTCCAAAAACATGAGGTTGATTTATGTGTCTGTAAGAACATGAAGTCTAAATTATAATAATGTGGCAATTTTCATTGCAGAAGTTATTATATATTTGCAATGCAATTACAGAGCAGTTTCATGATAATTAAAAAGTTATTTTGTGGAACATGGGGTGAGACATTAGATGAAATTGCTATATTGTCCTATTTACCCCTAATTATTTGTCTAAGTACACGAGGGTGGAATTCCGTGCTTTTTGCTCTCATAGAGATGCTTTATGAGAAGGAGAGAGTTGTTTAGATTTGAATAAGTATTTAGTGTTTAAATGATTTTCTCCACTCATCCCGAAAACTTTGCCTTCAATCTTTCCTCTACAAACCATGAAAATACTTCTGGCAGACAGGCAGCTCTTCAGCATGTCCTCAGGTGCTTTTTGAGATAAGATAGAGATAAAGAGTAGAAAATAGAAAAGCATCTGTATACTGGATGATAAGGGTGAATATAACATAAAGTTGCAGTGATTTATAGTATCTCTATGATGTATGTGGAGAACCTTTATTTTTGCTCCTTTAAAAGAAGTGGAGCCTTGTACTTGAAGCTAAGGTTGGGGCCATTAATTGGGAATTGTCAGAGTGAACTGCAAATGCAGCGAGGTCTCGCTAAGATCACGAAGCTGAAGCACAATAAAACTATTCTAGTACATGGAAACTGCATGCAGTTTATCTACTGTGGTGTGTGTTATGTTTCAAAATGCTTTGAATAACAGTGATCTTCATGGTCATGATATTCATAAGAGAACTACTATTGACAGGAGAAAAACTTCAGGTAAACTTTAGACTGCAACTGTTATTTATTTACGTGGTAGGTCTTTAGAGACTAAGTTGCATTATTTAATCCCATCCAGTTTTAGAGCATGGACATAAGCCTGGTTCTCAATGGTCTTACCTCATTTTGAGAAAGATGGAGGTAGTTCAGAAGGTATTAGAATTTTGTGGTAAAGCATGAAGTGGGGACCTTTGAACCATTATTTTTCACTTGTAAGTCAAGGCAAAGACCTTGGAGATCCCCTTTTTACTCAGTAAGAGGGGAGATGCTCTGGATAAGACTGAGAATGGGCCAATTTGCTACAGCTGGTTATTGAAAAACAAAAGTCAGAGCATCACTAATGCCTTTTAATGGACCAAGCCAGATCTCTGCTATGTATGAGTGCTGCACCTCCAATACGTCACTTATGCTATGCTTGCTCTTTCTTTTTTCTCCCCTCTAATTGCTCCCTCTGAGGTGCTGACATGTTTCAGAAAATGAATCTGATGGTGAATGGACTGCAGCATGTTGTTCTCTCCCAATTCCTACTGACAAACTAAACCCAGCATCTATATCAATTGCTTTGTACAGATTTCTCTCCCAAAGTGTCGCCCTTCAAGGGAGGACTAATGAAGCCATCACTTCTGCTGGCACTATCAGACTTTGCACTGACTTTTGGGGAACACACAGGAAAGTTTCATGGCCCTTTATTCCTTTCTCTTATCCCAAAAAGAAACTGCACTTCTCAAACCACAGGAAATGTTACTTTTAGTCAGGAAAATAGAAGCGTCTGAACCGCACAACATGAAATATTTCTTAGTGTAAGTATATGTTGTGTTGTTTTTTTTTTTTAAAAAAGAAAAGTAAATCTCTTGTTCTTCCTGCTAAAGTTTCCTCCATGGAGAGGAAGAGACTGTACAAAGAAGTACAGACAAATCACTTACTTCAAAACTGAAAGAAAACTTAAAGCACTCAGAAAAGTTGCACGTGGAGCTATTTTAAAGCAACAGTGATGACATCTTGAAATGAATTCCTATGGAATTTGAAAGCATAAAGTAAGTTAGTTTCAGATGGATGACAGATAATGTTTTTTAAAATGCCTAATGATTTAGAAACCTAAATCTTCATTTCAGACATAACTAAAGGCACTTAAAAACAGCTTTCTTAAAAATATGACTTGATTTCCTGCGTAATGGGCATACCTGGGAAGCTGTCTAAATTTAAGGCAGGTTTTTTTTTTTTTTGGTAAAGTATAAAACCTTTTAGATACCCTTATTAGGGGAGGATTGTAAGGAGTATTACTGAGTATTGTCAAGATGAGATTTGAAGAAAAAAGGTTTCTTGAAAGTCTCAAGATTTGGCCTAAAGGATCTCAGGTTATTTACTGATGTTCTTGTTTCTTGCTTCCCCAGATGAGCAGTGCTAGATATGGCGGATGAGAACGTGAAGGGGATTAGTGAAAGCAAATCATGTCTACATTTTTATCAGTAAGCAATAAGGAGAAAAGTCAGTTTTCCCAGAAATCCAAGCAAAAGGTACATGTATGTAGTAATTTTCCTATACTGTTCTCAAAAAGAAGGATATGCATAGAGAAGTGTATTGCTGCCTCTGAGATGTTTGTGGTCATCTTGCAGCACAGAGACATTTCATGCAGGATGTGTGCGTCCTGTCTGTTCTCTTATCAGTCCTTGTGTGTTATGTGCTTTGAAACCCACTGTGAAGAGTAAATTAACTTATTTCATTAATTTAGCAGTTAAAATGTGAATTATTCTTAATGCTCAAAAGGGATTGCTGAATTTTCTCATTTTACAGCCTAAAACCATTTGCACACAATTGGCAAACTTTTGTATTATGTATTATTACCACTTAGTTTGCTAATACCTTAGGTCCCAAGACTATACATTCTATGACAAAGTTTTAAGTAGAACTTTTGGATAAGGATTGCTCTTTTTCTGACATTGAAAACATAATCTGGGTGATCTTAGAATTCTGTATCAGAAGTGTATGTATCATTTGACTTAAGTGAGAGATGTTATAACATCAACTTTTCTTCACGAATGTTTATTCTCTATATACAGCTATACATTTTACAGAATCATAGAATCACAAGGTTGGAAACGACCTCTAAGATCATCTAGTCCAACAGTCTTCTCACTACCATTGTTACTACAAACTAAACCATATCTCGTAGCTCCTCATCCAGATGCCTCTTGAACACTGCCAGGGAAGGTGACTCCACTGCCTCCCTGGGCAGCTGTTCCAGTGCCTGACCACTCTGAGAGAAAAAGTTCTTCCTTATGTCTAACCTAAACCTCCTCTGGTACAACTTGCGGCCATTTGCCTGGGTCCTGTTTGTGGCCTGGGAGAAGAGGCCAAAGCCCTCATCACAACCTCCCTTCAGGAAGTTGTAGAGTGCAGTGAGGTCCCCCCTGAGCTTCCTCTTCTCCAGACTAAAACAATATGATTATGATGCTATCTACAGTTAGTTCACTCTGGTGGAATTTATATTGAAACAAATCTTTGTAATTAATTTTGATTTAAGTAGTAGAACAGCGTGGCACAAGAAACAATCATACTTCCAGTGTTTATGAGATGATAATTCTATATAGCAAACCATTATTTGTATGCTTGAAGAAAGTCCACTTCTTTGTCAGTTTGTCCTGAACACTTAAATGACTTTCTGCATGCATCAAGGTCATAACCTACCTGTTATCATAACGTGAAAAAGTATCATCATATAAAAATACATTTAAACAGAGGCTACTAGAATATTTACAATTTTTTTTTTTTTGGGGGGGGGGAGGTCTCTTTCAAATGTTAATTATTTATTAGTCAGTATTTGATGGAACAGGTTATTTTCATTAAGTCATGTTACGGCCAGGAAAATTGCAAGACCATTTTGTATAAACAAATCTGAATAACCTGGTTTCATTGAATACAGATTGTAGCAAAATAACCTTCATTGATTCCAAGGCAGACACTTCCAATAAAACCAGCCACCAACAGATGTATTTAATCACTCTAAGATTTTATTTTCCATAACAGCTGAACATCTGTCAGATCCAGTGACTTTCTAGAGACTTCAATATCTTGTTTAAAATGGGCAACCACTCCACTTTGTGAATATTTGAAGTCCCATCTGGTCTAGGTGTGTATTCCTGCTACTCTTTGTCCTGCTTCAAGTTTTTAAGAAGCATGTTTGTAAGCAGTGTTGTTTAGTTTTGAATGCTTAAGCCCCATTAGCTCTGCTGAACTTAAAGCACCTATTTGCATTAAGAGTGAAGTACACCTGCTGTTATGGGTATACTGCTTTCTTAGTCAAAATGTGTGCTAGTAGTGGTGATATTTTACATATTGGTTAGGAAATATAACAGATTAATGGTATATCTTGATATATGAGCAGATACAGTACAATTTTTAAGATATGTTAATTCTAAACAAAACTGCAGTTTACTAAAACTGAATTTTCAGTTTGTTTGTGGTTTGTTGCTTCTGTGTAACTCAAATTCTGTAAAAAGAGATGCATAATTATAAACCAAGAGCCTATGCTGACTAAATTAGGAATGACTGTTGTAAAATAAGTTTTGTTGAAAAGTCAATGTTCTTCTAAAACTTACCTACTTTTCACTGGATTCAATGCTGAAGTCCTGTTTGTACAAATTGGAGAAGAGCCAATAGTGCTGCTTCTAATTTTTGCAGTGAAATGTTAATATATCTTTCCATGGCAGAATCTATAAAAGCCTTCTACCAAAAGTGTGTGCTAATTGGATATTTTAATTAATTGATATTATTACAAATTCTGCCCTTGGGTATTTATTTCCATGTTTGTACATCAGACAAGAACATGACTCACTATCTACTATTAAAGAAGAAAGTACAAAACCTACAATTAAGCAAGGACAAGAAGAAAGGCTTTTAAGTTTATGTGAAAAGACATTAAACATGTCAAATTAGAAATTTGATGATGTTTTCAAGACCAGAAAGTGAAACTCTAGATTTTTGGAGACATTTGTATTGTTTTATGACATAGCTTTGTACCTCAATCTGTTGGAAAACCAGGTGTACTTTCTTTTTGAGAGAGGTTTTAAAATTATTCTAAGGATACGGAATCTTTTTGGATAGATTAAGATATCCAATACATAGGACCTGAAACGAGGCAGGATTTTGGGGAAATATATTGTACTTACGCATGTTTTGAAAAATACATTGTTGTGAGTTCTAAGATTGACATGTGAATACTCTAAAGAGGACAAATTAAGATTTCAGTCTTACTTTTGGACATCAGGGCCAACTAATAGAAAGTGAAGAGAATGCCATGCATGCAAACACTTAAGGTTTGTGTTGGTTTAGTGGTACGCTGATGTGTAACTGGGAGGCTATAAGCAGTTAAATCATTTTGGAGTTTATTGTACGAGAACAGCTCACCTTTCTTACATGACTTACAAAATCAGCAGATGAACAATTTATGCAAATTTAACTGGAAGAATCTAGTGATGTTTTCCTATTTCCTTTGTATGAAAGGTATTCCTTTGATAATTAGTAACGGTATCCTTACATGATACATTAAAACTTACTTTGTCAATGATTGTGCAAATTGTAAAAGCAATACATCATCTCCCTGTTTTGTTTTTTTGTTGTTGTTGTTTTTGTTTTTTAATTGTGAGTGAGATGTGATCCACCTGGCAGAGATCAATATTCCAAATTGTTTCTATGAAGTACAGTTGTTCTCTCAGTGACAAATTTAATATGGTATGGTTTGGTCATTTAAGTGAGGTATGGATTTTTCTTGGTCATGAGTTTCAACAGTTTCAAATTGCAAGACCATTGGTTTTGTAGTATTTTCTATTTTAGAAGATTATCAAATTTCTTGTATCTGTAACTTCATTTAAGTATTTAATTGATGATTCTGTGATACCTTGTAGGACTCTCTGATCAGAATAGTAGCTCTTCTAGCAGACTTGTTTTCTTCATTTTTTTTTTTTTTCAACAATTTGAATTGTATGTAGAAATCTCCGAAGATTTAGTTTATTGTGTTAATTTAAATGTGGTCTTCCATATTAATTACATCTTACGGTCTATTCTGTTAGCTAGGAGGCTTTTCCACATATCAGGCTGATTTGTTTCTGAAGAAAGCCTTTCTATTTAAGCAGCAACAGCTTTCATATTGACAAAAGTATTTGTTGTATTTGCCTGAATTCACAAATTTATGTTTTTCATCAAATAAAAGGCTTCAAGCTTATGTCTTGCTTGCATCAATTTTATATATTTAGAAATGAGCTTTACAGTTATGAGGAAGTGAATTACTTGTCTCAGCTTTGCATTGTGAAGAAGGGTAATATAAATTTTATGTCAATTTAAGACAATAGGTTGATATTTAAATAGATACTTAAGGATTTTCTTGAATAAAAAGAGGCATACTAGGGGCTTACATATCTGCTCAAAATGCTTTACTGAATCAAGACTTAAGTGAACTAAAAACTTTATAGTCTTGTGCCACAATACAAATTCAGCTATGTGTATCTGATAGCTAGATTTACTCAATGTTAACAAACATTTCAATTATTCAACAGAAAGAAATTCAATTTTTGGAGTGAAGAAGGAACATCTTTCCAGATTATGAATAGAAAGTAATCAGAATAGACATAATTTAAAAATGGAAGTTAATGAGAACAGATTAGCATAATTCTATCAGTGATAACACTGCCCTCTGATTCTTTTGGATTTCCCTTTAATAATATTACTGTTTATGTCTCTATCAGTTGAATCTCTGATAATTGCTTACCTTTGAAAAGAATCAAGAATGTGAATGTTAGTGGTGAGTTGTGATTGACTGTGATGATATTTTAGTGTGTGAACTTTCTGGCTGGTAGAAAAGATGCTTGAGACATGCTTGAGACATGTGAACAGTTGGAATGCTAAACTGAGGATGGTTTCCCCAGTGGGTCAGGGTACAGGGTTTTGGGGTCCATGCGTTCTGTTCCCACTGTCATGAGAAACTGCTCTCTAGGCAAAGGGGCGCTTTGGTGTTGAAGAGGCTGCTTGTGAGTGAAGAAAAGGGGGAGGTGATAGAGGTCATCCCAACGTCTCTGAGAGATTAAAGTATTTTCTTTTCTCCTCAGTGGCCCATTCTACTCCATTTCTGTTGCATGAGAAGCACAAAACACCTTACTACAATGGGAATTTATATGCAGATGTGTTTTCCATTGCAATCACTATCAGATTCAAATGCCTGGAGTGCTTGGGAGCCAGACCTCCAGATCAGATCCTCAATGGTCTTTTGGTAAGTGAAATTCTTTACCACCCAGCTGATGTTGCTAATGCTGTGATCCTCCCCATCTAGAAATGGGTTAATATTTACCACAAGACTATAGCTGCTGCATCAGAAATGGCAACTTGAGTCAACACTGCTCAGATGTGACAAACAGACTCTGTGCATTCATGTGTTGCACAAAATGTGACATTGTCCTGGTACTTCTGCTTAGCTCTACAGCAGCCCATCAAAAAGACAATGAATATTCCACTGAAAACGGTTTTGGTCATTGACTCAAAGTCAGCTACATGATGGCTGCTGGCTTACAACATGATAGCAGCATCTTTTAAAATTAATTAAGAAAAACCTACAAAGAATATAAGTAATTCTAAAATACAGTAAGTCCTTTGCAGACAGAGCCAGTGACTACAAAATTACTGAGATATCTCCCAAGCCATGTGTATATATCCCATGTCTAAATTACTGGGGGGATAGGGGGGAGAAAATCACTCTTCAGCTTGACTTTTTGCATGTCTACAAGTGCATAGATTTGTGACTTTCAGAATGCTTGTACTCTGTTTCAGTGATTCTGTTGCAGTTTGTGTAATTTACGGGGAAAGCCTTGAAAAGGTAAAGACTCACAGTATATCACAACTAGAGGATTGATTGGACTCAATATGAACAAGAATTAGGGTTTATAAAATTGAAAAGGTCACTGCATTACTCTGTTGCAGTGAAAAAGGAAAAACAATGTGAGGAATTATTTAGGAGAGGAAGAACAAAACAGAAAACATCAGCAAGCTACTCTATAATACTTTCATGCGCTGTTTCTTGAAAATTGTGTGTAATTCCAGTGCAGCACTCTCAGAAGATTGTAGTGGGATTGAAAGGAGGATGACAGGGATGATCACTGATTTGGGACAGACTACACAATGAATGACTAACTAGACTTCTCTGACTGAACAGAGATAGAGAGGACTGTGGTAGAGCAGATGTCTATGAAATTATATGTGGTATAAAGAGCAAAGGAAGGTACATGGTGCCTGACACACCTTCAGACCTCAGCTTCTGTATCGCTACAGGTCAGCTGTTTTCAGCTCTGCAACCTTTCACTTGAGTTACCTGGAGTGCCAGAGCCCTATCAGCAGATCTTCCTTGTATTCCTATGCTTTTATGACAGTGCTGAGGATCTGTATGGCCCTGCAGCTGCATACCCTGGTGCTCAGCTTGAGAAGCAAACTGCTACTGGCATGAGAAGCACCCTCACCCCCTCCCCTCCCTTTGCTTCTTGATTTTCTGGTTTTTGTTCATGCTGAGGGGTAGTCACACAGCACCATGAAGAAGGTTACCATCATTTAAAATACCTGATAAACACTACCCAGAAATACATGTGCATGTGAACTTAAAAGCTGATTGGTAAGGATCATCAATGTGAGCATGCTCCAGCAGTGCTAATAGCTCCAGTGTCATAACAGGCTGGAACCACAGCAGGTGATTTGTATCAGTCTCCAGAGGAAGTATCTATTATTGAGGAAAAACTATTTGGTGCGAGTAGAGTGAAATCAACCAAAGGCAGATTGAGAGAGAAGGAGAAGTAGGAGAAAAGTAATAGGAGACTGAGAAATGTGAAACTTGCCTGAAATCATAAGGTGAGGAGGCAGATGATAATACTGGGATCAAGATCCTTCCACCTTGCCCATGGTTAGAGGTGCTGAGGAAGACATCAAAGACACCAGGATGCAAAGGATTTGATACAGCCATGAGTGATCCAAGTCACCTGGAAAGTGCACAGTGTTTTGTGGTAAGTATAGGAGATAGGTTAATTAGAGTATTCCTAGTCACTTGGTAAATCCAGGCCTGAAAGAGAAAGGAGATGATAGTGTAGTGATGTTGCTGTGAGATGTCACTGCATCTCCTGTATCCAGCGTGTAACATGCTTAACTATGTAACATCCTTTGCTTTTTGTCCTTAGTAAAAAGTGCACGATGAAAGGACCACAGCCAATATTTTAAGTCCAGATTAAGTATGTTCAGGTTGAATTATGAATTTTCTGACATTTTTAAATTAATGGCACATTTCCTTGCAGCTTTTGCTTTTTGTCAGGCTTATTTTTTCTTGGATGCTTATGGAAAACAGATTGTGCTTGTCACCACTCCTTAGCCTGTCAAAACTAGCCGGATTAACAGTGTGGGCAGTGTTGGGACAGACCCACCCGGGAATGTTCATTCTATTTTAATCCACCTTCAGAGCACACAGAAGCTCAGCATGCAGCTAACACGTGGTAAGGAGGCAGTAATAATTTTCTAGCCTGTTCTTCTCCTGACAACCTCACAAACTTTCTAGGGAATTTAAAGGTTAACAATTTTGTTTTAAGCAGATACTGCTATGGGAAAGAGTTGGGCAACTTTAATGAGAGGCTGCCTTCTCTCCTTGGTTGTAGTTTTTAAGTAATAGGGAGCCAGATCATGTCTGACACCTTGAGTATTACAGAGTGTGTCACAGGGAGCTCAGTAATACTCATGCATTAACACTCCATTAACAGGCTTTTTGTGTTCAGTGGTCTCTCTGGAAAGACAGAATAAAAGATTTTCTTAGGTAGATTTGAGATGCTTAAGAGTGAGAATTCACATTGCTCTTGCTGACTTTCTCCTGTTGTTCTGTGCTTAATGAGATTGTTACTAGAGATAATGAGTTGAAGTTGTATATTCACATTATCAATACAGCAAGGGTCACCCAAACGAGTGATGCTGCAACACGCAGTGCATGCCCCGCTATGGCATGCCTTCCTTAACACCTTCCAGCTTGAGGCAGGAGTAGAACTCAGCAGCAGTAACACCCGTGGTTGTGGATGGCTGGTAGAATAAAGCTGGTGGGAGAGGCAGGTAGGGTAAAATGATGAGATGGCAGTCTGGATCAATGTACACTGTGCATTGCCCAGAAAAGCAGCAATGAAACGGTGTATCCCAAGGATTGTGAGCTTCAACTGTAATGAGGAAACACTAGAGAATGAGGGGGTAATGATGAAAGCAAGTAAGCCAGGTTATTCAGATGATGTGATGGTGAAATATGAATAGTGAGTTGACCACTTTGAGTACCAGTTGGACTCTCATACTATCTGCTTCACTAGGGATCAGTGCTTCTAGACCAGACTACACAAGGCCCTGGATGGGTTTTGGGATCTCTGGGGTGTTTCCCACTTCAGGCATCAAGTTCTATTTTGAAGGGCTTACTGGTCTCTTAAAATACTCTCTAACGCCCACACAGGAGAAAGAGGAGCAAGGGCTAAAATCTAAAATATCTAAATATGCTATTAGTTATTCCTGCTTAAAGGCTTCTCCTTTTTTAATACTAAGACATACACACTTTTACATACATATGCATTAAGATTGGGATATAGTTAAAGTATTTCCACTGAATTTGTTGATAGAAGAGCAAGTTTAGTTACAATGCAAAGACAAAAAGGAGAGAAATTGAAATGAGGGTACATGCTGTACAGCTTAGAGGCAACTGGAAAAAGGAATGTACAGTAGCAGCAGAAAAGACTTCAAATTATGTTTAGTTTAGAAACACTCCTAGAAGTCAAAGTGGAGTATATAAATCAAGCAGTCAGAGGTAACAAGGAACTTCGCTGATGTCTCTAATAGAAACTCTAAAGGACAATGTGTTAGAAACATTGTTTAGGAGAAAAAATAAGTTGCAGCAGAAGGAAGCGAGATGAAATTAATGGAAACAAAAGTTGTTTCAAAATCTGCATGGAGAACATGCAGAGGTGGTTGTAGACTGGGTGATATAGAAATAAATAAAATGGAAGGCTTCTGGAATAATCAGCTCAAATAAATGAACAAAAAAAGCCCAAACAAAATAGATGGTATAGAAAGTGCACCAGGCAGAATGATGCATATTAAGGCATTCTCAGAAAGTTCAAGAGGCAAAGCATTACATTAGTTCTGCTGCAGTTGGATATATCTGGCTCAAAGGTCAGTCACCAAGGTCAATTACTGTCTTACTTTTCCTTGACTCCAAGGCAACAAAAACTATACATATAAATGAAGTCAACATGAAGGAAAAAACTACAAGAATCTGAAGATTGTTTTACTAGGTAATGCTGGGATTCATTGGAAACATGATGTCATTTTGATAAAGTGAACTAACGTCTCAAGGATAAGAGTTTTGATTTGTATTATTTTATGGTCCCAGCCTGAAATTCAAGTGAAATGAAGCATAGCATGTGCTTATCCACCAAGGCAACACTTGAAGTCTGAACTTTAGTCAGAACAAAAAGCTAGAAAAATTTCACAGGTTCCCAGAGCACAGCTGCTCACAGAGCATGTAAGATAACACATCTTCATTCCAATTATTATTATTTTTTTTAACTAGTCTTCATTTTTCACATGCTGAGTAGTTCTTTGTCCAATCACAGCCATGATACCTCAAGAAAGCACAGTCTTCTTTGGTTTCTTTGACTTTCAAAAACAATTTGTCATGAAACCCCTCCATTGTCATAAGCATTTCTGTAGGTGTCAGGAATTTATAAAATACACATCATGCTCAAAAACAGAGCTTGAGCTCAAGGAGCTCTCCTGCAGTGGCTACCAGTGCTTAATAAAGCATTGTCTCCTGTTGAGAGCACCGCAATATTAAAGAATGTCATGACTGATTATGCACTTAAGTTGCCTGAAGTCACTGTATATAGTAGAACAGATTGCATAGTTCACCCATCAGATCCTACAGCAACTCCTGCTATATCCTTTAGCCTAACTGGCCATAAACAAGACCCACCACAAAACAATTCCCAACATCTTACCAGTGGCTCCCTGACAGTTATCTTATGCATTATTTTATAATATTTCTGCATAGTCCCTCTTCTGTGAGATTCATTCTTGTCTTCTATCTTTGTTGTACAAGGAGCAAACCAACCCTCTCATTATGTACTTCAAAGAGAAATCAAGCAAAGAAAGCAACCTTTAAGTCAGGTGTAGAGGCCTCATTTTATTAACAGTCATTATTTATATTTCACTATTTCTGTGGCTTCACTGACAGCCAGATGTCTATGCTTGGCCATGAAGATCAGCTAATTCAGCTGCAGAGTAAAAGAAGGTTTGACTTCAAATTGCTTCTATCCTGCCCATTCAATAAATGACTGCTGTACTTTAAAGTTCTTGTCTTTAGAATTCTTGAGGCACTGCAGGGCAGACAGTGGCTGAATCATATTGTTAACCTAAACTGGTTTTAATATTGAACTCATTGCAATTTCCTTGATGGCCATGGATCCTTCAGAGATCTGATTCTCTCTGGGTGTTAGCATGGCAGGAAGCATCTACTTATATCACCCAGCTGCCTCAATAACAAAGTTTTTCATATATCCCATCTTCCTATGCTTGTCTTAAGTAGAAAAAAAAGTCTGGGTAGTCAAAGATATTTAGTTATTGTGCAGTCCATTAATCAAACCAGACTCTGAATTCAGACTTAAGTTACGCATACACTACTTAAGTTGAGGTATGCAAATAGTTCTTCAGAAAGACTTTATTTAACTTGTCTTTATGTGAATTTGTCCTTCACTGTTTCCCCAAACAGTAGAAGACTCTGTAAAAGTCTTCCTAACTATTTCAGAAGAGTTATTTGACACTCTATAGCTCAAGACAGACGAAGACAGATGAACAGGTAGAAACGCTTGGAAGAGTTGAAAAATGTGAAGTTTTCTTCTACATACCTACATCTACTGTTTGCATTCTGAAGTCCCTTATTTCTTTTTGCCTGGTGTTTTCAAGTTGCTTCACAAGTAGGGAGGTAAGTATTGTAGACTTTCATTAGTACCATTATTAACTGCATTACAAATCACTGAAGTTTAAGTATCATTTTAAGCTTCAATTTTTGCACATAGGTATAACTGACAAATAATTCATATGAAACCTAAGAAACATTGTTTTGTTGTTTTTTTAAAAAAAAAACTTTAGGTTCCTATGCTAAGATACAATCAAGTGAAACATTTTGGTTAACATAGCAAATAAATCTAAACACTGTAATTACTGGAAATTCTGGTCCACTAACCATCCAAATTTAATACAAATACATCACTGCATCCTATGAGGGAGAGAATCTATATATAGAGAGAAATGTATTAAACCAGTGTCTCTCTGAATATGACAAAGAGTGGGGAAAAAATTTCAATATCATGACAACTAAACAATTTTAGGAGTTTCTGAAATGATACTTTTTCTGCTCTCTACAAGAATCCCCAACCATGTTGCATTTTGAGTTTGCATCAACCTTTAGGAATACAATGGCAAAGAAGACATCAGGATCTTGACTAATATACATGGATCAGAAAATTGATCTTCAACTAACACAAAAACAGCACTGACCAGAATATTATAAATTTATATTTATGATAAGTGACAGTACACTGGATGATAGAATTATGACCCTTTGTGACATGAATGCTTGAACACCTCGCAGTGCTAGAATCAAGACATTTTCACGTAGGTGTTTTAGGAAGAATTCCTCTTGCAATTGAGGAATAGATGAAAACTGATATATGAGACAAGAAAATAAAGTCTTTGGAGAGAGAGAAAGCAGCAGAATTCACTTACCAACCGGTCAAAAATATCACTGTCAGAAATCCTCTTTTATTGAATGCAATGGGAAGTTAAAAGAAAATTCCACTGTGTCTGGAAGCAGAGAAGTTGAATATAGCAATGTAAATTTGGGCATCAGTGATGCAAGTGATAAAAGACTATCCAAACTAAAATTGATAAAGCATTTGACCTGCATTTCATTATACTTTTTTTTCGTAAACTACATTGTCTCACTTTCAACTTTAATCACAAAATGCCTGATTTCATTACCTAATATTAATTTTGAAATAAGATTAAGTGAAGCACTTCTTTTTCCTTAACCTGAAACACCAAGCTACTGGGATTGGAATAGCTACTGTACAGTAGCTTCAGTCATTGAGCCTCACAATTTCTCTTTGATCTTTCAAGTACAGTATACCTCACACGCCTTCACCATTTTAACTTTCCAGACTAAGTTAGACATACTTTATAGCCAATGGAGAGAGGAAAGATTTTTCTAGAAGGAAACTTATTTCACCTATCTCTGGGATCTTGGCTACTTCTACTGGTGGGATAACTGATTCAGGCTAGATATCTAGAATTTAAACAGTTTACATTATATTATTTTGAATCACATCCTAAGCTAATAAACTTGTGCATTTCCTCCAAAAGTTGCAAAACCAACTGAAACAATTCAGATACGTAAATCTGATAAACATGTTGTCATGCTATTATGCGACGGAAAGTATAGCAATAGTAGCAAGGTGGCACAATCCCAGGCTGCAGCAAATGAGAACAAGCCCAAATGCAGCAGCCAGGGACACAGAAACAAAGGAAGAAAAACCGTGTACCTTTGAAAGGCCTCTGGGAGGCAGGGATCTGCAGAAAGATACCCTCACCTCCACTGCCAGCCCTTAAATGAGGTCTTGGAAGGGCTGGGTTGGCCCTGCCTTCTCACCAGGTGTTCAGTCATCACTGTTTCAGGCTGTGAATTAGCATTTCTGATACACCTACACTTAGGGGGCATCAGAAGGAATAACTTTTTGTGTGAGTACTAAAATGAGAAACAAATGTTAGGATAGAGACAAGCATTTAAACATTTAACAAGAGAACAAAGAAAACCTCATGAGGAACACAATTTGTTAACTGTTTTGCTTATCTAACGTTATTGTATGTATCACACCCAATATTTTCTCCTTTTGTCACAAATGAATTTTACTTTAGAGTGGATGTAGAATTATTACTATTTGTTTGTTCTGATTTTACCAAAATATTAGGATCAGATAATATTTTTCAGTCCCCAAAAACCTGTATTTTGGCCCAAATATTGTCTTATGGAAAAAGATACAAGATCGTAGCCAGAGTCCATTTTGTTCAAATACCAGTTTTTGGTCAGTAAAAGGTTAAGCAGTGTTATGTTACTAATGAAACGTTAAAGAGTCGCTTAAGAATGATTAGTAACAGGTTGTAGAAATTCAAGGTTTTTAATGAATCCAAATAATGAATGAATATTCTTTGTCATTCCCCCCTGCTCTTCATTTAGTGAACATTATTAATATTTGCATTTTGACAGTGTACTATATCCTTTTCCTTCCTCATCTCCTTGTCCATCTTTGAGATTACACACATTAGCATGCTCTGGAAAGCAAAAGCAGCAGCTCTATTTGTAGTTATTTCTTACTTTTGTTTAATTGAGTTCAAAATACTGCAACTGCTTCCCAAACTTTGTTTTACCTGGGCCTTTGTCAGAGAGGCACTGGAACAGCCTGCCCAGAAAAGCTGCTGATATCCCATCTTTGGAGGTACTCAAGGCCAGGCTTGAGGGGTTTCTGGGCAGTCTGACCTAGAGGCTGACAGCCCTTCCCACAGCAGAGGGGTTGGAACTAGATGATCTTTGAGGTCCCTTCCAAACCAATTCATTCTGTGATTTATAGCAGACTTCCTTCATCGATTAAAACAAAGACCCAGACTGAAATATTTCTGAGTCCAAGGGTCCATCCTATTCCTGTGGTAAACATGTTAAGGCACTGACCTTACGTTATGGTGTCCTTTGAAGACATTGTATCTTAGATACAGAATCACTGACAGTTTTCCAGCAGCAGGGACACTTTAGTCACAAAGGCATTTCACAAAATCATACCTATCGCATCGGTGCAATAGGTTGCTTCTGGGTTGCAGCAGCACCAGCATAAGCCAGGGTTGTGTATGACCTGTTTGATCCTCAGCCGTGCTGGGGAGTAGGCAGCCTGTACTCTGTGACTATTAAAGGTACCGATGCAATGCTTCTGACATTGGACAGGAAGGCTAGATGCTACTAAAGGATCATCAGTGGAAACATGATATATTGGGGTCATACAGAAAAGACCATTGAGACAATTCAGAAACTCACAGGAGAAGTGGGGGAACAGGAAAGACAGTCTGGTGCCAGGGATCGTGACACGGATGCATTACTGTACTCTAAATAGGCATAACTTCACTTACATGGAAGAAGGTAAGATGATTTTTTTACAGCTGGAAGTTCTTTACTATTATCGAAATGCTTGCTTTGCAGGAGTAAACCTATCTTTCTCAGGTGTGTTAGGGCAACCTGGCAAATGCAAAATAGATTTCATATTGTGAGGATGAACATTTCCAGCCCTGAGCTCAAACAATGTCTCTTTTATAGCACTGCAGCATGACAGGGGGAGCTTTGTGTTTTCATGATTTTGATAGTATACATCAAATACATTCTTCTTCACCTGCCGATCCTGTGAGATATGAGGGACCATAGCAAACTGTTCTTCAAAGTGATGGTTTGCACAGAAAGATTTAAGGTCATTAAAAGTTGGGCATCAGGATTTCCCTGCCTCTGTAACTAGCCTGATTAAATTACTGAACAGTCATGAGCACTCAGAAAATTCAGAGCTTAAAACAATTTGTAACCTGATGTCCACAACTACACAGATTTGGGAAATTTGATTCTGTGCAAACTCAGTTCTGCACTCAGATTATTTCACAGGGCAAACCAAAATTTGGTAAGTGGGAAATACTTGGAAGAATCTGAACAAAGCCACAAATATTAGTTAGCAATAGAAGACCTCCTGATTTATCAGTCAATTGAAGCTTTGGACTTTTTTGTTTTTTTAGATCAAATAAAACTAGGAGTAAGCAATCTCCTTAAATCTTGTATCACATATTTCTTGGTTGATTCTGAGATATAAAGTGCTAAGTAAACATCTTGGGCTGTTAGCATTTCTAACTATTCATGTTATAGATGCATAACTTAAGCAGTAGGTGGAATTTAGTTTAATTAATCAGCACAAGAAAAAAAAAATAAAGCTTACATTTTTGAAAGAACGAAGTTGGCAAAGATGTTTACCAAGCAAGATTTAAAATTATTTGAAAAAAAATGTGAAAAGCTTTCTGCTGTTCCACATACAATATGGACTAAATAATACCTCTTCCTTATTCCACTGAGCCAAGTTCTTTCTGGTGCAGTGCTTCTGACTTACAGCAAGGGTGAATTTGTTCTGATAACTTTAATCAAATACAGTGATATCTAGAGGATTCTCAAAGACATGCTTCTCTAGAACTCAGGCTTAAAAGTCCACTTATTTTCAGTTTGTGAATTTCTGACAGAACAAGGGTCAGAATTACACTGAAATAACAGTCTGTGACTTACAGGGCAGCAGTTTAGTATAGGATTTTTATGATAATAAAAATCACAATAGAATTTAGGTGATTTACATATGCCCAAAAATTTAAAAGGAAGCAGCATGAGCTTTTTCAAGGAATCTTTCTGGTTTTTCACCTCTGTGGGTCTGTACTGTTGTGGCTCCTTGAGAACCTGTTTCTAAACTGCAAAACCACAATTTGTTTCATAGAGTTAACAATGTAACACCTTTTCAAATATCCAAACCTATGGTCTTCCTCCAAATAAACATCTCCTAACACCTGTGAGATAAGATACATAAAGAGTCCACAGAGTTTAGCAAATGTTCTTTTAAGATCTTTGGAACAATTTTCCACCATTAAATACTACAGGAAAAAGAAGTCTGGGGAGGAAGTATAGGGTGAATGAGAAAAACATCAATTCTGTTCAAATCAGCTTATCTGCTAACACTGAATAGAGCAAAAAGCTTTCAACAACTCATAGTTCTTGGAAGTCTCCCATGAACAGTTATTTTTTTAGTAGATGGGAATGGCTGTCCTAGCATCTAGATTATTAAGGGTAGAATGATTTTGCTGACTGTAGGTCATATACATTTAAAAAAAATCACAATAAGAAATATGAACTCTGAAACAGGGCTTAAGGGAGGATATTACACGTTCCTGGAGAAGAGAAGAATGGAGTGAAAAATGCAGTTGACAACAAGAGTTTATTATTTCTTCCACTATCCAAGTTCTGAATGAATCCCTTAGTTTTGCTTTGTGCTTTTCTACTATTTCCAACAAATATTCACTGTTGGTCTCTCCAGAAATACACTCCTGACAGCTTCAAGCAGACAACAATAGAATTTGTGCTTCAGACACTTGTTCTGACAGTACATGGAGGTATCATCATAAAACAGAATGACTGTTTACAGAAAAGCAAGCTCAGGTTTGCTTTTGATAGGTTGTATCAAGAAGGCTTAAAGACATTTTAATTCAAACATTCTTGGACACAATGTCCCTTTAACAAGATCAGCAGGTTCCTCAATATTTCATTTCCAAACACAACTAAACATTAGAGAGTGTTTCTGTTGATGGCTGCAATATACATTACGATTAACACTGGCATTATACTGGCTGAAATCAAGTTGGTGAGTTATTACGTACACTCAATTGTCATTCTCATCCTCAAGGGATGACTGTAGATTAAAGTCAATTTGCAATAGATTATAATATCTCCCACAGTGCCTGAGTGTAACAGAGATCATAGAATCTTTGAATGGTTTTGGTTGGAAGGGACCTTGAAGATCAGCTGGTTTCAACAGCCCTGTTTTAGGTAGGGATACCTCCCAGTAGACCAGGTTGTTCATAGCCTGGTTCATATAAGAAACATTACCTCATCCATGAAAGACAGAACATGTATAAGAGTAATTTCCCTTTCTCTGCAGTTGCGAGATGGCAGTGGTTTGTGAGAAGATTTCAGTAAAGGAGAAAACCTAAGTAGAATACATTTTTTTTGCACTAATTTCAGACCAAACCAGTGCTTTCTCCTTTAAGAGCCATGCTACTACTATTTTTCCTCTTTCCACATCAATTGTGCACTCCAGAATAGAAGTAGACCCACAGGCATCTCCAGACAAGTGGCCCTGGTTTGATTTACCTGTTGTTAGCAGTTGTACAACGTGTTTGCACATGGCTGTCAGCTTTCAGAGTGGCTCTTGACAGATACAGCTAAGTGACAATCACTTCTGTAGTTGTCCAGCTGAGAAAGATTTTAAAACAGATGAGTTTGGCTCTCATTTATACTAGAAGTGTCTTGAACCTGCCCTGGCAACAACAACAACAGATGTTCTTTCATCCTTGCCCTACACAGCTAGAGTCCTTAGTATGACTGTAAATGATAGATACGCAGTATTTATGTTTTCTGCAGGGCAAACCTTGAGACAGCCATCAGCCTGCGTTAATCTCTCTAGTTCCACGTGGCACTGATTTGTGTATGAATGCTTATTAAATCACAGCAAATACACAGGTCACTCCAAAAGTATTGCTTCCTTTATATTTCCATAGAAACTACAGAAGTACAAAGAGCACAAAAACACTATTTAATAGAGCAAGTTCTCAGCTACAACACAATGTTTTTCACACTCATCACCAAGAGCTGCACATTTGTGCCAGCAATGAACAAGAGCCAGCATGCCCCACTCATAAAAATCTACACAAGCAGAGATGACCCACTGCTGCGTTACCACTGCTGAAATGCACCTGTTACAGTTCATGTTACAGCTGGAAAAACTATTGTGGTAAAAATGGAAAAAGAAACAACAGAAGGAATGCTTACCTGTAGCTGCAGCTCTAGGTTCACAGGAAATACTCCAGAGGAGGGATCTCCAGAAAAAGCTCCTTCCCAATGGCAGTCAGCCCTTAAATGGGGTCTAGGAGGCGTGTAGCCGAGCTCCACCCCTTCTGAATTGTCTTCACCTGTGCTCCCATGGCTGACTCAGTCCTTTCGTCAGGTGATCAATCAGTGGTTCAGGCCGTGACTCAACAGTTCCCATACAGCACCACTCAGCACCTCATTGTGCTCACATCCACTGTTTGGTCTCCAGAAACATTCAGTAAATATCAGAGAATGTCAGTGGGTGCAAGAAATTGTAAAGGGATATTTGTGGGAAGGTTCAGCCTCTACTGCCATACCACTGACACCCACCTCAGATGTTGTGAGCAAATAATAGAACAAAAATGGAGGCGTTACTTTTTGTGTGTTCCGCAGGTATGCTGTTGTACTGATACCGAGAAGGAAATGGATCATAACTCACAAAAAATGCTGTATGTGTAGGTGTCACAAAACGAAAGGTCCATTCCTTTTCTGACTTCTCTGAGTTGCAGTCCTAAGATGTTAATTCAGGCAACTTTGTTTATTTACAGCAATTGTCAGAGGTCAGTTTGTTCACCAGAAAGCAATCATCCATAGTCTTGACACCATAATTCTCAAAACGATAAAAAAGCCTAAAGCAATTGCATTTGTTTCTTTTATGTGTTATTATGGAGGTTAATTTTCTCTCTGAAGATGTATACCTTTTCAAATGTTTGATTAGAAAGATTTCCTCAAATAAAAAATTGTTAATATTTTTGGTTTATTATTAATGGTTATTATTTTTTCTAAATTTAATTTTAATTTTTATGAGGGTACAGAGGTCTCCTTACTCATGATTTTAAAGCAATACCAAAACGGATAAATGAAAAGGTATAAACTATATCTAATGTATCTCATGGGAAACCTCTTGCAAAAAATCCTCACTTGTATTGGTGTGTGTTTTGAAGCATATTCCAGCTAAAATCTATAGAAACCATCATCTCTCCTCCATTAAATTACTTTTGTTGCTGTTGAGGTGAACAAAGCTTTATGTTTATTTTGTGTGATAAACATAAAAAAATTACACAGAAAACTTACAGTATTTTGAAATTAGCTCTTTTCAGATAAGTTTGCATAAATTGAATGTTTTATATAAGAAAAAGAAATCTTTCCATTTGTTGCTGTGGGCTGCTCATGTGGCTCAGATACTCTGGGAGAATTAGTAGAATGCCATGGAGTTATATGGAAGGACAAGAGAAAGGAGGTCACAATGAAATCACCTCATTTTGAGATTTGAATCAAACCTAGAAGTGAAATATTCTCCATTATTTTGCATATTTTGCCCTTTCAGTGTTTCAGTCCTGCTACAAGGATGTAAAATCTGCTTTCCTCTAAGGTGCTCATGATGCAAGCATTGAAATATAAGAAACAGAAAGAAAATACTTGTTCATCTGACTATAAATTTCCACACTGGAAAAAAGGGACTTTGAACAAAACAGGAAAATACAGTGGATGGGTGTTATTTAAGCATATAGTTTTAATGCATCTCATGCATAGCTAATGTCCATTCATCTTTAATGTTTCATCCAAAGGAAACAACGGGTAGTGTTGGGGTTATTCTTCAGCTACACATCACCTGCTGGCAAGTTTATAACACTAATTTCTGGAGTCTGTAAGTCTCCCAAGCTCACCCTGATAAAATACAGCTTTCTCTCTCTCTGCAGGCTCTGCTTCATTCTAGCTCCAATATATACTTACACATTAAAGATTGAACTCCATACAGGCCATTTTTTTCTATACATCAACTGTTTAAAAGTCTAGGATAGAGCAACAAGCTACCTAACTTTTTGGGAGGGAGATGTGTGCCCAGTAGAGGGACCTGAAGGAAATTTAAGCCAGAACAAAGTGAGGTTGTCTGGGATTTGTGGTGGGGATAGGAGGTGATTTAAGAAGGGGCTGCCCATTCAACATTGTAAGGAGCTTTTCAGTCTGATTAGGCAGAGCAGCATTTCATATTTTACAAAGCCAAAGTGGAAGTTATCTGTTCACTGCTCTTCAGTGTAGCGGGTGCAATTGGACACCTCACAGGGCTGCAGACATGGAACAAGGGTAGAGTGACACTTGAGAGTGACTGCTTCACACCTCACTCCTGGGGATACTGAATTTAGACATACTGTAGAACTGATATGTCCTCTTTTGAGGTTATGTTACTCAGTAGCATACTACTGAGGTGGCAGTTGGTTGTGTTCAGGCAGTACCTGGTGCAGACTTCCCAGCATCTCCTCCCAAGAGGAGGCAGACTTGGTGTTGCTGAAGGCACACAAGGAGAGCTCTGCAGAAAACAAAGCTAAGTTTTTATAAACAGACAAAGAAAAGGGAATATGGGAAATTTGTAGGAGATCATGGGCCATGGTATCCAGCAATTTTAAACTGAATCAATCCTACTATCCTCTGCATTGCTTTTTACAAGCTCTGTATCTTGCCCATTGACTTCTCTGACGGGCTGTCAGGGCATGTAAGCATCCTGAAGAGACTGGAATGTCAAAAAAGGAGTAAAAAACTGTCACGTTAATTGCTTTTGCTCATACCTTTAAGTACAAGTGTTTCCTCCAGGGTTACATCTAAATCTTTTCAAACAGTAAACTATTCAACAAAATTATTATTCTCTGCATGAAAAGTGATTTTAGTCTACTATAAATTGGCTGGTTTATAATTCACTACTTCATAATCTTTAATGGAAAGAGAATGGAAAGGAAATTAACTTATGTCTGTCATGTTATTTTCTTCTAAGACTCATACCTACACGAATAGAGAAAACAGGTTATCTGTTCTAGTGCCTTTCAAATTCTTTTTCATTTATTCTCTTTCTGTCTTCCTCTTTAAAAAAGTTGTGTCCATGAATGTGAAGGACAAATGCATTAAGCTGAGTGAAGCACAATTCATAAAGATGCCTAACACAGAGAATTAGATTTTTTGCTGAACTACATCTATGATTTGCTGTCCTCATTCCTCTCCAGAGACTGGCATATTTTTACTATGAGGTCTCAGTCCACATAAGCTAGGACTTTGCATGTGCAGATTCATTGTGGTGATATTAGCTGATACTTTCTAAGAGGGGAAGTAAAAACTTTGTATAGAAAATTAGATCTAAATGCATGGTTTTACTCAGAGTTGTGACTGAAAAGCTAATTTTGCATGGAGAGGCAGCTCTACATTTTTTTTTTTTTCATGGCTTCAACACCATTTTTCATATTTGTCTCCTGGATTCTCAGGATGCTGGTTTATTTGGTATAAGGTATGGCAGACCCTGATATAGAGGGGCAATAGGACACAGAGCAAGAAGGGTGGGTGCAGCTGCTCAACATAAGAGAGGGCAAGAATCAATAGTGTATTACCATATTGTGGCTTATTGGATCTTACAGTTTTTTTTTGCAGAAGCACTAGAAAACACAGTCATGGGTCACGAGTTGGGGGAATTATCTAAAAATCCAGGATCCAAACATTTGCTCTGCAGTATATTGCTGGCTTTACTTTAGGCCATAGATACCAGCCCATATCTTATAGACATAAAATTTCTAAAAATTGCTTAGATTCCATTTGACAAATGAAACTAGAAATAAAAGTTTTTCTGCTTCCTGCATGGAGATATTGTAAATCTTATTACATCAAAGACACAGTGTGCCATTTTCATGAATGGAGATGGTAACAGAACTGTGTTAGGTTTGGGCCTTACATCTGAGAAAATATTAACTCTTCCAGGATGCATAAACAAAAGTGTAATTAAGTTAACTAATTAACCATATCTAATGATACCTTTGTGGCAATTAAGAGAATACCATTACCCTCTAAAGCTTGACAAAAGCCACAACCTCTGTCTTTGTCTGGCTGCTTTGCTTTTATGCTGGCAGCATGACCTAATTGTTTTATTTGTTCAAATTTCCTTACAAAAATTTTCTAACAATTTTCCACTATACCTTGGTCTCTTGAGTTCCCCAGTTTTGTAACAGAAAGATGGAGGCCTTCTTTGTTGCAATAATTTTCCTAAAAGCAACCAAAGCACATTTGCACTGAATCCTGTCTCGATGTTCCCCTCTACAGACAGCGGTTGAGAACTAAGCTGCTGCTCCCCATCATGGTGACATTCCCAGTCTTCCTCTGCGATGGCCTGTCACATTCCCGTATTTCTTATTTATCTTCCCCTTCCTCTCCTAGTGTCTGACATAACCCTGAAACAACAAACTCTTAAAGTAAATAGGAATACTGTAAAGGTGAAAACAATGGTATTGTATGATAATAGTTATCATCTTTGGGAAATGGTTGGTTGTTCTGTTTTCTAGAAGCTCTGAAAACTAGAGAGATGTCCAGAAAACAAAATTCTGGAGAGGCGGTTTAATTGAAATGAATGTGGTGGAGACTATTACGCAATGCTGTCATATACAAGGGTATTGTCATACCCCAAAATTAAGCCCAAAAAAGAAGACAGAACACTGCAACTGTTTAGCCAGCAAATGGTCAGTCTGGCACAGCAGCCAATGTTTGTTACAGCAGGAATGAGTATTGCCACTGTATGCTGGCTCACAGCATGCAACATTTAAATCTTTATTTTCATCCAATCAGTTTTTCTCAAACTTTAAATTTTAGAAGTAAAATTCTCTGTGGTGTCTTTGTTCTAGAAGGGCTTAACAGTGCTGTGAAGAAGCTTGCAAGTGTTTTTGAGCTATATCATATCACTCAAGAAAACAGAAGAAATAGGTTAAGGTTTGAAAGGAAGATAAAAGGTGAAGTCAGTCTGGAAGGCAATCAGTCTATCTGATCTAGCTGTCAATGTCCCAGATTATTGCAGGGGAGTTGGACTAGATTACCTTGAAGGGTCCCCTCCAACTCAAATGACTCTGATTCCATGACTTTATCTTAGAGAGGGGCAGTGTCAGCTAAGGGAGAAGTGGTAGGTCTTGGGGGCTAAGTTACCATTCCTGCCACCCATTGAAGTTCACAGGTTACTGGTTTTTTACCAGATGCTTCATGAGAGCTCCGTCATTCCCTCAGTACAAAAGCAGTCTACTCAAAGACAGTTAATCCAGAATCTCAGAACTGGCTTGCATCACAGTACATTTGCCAACATAAAATCTTATGGCTTCCCAGGAGGAGTCATCTCCTGAGCTATTTCTTAAAGTCTTCCAGTAAAAAGAGGGAGCCAGCAGCCCACCTATCATTTCTTAGCAAGACAAAGAGATCAGAAATCAAATCAAGCAATTTTAGAGCTACGAGGGACCCTTCTTCCCTTCCCAAGAAAATAGTGTGAATAATGAAGAACTGAAACCAGTTTAAGCTTTTCTGTATGTGTGCATATCCTTCTTTTTTAATGTGCTTCAAACTTTACCAAAATCTTCATCCTTGCTTTGACAGTACTCCTGTGAACCATCAAATGCATTTGCTTAACTTGGAGGAAACCGGTAGCATACTATTCATCTGGTTTGTATTTCACGTCTAGTTTAAACCTTGTGGTGGTACTTTTCATCACATCATTTATTCATATGTGAATCACAAATTTAAACAATTCATTTTGAGTTGCATACTTCAGTTCAGACTCTGTCTTGCTAATTACCTTCTCATTTTGCACCTCATGAAGCTCCAGTTGATAGTAATTCTTTTGATTCTCGTAATAGGAATGCTCTACCAAAAAAGTTTTCAAATGTGGACACGTTACTGGCTCGAGAGAATCTGCATTTTGCAGATAATATTTTAACTTATGATAGTTCTTGGTTTGGAGCTAAGTGCTGGGTGAAAATGCATTTATTAAAATGCTAACTGTCTCCTCTAAAGTAATGATAACATCATCAAATTTCAGAACTATTGGGGCAGCTAGAGCTAGAGAATTGATTGACTCTAGCAAAGTGGTTCTAATTCAACTAATTAGATGTTGAATGAGTGTTAAAGTTCAGGTTGAGTGATTCATTGCTTTTTCAGCAGTTGTACTTTTCTCATGTAGAGTTTCTGAAAGTTAAAAAATGCCATAGTCATAGGCATAAACATGAAATAGTTTTGTGCTGAACTACCTATTTTTAAAATACTGTCCCTGCCTTTTCATGAGGAATATAAACCCTGATTATGCCTGTTCCACAGAAAAATACTATGAAATAGGCAAATTTACACAATTTCAATAAAGCATTTCCAAGATACTTGGTAGGAGCTATAAGTTACATGCTGGAAATGAAACCTTCAAAATGTGTGGTCCTGAGGATCTGCTAGCAAGCTTAATCACAGCCACAAAAATCTTGGCGCATGTGTCCCCCTGCATGCCCCCGACTCTGTCTCTCATCAAATTCAAGACCTTCAGTATTTCAGTTATTCACTGTGAGAGCTCCCCACTGAGTGCTCTTTCCTGCAGGGAAGAGGCCATAGCACAAGGCAGTATGGTGGTAATTGTCTCTGTAGTGGTTCAGAGCAGGTAGAGCTCAGCACCTGAGACCTCTGGATCCACAGGATCCACAGGGATTGGTTTGGAGGAAATCCTTTCTCAAGGAGGTCCTTCTCATGGTTCCTTGTCCCTGCACTAGCCCACAGTTTTCTAGAACAGAAAAATGGAGGGCTATGGAAAAAAACAGGCTCAGGCTCAGGGTACTGATCCACCTGGAAATAAACCCATTTTCTTTTGCCAGATTATTCTTCATTTGGGACCATTCAGGTAATTGTGTGGCTGCATGAACTGCTGTGCTGGCATTGTGGAAGGGGTGGTGTGGGGTCTCCAGGCTCCCGGAGTGGGCATGGACATGCCTGACACAGGCTCCAGGCACCTAATGAGGCAGAACTCCATCAGTCCTCTGATTTTAACAGCCAGGTACCATAAGTAAAATGAACTATGGAAATAGTCTGAGTGAGAAATAGAACTACTAAAACACTCAGCAGAGCTTGAACTCCAGAAATGTGGTTTAATCAGAGCTTCATATTGTATCTACAAGAAGCAGCTGCCAGTGGAGTGGAAACAAGTCAGAGCCATCCTTATTCCTGACAATGGTCAGCTCGAACAGGCATCATGGTTTTCAATTAGCTCTGGAAGAGCAGCTGAACTGCAAATATGTAACACTGTGATCTGAGAAACACAGCCTTGCCTGCAGAATGCATATGTACTTAGAATATGTTTTTAAGCAAAGCAAAATAAATGAAATCCTGTAGGAGTTTAATTCTGCTGTCTTCAGTACCTTGTTATTATGGGGAGGAACAGCAATGAAGCCTGCACCTAGTATCTGAGGGGGGAAAAACCACACACACAGTGCCCTGCAGTCCACATCTATGGGACAAAAGGATGTTTTTCTCCAGACAGACACAGGGGAAGGGCAGACAATGCCCAAATCCTGCATATGTGACAGGAAGCCCAAAGCACCAGTGTGAGACCTCTGTTCATGGAGGTCAAAGGGAAGTGGTGTGGGCAGCAGCTCACGCAACATACTGGGAGCATCTGTGAAGAGAGACATGAGCAAAGTGATGTCAAGGCTTGGCCCTTGTTTGCCCACCAGCAGAACATGCATAGTAGGCACCAGAGGACAGCAGGAGCTCTCTTAGCTAAAAGGACTTCATCTCCGGGGAAGAAGTTGCAGCAGCTGGCCTGATTATTGACTTGAAAAGCACTGAGAACTGACTATTTTAAGCTGGACAAAGGTGCATTAGCCAAGCACCTGCTGGGATCAGCAAAAGTCATACTAAGAGAAAAAGAGCAGCACTTTAGAGTAAAAGGGTGAAGCTGAAAGTGGCGGCAGGAAACTCGTTGCCTGTCAATGGGTGTTTGAACTGTGTGTGAGTAAAGAATACAGAAAAGTTTATAACGAGATCAATCTAAAACCGTGCCAGCCCTTGCTTTTACTATTGACTGTCTGGCTAGAAAAGCAGGGGACCAAAACAGCTAAAGAGAGGCATGGAATCTAGGATGAAGGAACTTCAGCAGAGTCCAAACATGAGTTAAAACAACACAGAGACCCCAGCAGCCCTTGGGTATATTTCACAGGCATGAGTGGAGGGATGTCAGTTCCACAGGCCGAGGACGTGGGTTCTATGATCACTTGCACATTTGATGAAGGTCAGGAGAAAGCAGAAGGAAACACAGAGAATGGCAATTTGTAGGAAAAAAAAGCAGTTAGTCATTAGAGCAATTATAATATTTTTTTTCTTGGAAGAGAAAGTTTCAGAACACCACCAAAGCAATACTTTAAGGTACTGACTTAATGCCAAATAAAACACGCCACATTATTTTGTACTTTCATTTTGATGAGCTGCAGCAGAGCATACAGTAGTTCCATTTTGATTGACTCAATTGTAAGGAACTCTTTCTTGCCCAAAAACCCTTACAATATCAGAAAGGTTTTCTGTTAATTACCACCACACTGTTTGCTTTCTCTAACATACAGTCATGTTTACCTGCCCCTGAGGCTTTGAAGCTCAAATTAGAACTGAAAGTCATTTTTCCTTGATCTGTTGTCATTTGTGAATATAGGTGATAAGCAAAAGAAATGACAAGCACACCAATGCAACATATCCTTTTCAAAACAGAGCTGCTGAATTTTCATTGTTTGTTTCTTGCTCTCGTAGTATCTATACATATTATATGCAGAGTAGGTCCCTCTGTCATCTGTTTGCTGGAACTTAAGCTGTGTTTCCCTTTGACACTAATATTAATTTAATTTCTCATAAGAAATGTCAGAAGGCACAAACATTAGTATTTGGGTTAGGATTTGACACTACAGGAAAGGGAACTATAGATGATGGGAAGGGTAAGCATATAGATTGTAAAGGAATAGAGAAAAAGTAGCCTTTAGACATGCTACATGCTGCTTTTAGAAAATGAAGGATGCTTTCCATTGGCAAACAGTATCAGTCATTTACTTCAGACTCAAAGCAGACCATTTTTCCTCACAAATTCAATGTCTTCATTACTGTTATTTTAGAAAATTCTCAATGTTAGCAGAAATAAATAATTTTATGGTCTCTAAAGAAGGAAGTCTCTAAAAAAGGGTAGGTCTCTTCTCACTGTTGACAGGTGACAAAATGAGGGGAAATGGCCTCAAGGTAAGTTTAGGTTGGACATTAGGAAACACTTCTTTACAGAAGGGGTGGTTAAACATTGGAATAGGCTCCCCAGGGAGGTGTCACTGTCCTGGATGTGTTTAAGAGCTGTTTTGATGTGGTTATTGGAGATATGATTTAGCAGAGGGTTGTTAGAGTTAGGGTACTATGGTTAGGCTGCGGTTGGACTTGATGATCCTTGAGGTCCCTTGCAACCTGAGTAATTCTGTGATTCTATGAAGTGAATTCCACTGTGTTTTACATTTTCTGCCTGTGTCCTTGCCTGTATTTCTAATCTGCCACACACCTATTGTGGCACTGTGCCACAACAGATCAAGATTGTTGGGTAGCTGAAGTTTTCAAATGCAACAGTAAAAGCTGAGCAAGCTGTTGGTCACATCTTTCCATCCTTTTCTCTCCCTGTCTCCTAAATAATATAACTGTGTTTCTTTCTTTTTGTTGTTGTTATTGTTATTGTCCATGGATGGGAAATCTGAGCAGAATAACAACCACTATTCCAACTAGCCTGAACATGGCTAGTGTGAAGATGTTAGAGCTGATAACATACAAAAATATTTCAGAGGAAAAGGAAAACAGAAGCTAATTTTGTACTAAGTAAGGTTTGTTGGTTTTTTTTTTTTGGAGGGTGTGAGTTGGTAGGCTTTCAAGTTTCTATTCTGCCTGTCTGAAGTTCTGAGTTCCTCTTCAATGCCAGTCTGGCGGCATTGCCCCAGGAATGACTCTGAGGAAGAGTGTGCCTTCCAAGGTGATGCCCCATGAAGGATAATCAACAGAAGCAAACTGTCACTTCCATAGCATCTGAAGCCAACCCCTCTTGTGCTTTGGTGGAGCCATGTCACCATACTGCCCCACTTTGCTCCCTTGACATCTCTCAGACAAATGAACAAAGGTGCTGCAATGAGAGGGAGCATCATTTTACCCTTTTCAGATGACAGTCACAGACCTCACAGCCCTGAGTGAAGGGTAACAAAATGGTACACTGACTCTCTTTTGCACAGCTGAAAAGAAGTGTACTGTCATAAACCATAGTAGAATTGAGTGCATTTCTCACAGCCTATTTTGTTTTTTGAGATACCACCCTTCGTCTTTCTGCAAGATTCAAGTGAACTCCAAAGATAAACATGTTTTTTGGTCATTTGTTTCAGTTACAATTTAGTTTGAAAGGGGCACATTTATTACTAATAAGAGTGCAAAATCTGAGATGCACAAAACCAAGAGTCAAGAAAATAAGGTTTTAAATCTCAATGTGGACTATGGGCATAAAAAAAAAAAAGAAACATAAAATGGATCAGAAATTACTGATTTAGACATAAAATACACTAAAATTATCTACGTGTTTTAATTATTCCAGTGTAAAATTGTGGAGGCATGTTTTATAGCTATTAGGATCAATTGGAAAATTGGATAATGCATAAAAGAACAAGATAAAAGATAATAAATGCTGCTGCGTGTAGGAATTAGAGAAGCTGTAATACTCAGGTAGCAATAGAGAAGATTATATTTATAATATAGATGAATGGACTATTTAGTAATGATACATTACTTGATACATTACTATTCGGTAATAATACAAACTAGCAGAAAGAACATCACTGGCAATAACCTTTCCAAAAAGTCCAAGATGATTTCTCATTCAGACATAAAAGGAAAACTCTATTTCTGGTGTAATTCTATGAAAAATCTCTACCATGCCCAACGTGTAACCATTCTGATGACATAATGCAAGTGTTTTGCCACATATCTTATCATGGTGGAACAGTTAAACTTCTCTGATCACCCTAGGCACAAATACCTACAATCTGTTTTATTGGAGATTCTCTTATCAATACTGAAGGTAACCCTTTCCTGAATTGAACTGTCAGATCATCATGGAAAAGAAAAAAAATAGAAACTTAAATCTTAAAAATGTAAATTACAAAGGCAGACAAATTACATAAAACACTGATGGAACCGTAAAATCTGTAGTATTCATGAACTGATGATATTGTTATGCTCATGGTGATGAATATAACGGATATAAGTAACTACAGATTTGTTTCTCACTCTTGATATATGTATTTATATACATTCTACATTTCTTTACATTCAATTGATTGCACATAGCAAATAACAAGCACATAAAAATATAGCAGAATAGTTAAACAGTTGTTAGCAGAAAGGTGCTCAAAATGCAGACAATCACTTTCTGCATTAAAGCCTGTTTTTTTTTTTTTAATGCATATATTGTATCTGTCAGAGAAATGACTTAGGCAATCAAAACCCAGCTGACTACCAGAGTTACTAATTAGCAGAAAGTTAGCAAAATAAAGTATTTTCTAATTGGTACAATCTTCCATGTGAAAAGTCTGGCTTTTCGACTCAAGGGTACTTTTGCTCTTCAGCAAGTGGAACAGGAGTGAGAGGAGATCAAAGAGGATGAGAACAAAGTGTGAAAGAAAAATATCAGGTGATTAGCATACCCAAAAGGGAATTAACCAAATTACTTCCTGCTTGCTGAAGTGTTACCCTGAAGTACTTTCAGTTTTTGTTCTAAATATTAAACAGGAGAAACTGATTGTCTAATTTTAATTTTCACATCACACCACATTAACCTCAGCAAATGTAGTGAAATGCTATGATTTGGGTACGTGGGATTTTCAGTTTATAAATATCCAGAAGGCAATATGTGGCAGCAACTCTCAGTAGGTTCTGGCGGTACCCTTGGTTATGAATCTATCCCTATTCTAAAACAGTTGTAAGAAGAAAGTAATGCAGCTGTAGAAGGGACCAATGGTGGCTAACTTCACTGGTTTGACAGGAGCCAGTAAAACCCACGGTAGAATTGCAAAATTATTCAAAAATTAAGCAGAGCAATTCTGTAAGGAATAAGTGTTGCTGGGAGAGCAAAACAGAGAACAAAAAGAGGGGTCTCAAAATAGCAAATTGGAACAAATTCAACCACAAAGTATTTATTTTCTTCCTACAGATTTGTACGCTACTCATCAACTTATTTCCTTGCGTTCGACCTTGGAATCTCCAGAGATTTTCACAACAACTTTTAATTGTACACGACTGGGTTGACAAGACAGAATTTGATCTGACTGCTCTATGCTAGAAGCCAGATTTTCATCTGCATGCAGGCTATTCCACATCACAAAAGATTAAAAAAAAAAAGAGAAGACCTTTAAGAAAGCAACTTCACTTCTAACTCACCACACTGATAGAGACTCTCAAGCACAGTACCCTGGAAGCTTATTGTTTCTGAAAGAATTTGGAGAGCATGAATATGGCCTGAGAATTGGTCTATGTTCTAACAGAATGTTTGATGTGAGCATAAACAATACCTACACCTTTTTTTTTTTCCATACTTCCTCTCTATGAATTTGCAGACAAGTAGTTCTCTGGGTACCCAGTTTAGTTTCATAGCATCCTTGTCACCTCAGAACACTGGGAAGTTTTCAATTTGTCAGGCAATCAAAGTGCTGTACATTTTTTCCTTAAGCAAATTATATTTGTGGAAAGGTTAGAATATAACCAATTGAACTTTAAAAGAATAATTGGGTTAAAAGACTTCATGATTTGAGTACCTCTGGAATTTATCCAAACAGAGAAAACCATCTTTATTAACACACATTAAGTAACAGTGTTGTGCTGTGGCTGAAACTGACACGCAACTCTGTTCAACAATACATTCCTATACTTTTTGGTGAGAAAAGGGAAGGCGTAGGGTTATGTGTGGGATCAGTGGGATCCCACAGGATCCCCACTTCAGGGGAGAAGAACTCTGTCATAAATTCTGAGATACAGGGACCTAGCAAGGCACAAATTTAAAGCCCTGCCTTTGAAAACTACCATTTTCCTAAGTTCTTTGCTTCTTATTCTGTACTGGATTTCAGATATCCTTGATCAACTTTGAAAAAATTACATGTTGTTTGAACGCTTTTATCTGTTAGTCAATTTAAATAGCAACCTACAAACATAGCAAAAGAGGTTCTAAAAAAATTTGTTTTCTCTCTTTTTTCCCCTCATTTTTTCACTGTCAATAATCATTAAAACGTAGAGGAAGGTAATAACATAAATGTGCTCTTATTTTTATGTCTTTTTCTTTTTGTTAACTAAGAAACAGAGCTTAGCACTTGTGAGCACCTATTTTCCAGTTTTGCTTTCATAGGTAAAGCTCTCATCATTTCAAGGGAATAAGTTTCCTATTTATTTCTTACACCTGGTGAAGACCTCATTCAGAGAGGAGCATCTTCTGTTCCTTCTGTTGTTTGTAAGCAGCAATAGCCAGGGTCCCTGTGCCAGAGACAGCCTCATGAGAGGAAAGGCTTACAGTGCAGAAGAGTCAGAACAAATGGATGCTTTCTATTAATTAGGATGCAGGCCAGAAGCAGAAGTGAGTTTTCTGCCTCTTGCAAGTGCAGAAGCTCACTGCAGAATGGAGTTGTTGCATAGGCAACTTTGGTACTGAATGAATACTGTGAATACACAGGACAGCAGCAGCGATGAAAGGAGCACCAAGGAAGAAAAATAAAATCTGCCAGGCCCAAAACTTGGACAAAATAAAACTTCTTTGAATAGGGTTTGAGTCATGCTGAGTGACATGCGGGGGAAATGCATCTAACAAGCTGGTATCCTTAAATCCAGATTCTGCCCTGGCTGCTTGTTGTCAGAGCAGCTGGTGCCTGCTCGCCAAAGGGGATGTCTTCTCAACAGGAGTTGCTTAAATGTAAAAGTACTAAGCTTTCTCTGCAGTTTTAAACTCATGAGTTAGTTATCAAGGATCTAGAATATTTGGAGGCTACTATCAATGAAATTAAATGAATCATTTCCCGCTGTTCAGGAAAGACATCAATAAATACCTCAGGGCCAGATCCAAAATAATTAGCAGAGCTGCTATGTGGATACCTGCCCTACTGGGATCTACTGATTTATGTCTACTCTTCCTATTCCTAACTGTTCAGTCCCTAGTTTGTCACTTCTCAGACTTCCCTTTGGCCCCACATCACACTGCCCTGCTGCAGTGCCTGACTGCTGCATGTACACTGACAGCATCATGCCACAGCCTCTCTTTAGTCCCAGGGAGCCATGTCTACCTGATCAGTGATAGCCGCACCAATAGCATGCAGCAGCTGGGCCATGGGGAAAGACAGGCCATAGCAACACAGTGGGCTGGGAATAACAATAGATCTCTACTGCTCACCTGTGACAGAGCTGTGAGGAAACCTCAAGCTAGAAAGGAGTCTGTCATTTCGTAGTAAATAACATTTCGCAACTGCTTTCTGTCTGACATCTATCTTCTTTTCTCAATATTTTTTAAATAAGCTGTATTGTCAGAACAGACTGTCTGGGACATTCCAACAAGCTTAAGAATCTATCCCATATGTTTCATCTGTGTGGAAATGCCGTACTGTATGACTGGCTTGTTGGAGTATGCTTGGGATGACCCAATATAGAACCTGTAGTGCCTGTGTCGGGAAATATGTGCACACTTCTCATACCTATATGTCTCCTAAATGAGACCTATATACCTATATGAACCTATACCTTGGTTCCTATACCAACTCTTCATGCAAATGATTCACAAATACCATTTCATATTTGGCAGTAAGATTTCCCAAGTAGTATTGGAACAGATGCAAATAAATGAATCTGGAGGCTAAAAAATCCTCTGAACTGGCTTACCCAGGTAGTGAATGATGATGGTGATGGGTTCTCTGTAGACTGTCATGTTTTTTTTCCTCACATACCTTCAACTGGGGTGTGTTCAGAATGAGCTTGTAGAACCTGATAGTATGTACCATCAAGGAATTTGAAATGAACATCATTGTCAGCAATACTATTGTGGAGCTCTTTCAAAATGGCTGCCTTATGTTATCATTGTATCTCAGTAAAGATATATCCAAAACACAGACATGGAGAAGTTCAATCCTTCTTACGGTAGCCACTCAAAATTTCTAAGTATATGCTAACCCCCACCTACACCAAAGTCCTAAAGCCAACTGCAGGCTCTGCTCCTAGCCTTCTATACAGCACGCTGTGTTAGTTGATAACCATCTCTTTAAAACTGTGTGAATTAATCCTAGATGGTCTGGACTTTTGTCAAAGCTCCTGTTATCAGGAAGTAACTGCCAGTTCTGCAGACCCAGGCTTTTCATGGATAAAAAGGAAGGAATGGAAATGCTACTGCTTCTTTCAGGTAAATGCTTTGGAGACTGAGGTATGAAATGGGAGGAATAATTTTTCTCTGCTCTGGGGAGGAAATCTTTTTAAGAACTGTGCACTGGATAAATAATCAAGATTATTTTCTCAATTTTCTGATCTTTACATAAAAATAGGTTGAATTTTGATGCACAACCTTTTTTTCTTGGAACAATAGAAAGCACGTGGAAAGGAAGAATAAATACAATTCTAGGATAAAGCAAAACATTGTATTTAGTGATTCACTTTGGGAAGAAGCAAATTGCTACTGTCTTGCTCTGATCATACCATATATCTGCTCACAGTGCCCTTGTTCATCATAGCATAGTACTTGGCATCACTTTTATCACATCCTTTTTCCAGTCTCTCTTCTCCTTACCTCTGACATCATTTGCTGGACTGGCCATTGTCTAGAACATAGCATGACACCAACAACTTCTAGTATTTCTAAAATCTTCCAGCAAAATCCAACACCTTTCTCTCATGCTGCCCACCACCTGGGAGGATCTCGCTCTCTATCTTACCAGTCCTTCCACTGATACCACACACTAGTATATGTTGATATGGCAAAGTCACTTGGCTTATGCTACCATTTCTTTGCTCCATTTTTTTTTACAGGGCCTGGCCAAGATAAAATCCCATTTCATGGCTCAGAACCACTCAAAGATGAAGAAATAAACACCCTAAATAAAGAAGGCTCAAGTTCATATCCACACGAATAAACCACTGAAGAGATTATTAACACAGAAGAGGAAAGGTCATTGACACTTTGAGTACTGGTAGTAATACCTAAGAAAAATTGGTAGGTGCAGAGAGAGAGACTGTCTATAGAACTGAAGGAACAGTAATACCGTAGTCTGAAAAATGGGGAGTACATGCAGCAAACATAACCCTTCTGATTCACTGCCAAGTAATTGAATGTACGTGTAGCCTGCCTTAAAAACGTTTCCTATTTCCAGTGCATTTAAAGTGAATTAACACATCTAAGTGATTATACCTTTGTTCATCTTTATTATTCTCAGGGATTTCACTGCAATCTTGGAAATGTTGCCTCTTTAACTTGTCAATCATTTTCTTAACAGTGCTTACTTGGGCTAAGTAAATGACAGCAAAGTACTCTTGCTTCTGAACAGTGAGCATCAGGAAGCCACCTGTATGGATCTGCACTGGGCAAGGCCTCTTTATCTACACATGGCCCAAAGGCCCTGAGCTCTAATTTGTATCTAGCTTGGAAGCTGGCCCTGGTTACATGCACACTTCCTCTCACTCAATTTGCTCTGTGATGTCATGGCATGCAGAAGAAATCCATAGGAGAAGCTCATGATATTTGGAGAACCTCCACTTTTGCCTCTGGTATTATGGGGTTCATACAGTTATTAACAATGGGGTTTCACCGATGTAAACGGCAGTGTTTGTGAAGTAATAGCACGGATGTAGACAGAAATGAAAACATGTAAATTCCTTCTAATTAGACAGAATCCAGTTGGATTAATTTCAGCAAAAACTCAAATATCGTTTTAGAAACAAATGTCCTTCACCACAAGAAAATGATACTGAGAACAAGAAATGCAAGAGGACTCAGACTGTTATCTTTTCAGATTTCAATTAAAAAGAAAATACTTGCCTGTGTTTAACATAGAAGAATCAGGATTTCACTATTCTTACAAGCTCATGCAGAGACTGCACCAAAATAAAATCTTCCTTCAGTCTTATGGGAACATATACTTGTTTTATTTCTAATATCTCTATGTTCCTTTGTATCTATGCAAACATATATATACACATAGAGAGGGAAAGAGAATGAATATATAAGGAAAGTGAATACACATATAAAATCCAACATGTATCAACACTTACTTCACAATAAAAGTTCCTTTCCTGTTCCTTTAAGTGATTCTGTCAAACACTTGCAAACAGCAAGCAATTGCAGAAACATAGACAGGAAGATTCTCACTGTAATCATAACTGAGAGAGTGTTCTGAAATACTACAGCCTGGGCTGCAGTGTTTATAATTTAGGTCGGAAATTTCCAAAAAGCCTGTGTTTTCTGAGCACAAATAAGCAGACCAAACGATTTATATGCATTTTATAAATTCCACATAACTCCTTTCCTGATTCATTGATTCCAAGCATGTTTTTAGGTTTATTAATTTAACAGAACACTTTATTTTTACAAGGAGGAAGTAATCATTTGCGAGCTTTCCAGACCATTTTAGACTGATGTAGCTCTTCTAATCTGCCCATTTTCTGCTGAGGAGATAGTGTAATTAGTTTGTCCCTCTCAACTGCTTTCATAAAACCTCACAGGATATATGGGCTACTTTCTTCCCTGCTGCTATACAAAAAGTATTATCTTACAATATCTCCAGCTGAGATATTATACCACAAATCCTTTTCAGAAGCTGAATTTCACAAGCATTCCCAGAGAGCTGCAGATAAAGAGAATCATATTTGTAGGCATTACTGAGAAGGAAATGAAACAGCAGATACATTCTATGATAGGAACTCAAGTAAAATTAGTCATCAATACGTGTCCCCTGGAAAAAGACTGATTGAATGTATGTTTTCTGGAAATGAGTATAGGAAAACAATTAACAGGTATAACATAATACTGTCTTCATGTAGAAAGCAAAAAAATCACCCTCAGCTGAAGGTGAATTAATTAGCAGCAACATAAGCTTTGCTTGTGGGTTTATGAAGGGATAAATAAAGGACAGACAAAATGCCAGCTATGTTAAGATGTAAAAGCACTGTAGAAAACAGTCAAACAAAAAGAAAAACAAATGCACCAAGTTAGAATTTCTTTCCTGCAATTTGTGATAGCTTTGTGGAAGGGTATCTTTGAAAACAAACAAACAAAAACCTGGATTCATGGAATTCTTATTTCCATTGAAATAATACTGCAGATGAGCCACACAGTCCAAGTTAACCACTGTGGACAACTGAAGATGATCTTTTGAAGGGCTAGACACTATATGGATTTCAGACAATTTAGAAAGAAAGGAATGCCTGCAATCTAAGAACAGTTTTCATGATGATACAAACTTTGAAACTAGAGTAACACTGGAAAGAATTACTGTACTTAAATAAGGAATACAAAATCCGCTCTGTTGGTATCTCTAGCCCTTTTATTTATGCCTCGCACATGTTCCTGAAAGGAAATAACTCTCTTGAGAACATTCTCATGAAAAGATAGCAGTATGAACACTCTGGAAAGTATGCTTTTTTGCATGCAAATTCCTTCTAAGAATGTTCACACAACTGCCTTCAAAGCTCCTCATGAGCCTGGACCAGTTCAGGCAGAGATGTTAGTTATGTTGCAGGATAGTAGCAATGGATAGCACAACAGAGCAGTATGAAAGGACAACACTGTAGGCACCAAACAGAGCAAAGTGTTTACAAGTGTCTTTCAGCTTGAAACAGATTTCTAAGTAGTTTTCATTCAATCACTCAAAATAATGAACAGTGTCTAAGAAATGCATCCTAGGTATAATCATGGAGAAATGGTGATAACATCCCTTGCTTTGGATGTGTGCACTTTGCACTGGTCTAAGGGCATATGCAATCTTGCAGCTGAACAGCAGGGAGATCCTATATCACATTCTTCAATCCAACAGTGGGGTTAGCAAGGGACACGTTTAAGAAGCACAGATCTACAGCATTGTCCTTCATTGATAGACCTCAGGAGGCAGCCTTTGTACATGTAGGAGGTACTGATGGATCCACAGGGGCAAAAATAAGCAAAAATAAAGTAAAAAAAAAAAGGAGGAACACAGGGCATGCCTTTTTATGTAGCCCAACAGCATGGTACAGATTTTGGCAGAGAAAAGGGTGTGAAGAAGACAGATAAAGTCATTGCTTGCTTGCTCTCTGGCTTCAGTGAAGTTTTCCTGTTTTCCTCCCTTACTGTCATTGTACATTAAAAGGGCTTTGTATTTCTCCTTGATGTGATAATTAACAGAAACACCCAGGTCTGATCACACATTCATCACGGTGGTGCTCCCACAGGCAATACTGCAGGAGGCAGTCAGTTCTGTTTAATGTCTCTGTAAGTAGTATGGAGCATTTTTAGGCATCTCAGGCTGGTGTCATGGTTTTCATTACCCACCAGTGTTTGGTCCCTTGGCCAATTTGCAATCAATTTGCTAGCTCTTATGGTCAACACACACAGTGCCTTCTTGTACATGGTTGATGGAAGGCTTAGGGTCGTAAGAAAGCAAAAATGGGGATGCTTAAATCAAAACAGGAAAACAGAGATGACACTGTAAACAAGAAAGCTGCCATCACCAGCTGAGCAGGGCAATAGATATCCAGTCTAATGTACCTTAGAAAGTATGACAAGGATTTATTTGAAGTCTATTATCAAGGGCAAAGCATGCAGTCTAGATAGACTTTGCTTTTGGAAATGTTTACAACACACAAGGAACAAATATTCTGATAAAGTAAAACATACATCATTTGCATGTGTAGGAGGTCCTCGTTTTAGTTTTTCTTGCATGTTTTCATCCAAAACAATTTGAATAAATTTTTGTTATATATTTCAAATGCTGTAGCAACTGCTTTGCCAGAATTAATCTGAAGTATCTCCTCTGCATTACCTCTCCATCCAGAAAATAAATGAGATTAGTTTATTGTGATTTCTTTTTTAAAAATAGAGTTATTTTTATACTGACTTGCATCCAATCAAATTATAGTTTTTATTGAGGCGGTAGATGTTGCAGCTTAACTGAGGACACAGCCGATGTGATTTGTAGTCACAGTTTCATCACTCAAGATGCCTGAGCTTTCTTCCTCGTGATACTTTTACACATTATTTCATTACTGATTGTAATCAAATTGAACCAGATGGTAACTGTCAAGTTCATATTTGTTACATACTTTGGATGACAAAGCCACAAGTAAACTCATTGTAATATTTATTGAGAAATTAATTTATGCAATAAAGCTTGTATTAAGGGCTGGATTATTGCCTATTATTGAAAGTATTTACTTAAGAAGCGAGCAAACTTTGGAACATGCACAAAGGCTGAAGTTCTAACTAAATTTTGTAAAGAAGCTTCACTATGCTTTTCAGTAATAAGAAGACATTTCAAAGATGAATGTGTCCTGAATGAACTCTTGTAGGGGATGCATTTAATCCCATAAAGCCAATGAACAGCTTTTTTGGAAGCTACTCTGGGCTGGGAATAATTTATTATTTCAAAAACAAGAATGTAATTCTCAGTGTAGCTAACATTGATTTAAAAGGGGTTGGAGGTCCACTTAAAATCATGCTCAAGCTGGGAAAATGGGAAAATCTTCATATTTTCACTTCTCTTTGCACTTTTCAACATTCAAGATTCCTTGTTCTCACATAAATTTCCAAATTTTCAGTTGCAAGTTTAGGTAAGAAAAATAAAATAAAATTTAAAGAAATGAAGATCATCAAGTCCAACTGCTCACCTAAACTACGAAGTCCATCATTAAACCATGTCCTAAGCATCACTACCACCTCTCTTAAATACCTTCAGGGATGGTGACTCCTCCACTCCCCTGAGCAGCCTTTTCCAATGCCTAATAACCCTTTCTATGAAGAAATTCTTCCTTATATCCAATCTAAATCAACTCTGGCAAAACTGGCTGTTTCCTTTGTGTCCTATCACTTACATATAGGTACATGAGATATTTTATAAGCTACTTTTGTTGAATGAAAATATCTTCATTTTTTATCTGAAGGATAATCATATTTTTTTGACAAAATTAAATTTTACATTTGCGAAAAGGGCATTTTTTCCATGGGAAAATCATCTTAATGGATAATTTTCAAATGAAGCTGATTGTTTTGTTCCTATCTATAAGTTCAATATAAAATATTACTATTACAAAGTTTCCTGCTATGCCTATTAGCTATAACATAGTCATACAGAGTTTGACATTTGTTTAAAATTCATTCTTCTCAACACCAATTAAACAAAAAGCTGAAGAAGCCTACAAAAAAACTCCAAAACTTTGAGAGTCACAGCTTGATCTTCCCTTTGGACATCATACAAATTAGCCTATTCTTATTTAGCACAAAAGATCTTGAATAGTATAAGCTCACTGCAACTCAAATATTTCATGTATATTTACTTTCCACTGTCAACTTGCATTTCTCTTTTTCGTAACAGCTTTAAATTTGCTTAAAAGAATAATGTAGCAATAGACTTTAAGAAAGTCTCTGTAAGGAGAGGATCTGAATACCCAGTAGATATGAGCCCCTACCATTGACTTCAGTGCAGATTGTTGGGGCAGAGAAGGAGGATTGGAAGCTTCAGCTATGCTGTAACATCAGCAACCGCTACCTAACCAAGGGGAGCTCAGCAAACAGATGAGAGGGGTTTGTCACACTGAAGGCAAGATCCCTGAATGTCATAAGACAGAGCAGATCTGGTGAATCGAAGTGAGAATTTAAAGAGCTGGAAGCACACTGAAAGTTCCTCATTTCTGAAGACTGTTTGCCTTCCAGGTTTGTGCCTGCTGCTTCACTTGTTGATGTACAATACTTCTCCTGCATGGCAACGGCTGGCAGCATCTCCTGCAGTCCAGCGACTGCAGGATGCATGCCATGTGCCAGTCTGCAAAGAGGAACAGCTGAGAGACATGAGACATTGGGCTCACATACAGAGATTTTTTTCTCCCAAATGGCATGTCTCTGCAGAGATGCCGTATTGAAAATTTTGTATAGTCAGGATTTGCACAAATAATAAGCATTTAGCTAAAAAGAAGTATTTAGCAGGGACTTAGCTAGCTGGGTAGTCTGCTAGAAGCAAAAGCTACAGAGTAATAGAAACTGAATAGCATAGCTATATTGCCCATTATTATACATGCAAAGGTTGGACCATCATGTTATTCCAGGCATTAGTATTCAGATATTCTGAACTGGATTTTTCACAAAGCATTCTGTATCTGAAACAAATGGCTGATTCACATAAAGCTTAATGACGGTCAGAGCAGAACAGGCCAGAAATAAACTCCCTGTTTTCTTGCCACAACTTACATAATCACTCTTATTATATAGAGTTTAGAGATTTCAGTCATGCTATGTGCTACGGTGCAGAAAGAGCAAACCATGAGAGTCTTTCTGAAATTCTGTTTATGAATAATGTAGTTGTTGAAAGATAACCCTATAGATTTATTTATCTGATTGCAATATATGTAAGCTACAATCAAAATCTTTCAAATATAAATGTTGCCATTCCCACAGTAAGTGGTCGTTTGCATTAAACAAAACGAGGCAACATTACTCAGAGATTTTATAACATTATTTTCAAAGTATGCATGTTTTCCATTCTTCCAGAATAAAATTAAAAATACTTCAGTGGTTCCTTTGGGATAGTAATGGATTTTTTAATACTTTTGTTGTGGCTATCTCCTCTCTAAGAACTCATCCATGAAACTGTTCATTAAGGCATTTAATTCTCTTTTTATTAGATATTAATGTTTTCCCATGAAAATACCACATCAGATGAGCAGTAACCAAACAAAATTACTGATTAAAAAAGAAAAAACAAAACTATTTATTTTAGTGAAACATGGTTGAAATGTTCTTGTAAAAAAACAATATCATTATCTCAACAGGGAAGTTTTTACAGCACAGCCTTACTCTGTGAAATAAGATTCAGTGAGAGTACTTGTTTGAATAAATGTATTTGAGTATTTTACAGCCTAATCTAGTTCAAATTGCAGTGTAAATCACTTAGTACTTCTGACATGTAATAAAACCAATGCACCGTTGTTTCTTGAATGTTATATCGTATATTTGTTTTCAGAAATAATTGTATTTTTTGACACCTCTGAGACAAAATGTATAAATGTAGCAGAACTTATTGAAAAAGTGCCAAAGTTTAATAGGTTCAGGAAAAAAAATGGAAACTGGAGATAAAAGATTTATAGAAAACCAATAACTGAGGTGCACTAAATAGTAATAATATGAACAATTTCACTTCTGCTCAACAGACCTCTTTAGATATATCCCCCTCTCTTTTTTTTTTTTGCTTTTAAAGACTTGCAGCAAATTTTAAGTAATATTTTAAAAGTAGCTTTCCTGAGAAGACAAAATATACTTAGTATGATTACATCTTCTTCAGCCTGATGCATAAAAATAAAATTGAGAATTTCAAGTTACTAATGGGTAAAGCTCATATTCTGTCCTTCATTTGCACGCAAGCTTCCCATTTCAGCGTATTATTATTGTATTCTATAAGTTGTATTTTAGGACTGCAATCTTAGGTATCTATAATGACAAAGAATCTTGATATTGTTGAAAATGCTTTGCAATATTTTAAATAGGATAATGAACTAGATGTTTTTTAAATATTAGTATTATATTCTTAATATTTATTAATGCTGTTCCTAAGGGCAGAGACTGCTTTAGGCATTGAACACCTGTCCAGCTGCACACAAGCCTGTAATGACTATGATCTACTTAGACAGATTGGGTACATCAATGAACAAGCAGACAGACTGATGAGACTGGAATCTGCAGGTTAGCCCTGCATTTTACAGCAGGGACTAAATGAAGGAGAACAAGCAAGACGGAAACAAGTCACTGCAAGCAGCAAAGTGAATGAGCCAATTTCCTATGGCTTTATGTCTTGTTACAGGGCCAAAATGGCCTTTAGGACCTGTACAAGGCAGCGGGGCTGGTGGGTGAGCTGGTCGCTGCCTCTGCCAGCCCTCATCCCTCAGCAGCAGAGATGGTTAAAAGCAAATAGGAGAACACTGGGCAGAGAGGCAGCTTTGCCGAGGGATGTTTCACTTCAGAAACTATTGTCATTGGGGCACTTGAATTAATAAGAACTTCAAGAAGAAAACATGAATATTGTCAATATTAACATGAAAGGCATGAAGTCTTTTAAAAGCCACGTTCTCCTCATGGAAACTTTTATTTGAAGGGATGGTTTTGCTGTAGAATGAATTGTGCTTACGCAGCTGAGCTATGGTTATCCTTCCTTCTTCCAAGCACATTACTAATCATCCTTCAAAAGAGCATAGGGCTGTGTGAACTCTTCTCTTTCTCACATAGAGTGATTAGTTTCATCTCTTCCATAAAAGCTTTTTTTTTCCTCCTCACGAGCGTCTTTGTCCAGTAAATATCCAGTTGAACAGGATGGATGGATTCAGGAGTGTCAGTAAGCAGGAAGAGGAAAGGCTCTTTCTTCCCTCACCAAGAAATGCATTTTTGTAAGAATTTAAGAGACAGTGGTATGTACAATCCTTTTGCTAATTCTCTGCAGCAGAAACCCTATCAAGAGTATGGTTCCAAAGTGATCTAAAGGCATATTATTTCCAATACAAATTTGCTTGTTCTGAGTATCAGAAGAAATGCAGATGTGTCTACATTTGGGTAGATTTGAGCACTGCCTGCCCCATCAGATAGCCCATGGTGCAAACCACAGGGATGGCACCCATGACTGCATTTGCAGTGTACTTGAAATGTTCATGCTCCCCAAATGAGGGGGATGCATTCCCAGCTTAGGGGTACTGCTGGGTTAAACAGGGAGGCAGATTTTATCCAGATGTTGGTAATGGACAAAACTTTGAACTTACACTTTGCATAGTTTTGAATTAGAAAGAGGAAATTTAAAATGCAAAATAAAATACAAAATTATAAAATTTATTGTTGACCACGGACAGCCACAGTATCTTATTGCCAGTGTTTAAATATTTGTCTGCTAAATTGTGCCGATACATTAACTTTAAATGTCAATAAATAGAAATCATTCTAGATTTAGTCTAGAAACTAAGAATCTGCAGATAGATTTCCTGGTGTTAGATATTACTGGTGTTATAGGATACCACTGACTTTGAAGTAAATTTTTTGCTGCTTCAGGCTTAGGAACTAAAAACTCTTGAATTTATTTACTCTCAGTTCTAACCTTGAAGTAATCTCAGTCTGGCATATCAGCTACACTTCTGCCCCAACAGATATAAGCTTTTAGAAAAAATAATCCATCCAGTAACTTAGAATATTCATTAAGTACCTAAACTGGCAAATTGCAAGTAAATGAGAATAAAACACAAGTTACAACAAAAGTTTCTTAATAAGGATAGTCTTGGTGCAAATGCACTTTATGAGTTGAATCAAACTGAAATTGAACAAAAAACACTTAGGCTATAATCATGGGAATCAGACTGTGACCCTATGGCATTAGCACTCTAGATATTTAGGGCAATATACAGTTTCATTGGATTTATTTTGAATAATCACCACTGACACTGCTCTCAAAATGCAATAGCATACTGAGGGTACACCTAAAATGGATTTTTACAATCACAGAGAAAAGGACTGTCGTCTCAACTATTACCATGCATGCTAAAAACAATTAGATTTCAGGTGCAGAGTTTGGAAGGTTTATTCTTTGAAAATAACAATGAGAAAACTTGTCTCCTGCTTGAAGTTTTGAAGCGAACAGAAATCCTGTTATCACAGGTAAGAGAATCTGGTGTAAAACTACACCCTGGTTGTTGCACCATTTTATTCTACTGTAGCTATTTACTGCCTTTACTATAGTATATTTTATAGTGCATATAGAGAATATTTTAGTATTCATTGTTAAGCATTTATGTTGATACAGTGAAAGAGTCATATGTTTTTAGTTTTTTTCCTGTTTTCAGAGCTTGTTTAAAAACGATTTTGCTGTATTTTTCATCACATCGAAAAAAAAAAAATCTTAATTTTTATAGTATCTCATGGCATTTTGCGTTCATGATACAGTTATTTAGTCTTTGGGAAGGCTGGCAAGAAATACATAAAAGACTGTAGCAAGTATATAACTTTGTTTTGTTGCTCTGTCCTGTGCAGACAGATTTTCTGCTGGAGGCAGAATCAGCAAAAGAGGTGTCATATGGGAGTTGCCTGCCATCCAAGTCCACATTCAGACTCTTTGAACTTCACTCTGCCTCATCTGCAGGCCCTAAATTACTTATCTGCTTAATCTCCCACCCAGTAAACCACAGAAATATAAACACTCGTTTCAAAACCACACACACTCTTCCCAGTGCAAAGATGCTGAGCTAATGTACCAAACTTGCAAAAAATTCCAAACAAGACATTTCTACAGCTAGCTTTTATGTAGATGTTATAATTCATCTTAAACAAGTCAAAGTTTGTAACAAGATGCAATATCTCCTATTAGACTAATCGATCTATCTGTAAGACGGAAAAAAAGAAGGCTTCTGATTTTGAGTCTTAGAAGATCTTACATATCTGACATCTTGTGGGGGTTTTTACAGGTATGTATATTCTTCTTATAATAAAAATGTGAATTCTTTCTAACATCAAACCCTTCTGTGATTTACATTATCACAGTCAGAGAAACACCTTTAATACAAACATACATTAAAATTAGCTGAAACATTCTATTCTTCAGAAAATTCATAAAGCAATATTGGTTTCACAAGCTTTGTAATAACAAGGAGTGAATCCACAGCTGGAAAAGAGGTACAGAAGCTGCTTCATTCCTGATACGATTTTGGCTTTATTTGTTTATCTGTAATATGTAATCTTGAAATCTTAATCTCTAACTGAAAACTGAAGTATTTATCTCAAATTCAGCTCCTGTGATGGTCAGCTGTTTAGTACTAGACATTGCACTGCCCCTGGGATTTTGCAGTGCTTCTGAGTTGAATTCTTCAACAAGGAACAGAAAAAGCCTCAGGGTACAACCACCAGGGACACTTTCTGCTCCCCTGTGCTAATGGAAGTGTTCATTGGCTCTAGGGCTCTTCTAAGGATTCCTGAACAGTACGTTTACTTCATGATCTCATTAGATAGCAAAGATGCTGGATTTTATAGCATTACCTTTACTTAAATAGCTCCTGAAGTACAGAGATTATGTACTTGTATTGCTAAACTGACACTAGAGTAACTACTTAATGGACAGTTTTCCACAGAGGTCATCTACAGTTAAGTGCCAAACTTTTCTATTTAAGATTATTTCAAAATCATAGATAATACAAATAGATATGGTAGGTTTGGATTTCTTAATGCTAGGAAATCTTTGAAGGTATGTAATATGCTACAGCTCGTTAGCACTTTAATCTTTCTCCTGCTCATCCACCTGAATATGCGGTTGATGGTATATAATGAGACAATGTGCAAAAGTTGGTCAATACAGCAGGGGCTGGCTGCTATGATCCTGCCTGATGTCCTCCATTATTCATTTCAAAGTAATTGCAGCAATGACAATGGCTGCACTGGCTTGAGAGCCAGGGAAACTTTGTCCTGTTAACATAATTAACATCATTTTTGAAAGGTAAACCTTTTTTTTTTTTTTTTTCTTTTCCCAGAGAAAATGCTGTGAGCTCATTGGGACAAAGAATGTATTTTGGGTCCATGTTGAATATCATATCTAGTGAAATGGATTTAGTCAACTACAATTTATCTCAGAATATTGTAGATAGAATGAAACAACAGTCTGAATAACTGAAGGCCAGGCCTGCAGGGAACATGACTTCTTCCTCAGAGGCTCAAATTCTTGTGTGCTGTGCATCCAGATTTAATTTACCCTATCTTAGTCTCTAGAATGTTCTAGGAAGCAGAAATGTGAGCTAACGAAAGGGGTCGATTCTCACTCTCTGAAAAGCATTTTTTTATAGAAAAAACTCACAGAATGGTTTACTAAAAAGTATTTTGGTGCCAAAGGGATTAAGTTGTTTTCTTTCAGCAAGAAATAAAACCTACCAAAGAATATGAGGAATCATAGATAGTATTTGCCCACTGGCAGTTTGAGAGCTCTATTTCAACATTAGCAGATGATTTTCGTAAAAAAAAAATTGTAGACAATTAGTCAGTCTATGGGAAAATAGCAGTCACTTTTTAAAGCAACAGAGAGAAAAATCACAAAACCATTTGTATACCTACAGCATTCAATACCTACACTGCACAAGTGTGTGTGAAATAATCACATGCTAATACAGCTATAGTTTGATTGTAAATCCTTCCCTTTCTAGTACTATTGTTCAGACATGATGTGTGTCATGTCTTATCATATCATTCTGGATTAGTGTAGCTTAGAGATATTACATCATTGCTGACATAACATGATACGACCTGACAGGTCTGAGATAAACATGGAATCACATGAGATTTTCACAAGGATCATTTTGTATTGATTAACACTGTTTTAAGTCATTTAAGGGTAGTGCTTATTTTGTATGCATCTTTAAAAAAATCTTGAAGGAATAGGTAAGCCCCATTTCAAACATCTGTGCATGCAAAGAGTTCATGATGTTCTTTGAAAGAATTGACACCTCTTTTGTTGCTCCAGTTGTGAGAGTGGGAAAAGTCCATGTGATGAAAAGAAACCAAAATCAAACACTGCTTACCACAGCTAATACTGACCATGTACCTCCACATATGCAATCAGCTGTTCACCACTTAGGGCAGACGTATTCCCAGTCCACCTGTTACACAGGTGCTGCAGAAATGCTGCTCTCCAGGCAAGCCCTCACATAAGTGGTCCCAAGACCACAGTGCCATGTATGAGTTCCTCATATAACAAAGTAAATAATCTGTAATTATATCTGATGTTTCTAATACTCACTGCTGTCACATACAGTATTCACAAAATCTAACCATCTAATCTTTCTAGATCAATCCTTGCCTTGTACTCTGTAGCTCAGAAATGAAGGAGATGTTATCAATAGAAATTTCTACTCTTCAAAAGACTAAAGCTCCTTTCTTTCCTCATTTTTTGGGAGAACTGAAGTGACCTGTTATAAGAAATGTTTTCTATTCACCTTGAAGTGAGATTTAACCAAACTATAATGCCTTTGTCTGTATCTGAAATAGAGTCTAGACTATTTTTGATAGCTGGAGAGAAACAGACATCTTATATGTGATATTATCTAATTCAGGTATTGCCTGAAGTTCAGATGATTCATATCTCAAAATTGCTTGTTTATTTCCCCCAATGATCTAGACAGTCTAGACAATCAGCTCTAATGTTGACTTCCATTTAGAAGTTAGGTCAAATGAGCCTCATCCTTAGGGTCCAAAAGATATATAAAAAATGCAATGTATGAATAAAGTTGGCAAAAAGTAGAAAGGAGTTTAATAGGAAGATGCCTATAAATGTCAGCTCTGTGGTATGTGTTCTTCCTTTCTTTTCTGCAGATGTATACATAATTAGAATTTGCAGCCAGGAGCTATTATAAGTCAGAGCAGTGCTTTCCTGGTTTCTCCCCAAGCAAATCTCTCTTATGATTTGAATAGATCTTTTGTCTGAACTGGGACAATGGAAGTGTGTTCAGTATTTATGTTTTGCCATAGGGTTTCATTCTTTGCCTGTAGTCAATGACAAACTCAGAGATTTGCACCAGTTATTTTAAAATAGTAGCATTCTGATAAAAATAAAACAGACCCTACGAATTCTATATTCTGTTTTTCCTTCTGAATGTTAAACTAAATTGGCATTGTTATGGATTCTAATTTTATTTGCTTTTAATTTGTCAGATGAAATGTTGCATCTCTTTGGGCATATAAGTCACAATGTGCTGTACATTACGCGTTAATACATTTTCCAGAAACTTAATGAAAGTGAACTATAGTCAGATGAGTAACAGAGGGACTTTAAAATAAAATACAATAATATTTCAAGCATCATCAAACAGCATTTTTAATCACAGTTACGGAGAATAACACATATGTAACTTCAGTGAAGTAAAGAATGGACCTTTCTTTGTACTTACAAATATGATTGACAATTACAAACTGACCTAAAATGGTACAATATATTCAGAATTATATAGAAAACTGCTATTATTTAGTTACTATACAAAACAGATGTTTTCCTTTTCAGTTTATGTCTAATGAATATGGATGGCAATTAGAGTATTAAATAGCAAGTATTATAACCAGTCTGAAGGAACTAATGATTTAGCACAGTAATGGCGTAAAGATTATAGTAGGCAATGATAAACAAATAACTGAAACAAAATCTCAGCCCTGCCAGAGTTCCTCAGGGTTCTACCACTGAGTTAAGCTGCTTTGTGTGTGTATGCATTATGTTATTACCTCAGATATTAAGTGTGTAACATTTATGACAAGATTCCCAAGGTTGCACTGGTAGATTAACTCCTTCTCTTTAAGCTCCAATTCATTCATCTTTCAGTAGGATTTGAAAACTTTCATTTTAAGAATGTATTTAAAATATTTGCTGTGGACCTCATTTTTGCAGTAATTTTAGCCCCATTACTGGTTAAGGCTGGATCATGAAGCTGGTCTCGCTGTCCAGGAAAACAAGATTCCCATATTTTTATGCTGAAAAGTCTAGCAAAGTCATCATCGTGTATTTTTAATTGCTCTTAAACTTCTAAATTAAACATGAATTGTTTCTGTTTGTATGCTACTAACACCTAGACATACATCTTACATCTATCTGGACTTAACAGCATGTCTTCCTAGCAGTTCTAACAGAACATGCTGAGCTGCTTTTCATAGAATCACACAACCATAGAATATCCCCAGTTAGAAGGGACCCACAAAGAACACTGAATCCAACTCCTGGTTCTATAAAGGACAACCTAAAATTCAAACCATATACTCCTTGAACTCTTGTATCTTGGAGCTTTGACCACTGCCCTGGAGAGCCTGTTCCATGCCCAGTCCTCTGGTGAAGAACTCTCCCCTGACCCCTCCATGCTGTTCCCTTGTGCCCTGTTGCTGTTAGCAGAAAGCAGGGCTCAGTGCTGCCCCTCTGCTCCTTGTGAGGAGCTGTAAGCTGTTACGAGACCTCCCCTCAGCTTCCTCTGCTCTGGGCTGAACAAATGGTTATCAGCGCAGAAGTCATCAGCACAACTGCTCTTCCAGTGCACACTCAAAACAAAGTACTAAGAACTGGTGTGATTCAGTTCAAAGGTTTTATGAACAAAATAAATTCTTAAATAAATGTAAAAGGTATCCAATTATATTACGTGCAGATCTAACTAATAAAGAAGACTAGAATTTCATATCTAAAGTAACTTAAATTCTTTGACATCCATTAATAAAAAACTTATCAGGTACACTTCTCCGCACTGTCTATCAGAATGTTGAGTTTTGAGTTTTCAAAAAGTTAACACACAGTTTGGGATAGTCTGCTTTGTTGACAGATTTATATAAAATATAAATTATATATATTTGTATATATATTATATATATGTGTGTGTGTATATATATTTATAAAATCTGTATTTTATATGGATTTTATAGGGAGTTCTGATTATGCAGACAAAACAATTACTCTAGCATTTTCACAGAAGAAAGCAAACTCTGTTCAACCTTAGTCAGTCAATGCTTGCATGTTCCTTAAAAATCTAAAGTACTTAACACTGTGTTGACTCTTAACGCCTTCTTTCTGAGAGATACTGAGTATAATTTCCTTATCTATAGTACCAGTATTCAGATGATGAAAAAAGAGCTAAGGATGCATTAATAAACTTGTACATTAATTAAGTAAATTTAAATTTAATTGAGTAAATTAAAATTCACTCAAAATGTCTGTGAAGGAAACCTGAAACTAAAATACTATTTCTATAGTGAACAACTTTGTGTTGTCTTCAATAACTGTTTGTCTGAATGAAAGAAATCACATAATTTCTCCTAACTCTTTTCACCACTTAAATAAGATGTTATTGTGAATAGTAGGGCCAGTACTGCATAGCTTATTTCATCAATTTCTTTAGGTTAGGTTATTAAAATAAACAAAAGTTAAAAAAAAAAAAAAAGCAACAAACCAAATCAAAAGATGTCCATTATTTTTTCATTTACTCTTTAGCAGTGGATGAAAAATTATTTATTATTTTTTGACTGTAGTGACCACGAAACAGTAGAGTTTAAAATTCTTAGGGTGTCTAAGAGGGTATACAGCAAGCTTGCTACTCTGGACTTCAGGAGAGCAGACTTTGAACTCCCTGGGGAACTGCTGGCAGGGTGACATGAGAGAAAGCTCTGGAAGGAAGAGAGGCCCCAAAAAGTTTTGGCATTCAAAGACTATCTCCTCCAAGCCCAGAAGCAGTGGAACCTGAGAGAAAGGAAGGCAGGCAAGAATGCCAGGAGGCCTTCATGGATCAACAAGGATCTCCTGGACTTACTTAAGCTCAAAAAGAAAGTATGGAATGGAAGCAAGAAGAAGTTATCTGGGAGGACTACAAAGTTGAAGGCTCCAAGGCACCAAGGACAGGACAAACAAGGTGGCCTTCTATGATAAAGAAAGAGCAACTGACATAATCTACTTGGATTTGTACAAAGCGTTTGACACTGCCCTGCATGGCATCCTGGTCATCAAGTTGGAGAAAAATGGATAGATGGACCACTTGCTGGATGAGGAATTGGATGGATGGTCACACTCAGAGAGTTGTGGTCAACAGCTCAACGTCCAATAGGAGACTGGTGACAAGTGATGTTTCTCAGGGATCAGTACTGGAACCGATTATTTCACATCTTTGTAGGTGAGATGGATAGAGGGCACCCTCAGCAAATTTGCAGACAACACCAAACTGAGTGGGACAGTTGACACGCTAGAGGGAAGGGATGGTATCCAGAGGGACCTGGACAGGCTGGAGAGATGGGCCCATGCCAATCTCATGAAGTTCAAAAAGGCATAATGTAAGATCCTGCACCTGGGTCAGAGCAATCCCACAGATACAGGCTGGGCAAAGAATAGCTTGAGGAAAAGGATTTGAGGGTGCCAGTTGATGAAAGATTCAACATGAGCTGGCAGTGCTCACTTGCAGCCCAGAAGGCCAACTGTATCCTGTCTTGAATCAAGAGAAGTGTGACTAGCAGGTTGAGGGAGGTGATGCCCCTCTACTCTGGTCTCGTAAGACCCCCCCACCTGCAGTACTGCATCCAGTTCTGGAGCCCCCAACACAACGGGGACATGGAATTGCTGGAGCATGTACCAAGGAGGGCCATGAAGATGATCAGAGGGCTGGAGAATCTCCCCTACAAGAACAGAATGAGAGAGCTGGGTCTCTTCAACTTGTAGAAGAGAAGGCTCTGAGGAAACCTTATAGCAGAACTCCAGTACCTGAAGGAAAGTTACAGGAAAGTTGGGGAGGGACTTTTCAAGGGCATGAAATGACAGGACAAGGGGAAATAGCTATAAGATGAAAGAGGGTAGTTTTAGATTGACATTAGGAAGAAATTATTTACTGTGAGGGTGGTGAGACACTGGAAGAGGCTGCCCAGCAAGGTTGTGAATGTCTTCTCCCTCAAAGGAGAGGCCAGGCTGGATGAGACTTTCAGAAACTTGGTCTAGAAGGAGGTGCCTCTGACCATAGTCCAGGGATTGAAACTGAATGATCTTAAAGGTCCCTTCCAACCCAAACCATTCCATGATTCTATGATTTATTTTTTCATTATTTCTGGAAATCTGCATTGTCTTGAAAATGAGTATTTCTGCATTTTCTAACACTCATGTTATTATAACACACATGCTATTTTTTGCCAGTTCTAATTATTGGGTTACATCTTACAATTAATTGGAGAGTGGGTTCATACTGTGAAGGTAACACCTGTCATAGTAAGAAAAAGATTTAGACAGTTCTGGAAAGCAAACTATGCCAATACTTTCCTCATAAAACCATGGAAAGTGTCTTAGAACTGAGACTTCTATAAACCAGCAGATAGTTAGTTAAAACATTAAGCAATCATTAAAATAAATAAATCCATCAGCTCTAGCACACTGATCGCCATAGCAACAGAACTGATATCTTGTGTACAACTTACATATCGCAGCAAAGAATGTGGATCTGAGGAAGGACGCTGCTTTAAACCAAAAGAGATAAGAAGAGTGGCATGGCAGTACATGTTTTTTTTATTTAAAGAAGATGTATGAACCTTTTCCACAGCCCTTTCATAATAAACTTTATGCTCAGTGGACTTAGACATTTGTGTGGTTTATAACAGTGGATAGATGCATGCTTACATATGATTATTCAAATGTAATCAAATCTCACAAAATTTCACCACAGAGAAGGAGACTCATTTAGTCAGCTGACAAACTGAAATCTTTTAAAGGATTCATTTTGTAAGATAATCAGGGACAATAAGAAATTACCTCAAGGGCTAAAAATGACCCATATCTGTACGGGGCTGCATGTAATTTTTCTGATTGATGCTTTAAAGTACAACTGAAGCAGCCATCCCATTTTACTAGTTGAGGGCTGGTACAGTTTATTAATTTAGAAGAATTCTCATCTGTTTGTTCTTTCACTATTTTCACTGTATTAACATTTTCTTATTTGAACAAAGAAGCTGTTTTGAATAGCAAAAGTGTGCACATATCCTCTCAATTACAAATCCACATATAATACTATTTGTTAGAGGCTCACTTATTTCCTTCTCTTGGTTCTTATGATCTGCCTAGATTTAATACCTGATAAGGGGCATCCTTAGTATCCATTATCCTTAGTAAAAAACTGAGAATTACTGTTCAGTTCATGTGTAGTATCATTTCTTTTAAATCAGTGGAGCACCTCTGTATATTAATGTCCATGTAATTAAAATATGCAGTATAGTTTATGTAAGTCCTATAACTGAAATCTAGCTTCCATGTAAATATCTTTGTAGATTAGTCCAGTTAAATAACTGTCAGTGTTACTCCCATACAGCACAATTCTAGAGTTTTCTGTGAATAATTCTAAAGTGAACTTTAAGGGCAAAATGACATTGTAAGTTTAATATTCATGCTAAATATGAGACAATTATCTATCCTCTTATTGATCGCTTACATGACCACAGAATTACTTACTATTAGAGTCCTGAAAATGAAGATGGACATAAATTCAAATGACTGCAGAAATTGTGTCTTAGAAGGGGAAAAAAGGTTACAAGTTAAAATGAACAAAAAAGGGTCATTATTTGTTCTCTAAGGATTGATTAAGTATGTCAAAGGCAGTCAGCCAGCAATCTCTCAGTCTCTTCACTTCAGTGGGAGGTAATGAAATTTAATTAGTGAGAAGAGACAGCTTTCACACTAAGGAGAGGAGTGAAGAGAAAACAGGAACATCAGTGTGCACAGAGAATAATACCACAGTACATAACAATCCTTATTAAAACTGAATTAATAGGCAAAGCTGTTTGGCCTCTGCTCTTCGTAAACCAGGTTTTCTCATTTTAAATAAAAACCTGAAAAATGAGCTAAAGCTGTATTTTTGTTATTAAGAGTACAAGGCTTAGTTCTGCTAGGGCTGAAGGCTCAAGTACAACCAATACAATTCTGCAGATTAACGTGCACAATTTTTTTCCCCCCATTGGAAGCAGTATTTGCTTTTTTGCTGTTATTTGGCTTGTCTGTTTGATGGACTTATGTGCCCTGAAGTTCAGATAAATTGGGGTTTAGATTAACTCAGTTTTTATGTGCTTGGATTTCACTACAGATCCCCAGGTAAGGTTTGCTAAAATGTGCATTGCTAATGTATCTACAAATGTTCATAGGGATGAACAGCAGTAGACACACTATAAGCCCACACCTATGGTCTCAAATTCCTTGCAACATTAGCTTTCCTGAGGAGTGAAATTATCTTCATAAAGAGTTCCTGGAATTGCTATTTGCATGCGAGAGCCTGGAAATACAAAGGATAATGCACGCTAGGAATCCACTGAGTCACCTCTGAGTGACACCTAAAATAGACCCTCTGGAAGGGAGCACCTGAAGTCCAACTTGACTTGGACAGACCACACAGATGGGGTAAGTGCCATCTGCATCTCTACTCTCAACATGATACAGACAAAACCTACTGCTGAGCACTGAGGACAAGATGAATGAAGTCCATGTTCCTGTGGCTCATCATGAGGCATGGATTCTGAAAATAAATATTTTGAAGTATTGCCAGTGCACTGATGTACTTTTCTTTTTCTTGTCTTCAGATGACTGGTCAATATCTATGATAGCTCTGTATCTTCTAGAAATACAGGCATTTTATAGCTTACGTATCTTACAAACAGTATCAACTTATTTAATATTTTACAGTGCATTACACAAGCAGTTAGGGTTTTTGTAAGGCATACCATGAAAATAACCATCTTTTATTTTTCTTCTCATTTCCAGGAGGGAGACTCAAGGGATTTTTTTTTGTCTGGTTCTCTTTTGAATATATAGCTGAGCCATCTTCCTCAGGACCAGACATCACATCTATTTGTGGTTCTGCTGTTTGGAAAACAACAGTTCTGGGCTTCCTAGTACCCTGGGTGATGCACATCCAATGCTGGGTTGCACAAATCTGAAGGACTCCCAGTCTCCTTAGTTTTCTCAGCTGGGGCCGAGAGACTGATTTAGAAAGGCTGTAGCTATTTTCTAAAGCTTGGGATTCTAGGGGCCCTTCTAACCTTAAGATTTTTATTTATTTATTAACTGTGAAGCAGTAATTCCAGTTCCAGTCTTGAAACTGTGCTATCCATAAATCCAGTCTCTTTTTCTTTTTAAACAGTCTTGTTGGTATGTATTACTTTTCATAAAAATTCTAGTGCTTATTAATTTCAAATAGTGACTGTTTAACTTTCAAGACACTTAGAGACATGATTTCCACATTTCTGTTATGTGCTTTGGATGCAAGGAAGAAAAATAAAATGAGGAGTATCAGAAAAATAAAATGTCGATGCTCATGTTCACAGTAGCTCAGACTAGGTATGTTCTTAAGCCCCAAACTCTTTACTTCTTTTCACTCTCTGCTAGTACAGAACACCTTGTGACTTAATGTTGATATTTATGTTTTTAAATATATTTTTGGGCCATTCTAAAAAAGCCCATTATAGAAGTATTACTGTATAAATCTGAAGGGAAAAAAAATAAAAATCAGGAAAACTACAAAAGTTAAAATGTATGTTTACTAAGTTCAAGAGTTACGTGGTAAGACAATCTTTCTGATCCTTTTCATAACAATGAAACAAATATAGGGCAAAGGGAAATCCTGTGTTACGAATTTGAACAAGTTGAACAAGTTCAAGTGAAACAGGAACAGAGTTTCTGAAGATGATACCTTAAATAACCTCCTGTTTCAATACAAAACCAAAAATTTACATCTGCAATTAGAAAAATCTGCTATGAACAAAGCACCGGCAGAATTCTAGTACTTTAGCTAAAACTAAGCTTCATTTTGGACATTTTTGAGGATCAAACTAGAAAAGTCTGTTGACCTTTCCTGTCAACTGTGAAGAAGTTCCTGTTACATTACAGTTTTTCTATGTTTGTTACTCCTAAGTCTTTCAAAATGATCAGCTTTGGTTTTATTGTTACAAAAACAACATACAGAAAATAGCCTTCTCTAGGGATTGCTTAGATCTGTCAGTTTCTCTCAGCGTATCTATCTGCTAATATTTCTTACTTTCTGTTGAATTGACTCATGTCAGCCTAATGTGCTTCCTATTGTAATCCTACATCTGATTACCTGCACACAGTAAAATTATTCAAAGCAACGCAGCCATTGATCATCACTGCTAATTTCTCCTCAGAAACTGTATAAAACAATCGAGTGAAATAGAATAAAGAATAAAAGGGTTCAAGATCTAAGCCCACAAAAAATTCAGTATAAAAACTAAGAGCAAGAGCTGCAAGGAATGTGTAAGATAATTTGATGAGATAAAGAATGTAGTTTGGATTCCACCGATTTCATACCTACTCCAAATACAATATTATATACTTCTACCTTGGGCCTAATGATCCCCCAAGTGAAATCAAGGTTTACTCAGAAGCAACAAATCCAGTACAATGAATCATAGTATTAGGGAAAGGTATCTATAATAAACTTCAAATGGCAATATCCAAAAAGATAAACATGACAGCTTACATCATAGTCAAGGAATCAAGAGGGCCAATAAAAGCCAGTTGTTCATCAATGAATGAAGCTCCAACTCCAGTTTTAATTTAATACTAGACAGCTCGTTCTTGACATAAGCCCAATAATTCCTATTTCTCTTCATTTCCAGAATCTCCTAGATGTGTGAACTGAGTTGCAAACCACAGCATTAAATGTAGGAGAGGATACTTCATCAGATATTGTTTTATCAACCGGTAGTAAGAGGGGGAGAAAAAAGATGAAAAATCTTTCCCCCTTAATTTAAAATAAAGATATTTCATTTTCAGAATTGGAATAACCCCCCCAGTCTGAAGTCTTAGATATGAATTAAATTAGCCTATTTCTTACTTCAGCCTTTTTCACAGTTATTTTCAACAGGGGGACTGGATAGGATGAAAATACCTTTAGATGTTCCACCCAACACCTTTAAGTTGAAATATATTTTCATGCTGCATGACTGCCAGAAACAACAGAAAGAACAAGAACAAACCAAAATAAGATGCTACAATGCACAGTGCTCTCTCTCCAGAGAGCGCATGTGAGAATAGATAGCCCAGGACTGTTGCTAGTTATGTTGCTATATGTGCATCTGAAAAATGCTTAGATATTCCAGATAGGTATGTGACATAAGAACTTAAAAAAAAAAAAAAAAAGAATATGATGAGACCAGTAGAAATATTAAAATATTATATTAAAAATGTATCTGGAAGTATTAAAAAAAATTTCGTATTCCAGCAGGAGAGAGGACATACCTGAATGAAACTGAACCATTGATTTAAGAAATAAAATTATGCCCTATGCATCAGCCATAAGTGATCCACAGCTTACGATGAGACCCATGATTTAAAACACTGTCAACAGTTGTCTTCGGAGAGATCATACACAATAATTCATTCAAGATACAGGTCCATAAAGGACTCATACTAGCTTAGCGTATTGGAAATCCATCAGAAACATTCTATGGTTAATGGAGAAAAACTCCCGCTTTTTGTTTTAGTGGCAGAAATTTAAACCATTATTAAACAAGTTTGAATAAATTACAATTGCAGATGCTACCTCCCTAATGTTGTTTAAATATATGAATAGTCACGTTCAAACCTTGCATATGCATTTTCACAGTGTTCATAGTAGAGCATTTTAACTCTGTTCCTATATGTTTTAATATAATAATACATCAGTACCAGAAACTTGTCATTTACATGTTTTCTCCCTCAGCTGATGCATGAGTGGAACTGCACTGATTTGTGTTAATTCACTCTGGGTGATAAGTCTCTTTGAGAAACTGCATTATGGCGGTGAGGTCACAACAGCTGACACTCTACAGGAAAGAATACAAAATACACTCTTGAAGCAACAAATGAGTTTTCTTTTCTTTGAGGACAGTCTACTTGAGGTTTTGCCGACTTTCTCCCGTAGAGTGGAGGTAGTGTAGGTTCTTGGACCAAAGATATTCACTTAGCTGCTGAGCCTTGCGGCCCTAGAAAAACAAGATGAAGTTGAGTTTAATGTTTTCACTGGGGTGTGCTGAAGTTGATATTCAATTCAGGAACTGTTTTTGCTGAATGACATTGTCTTTTAGCAGCAGTTGAAAGAAGGTGAAAAATGGAAGGTGAGCAGAGCGTGCAAGAGAACTCTAATTCAAAAATGTCTTAAAATTCCAGCCATTTTAAAATAGCTGATTTTATGTGAAAACATAATTATTTCAGAAGCACAGTAGGGAGACCATTACTATATCCTTGAACAAACTGAATGCTACAGGGTAAGGTGTGAACGTGGAGAATTTGAAGCAACTACATCTGATAGAAAAACTCTGGACAATGAGGTAGACTCTACTTTCTGAATGTTTTTGGTGTTTAAAAGTTTGTAGAAGAAATAAAAACCAATGAGATGGCATTGCCCTTTGTTGAGGTCAGCTTCCAAGAATTGATATATTGTCCTCTCAACAATGCCATAGATTCAAAGGTCTTTAGGACTGGAAAGGACTTCTAGGCTTCCTCACTTAACTGCAAATTACTCAAGCCATTAACATGCATTTGAATATATAGGTATGGAATTCCATAGCCAAATCAGAATTTTATAGGAGGTTTCCTCTTAATTTGCCTTCTGCAGTAGAGTAGTTACCAGTGAAATGTTAACAAAAAGAGAACAGACATTAGTCCAGTAAATCTAATGATTATATACACTTTGCCAAAAGCACAACTCCATTTCAGTTCCAAAGAAATCTCATGGAAAAGCAGTGAGCATTTTACAGTAAAAGAAGTTTGCCATTCTGTATTCTTGTATGCCAAATGGCAAAGGTAGGAACAAGGGAATTTAAACTGAATATTAAACAGAAAGAAGAACTAGTGACAGATCAATTCTGCGGGCCTGATAATGTTTCTCTTGCAAATGTTCTGCTTGCAAGAAGCAGGTCTGAAAATACAAGGAGGAAATGAAGTTTATCTTAATTTTCTTGAATTAGGGGAACTGGGTTTTCTCTGTAGACTCTGATTTAAAAGACCACAGTGCTTGGAGCTTTCATAGAGCTTGATAGATTCCTACAATACTGTTGGGAATGAAAAAGATCGTTTTTACACTGTAAATATTAACTAAGTAAGCTTTCCAGGTAACACTGGAAAATGAACATCAGGCCTTAATCATAAGACACTTGCTTTTTTTTTTTTTCTATTTAAAATCTGTATCTTCCCCAAGCATATGATGATCAACTTAGTAGCCTTTGCTCTGAGTACTGCACAAGAGGTCAGAAAGATTTAGCATTTATCAGGTGAATCAAGAGTTTCTCAGATATCTGGATTGATGAGAAAAAGAAAATTAGGAAAACCCTATAAGAGTATTTTTATGTAGAACATAATAATCCCTAGCCCCTAAAAACAAAGAACCTGTCTGATGTGTTCTGTGTACACCATGCTGATAAATTCTAATTTTTTTTTCCTGCTAGTTTTCCTTTATTTCAGCCTGTGTAGTTCTGAAGTATCCAAACTGTTCTTTGTATCTACATGCCTTTCTTTATTCTCAGCCTTTGGTCAAATAAGACTTTTTTAAACACTTATTTTCTCTTCATTTCACTGCCTATTCCTATTTATTAGTTTGAAATGCAGTAACATTCAATTTGCATAACAAAAGTCTCGATCTAAACAGTACATTTCAGAATATCAATCACATATCTCTGAATGGTTTTACATAGACAACATAAGAATATGAAATCAGTTCAGCAATCCTTATTTTTTGCCCGTGACTGTTAAAGAGAAAACACAATTCTGCTAGAACTGCAGAATGGAAAAGTGATTTAGATGCCAGTATATATTGTAGGAAGTTCTATATCAGACATTAGGTCAACCTGGACTGGAAAAGAATATTATGTCTTCTCAGGAAAATTACTTTGCAGTCAATTTCCCCAAATGTTGGAAGACTGAAATGGAGAATAAAAAAATCATGTAATGGAGGAGAATATGAATTGATAGATAATTCAAAATTAATCAGAAAATATGAAATTATTCCAAAATTAATCATGTCAGTTTTCAGTTTTTGTTAAGAGTAGCATGTTTGATGATAATTGTCTGTAGTGTGCAGAAAAACTATTATTCCTCTATCAATTTGATATATTTACCTGTTATTTCCACATGGTAAATTATTTTAGACTGGAAGCTTTACTTTATCCTGTCCAATTTTTACTAGGTGAAGCCATCTAGCCATCTAAAATTCCATAGTAATATCAACAGCAATAATAATATTGTAGGAACTGTTATTATCCTAGATACAGGGAATAGTTTTTTTTCTCGGCTAGAAAATAACAGGAATATCAGACTACACTTTATAGATATCAGCTGCTTTTTAATCCTCATTATAGCAATTTCTGTCGTTACTTATCTTTTAATTATGGGTATTTCTAACACTGCTTGTGCAGAGCATCACTTCTATAAGAACTTTATAAACACTGGAACAGATTTGATTTTGTTCATGGAGAGCTCATATATTAACAAGCATACTCCTACCAAGATATTGAAACTTGTATACATAATCACCTAGACTATGGACATACGGTACAATTTTTAACATAGGTAGTATATGCTAAAGTGAGTTTGATAGTTCAGCAGTCACAGAATCTTTAGGCTAGTCTGTATGCTTTTAACTGACATTATTAGAATCTGAACTCTTGAATGAAAATTTTTAGAAATAGTTTGAAGAGCAAAGAACAAAACTATTAACATAAATAGATTAAAAGAAAAAATATCAACAAGATTTACAATCAGGATCAACCAGCTGCAATTTCTGCTTAAGATTTTAACATTATGGGTAAGCTCTTAGAAAGCTATCATTATATTAGCATTTGAAAGCAGAACATCTCCAAAATATCAAGGAGAGGAGCTTGTGATTATCTTTAGACCAGACTGATGAAGTATTTTTTTTCCTCAATTAATGTGAAAGATCAATTAAGTGAATGCTTGCAAAGTTCTTTGGAGGTGAAAGTAAGTGTTACTGGATGGTATCATACTAATGAAGTAGCCCATTAATTTTCTCTGTCTTTCTTCCAGGTAGAAAAAAACGGAGGAAAAAAAAAAGAAGGCAGCCTCCGTTCATCTAAACACCCGAAAGTTCAGCAGGACTTCACAACAAAGGTCTTCTGCAAGGGGCCTTCACACCTCTCTGCAACACATCCCACAGGGCTTTGATTTCACAAGTTGCAGAAGACACTGGGCTTTGGGAGAAAAGACTTACTGGATAACAGCACTCAGGGGAGAAGCCCAGGCTCGTGAGAAATGCAAAAATAGTTCAGCAGAGCTTAGGGCAAGAAAAAGAACATCAGAGCATTTTCAGTTGGACAGTACTGTGTGATATAGGCTTGCTTTCTTCCAAGATCTCTGCTTGGGGATTTTTATTTTTGTTACTTTAATGCTGCCTGTAAGTGATTAAATTTCTCTGCATTTCTTTGAGAATAGTGAGATTTGTTCCTTACACACAAATAACATTCACTAGAACTACGTATGGCAAAAAGAACTCTCATATTTGAGGAAGACATTTTTAATACATGTCCCTCCTTATCTTAGATTATCCCAATTATGTTAATTGCCCCATTCATGACTAAAAATACTAATCTAAAATTTATCAGTCTACCATACATACACGTCAAATAATGCATGAATTCCTAGATGGATCCTAACTCTTATTCTCCCCTCTTTCCCAAGTACAAAAAAGCACATGAACTGGAATTTGTGTGCCATGATTATCCTACAACCTGCAATGCAATGTAAAGGTAACCATTAACTTTTGCTAAGTCATGAAATATCTGAAACACTCGTGTATCTTAAAACACGTCAGTGATGTGCACCTTTTATTTCTCTAAAGAATAAACACCTTTCACAGAGAAAGATAAGGAACAGACTCTGGGGTGCGTGGATCCATATACATTGCAACCTACAGCTGTGCAAGAAAACTAAGAAATTTGGAGTAACTTGATAATATATTTTTTTGCTTTCTATTAGACACACTGAACAACCAGTACAAAACTAACCCGTTCTGAAGGTATTTAGTAGGTCATGTACAGGAAGAAACTCAGACAACTTATCAATGTAATGACTGGAAAGAGCGGTCTTTCTTTTCCTGCCTGAATTACTGTCAGCAATTACAAAACTGTCATCACATTCATAGGTGAGTATAATCTTACCTGGAGTAAGAATCTTTAGAAATGAGAAAAATGATATAAAATTTGCTAGTACCTCTCAGAGGATTTACAGGGTCTGCTGAGAAGCTATCACCTGATCATAAAACTCAAGCATCTGTAACCTGAAATTACTGTGCACATAGTTATGAGCAATGCTATCTACTTTTTATGCTGTAAATACCATACAACTAGAACAAGAGTTTCATTATCTAGAGAACATTGCTCTGTTTGATATAATACAACGTTTAATCAGTCTACCTAAAATCACCGTCAGATATCAAGTAATTTTTCTTGAACTACTACTGATTGGGACTTATATGAAAGCAATGATAATTTCACAAAATAAAAATAACTACATCTTCCCAATATGTATAGAGAATGACTCACCTGACATTCTGATTCTAGTGGATACTTGAAAAACAACTTCAGTATCATATTATAATTTCTGTGCTAACAGCAGCAAGTGAAGATAATTCAAAAACACGCTATTTTAAAGCTGTTACTTACTCCTTGGAGAGCTAATTTCATGAGAACTAAAAGTTAAAATAGCTGATACGTTTTCTTTTGTGTTAAGATACTGGTATTAAATGGAACATGTAGGAGTTAATCTTTCCAAATAAAGCAGAGATATTTCTGTTAAAAAAGTATTTTAACTAGAATTTGCTTTTATAAATAATGTTGGCAACAAATTAAGAGGGATTTTTTTTTTGGCTGGATACTTCTTTAACAGCACATTCCAGTAACGGTACACAAATAAGAGCCTTCATTTTGAATATAGGCATTTGTTAGCTAACATCAGATGCATGTTCAACAGTTTCACCTATATAAGTGGATCATTTCTAAAGTCAACAGTGCCTAGGAGAGGCTTTATTAAAACGTAAGATAAATGATTAGTGTTGACTTCATTTAATGGAAACAAAGCTTCCATCAAATTCCAGAATGCACACAGTTGTGGTGCAACATGGTGGTTAAGTCCATCCAGATGTACTTTATTATTAATTCCTAATAAAAGATTTTCTGTTAGGAAGACACGTGGGAATGTGTTTATTCATTCTACACGGAAGGAATTTTATGAATTAAATGAACATGAACTTATATTTTGGATTGGTTTATTGTGAAAAAGCTGCTTTTATTCATGAATACAAACTGGAAACAAATGAGATAGTAAGAAAATACTATGACTCAATGCACAAGCAAAAATTTCTAATTGATGTTCTTGAGTTAAAGTTTTAGTCTTTTTCAAAAGGACAGTAAGTTTGAATTGAAGGTTGTTATCCACAGAAAAGTAATATTAGGTTCTGGCTCTTTTTAGAACAAATGCTCTCTATATATCATGTTAGTTCCAGGTACATAAAAGAAAAGTAATAACAAGAACATTGTTAATTTATTCGTGTGCTTTGTTTGGAATTACCTTTGGAAGAATCTCATCAGAAACACTGGGAAAGATCAGAGTGTGATGCAATGAAATGCACACAATATGAAAAATAAAAATGATTCCCAAGGGAAAAGCAGTGTTCTAGCCATTATTTTTGTATAAACATAAATATTATGCATCAAAACATGATTTTCAACAGAATGGTTGATACAACATTTAATTGTTACTATTGATAAGGTCTCACTCTGTACTGCCTTGGAAAAAAGCCCTTTCATCCCTTTCTAGAGCATCCCTGAAGCAGGGAAAACTTTCCACTGGCACCCATAGAATACAAAGCACTGCATATTTGTAACTATGTCAGGGTTATTTGTAAAAATAAAAAATAAAAACTGTGCATTAGAAATCCCTTGAAAGAGACATTATAGAACAAGAAAAACATAATTCACTACTCGGAGAGAAAAATAAAAAATGATGCTATTATTTTTGAAGTAGGTCATATATCTTCAATTTGTTTGCACTACTGCAAGATGTATTAGGCACCCAGTCTAAATGAGGACTGTCTGTGATCTACGAGGAGAAACAACGCACTTCACGAAAGTGGTGAATTTGCTGTTAATCTTTTTTCTCTGTAACATAAGAGACAACACTCCACCTCCCGAGAACGCTAGTCCTGTTGATGCAATCCATCCATATACACATATATACACAGAAATCCTTCCTCATTCTGCCCCCAATATGTCCTGTCTTTGAATTCCTTGCTTATTACTTGGACATCAGCAAAACTACTTACAACATTTTCCTTTCCTCCATCACCGGGATGAATCAGGAAGATCTCATCACTGAAAGTTTTCTTCCACCAAAAAACTTCTTGGTGATTAGACACAACTGCCACTAAACAAGCTGACCAGGAGGGGGAAGGAAGAGCCCATCAAAGGAGTGGTTTGTCCTGCAAGGAAAATAGGGGGAGAGAGCTGAGTAGAAATTTGTCAGAGCATACTGATGGTGCTAGTTTAGATTGAGAGATGCTGTGGAAGCAAATTTATTCTAAAAACTAATGGTGTTCAGGAAAGAACTGAAGCTTCCATTAGAGAAGAGATAGCAGGCAAACGGTGACTCTATCAGGGCAGATCTACCAAGAGCAGAATGCGGGGATGAAGATGTACACAGGTCTGAGATTTGCTTCTCTTTAAATGGAGTAAATAAATCTCTATGGACACCCATATGGGTTTTGCATTTCCCACGGAATGCACACTTCCTAGATATTTTTTCTTAGTAGGAATCTTGTAATTTGTCAGACAGTATTATACTAGACTTTCTACTGTCCCAAATTTCACTATCATCTATCCTCTCCGGATTCACAAGTGTTTTTGTAAAACTGCTAGTCCTGACTTTGACAGCATACATAAAACACAAACATAAAAGGAAAACATACTGATTTAAATGTCTTCAAATAATACAAACAAACAATTATACCAGGTATTGTGCAATGAAATCTTGCTTCCTTTTTCTTTTTTCCTCCTTCAAAAAGTGTTAGAGAAAGCGTTTTTCTATATAACAAAAATTAACATGCTTTTAAAGTACTGTTAAGGATGGTGGTTGCACTGTGACGAGGAAAGGAGAATCCCATATCAGCTGCCATAGGTATCATGATTCCAAACCATGATCATCCGAATAGTTTCTTTCTGCACTAAGGATGCAGATGATTCTTCTGTTACAAGTAAAGCGAAGTTTCTCAGGAAGCTCTATATAAAATGCCAGGGTTATGTTTGTTCAGTCATAATTGAGCAGCAAAAGAGCATATTAACTGTCCTTGAGAATGGGCATCTAAATCTAATTGCCATGAACCTTTCTGCCAGAGTTACATTTCTTTAACAATATTAGTTGTCCTACACAGGGCCTCTTCAATCTGACTTTATTGCTAAGGCAACCACTTGTGTACTGCAAGCAGCAGCCATTTATATTCAACTTTCCATAGACTGATAAAGCAGAGCTTTTAAATAGCATTTTCTTTCATCTGTAAAAGCTAAATCCTGAGGGAGCTTTACCAACTAACACCAGTTGAAGATCTAGATCAAAGAGCCTGAAAACCCGGCAGAGAGCACAGAGAAAAGAAGCAACAACCTAGGCAACTCAGCAACGACTGATGGATGTGATGAAGGAATCCCCGAAGTCTGAAAATAGGCTGAGGTCCAGCTCTTTAATTAGCACAATACAGTCTGAGTTCCCTGCTGTGCATGGCTGAGAAGGGAACTGAAATGAGACCTGTTTCTTTGCAAGGAAGTACAGGCTTGATCATCTTCCCTCTGTCTTACTACTCCTGCAAAGCATGCAGAGCAGGATTTTTCAAGCCTGTCAGTCAAATCCACAGCAAAATGATACACTGCACTCTATGTGTTCAAGTAGCAAATTTACTGCACTTCAGCATTATCCTTTTCTTAGAGATTCTGGAGTTGGTAATCTCACCAGAGCCCTGGTAGAACTGAATCAACTTTGTCATGTTGATGTGGCTGGATGTGGCGGTGTTTACAGCACATATCAGGTACATGTAAAAGAGCTGTACTGAGGATGTACAAGCTGCCATTATTAAAACAATTTCTGATTGTTGACAACTTTTTTCCAATTCCACATTTTTGCTCCCCCCCCCAGTTTGTATTTATATACAGTGCCAACTATATACTACTTCAATGTTGCTTTTCTAATTGTAAGACCGTAAGTCCACCCTCAGGAAGAGTTTGCTCCATCATGGTGCCTATCTCAGGGCTGTGGTGATCTGCAGACCCTTCCTGCCTGCTCCTGGGTCCCCAGAGCATGAGCAGCTGCAGCTAATCATATCAAGGCAATCTCACACAGCTGCTGCTGAGGTTTGGGCACAAAGGTGTTCATGCTCTTACTGAGCAGGTCCAGCCCCCTGGCTCTCTACTCCATTTGGGATTTCCCCAATTCCCTCTCTCTCTCTCTCTCTCTCCTGATGGACACCGAGATAACTGTTACCTCTATATGTGTTTTGCTGTTGAGATATATGCAAGAGCTAAAATCTCTTGGTTTTAAACAAATTTTCACTCAAAGACAAGACTTGAGATTTCTCTGCTGTAGGTCCTACCCAGAAAATACAGAAAGACAAGTATACATTCTTTAAAATACAGCAATGCATTAATTTCAACAAAGTAGTTACAGACAGGGTTTTCTTTCAAATAAGCCTGAAGTTTTGCTTGTTTTATTCTTCCAGCACAAGCAAGACATAACTTCAACAAAACAGTGCACAGGTTTGATGGTGTTTTTTTATTATTATTTGCTTCATTTTTATGATTTTTCTTTCACTGTGGACAATGACATATTTTCCTTAAACATGAAATGTACTCTTGGAAACAACTACTATTTTAGTTGAAAGATTTTAAAAGAAAAGCAAACCCAAAACACAGCTGGAGGCAAATACTGTGCATGGAAATTTTGGCCTAAATCTGTATATTTTACAAGTTTATGAGCAGTAGAAAACAGTGTCAAAGAGTGAAGAGCACCAAGCAACTCCTCTAATGGGTGCCATTGACTGTCTGCAATGTTCAAATTACAGTAAACATAATTAAAGGCAACACTGTTAGGTGCAACTCAAATGAAAGTGACATAGACATGCAGCAAAAGTAACATCAAGCAAGGGGCAAGGAGAGTCTGCTCTTGCTTCCAGCTAAATGACTCAATAAGTTAAAATTGGTCTATTTTTCCACAAGCTTGACAGACTTTTGAAGATGGAGCAGAAGATGTGATTGAGTGCCATGATGCACAGCTGTTGGGGTGCAGCCTTGCGCTGATCTGAGATCTCATGAACCAAGTGTCACCTTGACATTCATTTCTCATTTTTAAAAGCAAACAGGCACAAACTCTTGGCTCCCTTCTGTTCTGGAGCTCACCACTGAAATAAAGAGATCAAGCCAGTGCAGCAGAAATCAGCTGGATGCAAAGAATTGTATGGAGAGGGGACAGCAGATCAAAGTGCCCAAGGGGCAGCTTCCTCTACCCAGCTGAGTGCTTGTGGCCAGAGTCAAAGTGCAGAGCCTGCACTGTGCCATAAATGCTACCCTGGGCTCAGAGTACTAGCAAGATACTTAAAATATTTGGAGTTTTGTTCTTCAAAATTAGCTTGATGTCTCATCAATTTCAACTAAAACTGGTAAAGTGAGCCTACAGCTTTATGTATTCAGAAACAAATCTTTTCAGTTTTAGCATCTTAGATTGTCAAATCGCTGAAGAAAATTGAAGATCATGTTTTCTTTCACATGTAATGTTTCAAAAATATTGTATATCTATAAGAAAGAAACTTTGGTGTGCCAAAGATTTTTAAAACTAGATTTCACTAGATTAAAAAACCCTAAATATTTATGGAAACACATTTTCTTCTATTTTCATCCTCTCTCAAAAAACTGGTAGCAACGAATGAAGTTTTGATATCCTCTTTCTTAATAATAGAAAAAGGGTCTTCCTTTTCACTTTTCTCCTACTTTCACTTTGGATGAAGTAGCTTCCAATAGGATTGAATTAAGCTATTCTTTAGATTGAGAACTAATTGAGGCAATATATTTTTTTTTAATAGTTAATCAAAATCTCAAAAATGTGAGAAGTTCCCATAGTAAGTTATTGCTTTTAGGGTGATAAAAATAAGAAATATCAAAAAGAAGAAAAATATAATTTTGCATGATTTCAATTTGGAAAATATTATTGAGTAATTTTACTGATGTAAAACAGTTTTAATCACAGGCTTCTCTTGGGAAAATTCTCATGAACATGCTTTTTTAAACCCCCCAATGATTAATAAGCATTGCAGTGTTAGAGCAGTCTAAAATGAAATCTTCAGTGAAAGTCAAGCCAAAAAATGATGCTATAGAGAGTTTATGAATGCATCATAGACATCATTTTTTTTTTAACATCTAGTAATCCAGAAGAGGCTGTTTTTAAAAGAAGATTTTAGAAGTTTCACCTCCAAAACTCTTCTGGAAAATTGAAGCCTTAAAGGTTACCTGAAATAAAGAAGTTGGTGGATGCCTTATCCAGGGAGAAAAAAAGTACATGCCCACACTATTGCTGTTTTTATTAGCTGCTATAAAAGCCAGGTGAAAAGCTTGCTCAAATAAAAGATCTTGCAATTTTAATATAATTTTATTCGGGCCTTCAGCTTTTGATTGCTATGAGCATAAAGCATATAATTAACCCCCTTTTCCATTTGTTCTGCAAATCTGTCCTATAATATATCATAGATTCAATCTAGTATTATTAAATACATACCTTGCTCTGATTATTTTACAAACATATTATCTGACCTATTCCTTTACTTCTTGCAAGCAGTATTCATCTATAACTAAGTATTTTAACTACTTTCCTTCTGAACAATCACTACTCCTCATGTATGTCTCTTAGGGGGAGTTACAGAGCTGTCATTACAAGAGAGCTTATTTTTCTTAAGTAGCTTGCATTCTCCCCTTCCGAGAAAGACTTGCAAAGAACTGCAGGGTAACTTTTTTTGTTTACCCTAAGGCAGACAGTATGAGCAATGAGGTGCCTCATCACTGTGGGCTAAAATGTCTCCGTAGGAAGTTATAAAATTGTCCTGGGGAAAAACCAACATTTTCACTGTCTCAACGTAATTAACTTTCACTTCATCCTTTAAGATGAAACAAAGGCTCACTGCAATGGAGAGTTTCTATAAGGCCATGGTTTAACCCAGCAGACAGCTAAATATCACAAAGTATTTGCTCACTCCCCGCTTTTCTCCCTCCCCCCAGGTGGGACAAGAAAGAGAGCTAGAACCAAAATAGAACTCACAGGTTGAGATAAAAACTACTTACACTAGCAGAGAAAAAGAAAATTGAAAAAAAACAACAAATAAAGCAGTAATAACTATATAAACATGATGCAATTAGTCATCACTCACCATCTAGCACAGCCCATCAGCAATACAAGGACTCAACACTTACTGATCAACATGCAAGAACCCCCTAGCACTAACCAGCCTCTGCTTAACTCACCACAGCTTTATAGCCTTCCACGTGATGGAATAATCCCTAGCCTAATTTACCCCACCTGTTCTGGCTCTGCCCCTGCTGAGCGGTCCTGCCTGATCCCAGGTGTGCTCCCATTATTCAGCAACAATCAAACATTGGTGTGGTGTTAACCCTGTCTTGGCTGTAAACCAGAACCAAAGGTACATTACATAAACAATTCAGAACAAACTCAGTGGGGCTCTGGTTGCTCCCTATCAGCACATTGCACGTTGCAGTGAGCTGGTGAAAACACTCCAACAGCCCCACCATTACCAAAACAAAAGACGAAATTACATAACTTAAAGATGTGATTCCTTACTGTGCTGTCTGATGCTGGCCCCCAGAACTACTAGCCTACAGAGTTTGGATTGTGATTTAAAGAGGTCTTAATGGTCCTTCTAAAACAGCTTCCCACATTGTTCCAGAGCGGGGTCTGGTCCAGATAGCAGACTCCAGCTCAGCGTCTGCTGATTAGAATATCAACTTGAGATGTTGTTCTTTCTTCCACTATGACACCATTTCTCAGTCTAATCAATCTTCATCATTACAATAGTTTCAAAAAAAATCTAGTTTAAGATTATCCTCTTCTGAATTTAACATTGCAACCTGTTATTATTATATTTTGAATAGTTCTCATCTTTCCTTTTGCACCAGTTTGGCATTTATCAGCAGTTACGAACTTATTTAAGTGAGCTCTGCTTACTGCTTTCCTTATTTTTACCTCACAAATCCCCTTTATTTATTGAGGATGAATCTTTGCAATCACATTTGCCTGGCAGACATTAACTAACTTATACAGTAACAAAAGTAAGAAAAGTATGATAGAAGAAAATTCTTAGTGTTAGACAATGCCTTTTAGAGCACTACAATTTGGAAGTCTTAATATACTTAATATTATTTAATTTTTGAAAATCAAAGTCCCTATTTAAAAGTTAAGATATCAGTTATTTGTTACATCTGAATATATAAATTTTTTTTGTTTGTTTTTTACATGTAAATTGGTAAATGTGTGAATCAGTGTTGTCATTGCTTAAGTTGATTTGGGTTGTTGCTTAAGGCTCATGCTAAGGGAAAATAACTAGTCTTGCAAATATTTAATTCTTAATTTTGGTAGATTCATCCACTTCATGCTCTTCCATTTTATCTTTCACATCTCTGCTCCTTTTTTCTTGCTCTAGGGAAAAAGCAAAATTACTGTTCTAATTCATGGCTGTGGTCACATTCAGAAGTTCACATTCTGAACTCTGTGAAAATGCAGTGACAGAAGAACAAGACAAAAAATAGATTTTGTTGACTGAATTATGAAGAAGGCTGGCCTTGAGAGCGTGAACTTTGCTTGAGCTATAATGGGTGCAGCAGTGTATAAAATCTAAACTTTTCTCTGTAGATGAATGTCAACAATGATTTGCTCTTTTCACAATTGATCAGATAAGTACAATGGTGGATACACATAAAACCTTTAAAAATACCCTTTTCCAGAACATAAGTGCATATGAAAAGATGACTGTTTTCCTCTTGCCCTTATTGTTACAATGTTTCTGAAGTTTAAAGACCTGAGTTGCACTCAGTTAAATTGGGAAACCAGGGCATCTCTTCAGGAACATGAACTTATTTTTTTGTCTTTTCCACCTGACTTACACTTCTAAAACACAGTTCAGCAATTAAGAACAGTTTTTGGGGTAAAAAAAGTCAGCTGGAAAATTTTCATTTCAAAGGACTATTCTGCCACAGAATACCTGAAAATAAGGAGCTGTGAGGCATCCCAGTTCTGTGCTTGTCTCTGTTGTGGGGTCTACAGGTCTGCCAGGATCACTGTGTGGGAAGGAGCTACTGGGTGCTGAGGTGGAAGTGCAAAGAAGGATCTTTCTGTAATTCTAGATGATCTCCTATACAAGTGTGAGCTGAAAACTCTGGGAGCTTCATTTTGCTCATGAGGAATTTGCACTGGAGCAGAGACTGTCTCCAGAGGGATATGAAAGTCAGCTTTGCCAAAGGTTGTACTGGAGTGAATTTATATTATCCAGATACCAACATCTGAAGCTCTGAAGTCAACTCCACAGCTGAGTCCCATAGCTCTGGGTCTACAGAACAACAGCCCATCTTGTATCCCACTCTCCTGGGAATTCATCTTTATAAATTTGCTATTACTGTTGCTAGAAACAAAGAACCAGATAATGACATGTATGCAGCCAGCCTTACTTTTCTTTGCCATTATAAAATGATCAAAAAATCTTTCTTTTTCTTTTTTTCTTGTTTTCTTTTTCTTCCTTTGATTGCCTCTTTTGTATGTGAACTGTCTCTGTAGGCTGAAGTTCTGACTGTCAGGACACTGTGCCCAAGGAGCAAAGATAGAAGGGGCATTGGCCACACAGTGAGACTTGTCATCACAGTCTAGGATGACAGAAGGATGCATGCTGGCATGCTTAGTGGCTGGATTTGAAACAACTGCTATGATCCTTCTCACTTTCTACAGTCTTTCAAGAGCAAGATAACATATTTTGTCTTAGTTACTCACATGAGGCTTATTTCTCATTACCCTCTCAACTCCTTGTAAAAAGGTTCAAGAGAATCAGTTTCTATCCTTAAAAACAACAACAAAAAACAACAAATACACACACACAGAAAAACCCCATAAGGAATAAAAAAAATGCAAATGGTACAACTTAAAGCTCTGTATGAAGTTAAACCAAAATAAAATCCTAGTGCACATTCACACTACTCATCAACTGTATTCTCCTTTTCTTCTCCAGGAGGAGCAGAAGTGTCCTGTTGTTGTAGGTCACTTTGGTCTATCGCCTGGAAATATTTTATGCACGATGATATGCAGGTGTATTACTTAAAACAAAAAGCAGATAATTATGCCATTTACAATAACACCAAAATTCCACTCAGAAATAAAGCTGCATCCATTAAACTGGAAAAGAAAAACAGTGAATATTCAGTACATTAAAAAAGCAGTATTTACTATCAGTATTTCTCTACCCCACTAAATAATGTGTTTTGAAGTATGGAAGGATATAGCCATATGCCAAATTTTCAGAGTACTTGAAAATATTGAAGAATTTTTCATAGGCAGGTAGCTGGAAAAATATTCATAGGGGGACATAGGTTTGTGCCAAGTCCTAGACTTTCACAGTTTCATGAGGAAAAATAATTCAGCTCTAAGGCTTTAAATATATGTTTTTCAAGTTTGTTCACTTGGAAGAATTCATCCAGCTCTAATGAGAACTGGAGTGTATGGGAGCTTGACCATCAGTAGAAAGAGGCTGAAATATAGGCTTTAATTAAACAGTGGTCAAATATGGTGATTTCTAACCTGGTGGTCAAACTCTTTATGCTAAAGCTGGAAACAGGCATATTAGACCACATGGCTGGGCATCTGGATGCCAATTTACATCTTCCCGTGACAGACAGAGAAGGTATGAAAGATGAAAGAACACCTTGCTGATCAAACTTTTGCTTATGCATTGCAGATAAAGAACTATCTTATTGCAGACAAAGAGCTACCTACTTAACTGTGCTTGAGAAACAAAGGTAATATAGCTTGCACGTGCTTTGTTTATTGCTAATGATAAAACACGTACTTACAGGGAAGGAGATGGCATAAGAGAATAGCGTTAGAAAGATACTGATAGAAGCCAGTTATTTTGTAACCATAAAGTATGAGTTAAACCTTATGCTTAGATTTCTTCAGAGCTTTATAGAGAGAAAGTGTGGATATTTTCATAGAGTGATTTAGTTAATTCCTTTTTTTCATGCAAAACTAGGCAGTGGATTTTTTTGAACGAAAATAAAGATTGGACATACGAGAATTATGCCAGAAATAAACTATATTGCTTCTGGGAAAGTAATTTAAAATCTTTCTTAAAATATATTAAGAATCTTAGTATTTCCATAGAAAATGTAAAATAAATTGGAAAATATAAACTAGCTCCATTATCACCCTGGACTCACAAAAGCCTGATAACAACTGAAGAATTGCAAAAACATTAACTTTATAACAAGGGAGGTGTTATTTTTATTGAGGTAAGTGATAATGTAAACTACATCAAGGCAATTTTTGTTCTGCATCATGTAGGAGGAAGTTTGGGCTTAAGAAAGACAGAAGCCCTGGTCTGAATAAAATAAATTGGTTCTACAGAGATCAGTGGAGGATACCAGAGGTGAACAGGGGTCAGAAGAATGGGGAGAAAGGACCAGAGACAGAGAGTCCTACGAACGCTCAACGCTATGACTCAGGAAAAATCACAGGAAATTAGATTCCTCTGTAGCAACAAGTAAAGTCTTATCAAACCTTGTTTCCCCATCACATAATCATTACACCGTCACTGCAGGTTTGTGGTCAACATACAGTTAATTAAACATATCATGAAGCTGTGTTAGTGCTGAACTTATTCAATCTGACAACTGGCAACTGTCTGTGCAACCGTGCTTTGCTGTCTCATGGCTGCCAAGATAGATAGTCGCCCTGCTCTGAGGACTCTTGTGTCCAGGCCCTTCAAAAAAAAAAAACAGCTGGTGTGGGGAGAAGATCCCACCCCAAGTGCCTTCCAAGTGCTTGGAGGGATGTAAAGCAAGGAGAATCTGCAACTTTCAAGACGTGAGAAAAATGTGTCAGGAGGAAAAGAATGGTGACATCCAAATGCTACAAAGGACTGGTGTTACAAGTGTCTGTGCAGGTGAAAAAAAAAAGAAAAAAGAAAAAAAAAAAAAAACAACTGATAAAAATACCAGTTAACTTCTTTGTAGAACGTTTCAAACACTGTCATGCAGGCTGAGGCTACCGCACCTGCCAGAAGGGTCAGCAAGTCAGAAATTTGTTCAAGGCATATGCATTCATGTTTTACACAGGGAAAAAAAAAAAAAAAAGAAAAAAAAAGAAGGCAGTATACACAAAATTCATCCCTATGTTAGACATTCAGCTCTGTAGGACTGTTGCTCTGCTGAAGCAGTCAGGCTGCCTGAATTTGTTGATCAGATTCACCCATGGACTACATGATACAGGTGCAGGCACAGGCTGTTTTCATTAATATCACAACGACTTGCCAGGGAAAACTAGCAGAGGCAAAATCCAGCAGGGCTAAGATAAAAATCTGTCATGTTTTCTACAGATCTTACTCTTGAGAGATGTCTGCCCCCTAAAACAAAAAGAAATCTCGTTAGACTTCAGGATTTTTATCCCAATAGCTGTTATTTAGCTCTTAGGAGAAATCCTGCAAGACAAATGAGACTGACTCTGGTTGAAAAAGTCCCTGAGAGCACACTGTCAAACCAGTTAGACTGTATGAGAAATTTCAAAGCTCAGGCAGTGGATGAAGCATGTGGCAAAAAGCCTGAAGTAGCTCAGGTCCCAAAGAAAACCTCTGTGAGTGGAAGGAATGACATTAATTCTCCCAGACAGTGAAAAAATGAATATGAGCAAAAGACATCTCAATGGTGACAGTTGTGACAGCTCTGGGATGGGTAAGAAGTGAGAGCAGTCAGATGGGACACATGTGGAGCCTGCATCTCAGTGGGACAGTGACTCTTTCTGAAATTAACCTCTAAGATCTTTCAGCTTCTTCTGTAATCGTAGATAAGGGACAATGCTAAAGAAAAATGCAAGGACTTTGCCGAACAACTATCAGATTAAACAGCTGAATACAGGCATAGAGTTGTCATATTGGAAATTTAGAAATATGGCCCTCTGCATAGTCACCATTTTATATGTACAATATAAGTAATAAAATGCAGTTTGGATTTGGCACATTCCTATGAAGTGTCACTTTGACTTTCTAATGCTTTCATGAATACAGAAAACAATAAACTCTAAAGACAGCTCATGGTAGCTGTGCTAGCTCTTGCTACTCATAATCTCTCTTGAGATTACCCCTATTGGTAATTTTTCTGCTTGATATCTGTGAAAATACTTTTTGTAGCATTTTTCTTTTCAGTTGCAAGTAAATATTGTATTTAGATAATTTAGTTGCATATACAATTTTCTTGCAAAATTATATCATTTTAATCATCTCAAAACAAATCTTTCCTCTTCCCAAGGAATAGGAACTTTTAACAAATGTCATAGTAACATGGTTTTACCATCAGTCTTCTGTAGCCCTCTCAGGCAAGAAAGTGTGGGCAAAGCTGAAAATGATCTCTCTGTGCTGTTTCCCTGTGCCCCACACTCATGGGAGAAGCAACAAATCTAAGGCAGACTCTAAAAAAAGCCTTTCTGAAATACTCTCTCTTACTCTTCTTCCTCAATCACTTACCACTGTAGCGTTTGATGTTTTCTCAGAGTTTTGAGATTGTCTTACCTTAAGTCATTTCCCTTTGAATTAATTTCAACTTCACAGTAGTCAACTTGTAATTTTTTTGGTATTGGTCAAACCGGTCCTTTATTTCTATTACCCATTCACCCTTGACATTATTATTTTTTTATTTAGTGAAACCTGATTATAATTCAGAGCATATTAACCCACTGTCTCTTTATTATACTCAAGAAATCAGCCAAACTGTCAATGAAAGTGTTCTCATTCTCATTTCCAGGGAAATCTCTACTACTAGATTGAATATCATGAGTAAACTCACCTGTTCTAAATATGAGACAAAATATAGTTTGATTTCTTCAAATGAAAAAATCAAATATTTCAGCTGTGACATTCTTCTAAGGAAAATTCTAACACATAATGTACTTATCAAAGACATATAACGTAATCTAAGTCAGATGGGAAAAAAAACCAAACCAAAAAAACCAACCAACCAACCAACCAAAAAACCAACAAGAACAAGGATGAAATTAAAGCAACTCATAAGCAACCAGTCATCTTTAAAAATTGATTGTTAAATTCTGCCAGTTGAATAACAATGCAAAGACACGTGATATGAATTTCATTTCTACAAAATGCTGTTGCTAGAAGTTAGATTTGACCAAAATGTTGCTCAGCAATGATAATGCATCACTATGGAAGTGCTCTGCAAAATTGTTAATAAAAAACATTCTGTTATTCAGATTCCAAAGTCTACTCCTTGTAGGAGAATCAAATCTTCAATTTTCTTGTCTCAGAGTCTGTCAGTTTAGTACAGGAAAGCTCAGGGAATGGGAAATGCCATATAACATGACTGGTGAAGCACTGTGCTTAGACTTAGGTGAACCAGGTTATATTCTAGGCTCTGATACTTGTCTTCTGGATGATCTTCTGGAAGTTTCTCACTTTTCCAGACCTTATCCCAAGCATCTTTTCCATGAAAATGATATCTTTCTCTGTAGAACTGTCCTGGTTTTCTTCTCATTCTTCCTTGATGACTCGTTTTTTGTTTTTAATAGCAGGATTATTACAAGTGAAATCCACATAAATCCTAAGGGCCTGATGCTAGTCCTAGTGATTCTTCAGATTGTCCCTTAAAAAGAAGTTTTCTGATATTTTGGACTCTCTGTGATTGAATCATCTACTAGATACATCCTAACACGCCCCACTAATATGTGAGGGAAACTGATAATTTATTTTACTAAAAGTTTTTATTCCAAATTCCTTTATAAACTGGACAGATTATAGCCTCCAAGGGTCAGGTATTTTCTTGTATCAAGAGAACAAACACATCAGAATTCTTGTTATAGCAACACTGAATCCACAGTCTGTTTTAGAGTGGTACTCATCTACTAAGTGTTCTTTGATCTAATTTAAGAATTTTTAAATATATATCTATAACATTAAAAAATCATAATCTGGAGACACGTGGAGGACTCAGTAGTACATAAGCATGTTTATTTTATGGCAAATTCCCCTGAATTTAAATAAAAATAAGAGATAAACCACAGTCTCTATAATTAAATTAAGAAAACTGACAGGGCTGGAAATACAAATCTTGCAGGGACTAAGCTGGATGAAACAGGGCATACTTTATCAAGATGAGAGACATGTTTTCTTA